>JAIVEN010000008.1:26262500-27512500 GCA_026686845.1 Adenanthera pavonina
CTTACCAGCAGGGGACTTAGGCAATCCAAGCATAAAATCCATAAAAATGTCCACCCAAGGATGTGAAGGAATAGGCAAAGGTGTATATAATCCATGGGGATGCACTCGAGATTTAGCATGCTTGCACACAATGCATTTATCACACACGGAAACAACATCCTTGCGCATATGTGGATAATAAAAATGATCTTTCATCATAGCCAAAGTCTTATGAACTCCAAAATGACCCATTAAACCTTCTCCATGAGATTCTTTAACCAAAAGCTCACGCATAGAACATGCAGGAACACATAGCTTACTTCCCTTAAACAAGAACCCATCAAATCTATAAAAATCATCAACACCATGATTCTCACACAATTTCCAGGTTTCAGCAAAGTCAACATCACATTCATACATGCTTTTCAAGGATTCAAAACCAATCAACTTAGCCTGCATATATGTAATGAGACTATATCTCCTAGACAATGCATCGGCAACAACATTTTCTTTACCATGCTTATGTTTCAAGACACATGGAAAAGATTCAATAAACTCAAGCCAAACAGCGTGTCTTTTGTTCAATTTGTTTTGGGTCTTAAGGTATTTCAAACTTTCATGATTAGAATGCAAAACAAATTCATTAGACCACAGATAATGTTGCCAATGTTCTAAGGTTCTTTTTAGTGCATACAACTCTTTATCATATGTAGAATAATTCAAGCATGCACCACTAAGCTTCTCACTAAAATATGCAATTGGTCTAGCCTCTTGCATCAAAACAGCTCCAATTCCAATACCAGAGGCATCACATTTAACTTCAAAAACCTTAGAAAAGTCAGGAAGAATAAGTAGAGGGGCATTGGGTAGCTTATCTTTCAGTGTTTGAAAAGCCCTCTCTTGTGCCTCACCCCATTTAAACACAAAATTTTTCTTTACCAGTTCATTTAGAGGTGCAGCAATAGTTGAGAAGTCCCACACAAATCTCCAGTAGAAACTTGCAAGTCCATGGAAACTCCTCACTTCGTTTGCATTCCTTGGTGTAGGCTAATCGTGGATAGCTTTCACTTTCCCCTCATCCACTCGAATCCCTTCAGCACCTACAAACGCAAGGAAGACAACATAATCCAAACAAAAAGAACATTTCTCTAAATTGGCAAAGAGCCTATTTTCACGTAAGATATCAAATACAGCACGCAAATGTTCAGCATGCTCTTCAAGACTCTTAGAAAACACCAAAATATCATCAAAGTATACAACTACAAACTTTCCTATGTAGGGACAAAAAACATGATTCATAAGACTCATAAATGTGCTAGGAGCATTAGTCAAACCAAACGGCATAACTAACCACTCATACAACCCAAACTTAGTCTTAAAAGCAGTCTACCATTCATCCCCTTCTTTCATCCTAATCTGATGATATCCACTCCTAAGATCTATCTTTGAAAATAAACAAGCACCATGCAGTTCATCTAGCATGTCATCTAACCGAGGAATGGGATATCGATACTTAACTGTAATTTTGTTGATGGCACGACAATCTACACACATTCTCCACTTGCCATCTTTCTTGGGCACCAAAATGACTGGAACAGCACATGGACTAAGGCTTTCTTTCATGAACCCCTTTTTCAGTAATTCCTCAACTTGCCTTTGAATTTCCGTAGTCTCCTCTGGATTTGCCCTATATGCAGGCCTATTTGGAATAGATGCTCCAGGGATGAAGTTAATCCTATGCTCAATGCCTCTTATTGGGGGCAACCCATCTGGTATCTCCTCTAGAAATAATTCCTTATATTCCTGCAACAAGCTCAAAACACTAGAAGGAAGAGAGTTATCTAAATCAGAAATAGTTAGATACACTTCCTTATACATAAGTACAAAGGAAGGTTCACAAAACAAAGCTCTTTTGATTTCTCCTCCTCCAGCAAACAAAGTTACTTTTGTTTCTTCACTCTCATTCTTTTTCATAAAGCTCCTTTGCTCTTTTCTTTTGAGCTCACTTGCTTTTCTTTCTTTCTCATGCTCTTTCTTTTCTTTTTCTTTCATTTTACTCTCTTGCGTAATTCTCCTTTGGTCTTCAAGAGCCTGCACTGGACTAAGAGGTGTTAGCACAATGGTCTTATTATTATACTCAAATGAGTACCTGTTAGTGAAACCATCATACTTAATCCTCCTATCATACTGCCATGGCCTACAAAGTAACAAGTGTCCAACATGCATAGGTACAACATCACATAAAACCTCATCTTTATAGCTACCTATGGAAAATGCTACAATCACTTGTTTAGTTACCTTAGCATCCCCACTTTCATTAAACCACAGCAAATTATAAGGTCTAGGATGCTTCAAAGTTGGTAAACCAAGTTTCTCAACTAACAAGGTGCTTGCTACATTGGTACAACTACCATTATCAATGATAAGATTGCATACCTTGTTATTAATGAAACATCTAGTATGAAACAAATTCTCGCGTTGCTCTCTCTCATGGCCCACCTTTGGCTGTATGTTAAGAGCACGCCTGGATACCAATACTTCTCCTTCAACGGCCTCAGCTATCTCCACATCAGAATCATCTTCACTAGAGTTTAACTCGGCCTCCTTCGTCTCTTCACCACTGCTTTCACTAGTCACACAACGATTCTCAAGAGCAATCATAGTTCTTTTAGTGGGACATTGTGAAGCCATATGACCAAACCCTTGACATTTAAAACATTTAACTTTAGAAGAATCAGAAGAAGAAAATTTAGAAGACTTACCTTTGGAACTAGGAATCTGTTCTTTCAACTTGTTCTTTTCCTCAGGTTTGGGCTCACCTTTCCATTTGGAAGACACATTATATTCCTTTGATCTACCATAGGATTTGTATTCCTTGTTTGAACTCGCATATGACTTCACTTTCTATTTTGTCTTCAAGTGCCTTTCAACTTTAATGGCTTTATGCAATAACTCCTCCACATCAAGATAGTTTTGCATCTCAACCTCGGCAGCAATATCTGGATTCAATCCTCCAAGGAACCCTGCCATTGTTTGCTCAGGATCTTCATCTACATGGGCCTTTATCATGGACATCTCCATTCATGGTAATAATCCTCCACACTCATGGTTCCTTGTTTTAGTTTTTGAAGCTTCATGTGTACATCCCTATGGTAATGATTTGGCACATATTGTTTTTTCATAATTGTCTTCGTTTCGTGTCATGTCCTAACAGGACCCTCTCCAGTTCTCCTCCTAGTAGTACACAACTGGTTCCACCAAATATTAGCATAGTCAGTAAATTCAACAGTAGCCAATCTTACCTTAATTTCCTCAGAATATGAATTGCATTCAAACACAAGCTCCACGCGCCTTTCCCACTCTAAGTGATGGGAGACACGTTAGGAACCTGTCCTAAGAGCCTTCTTTGATACAAGGATCATGCAACTCAAGGAAAGATAAATTGAACACAAGAACAATGAAGAACAACAATGAATAAAAATGGAAAAGTAGAGATGATGAAAATAAGAAAACTGAGACAAATGTTGGTCGAAGGAAATAGACTCCAAGAGAACCCATCTCTTGAATCCTAACTCCGAGACGCCACAAGGATCACCACTCCTTGATAAGTCCTCATTCTTTCTGGCACTCAAGGATAAGCAAGAAAGAACTCACTGAACAACAACAAAGTTGCTGAAAAAGAAATTCATTCATTCATCTTGTGGTTTGCAAGAGTACAAGAGGTGCCTATTTATAGGCAAGTATTAACCCACAAACTAACTCTAGTTCACCCCACAAACCTAACCTTATTAATGCTAATTAATACAAAAAGGAAATCCTAAGTCAAAAGGAGCATTTAATTCTAATTTTGAATTTGAAAAGGTTGGCTCCTCTTAAATGCCTAAAGCAAAGCAAATCATATCATTATTTTCCTTTTATTGAAAAGGAAACAAATTGACTAAAATAATCCTAATAAAACTTATTAAAAACGTCACTTTTAGTGATCACTTGAAAAGCACACATTGTCTTCAAGTTATATCTCCCAAATGGGCTTCTTTTGGGCTTGAATCATTAGCCTATATGATTGGAAGCTTTTTCCATACTTTCTAGCTCTTTTTTGGACTACAGCTTGATTTAAATAGTTGGGCTTCATGCTCTTTCCAAGCTCATTGCCATGTCCAAGGACTCCAAATGCTTCATGCCTCAATCGTATTCTATCATTCCCTCCCTCCTCAAAATGATTCGTCCTCGAATCTCCATAATCTATATGGAAAGAAAGAGAACAATTAAAAGCATCAAATAAAAAGTAGGGAGTATACTTACTTTTCAAACCTGATTGATGCATCTTCTCTTCAATCCTTGCTTGAACTTGCGGTGTAATAATGACTCTTGGCTGCAAAGTCATCCCTTTTAATGTTTCATCTTTACATTCTTGTATTCCAAACCAATCTCCGGGATCAAAAACCTTGTAATGACCATTAGTTTGAATTGCATATGACTTGTTGTCATGCATTAGTGGATCAGATCTTGATTTTCCTTCCATAACATCCACACTAATAACCTGCAATAAAAAACTAGAGGCAAATTTGACACAAGACTCAAGGAAAATTAAGATTGTAGAGTAAACATATGGGATAAAAGCTGGGCAAATTTTCATATTATTTGCTAGGTTCAAAATTCGGAAGGATTTGACACCTGTGGATGATGCACATTGACAAGACACGGATGGAACATAGGCCACAAGAGGAATACATATGGATGAAAATAAAGTATCACAAAGCTGGATGGAATGAGAAGAGAATGAGTTACTAGATAGAAAATGGAACACACAAGATTCATGAAAGTAAGATGGAAGAAACCAATAGAGAACTAAAAAGACACATGACTTGTGAGACACACAAGAGACATAAAACATGAAATTAGTAGAAACTGCTTCACAAATGAATTGAGTTTGTAGAACATTGAGATGAAAATGTAATGAAGTGACATAGATGGATGAACTAGAGAAAGAAGACACTAAATGGTTAAACTGACTTTCTTTCACATTAAATTCAAGAGGAATTGAGGACTCATAACACATGGATGGACTAAATAAATTATAAAAATCAGAGATAAATTAAGAAGGATGGAGAAGATGAAAAGAAGGAACATATGGAATGATAGAAAACCCGTGTAGAACTTGTCTCACGAACCTTCAATCGAATTGGGAAACACAAGAATCATGCTAGGATCAAAGAGAAGTAACTAAAACACCAAGAACACGCTAAACAAATAGGAAAGATAAACAGAAGAATGCACGAATGGGAAGAACAGAAGTTGTTGGTCAAGAAGCAAGACCCCAAGAAAACTTGTTTCTTGAAACCTTAGCTATAGACACCACAAAGAGAAGACCACTCTCTTTGATATGCCAAAGAGTCTCTCAAGCTCACCAAGAGAACAAGAAAACTCACAAAGTTTTTGTCAAAAACGCATTATTCATTCATCTCTAATTTGCAGGTACAAAAGTGACGTTTTTAAAGGAAAAGAAAGTAAAAACCCTAGCCCTAATTTGCTAAAAATAGTTTAGATCCTAAATCTTTTAGAATGGCACCACCTTACACAAAAATAAGGCTAGATACATGCTGAATAAGTGGTGCCCAAAAATAGGAAACAAAATCAAATCTGAAGAGATCCTCACAAATAAATTCAAAATAGGAAACTAATTGTCAAATCCTTATTTCTGAATTAAGTAATAAAAAAAACGAAAATTGCTAATTTATTTAATAAAAGAGCACTACTTAACTGGTCACAAGCTTGGCACATGCTCCTTTAAGTGAGTTCTTCTATTTGGGCCTTGTTTGTTGGGCTTTGATCAATTTCTAGCATACTAGCCATGACAAACATGCCTCTTGAAGCCTTTTGGGCTGAAAATTGACCTAAGTAGATCCAAGCTCTTGAATATTTCCTCCAAACTCCTCCTCTTGATTAAACCTAGCTCGTATTCCATCATGGAAGATATGAAGGAAGGAGTTGTAAAGAAACTATCTTAAACTCTCGTTTACTCAAACAACTCACAACTGCTTTTACCTCATTATTCTCATCTTTTCTCAAACTCTCTTTTTCTTTTCTCTTTTCTCTCTTTTTCTTTCTCTTCTTCATTCTTCTATCAAGTTTCTTTTCACTCATTTGTTTTCCTCTTTTTTTCATTTTTCTGCACTCTTTCTTTTCTCTTTTGTTTTTCACTCTTGTTTTTACCACTCATATTCTTCTCACATTGATTTTTCCTTTCAAGCTCACTTTTGATTTTCTTGTGATTTTCATAGAATTGAATACAACACATTTCATGGGCTTTCTTTACTTCAAAAGAACAACTATCATCAAATAACCATGGATGCCCAAACACCATATCAACATGTTCAACTTCATCACACCCATGAGAACTAATTTCTAATGGCATACCAATGTGAGTATCACTAGAAACAAGTACACCACTATCAACAAAGTTCTCTATCACCTCACTAGTAACATCTAGAGCAGTTGTCTCCACTAATGGTGGTAAATGAACATGATCAATCCCATCAAGAATATCATCAACATTTTCCTCCTTAAGATTCTTAAGAACATCATACTCTAATTCATAAGAAACATTATCAACACAAGGATTTTGAGAATTAGAGGTACCTTCAAGAGTGGTTGATTCCCTTGGTTCAACAACCATTGTAGATGTTGAGGAAGATATCTCCCCCATTGCATCTTTTTGCTCCAAATGAGAATCACTTGGACTTGGAACTGAAATTTGTACCTTAGAAGTTTAGTCCTTTCTACGAGTTGGAAGATACTCATAGAAGTAGTGGTGTGGTGCATACTTTTGCTTCAAAATGAGCTTCATGCTATTCCAAGTATCACACTGTTTCTCTTCATGAAGGTGCTTTCTTTCAAATCGTTCCCACCAAACTTTGGCTTTTCCTTCTAAGCGAAGAGTAGCTAATTTCACTTCCTCAAACTCGGAGTACTGGCAATCTTCAAACCATTGTTCAATTCTTCCTTCCCACTCCAAGTACATATTAGGATCATTCTCTCCACAAAATTTCGGGATGTTCAATTTAACATCCTTTTTGCATGAAGAAACTTGCATGCTATCCAATTTGACATTCAACTTCTGGATTTGATCATTAAAAGCTCTCATTAAAACTTTAAGTTCAAGTTCTTCACCAGCCATGCTTAGAATCTCAAATATATTAGTGAATAGAAGACAAAGAAAGGATCTTGCACACTCTCTCACGTGTTTCACTCAACAATGATACAAATTCACTCGTGTTTTGCACACTTTAAAGGTTTTTTCCAGAAATGATATTTATTACACTCTTGCCTTTTACCACTCACTCTTGCTTTCTATGAGAGTGCAAAATTGAATTTGAACTTACAATCAAGAAGCAATGTTTTTAGTGGCAATCTCAAAGTCAAAGATCCAAAAATTCAAATTCTCAAAAGAGTTTAAAATGTTGGTGACCAACAAAGAAAGATGGATTTTTTAGTTTTTAGTAAAAGAAATGAATTTTCCAGCCAAGAAAAGACAAAAGGAAATGCTGGAAATTAAGACAAGAGGATGGATGTGTTTTAGATGACTATCAAATCTTAAACAAGGAAGGAACATGTTAGAGAATTAAATTAGGAAGAAAAAAAAATGGACAGAATTAAACTAGAAGAGTAAAATTCTAAAGAGAAGAATGGAAACTCATCACTCAAATGAGAAATTGTGAATAGGTATTCAAAAGTCAATTCTCCTTTAATAATATCAGAAAAAGGAGCAATTAAATAACATTAATGCCCAATCACAAAAGGAAATTTGTAATTCAAACTACCACCTTGATTGCAATATCTTAAAGTAGGAAAGAAAATAAGATCTCCTTAATTTTTGAAAATTGCCCTAGCAGCCATATCTCTGTTTTTTTTTTTTTCATTCTTTCCTCCTCCTTTTTTCTTTTTAATTTTATATACGAATTTTTTTTTTCAAGGCTGCAATCAATTCTCTTTTTTTTTTCTCTTCCTTCCCTTTTTTCCTTAAATAAATTTGATTTTTTTTTTGAGCAAAATCACAACAAGAAATCTGGGCAGCAAGAAATGGACGAACAGTATGTATGAGCAGTAACAAAGAACAGTGATGAGCGTACGGATAAAACAGTGACGAACAGTACGGATGAACAGCGTGAATGAACAGTACGGCTGATTTCTGGACAGCAAGGAAAAGAAAATGCAACGAAACAACAGAATCACACCTTGATTTGCAAGCCGAAGCTCTGATACCAAATGATAGGAGACACGTTAGGAACCTGTCCTAAGAGCCTTCTTTGATACAAGGATCGTGCAACTCAAGGAAAGATGAATTGAAAGCAAGAACAATGAAGAACAACAATGAACAAAAACTAAAGAAAATAGACACGATGAAATAAGAAGACTGAACAAAATGTTGGCCGAAGGAAGTAGACTCCAAGAGAACCCGTCTCTTGAATCCTAACTCCGGGATGCCACAAGGATCACCACTCCTTGATAAGTCCTCATTCTTTCTCGCACTCAAGGATAAGCAAGAAAGAACTCACTAAACAACAACAAAGTTGCTGAAAAAGAAATTCATTCATTCATCTTGTGGTTTGCAAGAGTACAAGAGGTGCCTATTTATAGGCAAGTATTAACCCACAAACTAACTCTAGTTCACCCCACAAACCTAACCTTATTAATGCTAATTAATACAAAAAGGAAATCATAAGTCAAAAGGAGCATTTAATTCTAATTTTGAATTTGAAAAGGTTGGCTCCTCTTAAATGCATAAAGCAAAGCAAATCAGATCATTATTTGCCTTTTATTGAAAAGGAAACAAATTGACTAAAATAATCCTAATAAAACTTGTTAAAAACGTCACTTTTAGTGACCACATGAGAAGCACATGTATTTTAAGTGAATTCTCCATATTGGGCCTTCTCCAAGTTGGGCTTGTTGACTATAATTTGGCTCCACATTTTCAACTTGCCTCTTTCTTTGTTTTGGGCCTCAAAATCATTCAAATACAATGGTTCCATGTTAATCATATTTTGGATCAACCCATTCATGGCTTGCTTCATGGCTTTGGTCCTAGCTCTGGTCATTGGTCCTCCAATGCCTTGAAGTGGGTCTTGAATTTGTCCATGGCCCATTGTTTCCCTTAACTTGCCTTCATCATGTTGCCAATTTTCTAAGTTTCTTTTTAGTGCATACAGCTCTTTATCATATATAGAATAATTCAAGTATGCACCACTAAGCTTCTCACTAAAATATGCAATTGGTCTAGCCTCTTGCATCAAAACAGCTCCAATTCCAATACCAGAAGCATCACATTCAACTTCAAAAACCTTAGAAAAGTCAGGAAGAATAAGTAGAGGGGCATTGGTTAGCTTATCTTTCAATGTTTGAAAAGCCCTCTCTTGTGCCTCACCCCATTTAAACACAAAATTTTTCTTTACCAGTTCATTTAGAGGTGCAGCAATGGTTGAGAAGTCCCGCACAAATCTCCGGTAGAAACTTGCAAGCCCATGGAAACTCTGATAAGTGAATCCTTTTGGAACCCGTCCAAAGAACCCACTTTTATGTGTATGACACCCGGATCTTTACTAAACAAGGAATACAAAGACTAAACAGCAAAGAAAAGAATAAAGACGCACGATAACAGAAGCAAAGAAAACCAAAAATAAAGAAATAAGATGGATAGATGTTAGTCTTGAGAAATAGAACCCAAGAGAACTAGTCACTTGAACCCTAGTTCCGGTGACGCCACAAGGATTGACCAATTCCTTGATAAGTCATAGTATTCTCTCTAGCACTCAAAGAATCGCAAGAGGAAACTCACAAAAGTCTTAAACTTTAATCATTCAAATCTTCAAAAAACGTACATAATAGTTAGCCTTAAATAGGCAAGGTAAAATCTAATCTAATAAGCCTAAAAACCCTAATTAATTTGGGCTCAAGTAGTCCTAATAGGATTAGAAGACTTTGGGCTCAAATAATACTCCTATTGGACCTAGAAAACTAATAAAAATAAAGCCCTAAAATAAAATAACGAAAATTCATTAAAAAAATAATAAAATAATACCTAAGCCCTTATAAACATGCCACCAAATTAATGAAATTACATGTTTGGCACATGACATGTTTATTTACAAGTTGGGCCATCAAAAAGACTATTACTTAAGCAATTGGGCTTTATTAATCACTTAAGTTTAGCCCATAATTAATAAAACCGAAATTAACACTAATTAAGCCCAATAATGCTTAAGTCACATGCTATTTTAATGAAGCACATGATCTTTTAAGTAATCTCTTCCAATAGGCTTCTCTTAAGCTTGAATCTTTCCAAGTGATAAGGCCTCCTACCATGTTCATGAATTTGTCCAAACCATCCTCTATCATTCCCTCCCTCTTCGAAAAGATTCATCCTCGAATCTCCATAATCTACATGGAAGGAAAGGGAATAATTAAACGCATCAAATAAATTATATGGAGTATACTTATCTTTCAAGTTTGATTGATGCATCTGTGCTTTATTCCTTGCATAAATGTGAAGGATAACATTCTTCCTTGGCTTTGTGAACTAGAACATTGTTCCAATATCATAAACCTTCACACCTTTAACTTGAATTTCATAAGACCTATCTTCAAGCATTGGTGGATAAGAAATCAAACTTTTCTTCATAGCATATACACCAATGACCTGCAGCAAATAGCTAGACACAAACTCGACACAAGAATACTTAAATGGAACTAAAATTTTAAGGGACACATAGGGAAACAAATAGGGACAAAATGGTACACAAGAAGACTCAATTAAAACCAAAGCATTAGAAAAACTAAGGAAGACAAAATCTGGACAGATTTGAACATAATGCAATAAATGCAAAACCTGAAAAGATTTTGACAACATTAATGATGCACAATAATAAAATAAACATGGAGATGTAATGACTAAAATGACACACACTAACATTAATGATGAACAAGAAGAAGAGAATAAGTTGAATAGAAAATGGAACACAAAAGACTCATGAAGGTGAAATGGGATAAACCAACAAAAAATCAAAAAGACACATGACTGATGAGACACACGATAAACATAAAACATAAAACGAATAGGGACTACTTCATAAATGCATAGGAAATACAAAACACTATGATGATGAGATGGAATGACATAGAAGGATAAACTAGAGAAAGAATGCACTAAAGTAACTAATGACCTCATTATTGACTCATGCAATTTGGACTCAAAAAAAATTACAGATTCATGCAATAATGATGGATGACATAATTTAAAGAAATTAGAAACATAATGAGAAGGAAGAAGAAAACACAATGAAGACACATAAGAAAGATGAGATGAAGAAGGAAGGAGTTTTCTACAAACTACTTTAAGCTTACTTTCACTTTCATTCTTCCTCAAACTCTCCTTTTCTTTTCTCTTTTCTCTCTTTTTCTTTCTCTTTTTCAATCTTCTCTCAATCATTTTCTCATTTATTCTTTTTGCACTCTTAGCATTTTTGTGGACGTTTTCTCTCTTAGTTTTCCCACTCATGTTTTTCCACTTAAACTTACTCTTTATTTTCTCATGAGTTTCACCTAAATTACATGGTAATGATGCATGAGCCTTTTCCACTACAAAAGAATAGAGACTAACATGCCCATTCAAGTTAGAATCAAAAGCATAATCTCTAGTTACCATGTCAATATGCTCAATCTCATCAATGCAATCATAAGATCTAATTTCCAAAGGAATCACACTATTCACACTACTTGAAACTTGCATGCTACTATCCAAAGAATTTTCCCTCAAATCATGAACAACAAATAAATCATGTTTCTCTTCTAAAAGTTGCACGCAATCATGGTTAATTTCATTAGCACAGTCATGAAATTCATTTTCCAATTGATGCAAATTAGAAACACCACTAGAATCAACTAAGCTTTCTACCACAACACTATCAACATCTAGACCAATTCTCTTTTCAAGATTTAGTAAGATATCATGTTTAATCCTATTATTACAATTAATAATATTAAGCTCATCAGGATTCTTAAGTTCAGCACATCCCAATTCAGATTCCAATTCAATAGTTCCATCACAAGGGATATCATCAATGCAAGTAACATCATTTATCTTACTAGAATTATCACATCTTAAATCACAAGAGACATTAATATCAGAGTTCTGAGGATCAGGCATACCTGTAGTGGACTCTCTCGTTACATCATCAGTTGTTGAAGTGGTAGCAATGTTATCATCCACTTGATCATCTTTCTCCATGTAGGAATCACATGAATCTTGGACCACAAGCATTTGCATCTCCTTGGAATGTTCAACCACACTTTTAGCTTTGGATGGCATGTATTTTTTTCTCAAGACTGCTCTCATTTCATTCCATGTTATAATGGAAGATTCTTCATTCGTAGCTCATCTAGTTTCCATCCGTTTCCACCAAGCAGCAACCTTTTTATCCAATCGAAGGTAAGCACATTGTGCCTTCTCTATTTCGGAGTAGTTGCAACATGCAAAGACTTGTTCAACTTTTCTTTCCCAATCCAAGTAAACATCAGGATTTTTCTTATCATGAAATAGTTGAATCTTCGGTTTGATCTTGCTAAGAACATCCGTGTGAGCAGGAACCTTTAGATTACGCCTTGCTTTGGTTTTAGAAGGAAACTCCAAGCGATCCAATTTTGCATTTACTTCCTCAATTTGATCATTGAAAGTCTTTAATAAGGCCTTAAGATCAACTTCTCCAACAGCCATGTTTACAATCTGAAATGTTAGTGTAAAACAAAGAGAAAGAAATAGGGACCTCACACACTCTCTCACGTGTTTCACTCAAATAATGTAAATGCACTCGTATTTCACACTAAATTAAGGCTTTTTCAAATATGATGTAATTTCTCTCTTGCCTTTTTCCACTCAAAGCTTGCTTTCTTATGAGAGTGCTAAATTAAAACCACAACTTCAATCAAAAGGAAATTGGTTTTTAAAAAAAAGTGGCAATCACAGAAAATAAAAGTTCAAAATTAAGGTTCTCAAAGATCCTAAATTGAGCACAAAGAAACTGAAATTTCTAACAAGAGAAATCTGAAGGAAATTGGGAAGGAAATAGAACAAAGAAGGATGACAATTTGTAGGAAACTGATAAGGAAAGAAATATGAAGGAAAGACAAATTATAGATATTTTAATGAGACTTGCCACCAAAATTGATAAATTAAGCCAATCAAGCCTCAAATCAAATCCAATCAAATAAATTTTTTTTACTGCCTTTTCTTTTGTTGCTGCTATATATATTTATTTTTTTTTGCAGCAATAAATCTCACTTTTTTTTTTCAGAATTTTTTTAATTTTTTTTTGGCTTTATTTTTTTCCAGTTGCTGCTATTTTTTTTGTGTGCAGCAATCAATCTCTCTTTTTTTTTTTTAAATTTTTTTGAACAGTAACACGAAACAGTAACCGTGAACAGCACTAAAAAACAATGGTGAACAGCGCATGAAACAGTGACGGGGAACAGTAATCGTGAAAAAAAACAGTCCGGAACAATACGATGCACAGTGAACGGAAAACAGTGTTCGGTGAACAGTGAAAACGAAACAGTGCCCGCAAAACGGAACAGTATGAAACAGTGCCAATGAACAGTGAAATACGTACGGTATGAACAGTGACGCGAAATTTTTATTTTTTTTTAAGCAACAAAGATGGATTGAAATAAGAAAACAAGCAAAATAGGGAACACACCTTCATTTGCAAACCAAAGCTCTGATACCAAATGATAAGTGAACCCTTATGGAACCCGTCCAAAGAACTCACTTTGATGTATATAACACCCAGATCTTTGCAATTGCAAGGAACACGAAAAATTGAAAAATAGACAGCAAGTAGAAAGTAGAAAAGATATGTTGGTCGAGGTGAATTAGAACCCAAAAGAACCGGTCTCTTGAACCCGCCGGTCTCTTGAACCCTAGTTTCGGTGATGCCACAAGGATTGACCAATTCCTTGATAAGTCATAGTATTCTCTCTAGCACTCAAAGAATCGCAAGAGGAAACTCACAAAAGTCTTAAACTTTAATCATTCAAATCTTCAAAAAACGTACATAATAGTTAGCCTTAAATAGGCAAGGTAAAATCTAATCTAATAAGCCTAAAAACCCTAATTAATTTGGGCTCAAGTAGTCCTAATAGGATTAGAAGACTTTGGGCTCAAATAATACTCCTATTGGACCTAGAAAACTAATAAAAATAAAGCCCTAAAATAAAATAACGAAAATTCATTAAAAAAATAATAAAATAATACCTAAGCCCTTATAAACATGCCACCAAATTAATGAAATCACATGTTTGGCACATGACATGTTTATTTACAAGTTGGGCCATCAAAAAGACTATTACTTAAGCAATTGGGCTTTATTAATCACTTAAGTTTAGCCCATAATTAATAAAAACGAAATTAACACTAATTAAGCCCAATAATGCTTAAGTCACATGCTATTTTAATGAAGCACATGATCTTTTAATTAATCTCTTCCAATGGGCTTCTTTTGGACTTGAATCTTTCCAAGTGATAAGGTGAAGACCATGTTCCTGAATTTGTCCAAGCCATCCTCTATCAAACTCCTTACTTCATTTGCATTCCTTGGTGTAGGCCAATCGTGGATAGCTTTCACTTTCCCCTCATCCACTCGAATCCCTTCAGCACCAACAACAAACCCAAGGAAGACAACAGAATCCAAACAAAAGGAACATTTCTCTAAATTGGCAAAGAGTCTATTTTCATGTAAGATATCAAATACAGCACGCAAATGTTCAGCATGTTCATCAAGACTCTTAGAAAACACCAAAATATCATTAAAGTAAATTACCACAAACTTTCCTATGTAGGGACGAAAAACATGATTCATAAGACTCACAAATGTGCTAGGAGCATTAGTCAAACCAAACGGCATAACTAACCACTCATACAACCCAAACTTAGTCTTAAAAGCAGTCTTCCATTCATCCCCTTCTTTCATCCTAATCTGATGATATCCACTCCTAAGATCTATCTTTGAAAATAAACAAGCACCATGCAGTTCATCTAGCATGTCATCTAACCGATGAATGGGATATCGATACTTAACTGTAATTTTGTTGATGGCACGACAATCAACACACATTCTCCACTTGCCATCTTTCTTGGGCACCAAAATGACTGGAACAGCACACAGACTAAGGCTCTCTTTCACGAACCCCTTTTTCAGTAGTTCCTCAACTTGCCTTTGAATTTCCTTAGTCTCCTCTGGATTTGCCCTATATGCAGGCCTCTTTGGAATAGATGCTCTAGGGATGAAGTCAATCCTATGCTCAATGCCTCTTATTGGGGGCAACCCATCTGGTATCTTCTCTGGAAATAATTCCTTATATTCCTGTAACAAGCTCAAAACACTAGAGGGAAGAGAGTTATCCAAATCAGAAATAGTTAGATACACTTCCTTATACATAAGTACAAAGGATGGTTCACAAAACAAAGCTCTTTTGATTTTTCCTCCTCCAGCAAACAAAGTTACTTTTGTTTCTTCACTCTCATTCTTTTTCACAAAGCTCCTTTGCTCTTTTCTTTTGGCTCACTTGCTTTTCTTTCTTTCTCATGCTCTTTCTTTTCTTTTTCTTTCATTTTACTCTCTTGTGTAATTCTCCTTTGGTCTTTAAGAGCCTGCACTGGACTAAAAGGTGTTAGCACAATGGTCTTATTATTATACTCAAATGAGTACCTGTTAGTGTCACCATCATACTTAATCATTCTATCATACTGCCATGGCCTACCAAGTAACAAGTGTCCAACATGCATAGGTACAACATCACATAAAATCTCATCTTTATAGCTACCTATGGAAAATGCTACAATCACTTGTTTAGTTACCTTAGCATCCCCACTTTCATTAAACCACAGCAAATTATAAGGTGTATGATGCTTCAAAGTTGGTAAACCAAGTTTCTCAACTAACAAGGTACTTGCTACATTGGTGCAACTACCATTATCAATGATAAGATTGCATACCTTGTTATTAATGAAACATCTAGTATGAAACAAATTCTTGCGTTGCTCTCTCTCATGGCCCACCTTTGGCTGTATGTTAAGAGCACGCCTGGATACCAATACTTCTCCTTCAACGGCCTCAGCTATCTCCACATCAGAATCATCTTCACTAGAGTTTATCTTGGCCTCCTTCTTCTCTTCATCATTGCTTTCACTAGTCACACAACGATTCTCAAGAGCAATCATAGTTCTTTTAGTGGGACATTGTGAAGCCATATGACCAAACCATTGACATTTAAAACATTTAACTTAAGAAGAATCAGAAGAAGAAAATTTAGAAGACTTACCTTTGGAACTAGGAATCTGTTCTTTCAACTTGTTCTTTTCCTCAGGTTTGGGCTCACCTTTCCATTTGGAAGACACATTATATTCCTTTGATCTGCCATGGCATTTATATTCTTTGTTTGAACTCGCATATGACTTCACTTTCTGTTTTGCCTTCAAGTGCCTTTCAACTTTAATGGCTTTATGCAATAACTCCTCCACCTCAAGATAGTTTTGCATCTCAACCTCAGCAGCAATATCTGGATTCAATCCTCTAAGGAACCTTGCCATTGTTTGCTCAGGATCTTCATCCACATGGGCCTTTATCATGGACATCTCCATCTCCTGGTAATAATTCTCCACACTCATGGTTCCTTGTTTTAGTTTTTGAAGCTTCATGTGTACATCCCTATGGTAATGATTTGGCACATATCATTTTCTCATAATTGTCTTCATTTCGTGTCATGTCCTAACAGGACCCTCTCCAGTTCTCCTCCTAGTAGTACACAACTAGTTCCACCAAATACTAGCATAGTTAGTAAATTCAACAACAACCAATCTTACCTTGCTTTCCTAAGAATATGAATTGCATTCAAACACAAGCTCCATGTGCCTTTCCCACTCTAAGTAACCATTAGGATCAACTTTCCCTTGGAAGGAAGGAATCATCATTTTTATATTGGAAAGGGGTTCCTTCTTATGCTCTTGGTTATGTCTAAATGTATGCCGATTTTGTCTAGCTCTTCTTGGCTGCAGCTATTCCTCCTCAACTTCAGTTCCCACCTCTTCTTCACCATCATCAGAATAGATCATATGGTGCTTTCCTCAACTTGTTTTAGAATGAGAAGGGGAAGCTTCCATCACATCTAATCTCATACTCAATTTCTTGAGCTGATCATTTATGGAGTCCATAAAGAGCTTCAAATCTGGCATTTGAGTTTCACTACCACCAGACATGTTTCCAAGTACCTGAAATGTTAGTGCAAATTCAAAGAGTAATGGACCTCACCACTCTCTCACGTGTTACACTCAAGAATGATGTAAGTTCACTCGTGTTTTACACACTTTAAAGGCTTTTTCCAGAAATGATATAATTACACTCGCCTTTTACCACTCACTCTTGCTTCCTATGTGAGTACAAAATTGAATCTGAACTTAAATCAAGAAGCAATGTTTTAAGTGGCAATCTCAAAGTCAAAGATCCAAAAAGTCAAATTTTCAAAAGAGTTTAAAACAATGATGACCAACAAACAAAGATGGATTTTCTGTTTTCAAGAAAAGAAATCGAATTTTCCAGCCAAGAAAAGAAAAAAAAATGCTGGAAATTAAGATAATGAAGCGCACCAAAAGGAAGGAATTGATTTTAGAGATTTGAACAGAATAAAAGGACAACAACAAATTAGGAAAAATAAGATAGGAAGGGATTTGGATAGAATTTACTAGAAGAATAAAATTCTAAAAAGGAATATGAAAGCAACTTACCACCTAAGTGAAATGAATATAGACTCCTTTTGTGACTTGGGAACAAAACTTCAAATTTGGTAATTCAGAAACAAGCAACCCACAAATCAAGGGATGCAATTGCAGCAATTAATGTAAATTAATCCAAATGAAATTCAATTGGTAAATTCAAAATTCAAAGGTGCTCAATTCTGAAAAATTTTTTTTTTCAGCCATCAAATTTTCTCTTTTTTTGTACGCTTTTTTTTTTCACAATTGTTTCCTTTTCTTTTTTTTGCAGCACCCACAATTTCTCCTTTTTTTTAATTTTTCTTTTCGATTTTTTTTTTGAATAATTTGAACTAACACACAATGGACAGAAGCTATCAAATTGTAGCAACAATATATATATATATATATATTAATGAAAGACTCAAATCTGGAAATCACAGATTCTGGACAACAAAACAAAAATGGAGAAAGATAACCAAGCCACCAAGAGAAAGAAGATCAATAAGTCATGGTAAGATGGGAGATTGAGATGAAAATCAAGCCACAATATCAGAAGCAATGAACAAACTGAGATCTGACTAGAAAAGAGAAGAACATAAAAGAAAAATCTGGACAGCAAGCATGAACAAAGGCAAATTGATGGAGAACAAGTGAACTTTCAATCATGGAGATCCAATGTGTCCAAAGACCCTCTTCAAGGAGTAGGAGGCCCAATGACAAGAGGTAGGGCAAAAGCCATGAAAGAGGCCTTGCAAGGATTGGTCCAAGAGCTTAAGGAGAAAGAGCCCATCTATTTGGAAGACTTAGAGCAAATGGAGCCACCTTCTAATCCAAAAAGAATGATCATTTATTTGGAGGCCTAATCTGAAGATCTTAAAGGCCCAATCCAAGTCCAAATAGAAGAGCTTGATTAAAGGAAGTCATGTGCTTCATTAATGAGTCATGTGACTTTAGGATTAGATTTATTCCTTTTTAATTTATTTTGAATTTTCGTTTTATTTTTGATTTGATTTTTTCCAGATTAGATTAGATCAGTTTTTGATTGGTTCTCACTTGTATTTATGAGGCCAACTTAAGATTTAATTCAGATTTGAATTTAAAAGGATAAGCCCTATCTATAAGGAATCAATTATCCTATTAGGATTAGGATTAGGATTTCTATTATTATTTATAGACCATATGGTGTCACATTGCAGATCAGATTTGAATAATTTTTTGAGTGATTTCTCTCTTCAATTTCGTGTGAGATTGTTAGGGTTCTTCGTGTTCTTCCTAGAATACGGATTTGACTTATCAAGAGAATTGACCAACTCTTGTGGCGTCTTATGTTTGGGGTTGCTAGAGTTTTCTCTAGAGGTTCCATTCGGTCTCTCAATTGCATTGGATTGCTTCCGTTGTTTTTGGTTATTACTCTGGGTTCTTGAGTTGCCTAAGACTTGTTCTTGGGAGGTTCACCCTACTTCTATCACAAATAGTACGGATGAACAGTATGGATGAACAGTGCTACGATTTTCTGGACAGCAAGGAAAAAATGGAATGAAATAACAGAAACACACCTTGATTTGCAAGCTGAAGCTCTGATATCAAATGATGTGAGACATATTAGAAACCCGTCCTAAGAGCCTTCTTTTAGTTAAGAATCATGCAACTCAAGGAAACATGAATTGAACACAAGAACAACAATGAACAAAAACTAAAAAAAATAAGAACGATGAAAATAAGAAGACTGAAACAAAATGTTGGTTGAAGGAAATAGACTCCAAGAGAACCCTTCTCTTGAATCCTAACTCCGAGACGCGACAAGGATCACCATTTCTTGATAAGTCCTCATTCTTTCTGGCACTCAATGATAAGCAAGAAAGAACTTACTGAATAACAACAAAGTTGCTGAAAAGAAATTTATTCATTCATGTTGTTTTGCAAGAGTACAAGAGGTGCCTATTTGCCTATTTATGGGCAAGTATTAACCCATAAACTAACTCTAGCTTACCCTACAAACCTAACCTTATTAATGCTAATTAATACAAAAAGGAAATCCTAAGCAAAAAGGAGCATTTAATTCTAATTTTGACTTTGAAAAGTTGGCTCCTCTTTAATGCAAAAAGGAAGAGAATATGCTGAAATCCTATTCCTAAATAAAGGGAGATCAAATCAGATTATTATATGCCTTTTATTCAAAAGGAAACAAATTGACTAAATAATCCTAATAAAACTTATTAAAAACGTCACTTTTAGTGACCACATGAGAAGCACATGTATTTTAAGTGAATTTTTCATGTTGGGCCTTCTCCAAGTTAGGCTTGTTGACTATAATTTGGCTCCACATTTTTAGCTTGCCTCTTTCTTTGTTTTGGGCCTCAAAATCATTCAAATACAATGGTTCCATGTTAATCATATTTTGGATCAACCCATTCATGGCTTTGGTCGTAGCTCTGATCATTGGTCCTCCAATGCCTTGAAGTGGGTCTTGAATTTGTCCATGGCCCATTGTTTCCCTTAACTTGCCTTCATCATCCATGCTATCCAATTTAGCATTCAACTCATTCATTTGATCATTGAAAGTTTTCATTAGAGCTTTAAAATCAATTGCTCTTTCTTTTTCAGCCATACTTAGAAATTGAAATGTGAGTAAAAACAAAGAGGAAAGAAATATGGATCTCACAAATCACTCTCTCATGTGTTTCCACTAAAAAAATTTATTAGCACTCGTGTTTCACACAAAAAGATTGGCTTTTTCAATAATGTAAAACACTCTTGCCTTTTACCACTTACTTGCTCCCAATAGTGTTCTTAATCAATTCCAACAAATCAAAAAGGAGAAGTATGTATGATAAGTGGCAATCACAAAGCTTAAGTCCCAAAATTCAAAGTTCTCAAAGAATCTAAAAAGGGACACCAACAAATCAAAGAAAATTGTACAGCAAAAGGGTACTAGATATTAGCAAAGTCCAGCAAGTTTTTAGAAGAAGAATGGAGGGGTATGGAGACTATGATGATGGTGTGATATTATGGAAAAGAGGGAATGAGTTGAAATCTGGATAGAAGTAGTTAGAAAGTAAGAAAAAGACACAAACAACAATAACTAATAAAGGAATGAAATAGGAAAATAAAATCAAGGAAGAAAATAGGAAACTAGTGAATCAACCAAAGAATGAAGAAATTAGGAAACAAAGAAGGAAGCAAAATAGGAAAGTAAGATTCAGCACAAAGAAGGAAGAAATTAGGAAACTAATGATATGGATCAAAATAGGAAAGTAGCAAAATCCCACAAGATCTGAAGCTTGCCAATCAAATGTTGATTTTAGGAAATCTCTTATATGACTTGGAAGGCAAGAACAAGAAAATTTAGGCAACTTTGAGCAACTTGCAACTTAATCAATTCACATTTAGGAAACCAACCAACAATAGGAAAGTAATTGGGAACCAAAAGCTACCAACTTGTAATTCAAGCCTTCAATCTATTCAACTACAGATCTGAAAATTTTGTTCAGACATTATTAATTTCGAATTTTGCTTCTTTTTTTTTTAGCTCTTTTTTTTTTGTTAAACTGCTGTTCTACTCTCTTTTCTTTTCTTTTTTTCAGCAGCAAATATTCACAAACTTTTTTTTTTAATTTAGCTTTTTTTTTCATTTTATTTTTTTTTAAGTCTGCACCTTTACATGCTCCTTTTCTTTTGTGCAGCAATTACAACAATTTTTTTTTTAATTTCTGGACAGAAAACTCACAATTCTGGAAAAACAATATATAGCAACTAAAACAGAAGACAAAGAAAGAGCAAGTCACAAAGAGGAGAAACAATCCACAAGAGATGGCAAAACTAAGACTTGATGGAAAAACGACAAACAAAAGACAACAGAAACAAGAAGAATCACACCACAAAACACAACAAAGGAGAGACAAGAATCTGGATAGAAGGAAGGGAGGACAAAATGAGGAAGAAAAGAAAAAAGACACACCTTTCAAGCTAGCAAACTAAAGCTCTGATGCCAAATGATGAAAGACCCACTTGGAACCCATTCAAGGAACCTTCTACAATCTGGATGTCACCCTGAAATTGGCTAGAATCCAGCATAATAAAGCCATTGACAACAAGAATATTGAAGAACACGAACTGGAAATTCTGGAATGCGCAACTTTATTAAATTTGATTTATCTCACAAATGAAAACTCAGATTTGAGTACTTCCAAAACGAGATGAAAGCTAAGATTCTAAGCTACAAGATTGACTCAAAATCATCCAAAAACTCGCACAAAAGGGGTTTGAAATGAACGTTGAAATTCAAGCATGTCCAGACAATAACAATGAAGGAAAATAGATAAAGTTGAAAGGGATAAGTGTTGGTCAATGGGATAAGACCCTAAGAGAACCCGTCTCTTAGAACCCTAACCTTGGGACGCCACAAAGGGGAACCACAATGATACGTAAACCCTTATGGAACCTGTTAAAAGAACCCACTTGAAACGAATGACACTCGGATCATTGCAATTGCAAGGAATACAAAAACTGACAAATAGAAACAGCAAGAAGAAAACACAGCAGATATGTTGGTTGAGGTAAATTAGAACCCAAGAGAACTAGTCTCTTGAACCCTAGTTCCGATGATACCACAAGGATTGACCAATTCCTTGATAAGTCATAGTATTCTCTCTAGCACTCAAAGAATCGCAAGAGGAAACTCACAAAACTGAAATTTTCATTCATCTAAATCTGCAAAACGTACATGAAAGTTAACCTTAAATAGGCAAGGAAAAATCTAACCTAATAAGCCTAGAAACCCTAATTAATTTGGGCTTAAGTAATCCTAATAGGATTAGGAGACTTTAGGCCCAAACAACACTCCTATTGGACCTAGGAAACTAATAAAATAAAGCCCTAAAATAAATAACGAAAATTCATTAAAAAAATAATAAAATAAGACCTAAGCCCTTATAAACATGCCACCACATTAATGAAATCACATATTTGGCACATGACATGCTTATTTACAAGGTGGGCTATCAAAAAGACTACTAATTAACTAATTGAGCTTTATTAATTAACAAAGTTCAGCCCATAATTAATAAAAACGAAATTAACACTAATTAGGCCCAATAATACTTAAGTCATATGCTATTTTAGTGAAGCACATGATCTTTTAAGTAATCTCTTCCAATGGGCTTCTCTTGGGCTTGAATCTTTCCAAGTGATAAGGCCTCCTACCATGTTCCTAAATTTGTCCAAGCCATCCTCCATCATTCCCTTCCTCTTCAAAAAGATTCATCCTCAAATCTCCATAATCTACATGGAAGGAAAGGATACAATTAAACGCATCAAATAAATTATATGGAGTATACTTACCTTTCAAGTTTGATTGATGCATCTGTGCTTTATTCCTTGCATAAATGTGAAGGACAACATTCTTCCTTGGCTTTGTGAACCAGAACATTGTTCCAATATCAAAAACCTTCACACCTTTAACTTGAATTTCATAAGACCTATCTTCAAGCATTGGTGGATAAGAAATTGAACTTTTCTCCATAGCATATACACCGATGACTTGCAGTAAATAGCTAGACACAAACTCGACATAAGAATATTTAAATGAGATCAAAATGTTAAGGGACACATAGGGAAACAAATAAGGATAACATGGCACACAAGAAGACTCAATTAAAACCAAGGTATTAGAAAAACTAAGGAAGACAAAATCTGGACAGATTTGAACATAATGCAATAAATGCAAAACCTGAAAAGATTTTGATAACATTAATGATGCACAATGATAGAACAAAGATGGAGATGTAATGACTAAAGGGACACACACTAACATAGAACTAGAAGTAAAGAATGAGTTGAATAGAAAATGGAACACAAAAGACTCATGAAGGTGTGAAATGGGATAAACAAACAAACAACCAAAAAGACACATGACTTATGAGACACACGATAAACATAAAACATAAAATGAATAGGGGCTACTTCACAAATACATAGGAAATACAAAACACTATGATGATGAGATGGAATGACATAGAAGGATAAACTAGAGAAAGAAGGCACTAAAGTAACTAGTGAACTCATTATTGACTCATGCAATTTGCACTCAAAAGAAATTGCGGACTCATGCAACAATGATGGATGACATAATTTAAAGAACTTAGAAACATAATGAGAAGGAAGAAGAAAACACAATGAAGACACATAAGAAAGATGAGATGAAGAAGGAAAGAGCTTTGTATAAACTACTTTAAGGCCTCCAACCATGTTCCTGAATTTGTCCAAGCCATCCTCTATCATTCCCTCCCTCTTCGAAAAAATTAGTCCCCGAATCTTCTTGATCTACATGGAAGGAAAGGGAACGATTAAACACATCAAATAAATTATATGGAGTATACTTACCTTTCAAGTTTGATTGATGCATATGTGCTTTATTCCTTGCAAGGATATGAAGGACAACATTCTTCCTTGGCTTTTTGAGCTAGAACATTGTTCCAATATCAAATCCTTCACACCTTTAGTTTGAATTTCATAAGTTTATCTTCAAGCATTGGTGGATAAGAAATTGAACTTTTCTTCATATCTAATCCCATCAACAATATCATGACCAATCCCATCAACAATATCATTAACATTTTCCTCCTTGGGATTCTCAAGAATATCATACTCTAATTCATTAGAAACATCATCAACACAAGGATTTTGAGAATTAGAGGTACCTTCGAGAGTAGTTGAAGTTGAGGAAGATATTTCCTCCATTTGATCTTTTTGCTCCAAATGAGAATCATTGGAATTGAAATTTGCACCTTAGGAGTTTTATCCTTTCCATGAGTTGGATGATACTCATAGAAGTAGTGGTATGGCGTGTACTTTTGCTTCAAAATAAGCTTCATGCTACTCCAAGTATCACATTGTTTTTCTTTACTAAGATGCTTTCTTTCAAATTGTTCCCACCAAACTTTAGCTTTTCCTTCTAAGTGAAAAGCAGCTAATTTCACTTTCTCAGACTCGGAGTATTGGCTCAAACCATTGTTCAATTTTTCTTTCCCAATCCAAGTACATATCAAGATCACACTCTCCATCAAATTTTGGGATGTTCAATTTAACATCCTTTTTGCATGAAGAAACTTGCATGCCATCCAATTTGGCATTCAATTTGTTGATTTGATAATTGAAAGCTCTCATTAAAGCTTTGTGATCATGTTTTATCACTAGCCATGTTTAGAACCTGAATTGTTAGTGAATAGAGATAAAGAGAAGACCTTGCACACTCTCTCACGTGTTTCACTCACGAATAATGTATGTTCACTTGTGTTTTGCACACTTTAAAGGTTTTTTCCATAAATGATATAATAACACTCTTGCCTTTTACCACTCACTCATGCTTCCTATGAGAGTGCAAAATTGAATTTCAACTTAAAATCAAGAAGCAATATTTTAAGTGGCAATCTCAAAGTCAAAGATCTAAAATTCAAATTCTCAAAAGAGTTTAAAATGATGGTGACCAACAAACAAAGTGGATTTTCTGTTTTCAGCAAAATAAATTGATAGAGCACGAGCTAGGCTTATCAAAGGGGAGGAGTTTCAAGAGCTTGGTGGACATGAAAGGCATGATCATGTGACTCCTTTGCAAGGAATGGGTGGGCCTATGACAAGAGCAAGGACTAAGGCAATGAAGCAAGCTCTCAATGGATTGATTCAAGAAGTAATTGAACAAGAACCCACCTACTTAGCTCAATTTTCAGCCCAAAAGGCTTCAAGAGGCATGTTCTTCATGGCTAGTATGCTAGAAACTGATCCAAGCCCAACATACAAGGCCCAAATAGAAGAACTCACTTAAAGGAGCATGTGCCAAGCTTGTGACCTTTTAAGTAGTATTCTTTAATTAAATAAATTAGCAATTTTCGTTTTTTTATTACTTAATTCAGAAATAAGGTTTTGACAATTAGTTTCCTATTTTGAATTTATTTGTGAGGATCTCTTCAGATTTGATTTTGTTTCCTATTTTTGGGCACCACTTATTCAGCATGTATCTAGTCTTATTTTTGTGTAAGGTGGTGCCATTCTAAAAGATTTAGGATCCAAACTATTTTTAGCAAATTAGGGCTAGGGTTTTTGCTTTCTTTTCCTTTAAAAATGTCACTTTTGTACTGGTAAATGACAGATAAATGAATAGTGCGTTTTGACAACAACTTTGTGAGTTTTTTTGTTCTCTTGGTGAGCTTAAGAGACTCTTTGGCATATCAAAGAGAGTGGTTTTCTCTTTGTGGTGTCTATAGCTAAGGTTTCAATAAACAAGTTTTCTTGGGGTCTTGCTTCGTGACCAATAACTTCTGTTCTTCCTATTCGTGCAGTCTTCTGTTTATCTTTTCTGTTTGTTTAACGTGTTCTTGGTATTTTATTTGCTTCTTTTTGATCCTAGCACGATCCTTACGTTTTCCATTTGATTGAAGGTTTGTGAGACAAGTTCTACACGGATTTTCTATCATAAATCGAATTTTCCAACCAAGAAAGGAGAAAAGGAAATGTTGGAAATTAAGATAAGAAGAAGGATGTGGTGTGTATACCAAAGGAAGGAACTTTTAGATGACTTTCAAATTTGAAACAAGAAAGGAACTAGGGGAATTTAAATTAGGACGGAAAAATAGATAGAATTAAACTAGAAGAGTAAAATTCTGAATAGAAAATAAAAGACAAGAATTGAAACTTATCACAAATGAGAAATTATGAATGGGTATTGAAAAGTTGATTCTCCTTTAATGAGATCAGAAAATGGAGCAATTAAATAACATTAATGCCCAATCACAAAAAGAAATTTGTAATTCAAAGTATCACCTTAATTAAAAAGATCTCAAAGTAGGAAAGAAAACAAGATCTCCTTAATTTTTAGAATTTGCATAGGCAGCCATATCTATTTTTCTTTCTTTCCTATTTTTTAATTTAAAAAAAAAATTTTAAGGCTGCAATCAATTCTTTTTTCTCTCTCTTCCTTCATTTATTTTTTTAATCAATTTCAATTTTTTTTTGGCAAAATTGGAACAGCAAGCAACTAAATTTCTACGCAGATAACAAGCAACTCCACAATTTTAGTGGAAACAAGAAACAAATATGGTAAAATCCTCTTGCAAAGAAAATGGACAACAAAATTAGAATAGAGCATGCCACAATAAGAACAAAATGAAAGATCAAAAAGTTTGGAAAATGGATCAAGAACATAGAACAAAATAGCAAGGCAACAATGAATGAACAGTGACAAATAGTATGATAAACAGTATGGATGAACAATGCGAATGAACATTATGGATGATTTTCTAGACAGCAAGGAAGCAAAAAAATGGAATGAAACAACAGAAACACACCTTAATTTGCAAGTCGAAACTCTGATACCAAATGATGGGAGACATGTTAGGAATCTATCCTAAGAGCCTTCTTTATATTAAAGATCATGCAACTCAAGGAAACATGAATTGAACACAAGAACAATAATGATTTTACTGAAGAAAATAGAAATGATGAAAGTAAGAAGACTGAAACAAAATGTTGGTTGAATGAAATAGACTTTAAGAGAACCTATCTCTTGAATCCTAACTCCGGCACACCACAAGGATTACCACTCCTTGATAAGTCCTCATTCTTTCTTGCGCTAAAGGATAAGCAAGAAAGAACTCACTAAACAACAACAAACTTGCTGGAAAGAAATTCATTCATTTATGTTGTGTTTGCAAGAGTACAGGAGGTGCTTATTTATAGGCAAGTATTAACCCACAAACTAACTTTAGTTCAGCCCACAAACTTAACCTTATTAATGCTAATTAATACAAAAAGGAAACCCTAAGCAAAAAGGAGCATTTAATTCTAATTTTGACTTTGAAAAGTTGGCTCCTCTTTAATGCAAAAAGGACAACAAATAAGATTTATGATTGTATGTTCTTTATTCAAAAAAGAAACAAATTAACTAAAATAATCTTTAAAAATGTCACTTTTAGTGAGCACATGAGAAGCACATGGATTTTAAGTGAATCCTCCTTGTTGGGCTTTCTCCAAGTTGGGTTCTTTGACTATAATTTAGCTCCACATTTTTAGATTGCCTCTTTCTTTGTTTTGGGCCTCAAAATCATTGAAATATAATGGTTCTATGTTAATCATGTTTTGGATCACCCAATTCATGGCTTACTTCATGGCTTTTGTTCTAACTCTAGTCTTTGGTTCTCCAATGCCTTGAAGTGACCTTGAATTTGTCCATGGTCCATTATTTCTCTTAGCTTACCCTTATCATCAAATGCTTCATGCCTCAATCGTAATCTATCAAAATCTATCATGACATTCATCATAGATAGCTTTAGCAATCCTTTGGATTTGGAGTCCTTAGTTTAGTTGGAGAAAGCTACTTGCTTAATCCAAATAGTACAATTAGCCAAAACTCACTTATCATAACGCATGGGCTAATCTACCTCTTCACCTGGAGGTGCACTTGTTTTCTCTAGAAGGACTACACCTGGAAGAGACCATTATCATGTGGTCACTTTCTAAGTCCAGGTAATACTTTCAACTAGCGACACTATATGGCTATTATTATTGAAAATTTTTCTGGATCCTATGTTCTCCTTTATAGGACTTTGATTAGGCTCAAGCCAATTTCCTACGCCTGAGTGTTACTCATTTCTCTTTTCTAACTTACCTTCCTTTATACATTAGTTTTACCCATTGATTTTTTTCAAAACTACTTCTCTTCATTATCATCATTCATTCTTTACTAGCCTCTTGCATTCATTTCTGAAAACATCTTGCCATTGATCTCATTTTCTAGGTAGGATACTTGCTTTTATACTCATTAGCAACTTACCATCACATCTTTGGACTACTTTCTAGTCAATAGCTTGGCATTAGAGAAAAGCCTTACGCAAACATTCATACTAGTTGCTAATTAATGAGGTTTTATATTTTTATAAAATCATCTTTTTTCAGAGAACTACCAGAACTGTCTGGCTTATTAATCTTTCTCAACTAATTTTCTTTAGAGGTTTACTGCAACCTCATGCTAGGTCTATTGCGACAATGAGATCTGCTGTGATCTCTAATTCCTACTAGGATCCTCTATGTTACTATGATCTAATTTATGATCTAACTTTGAAAAGATTCAAGATCTATGGAAATCACACTCTACAAGTCATCCTCAAGTAATCCCGCAACTATTATAAGCTATCCTTAAGACTCTTAATGCCACTAAAACAGTTTTAGGCTAGATTTCTCAAAAGAAATATATCTTATATTCAAAGATGAAACTCTATCTAAGAGGATTACTTTCCTCTCTTGTTGCAAAGATTGCTCAGATTATTGCTCTGATACAAAAAATGTAACACCTTACTTTTATCTATATTTACTCAAGTATTATAATATATATAATGTCCAAATAGCTCATATTAGGAGCTTGAACCATTAATAGAACTAAAATATTTAAAATGAAAAAAAAAAGGTGGTACTATTAGTTTGGTTCTCAAGTTTTCTGGACAAATTTTGAAAATTCATAACTAATTATCACAAAATCGTATGAAGGTGGTTTAGTCTCTAAATGAAGCTAGAACCATGCTCTACAAGGAAAAAAAATATGAAACTTGCCTTTAACTGGACCAATTTGTACAGTTTATTGCTCAAACATACACTGTATAGATGGTCAAAATAACTTATCACAGGTTTTTTGGTCTAAGTTCAAAAGTTCATTTTTCATTCTCTCCTAGGCCAATTCATGAGTTCACATCCCTAGAAAGCTCTACATGTCTACTTTATAGCAATATTTGTTTGTGCAATTGTTCAATTAAATTAGAGCATGGCATCATTTTAGACTACCAAGGGTTAGAATGGAACTTCTACTTGAATAATTTTGGGAAAACATGTATATCTCTAGTTGTATAGCTACAATTATATTAAACCAAGCGGCATATCAAACTCAAAACATAGATGTTTTCATAAACATAAACCATTAAATTTTTGGAGCTCCATATGATTTTATACTTCCATTTAATTCTAACAGTATTTGCAGTAAAAGTCATAGTTTTCACATCATTGTTCAGTTTTGACCCGTATTTTCAAAAATTTACTATAAATTATACACATGCTCAATTAGATTTTCTTTGGCTTGATAAAAATATTACTCTATCTAGTTTTAAAGCATATATAACACTTATACTGGATGCTAAATTTTGAATATATTAGCCCTGTTTCTTTCATGGTTGGTCATCTTGGACAATAATAAACATCTTTTAGCAAAACTATTTGCACATGTCTACTGTATCGTCAAAACTTGTTTCTATCACATACTAAAAACATCATACTAAATTATAGTCATAACATTACATGATTTAATACAAATTGAGAAAATGACACTTCACAATTGTCATAATTTGCACAATCACCATGTTTCTGCTCCATCCTCTTAGCTTCCTGATATGTTTGCCATGGCTTGTGCCTAGCATGTTGATACTTGAGGGGGTGAGATTATAATAATCTTAGTAGCAAGCCATATTCCACACATTACATTATCAAGCAAGTTGTGAAAACATCATAAAAATCATGCTTTAACATTAATCACCATATTGTTCATAGAAAATTTGGCAACATAACAGCTTAGAAAATGGATATCTCAGGGAACAAAACCCCTCATTTAAGCAGCTAAAGCAACCAATCAAACAACAAGAAAGCAATATGGCACATTTCAAAACATTAACATAGCAAGATAACAGTATAGTGCAAGAATGGAACTTAGCTACCTCTTTGGAGTATCACTTGGCTTCCTTGTTGAAACCAATGGTTCCACTTACTTTCTTAGGCTTCCTCAAGTCCCTAGGTATCATTAAACATTCACTCAATCAACTAAAACACAAAGCTAAATCATAAAGTTTCATTAAAACCCTAGAAATTCCACTTTGGCTATATTAGCTTATATAATGAAGTATATACTTGTTCTTAAGGTTTTTGTCCTTGGGGAATTCATTTTTGGGTTCAAAATTATGAAATTCCAACTCTAAGAATCACTTCTAGGCCTTGACAAAATCTGCCCCTTTTAGAAAACATGTGTTTTTCATTTACTTGCTTCAACATAGAACAAACTTGCTTCATTTCACAAATACTTATACTTTCTCATGATTTTATGGCTTAAGAACACTTTTCTTAGCTAAATCATGCTTAGGCCAAAATTATTTAGAAATTATGCTAGAACACTTAGAATTCTCAAGAGGATCACATACCTATTTTCCTTGATTTTTTTTCTTCTTCTTGTCTTTTTTTTTCCCCCTTCACCACATGAGCTCTCCTTTTCTTTCTTCAATATTCAGCAGCTTCTCTCTCCTTTTTCTAGTGAATGGTCGTTCAAAATGAGTGAGGGAATATTATAAAAGACTTGACCATGGTTTGCTTACTTAGGTTAGCTTACTTTACTACCTTAGGTTAACCTTTGCTTAACAACAATTAAGACACTATTTTAGTCACATGCGAATTGACATGTGGCATGATTTTGAGGGGATTTTATCTCTAGGATACTCCATAATTTTCCAAGTCTACTATTATCTTATGTTGGTTACTTTATACTTAGATAGGTAAAGTTACTTTTGCAATATAAATTCACTTTATTGACACAGGATTAAAGTGAACTTGTATCTGAAATTACTTTATTATCATGTCTCTAAAAAGCACCTTCTATGGTGTCCAATTGCTTTTCTATTTTACCCTTTTAGCTTTTGTAGATCAAAAAACTATTTTATCAGCAACAAGTCACCACTAAATTTTCAGTACTGATTATTTCTTTATTCTTAAATATTAATCGATAGTTCCATATACCATTAGATTTGTCTCATTGAGAGCTTCAATTTGACTATAATTTTGTATATTTACAAAATTACCCCTAACTCGAGATAAAATTATAATTTCTAACTCTTTCGGATCATTAGTTGTAATTTTCCCAATGACTTTTCAACTTTCTTCTCCACATGATTTTCTCCTTTTCGAGGAAAAATATAATTATCGCAATTTCTAGGGGCAAAATCTAATTTCTTATTTTTCTGTCTAATCAAGAAAAATGACTTATTTGCCCTATTTCATGCAAAACTGTATTTGTCTATTTTCATGAATTCCTTATACATTTTTAGTTATTTAGATTTTAGCAATGTTATAGTAGTTAAGTCAGTAAGGATGAGGTAATATGAATAAGTTGGAGTGTATGTACATCTGCATGATAGAGAAGATGAGGATGTGAAGGAGTCAAAGAGGGCCAAAATGGTTGGAAGAAGAGGTATCTTCTTTCAACTGAAAAACTTTCAAAAGTTTTATCCCCCGGCTTTCGAAGGTAAGGTGGTGATAGAGGATGACTTGGACAAATTCAAGAACATGGAAAGAGACCTTATCACTTGGAAAGATTCAAGCTCAAGAGAAGCCCATTAGAAGAGATTACTTAAAAGATCATGTGCTTCACTAAAATAACATGTGACTTAAGCATTATTGGGCTTAATTAGTATTAATTTTATTTTTATTAATTATGGGCTGAACTTTGTTAATTACTAAAGCCCAATTGGTCAATTAATAGTCTTTTTAATGGCCCAACATGTAAATAAACATGTCATGTGCCAAACATGTGATTTCATTAATGTGTTGGCATGTTTATAAGGGCTTAAACATTATTTTTATTATTTTCTTATGAATTTTCGTTATTTTATTTTAAGATTTTATTTTACTAGTTTTCTAGGTCCAATAGAAGTGTTGTTTGGGCCTAAAGTCTCCTAATCCTATTAGGATTACTTAAGCCCAAATTAATTAGGGTTTCTAGACTTATTAGGTTAGATTTTACCTTGCCTACCTAAGGCTAACTTTCATGTACGTTTTTTAGATTTGAATGATTAAAGTTTCAGACTTTGTGAGTTTCTCTTGCGTTCTTTGAGTACTAGAGCGAACTGCGACTTATCAAGGAATTGTTCCTTCCTTGTGGCGTCACCGGAACTAGGGTTCAAGAGACCGGTTCTCTTGGGTTCTAATTCTTTTAAACCAACATATCTTGTGTGCTTTCTTGATTATTCTTATCTTTGTGTTTCTTTCTTCTTTCTCTTTTTCAATTTTCCAGTCTTTGTGTCCCTTGTTTCGCAAAGATCTGGGTGTTATACACATAAAAGTGCGTTCTTTGGATGGGTTCCAAAAGGGTTCACTTATCATTTGGTATCAGAGCTTAGGTTTGCAAATCAAGGTGTGTTCTCTGTTTTACTTGTTTCCTTGTTTCAATTCATCCTCGTTGCTTCAAGAAAAAGTTTTGAGACTATTCATCCGTACGGATATCACTGTTCACCGAACTGTTTTTCGGTACTGTGCATAGTGCTGTTCTGGACTGTTTCGAGACTACTGTTCACCGTCACTGTTCACCCGGACTGTTTTTTGAATACTGTTCAGGGTGACTATTTCGAGTTACCGTTCACCAAAAAAATTAAAAAAATCTGAGAAAAAGATAGATTGATTGCTAAAAAAAACGAATATAGCAGCTAGAGAAAAAAAAATAGCAGAAAAAAACATTTAAAAAAAATAAAAAAAAAACAGAGAGATTGATTGGTGAAAAAAATATAAAAAAAAAATTTAGCAGCAAAAAAAAAATCATATGTTTGATTCATTTTGGGATTGTTTCTCTATAATTTGTCTTTCCTTTTGATTTCTTTCCTTATTAAATTTCCTACAAATTTTCATCATTCTTTGTTCTATTTCCTTCAGATTTCTCTTGTTGGAAATTTCAATTCCTTTGTACTCATTTTGTGTTGGTTATTGTTTAATTAAATTAGGATCTTTGAGAACTTTAATTTTGAACTTTTGTTTTATATGATTGTCACTTCTTTAAAAACTAATTTCATTTTGATTGAAGTTGTGGTTTTAATTTAGCACTCTCATAAGAAGGCAAGCTTTGAGTGGAAAAAGGCAAGAGAGAAATTGCATCATATTTGAAAAAGCCTAGATTTAGTGTGAAACACAAGTGCATTTACATTATTTTGAGTGAAACACATGAGAGAGTGTGTGAGGTCCCTATTTCTTTCTTTGTTTTACACTAACATTTCAGATTGTAAATATGACTGTTGAAGAAGTTGATTTTAAGGCCTTATTAAGGACTTTCAATGATCAAATTGAGAAAGTAAATGCAAAATTGGATCGCTTGGAGTTTCCTTCTAAAACCAAAGCAAGGCGTAATCCAAAGGTTTCTGCTCACACGGATGTTCTTAGCAAGATCAAACCGAAGATCCCACTATTTCATGATGAGAAAAATCCCGATGTTTACTTGGAATGGGAAAGAAAAGTTGAACAAGTCTTCATAAGTTGCAACTACTCTGAAATAGAGAAGGCACAATGTGCTTACCTTCGATTGGATAAAAAGGTTGCTGCTTGGTGGAAATGAATGGAAACTAGACGAGCTATTAATGGTGAACCTTCCATTATAACATGGAATGAAATGAGAGTAGCCTTGAGGCAAAAATACATGCCATCCAAAGCTAAAGAGTGTGGTTGAACATTCTAAGGAGATACAAGTGCCCATGGTTCAAGATTCATATGATTCCCAACTAGAGAAAGTCAATCAAGTGGATGAACAAGTTGCTACATTGACAAATGTTGTGACAAGAGAGTTAACTACGCTTAAAGGTATGTCTAATTCTCAAATCTCTTGTGATGATACCTCTTGTATTGAAGTAGATGATTTAGGATGTATTAGTCCTAATAAGTTGAATCATGTTGATGATATTTCTTATGTTGGATCAATTGAATTGGAAATTAAATCTGAATGTGTTGATCATAAGAATTCCATTGAATTGATTGAACATGATGTCTTGCTAGATCTTGAAGAGAAAATTGTGCTAGATGTTATTAGCAATGATAGCTTTATTGAGTCTAGTTGTGCTGCAAATGTAGTACAATTAGAAAGTGATTTTCATGATGTTGAGATTAACCCTGATTGTGAGCAACTTTTATATGAGAATCATGATTTACATGTTAATGATTTGATGGAAAATTCTTTGGATAGTAGCATACTAGTTTTAGGTAGTGCTAATAGTGTGATTCCTTTGGAAATTAGTTCTTATGATTACAATGGTGAGATTGAGCATATTGACATGGTGATTGGAGATTTTGATCGTGTTGATTTTCATGGGCATGTTAAAAACTGTTCTTGTGTTTCCGATAAAGCCTATAAACCATTACCATGTATTCATTTGTGTGAAAATCATGAGAGCTTGAAGAGTGAGCTAGAGTGGAAAAATGAGAGTGGTAGAAATGAGAGAAGCAAAGAGAGATGTAAGAGAGAAAGTGTCCAGAAAAATGAAAAGAATGCAAAAAGAGTAAGAGAGAAAAGAGTGAAAAAGAGGAAAAAGAGAAAAGAAAAAGAGAGTTTGAGGAAGAATGAGAGTGAAAGTGAGCTTAAAGTAATTTTTACAAAACTCCTTTCTTCTTCATCTTATCTTTCTTATGTGTCTTCATTGTGTTTTCTTCTTCCTTCTCATTATGTTTCTAATTTCTTTAAATTATGTCATCCATCATTATTGCAAGAGTCCGCAATTTCTTTTGAGTCCAAATTGCATGAGTCCATTAGTTACTTTAGTGCCTTCTTTCTTTAGTTTATCCTTTTATGTCATTCCATCTCATCATCATAGTGTTTTGTATTTCCTATGTATTTGTGAAGTAGTCCCTATTCGTTTTATGTTTATTGTGTATCTCATAAGTCATGTGTCTTTTTGGTTGTTTGTTGGTTTATCCCATTTCACCTTCATGAGTCTTTTATGTTCCATTTTCTATTCAACTCATTCTCTTCTTCTTGTTCATCATTAATGTTAGTGTGTGTCCTTTTAGTCAATACATCTCCATCTTTATTTTATCATTATGCATCATTAATGTTATCAAAATCTTTTCAGGTTTTGCATTTATTGCATTATGTTCAAATCTGTCCAGATTTTGTCTTCTTAGTTTTTCTAATACCTTGGTTTTAATTGAGTCTTCTTGTGTGCCATGTTGTCCCTATTTGTTTCCCTATGTGTCCCTTAACATTTTGGTCCCATTTAAATATTCTTATGTCGAGTTTGTGTCTAGCTATTTACTGCAAGTCATCGATGTATATGCTATGGAGAAAAGTTCAATTTCTTATCCAGCAATGCTTGAAGATAGATCTTATGAAATTCAAGTTAAAGGTGTGAAGGTTTTTGATATTGGAACAATGTTCTGGTTCAAAAAGCCAAGGAAGAATGTTGTCCTTCACATTCATGCAAAGAATAAAGCACAGATGCATCAATCAAGCTTGAAAGGTAAGTATACTTCGTATAATTTATTTGATGTGTTTAATTGTTCCCTTTCTTTCCATGTAGATTATGGAGATTCGAGGATGAATCTTTTCGAAGAGGAAGGGAATGATAGAGGATGGCTTGGACAAATTCAAGAACATGGTAGGAGACCTTATCACTTGGAAAGATTCAAGCCCAAGAGAAGCCCATTGGAAGAGATTACTTAAAAGATCATGTGCTTCACTAAAATAACATGTGACTTAAGCATTATTGGGCTTAATTAGTATTAATTTCATTTTTATTAATTATGGGCTGAACTTTGTTAATTAATAAAGCCCAATTGGTTAATTAATAGTCTTTTTGATGGCCCAACTTGTAAATAAACATGCCATGTGCCAAACATGTGATTTCATTAATGTGTTGGCATGTTTATAAGGGCTTAAACATTATTTTTATTATTTTCTTATGAATTTTCGTTATTTTATTTTAAGATTTTATTTTACTAGTTTTCTAGGTCCAATAGAAGTGTTGTTTGGGCCTAAAGTCTCCTAATCCTATTAGGATTACTTAAGCCCAAATTAATTAGGGTTTCTAGACTTATTAGGTTAGATTTTACCTTGCCTACCTAAGGCTAACTTTCATGTACGTTTTTTAGATTTGAATGATTAAAGTTTCAGACTTTGTGAGTTTCTCTTGCGTTCTTTGAGTACTAGAGCGAACTGCGACTTATCAAGGAATTGTTCCTTCCTTGTGGCGTCACCGGAACTAGGGTTCAAGAGACCGGTTCTCTTGGGTTCTAATTCTTTTAAACCAACATATCTTGTGTGCTTTCTTGATTATTCTTATCTTTGTGTTTCTTTCTTCTTACTATTTTTCAATTTTCCAGTCTTTGTGTCCCTTGTTTCGCAAAGATCCGGGTGTTATACACATAAAAGTGCGTTCTTTGGATAGGTTCCAAAAGGGTTCACTTATCAGGTGGACCCTACATTGACTAAGGAATTGGTGGACCACTTGGAGACAATATTTGGCATATGGATTGTAGTTCAAAATAGAAGGTGCAATTGGCAGTGTTCATGTTGGAAGGGAAGGTTAATGATAGAGAAGGAGTGTTTTGCTGAGTGTTAAGGTGATGGAAGCTTACCTGGAAATCGAGGAGCAGTTATTGTCTAAGGAGTGTACATTCTTGGAGCACTGCTGTACAATGATCCTTGTCCTATCCTGACGAATACAACAGATTGAGGAGGAAAAGAAAATCTCAATGATTCATGCTTTTTCCCATCTATGATCCACAGGAGGAATTAGCAAAGAAAATGGAGTAACCTTAATTAGGGGAGATAAAGCTAACTTGTGGAGTAACATTAAGCTGTAGGCATTACAAGAATTGAGTATGGAAATGATGATTGAATCCTAAAGGTGGAATATTGGGATATTTTAGAATAGTGGAAAGGCAGTGAAAAGATTTAATTTGTTGTTTTTGAATGTGATATAGAACTCAATAGCTACAGGAAGTGGATTGACTAGAAAAACCATATTTAGAGCGAAGGTTCTTAGAGCTAAGGTAATGTTGAATGACAAAAGTGTTGGCAGTGACAGTGATGGTGATTTCAGTGCCAGTAGGGAAGATGGCAAAGAGACGATGGTTGTCATCCAAAGTGTCACATTTGTAGATCGTGAAGGTAGTAGTTGGATATTTTCAAAATGAAAAAGAAGGACAAGTAATGTCGGAAGAATATTGATAGAAAACCAGTGTAGAACTTGTCTCACGAACCTTCAATCGAATTGGGAAACGTAAGGATCGTGCTAGAATCAAAGAGAAGCAACTAAAACACCAAGGACGCGTTAAACAAATGGAAAGAACAGAAGTTGTTGGTCAAGAAGCAAGACCCCAAGAAAACTTGTTTCTTGAAACCTTAGCTAAAGACACCACAAAGAGAAGACCACTCTCTTTGATATGCCAAAGAGTCTCTCAAGCTCATCAAGAGAACAAGATAACTCACAAAGTTTTTGTCAAAAACGCACTATTCATTCATCTCTAATTTGCAGGTACAAAAGTGACGTTTTTAAAGGAAAAGAAAGTAAAAACCCTAGCCCTAATTTGCTAAAAATAGTTTAGATCCTAAATCTTTTAGAATGGCACCACCTTATACAAAAATAAGGCTAGATACATGCTGAATAAGTGGTGCCCAAAAATAGGAAACAAAATCAAATCTGAAGAGATCCTCACAAATAAATTCAAAATAGGAAACTAATTGTCAAATCCTTATTTCTGAATTAAGAAATAAAAAAAAACGAAAATTGCTAATTTATTTAATAAAAGAGCACTACTTAAATGGTCACAAGCTTGGCACATGCTCCTGTAATTGAGTTCTTCTATTTGGGCCTTGTTTATTGGGTTTGGATCAGTTTCTAGCATTCTAGCCATGAAGAACACGCCTTTTGAAGCCTTTTGGGCTGAAAATTGAGCTAAGTAGATAGGCTCTTGTTCAATTACTTCTTGGATCAATCCATTGAGAGCTTGCTTCATTGCCTTAGTCCTTGCTCTTGTCATAGGCCCACCCATTCCTTGCAAAGGAGTCACATGATCATGCCTTCCATGTCCACCAAGCTCTTGAAACTCCTCCCCTTTGATAAACCTAACTCGTGCTCTATCATTCCCTTCCTCCTCGAAAGGATTCGTCCTCGAATCTGAAACATCAAAAAGAGAAAGGTAAGCTACATTAAAATGTGAAACATCAATAAGAACTAGGCAAATCAATTCTATAAGCATTATCGTTTATCCTTTCCAACACTTGTAACGGACCATCCCCTCCTGGGTGAAGCTTGGATTTTCTTTGTTTAGGAAATCTCTCTTTCCTTAAATGCACCCACACACAATCTCCAGGCTCGAACACAACCCTTCTTCAGCCTTTATTAGCTTGTTGAGCATATTGCTCATTCTTCCTCTCAATGTTTGCTCGAACCTTGGCATGAAGTTCCTGCACAAACTTAGCTTTCCTTTCACCATCAAGATTAGAAAACTCATTAGAAGGCAAAGGAAGAATATCCAAAGGAGTCAATGGGTTAAAGCCATAAACAATCTCAAAAGGAGAAAAACCAGTAGTAGAATGCATAGCACGGTTATAAGCAAATTCAATGTGAGGCAAACACTTTTCCCAATTCTTAAGATTCTTTTGAATTATAGCACGCAACAAAGTAGAAAGTGTTCGATTCACAACCTCAGTTTGTCCATCCGTTTGGGGATGATCAACCGTAGAAAACAACAACTTAGTGCCTAGTTTGTTCCACAATGTCCTCCAAAAGTGACTTAGAAATTTAACATCCCTGTCACTAACTATAGTTCTAGGCAATCCATGCAATCTTACAATCTCCTTGAAAAACAAGTCAACAATGTAGACAACATCATGAGTTTTAGCACAAGCAAGAAAATGTGCCATTTTACTAAATCTATCCACAACAACAAAAATACTATCTTTTCCACTAGGGGATCTAGACAAACCCAAAACAAAATCCATAAATATGTCAATCCAAGGATGAGAGGGAACAGGTAATGGGGAATACAAGCCATAAGGATGCACTTTAGATTTTGCATGTTCACATGTAATGCACTTATCACACATAGCAACAACATCTTTTCTCATGTGAGGCCAATAGAAATGTTCATGCAACAGGGTTAATGTCTTTTCCACACCAAAATGACCCATTAAACCACCACCATGGGTCTCTTTCACAAGCAACTCACGCATAGAGCAATGAGGAACACACAATCTATGTCTCTTGAAAAGAAATCCATCAAAAATATAATAATCATCAAATCCATGTTTCTCACATAATTGCCAAATCTTAGCAAAATCAACATCATTCTCATGCAAGCTTTTCAACAAATCAAAACCAATCAACCTAGCTTGCACAGAAGTAATCAAAGAGTACCTCCTAGACAAAGCATCAGCAACAACATTCTCTTTGCCCTGTTTATGCTTAATGACATAAGGAAATGTTTCAATAAACTCAAGCCATCTAGCATGCCTCTTATTCAACTTATTTTGAGATTTCAAGAACTTAAGACTCTCATGATCAGAATGAATGACAAATTCTTTGGGCCACAAATAATGTTGCCAAGTCTTTAAAGTTCTTTTCAATGCATACAATCCCTTGTCATAAGTTGAATAGTTCAAACATGCACCACTTAGTTTCTCACTAAAATATGCAATAGGCCTAGAATCTTGCATTAACACAGCACCAATACCAATTCCAGACGCATCACATTCAATCTCAAACACCTCAGAGAAATCAGGAAGTACAAGAAGAGGGGCATTTGTTAATCTATCTTTCAAGGTTTTGAAAGCCACCTCTTGGGATTCACCCCACTTAAAAGTTACATTCTTTCTTACCAAATCATTCAATGGGGCAGCAATGGTTGAGAAGTCTTTCACAAACCTCCTATAGAAGCTAGCAAGTCCATGGAAACTTCGCACCTCGTTGGCATTCTTTGGTGTAGGCCACTCACGTATTGCCATAACTTTCTCCTCATCCACACGCAAGCCATCAGAACCTACAACAAAGCCAAGAAACACAATAGTATCCAAGCAGAAAGTACACTTCTCTAAATTTCCAAAGAGTCTATTTTCCCTCAAAATCACAAACACATCATGCAAATGTATCACATGCTCATCTAGACTCTTAGAATACACAAGAATGTCATCAAAATAAACAACAACAAATTTGCAAATGAAAGGATGCAAGACATGATTCATAAGACTCATAAAGGTACTAGGAGCATTGGTTAACCCAAAGGGCATAACCATCCATTCATACAAACCAAATTTAGTATTAAATGCAGTTTTCCACTCATCTCCCTCTTTCATCCTAATATGATGATATCCACTCCTAAGATCTATTTTAGAAAATAAACATGCACCATGCAATTCATCCAACATAACATCTAAACAAGGAATGGGATATCGATACTTAACTGTGATTTTATTGATGGCACGGCAGTCCACACACATCCTCCACTTGCCATCTTTCTTGGGCACAAGTATGACCGGAACGGCACAAGGACTTAGGCTTTCTCTCACGAAGCCTTTCTTCATCAATTCCTTAACTTGCCTTTGTATCTCCTTGGTTTCTTCTGGATTTGCCCTATATGCAGGCCTATTTGGAAGTGCAACATCGGGGATGAAATCAATCCTATGCTTAATACCCCTTAATGGTGGCAAACCATCAGGTATCTCTTCCGGGAACAAATCACCAAAATCCTGCAACAAAGCTAACACACTAGAGGGCAAAGAGTTATCCAGATCATTCACAGCCAAATACAAATCCTTATACAATAGAATCAATGAATTTTCATCAAAGAGAACTTCCTTGATCTCACTTCTTCCACAAAACAAGCTCACTTTCTTTTCTTCACTCTTTTTCTTTTCTCTCTTTACTTCATCACTCACTTCTTTTCTCTCTTTTTCACTTTCTCTCTATTTTTCTCTCTCTTATCTTTTTCCCTCATCTTACACTCTTGAGTGATTCTTTTCTGATCTTCAAATGCTTCCAATGGACGAATAGGTGTTAGTACAATGGTTTTATTATTGAATGGGAAATAGTATTGATTGGAATAACCATCATACCTAACTCGCCTATCAAACTGCCATGGTCTACCTAATAACAAGTGTCCAGCATACATAGGTGCCACTTCACACAAAACCTCATCATGAAAATTACCTATGGAAAATGCTACAACTACTTGTTTAGTGACTTTAGCATCCCCACTATCATTAAACCATAACAAATTATAAGGCTTGGGGTGCTTTTTAGTAGGTAAACCTAGCTTTTCAACTAACAAGGTACTAGCAATGTTCGTACAACTACCATTATCAATGATAAGATTACATACCATATTATTGACAAAACACCTAGTGTGGAAGATATGCTCACGCTGTTCCTTTTCAAGCTCCTCTCCTGGTTGAATGTTGAGAGCTCTTCTTGACACTAGTGCTTGCCCATGCACAGGCTCCACAATCTCCATGTCGGAATCATCAGTCAAAGGGGGCATAGATCCACCCTCCTCAACTTCCTCATCACTACTACTAGCTACATCACCATTCTCAAGCAAGATCATAGTTCGCTTATTTGGACATTGAGAAGCAATATGACCAAAACCTTGACATTTAAAACATTTAATTTTTGAAGAAGAATTAGAAGAAAAAGGTTTAGAATCAGTTTTACCTTTCGGAGTAGAGGGCTGCACCTTCATCTTTTTCTCCTCCTTTGGCTTGGTCTCTCCCTTAGGCTTAAAAGGGAATCTTGCTTCCTTGCTTGAGCCTCCAAAGGCCTTCAACTTTTGCTTGGCTTTCAAGTTCTTTTCTACTTTGACGGCCTTATGCAATAACTCCTCCATATCAAGGTAATTTTGCATCTCAACCTCAGCAGCAATATCTGGATTCAATCCTCCAAGGAACCTTGCCATTGTTTGCTCAGGATCTTCTTCCACTTTTGCCTTAATCATAGCAATCTCCATTTCCTGATGGTATTCTTCAACACTCATAAATTTTTGTTTCATTTTTTGGAGCTTTGTATGAGCATCCCTAAAATAATGATTAGGGACATGTCTCTTTCTCATGATGGCCTTCATTTCATTCCAAGACCGAATTGGACCTTCACCTGTACGTCTTCTGGTGGTAAGCAATTGGTCCCACCAAATGCTTGCATAATCTATAAATTCCACCGCAGCCAATTTCACTTTGCTCTCCTCTGAATAAGAATGACACTCAAAGACATGCTCCACTCTTCTTTCCCATTCAAGATATGCATCGGGATCGGCTTTTCCTTGAAAGGAGGGGATTTTCATCTTTATGTTACCAAGAGGATCCTTTTTATGAAATGATGTTTGTCTAGTCCTTCTTGATTGAGACACTTCTTCTTCACTGATAGAGTAAGGGCTGGGTATGGCTTGCAAGAATTCAAAGTTAAGAGCAAGGAATCAAAGTATTGAAATAATCCAAGAGCTCTACGGATTAGAACCCATTCACTTGATTAAAGTTGTAGCCCAAAAGGAGCTTGTAGGTGTGATCATCAACTCCAAATTACAAGTTTCAGATCCAAGCCCAAGAGAAGCCCAATTAGAGAAGATTACTTAAGTAATCATGTGCCATTCATGTGATCAATTAAAAAGGAATCTTCTTTAAGCTAATTTATTTAGAATTTTCATTTATTTTATTTTATTTTCAGAAATAAGGGCTTTTGGTCAAAGATTATATCTTGGAGATTAAGTTTTGGTTGTTTCCTATTTTAAAAATTTAGGTTCTAGAATTTTCTTTACTTTTCGGCAAAAAGGTGCCACCTTTAGGAGTGATTTGTAAGAATATTTTGTTTCCTTTTTTTAGTTAGATTGTGGCATCTCCTTTAGGATTAGATATGATTATTTTCTTTATTTTTATTGTAATTTTCGTTTTTTAATTTTAGCTTAGGGTTTTAGTTGCCTTATTTCTTTATATAAGGAGCCACCTATGTACTTTTGGAGAAGACAGATTAATGAGAATGAATTTTTAGAACTTATGTTCTTTTCTTGTGAGTTTTTCTCTTGTATCCCTTGTGTTCTTGAGAGAATTCTTAGACTTATCAAAGGAGTGGTTTTCCTTTGTGGCGTCCCAAGGCTAGGGTTCTAAGAGACATGTTGTCTTAGGGTCTTATCCCATTGACCAACATATCTTTCCTATTTTCTTGTCATTTTCGTTCATAATTATCATTCTATTTTTCTAGTTTAACATATTCATCTTTCGGAATGAACCACGGATCATGCTAGAATCAAATAAGGACACACGAAACAGCAAGAAAACACAAGATAGATGAACAAATTAAACTAGAAAAATAGGATAATAATTATGAACGAAAATGACAAGAAAATAGGAAAGATATGTTGGTCAATGGGATAAGACCCTAAGAAAACATGTCTCTTAGAACCCTAGCCTTGGGACGCCACAAAGGAAAACCACTCCTTTGATAAGTCTAAGAATTCTCTCAAGAACACAAGGGATACAAGAGAAAAACTCACAAGAAAGAACATAAGTTCTAAAAATTCATTCTCATTAATCTATCTATCTAATAATTACATAGGTGGCTCCTTATATAAAGAAATAAGGCAACTAAAACCCTAGGCTAAAATAAAAAACGAAAATTACAATAAAAATAAAGAAAATAATCATATCTAATCCTAAAGGAGATGCCACAATCTAACTAAAAAAAGGAAACAAAATATTCTTACAAATCACTCCTAAAGGTGGCACCTTTTTGCCGAAAAGTAAAGAAAATTCTAGAACCTAAATTTTTAAAATAGGAAACAACCAAAACTTAATCTCCAAGATATAATCTTTGACCAAAAGCCCTTATTTCTGAAAATAAAATAAAATAAATGAAAATTCTAAATAAATTAGCTTAAAGAAGATTCCTTTTTAATTGATCACATGAATGGCACATGATTACTTAAGTAATCTTCTCTAATTGGGCTTCTCTTGGGCTTGGATCTGAAACTTGTAATTTGGAGTTGATGATCACACCTACAAGCTCCTTTTGGGCTACAACTTTAATCAAGTGAATGGGTTCTAATCCGTAGAGCTCTTGGATTATTTCAATGCTTTGATTCCTTGCTCTTAACTTTGAATTCTTGCAAGCCATACCCAGCCCTTACTCTATCATTCCCTCCCTCCGCGAAAGGATTCGTCCTCGAATCTCCATAATCTACATGGAAGGAAAGGGAACGATTAGAAGCATCAAATAGATAATAAGGACTATACTTACCATTTAAGCTTAATTGATGCATCTTTGCTTTAATCCGTCCATGAACTTGATGGAAATCATTCTCCCTTTGCTGTAAATTTGTTTTAAATGTTCGCCCAAGCCTTTGCAACCATAACATTGCTCCAGGGTCGAAAATCTTATTTTCAAGCATTAGTGAAGAAAATCTGGAATCTTTCTTCATATCTTTTTCACTAATATCCTGCCATAAAGAACTAGACACAAACTCGACACAACTAGACTCAAATGAAACCAAAGGGTTAAGGAAAACATGAAAGACAAAATTAGGAAAAAACATGACACAAAAAGACTCAAAAGAGACTAAGGTGGGACAATAATTATATGGGAATGATTCATGGGTTGTCTTTAATACAGAAGAACTATTACTATCATGTTCAATCAAATTAACGTCACAATCAAAATTTCCAATCACCATGTCAACATGCTCAATCTCATCAATGTAATCATATGAACCAACGTCCAATGAAATCACATCATCAGCACTACTAGGAATTAGCATGCTACTATTCAACGAATTTTCAATCAAATCATTAGCAACATGTAAAGCATTATATTCCTCTAAAAGTTGCACACAATCATGGCTATTAATCTTATAAGCACGAGTAACTTCATTGTTTTCCAATTGCGCTACATCAAGATTTTCAACATTCTTATTAAAAGCACAACTAGAATCAAAGCTACCTAATGCAATACTAACAACATCTAGCTCAATTTTCTCAAGATTCAGCAAACTATCATGATCAATCCCATTAACACAATCAACATCACTAAATTCATTGGGATGCTCAAGTTCAGCACATCTTAAATCATCTACGCTAACACAAGAGATATCATCATTAGAGGTTTGAGAATAAGACATACCTTCCACATGATCTTCTTTCCCCAAGAGGGAATCACATGAATCTTGAGCCAAAAGAACTTGAACCTCTTTGCAGTGTTTATCAACAATCTTGGCTGCAGGAGGGTGCTCATGCACATGAGATGATGCAAACTTTTTTCTCATAACCATTTTCATCTCACTCCATGTTGAAATAGAAGGCTCTCCTTTAATAGTGCGTCGGCACTCCATTCGTTTCCACCAAGTAGCAACATTTTTACTAAACCTAAGGTATACACATTGCATCTTTTCCAACTCAGAGTAGTTACAACATTCAAATGTTTTATCAACTTTTCTTTCCCACTTTAAGTAAACATCAACATCTTTCTCACCATGGAAAAGTGGGATCTTTAATTTAATATCCTTGAAAGAAGAAACTTGCCTGCCTCTTTTAGGATAGACTTCTTTAATAATTGCTTGATCACAAGTTCTTTGGGATTTGGGGCAAAACTCCATGCTATCTAATTTAGCATTCAACTCATTCATTTGATCATTGAAATCTTTCATTAAAACTTTAAAATCAATTGCACTTTCTTTTCTAGACATACTTAGAACCTGAAATGTTAGTGCAAACAAAGAGGAAAGAAATATAGACCTCACAAATCACTCTCTGACGTGTTTCTACTCAAAAAAATTTATTACCACTCGTGTTTCACACAAGAGATTGGCTTTTACAATGATGTAAAACACTCTTGCCTTTTACCACTTACTTGGTCCCAATAGTGTTCTTAATCAATTCCAACAAATCAAAAAGGAGAAGTATGTATGATAAGTGGCAATCATAAAGCTAAAGTCCCAAAATTCAAAGTTCTCAAAGAATCTAAAAAGGGACACCAACAAATCAAAGAAAAGAAAAAAAAACGTACACCAAAAAGGGCACTAGATATAAGCAAAGTCCAGCAAGTTTTTAGAAGAAGAATGGAGGTGTATGGACACTAGGATGATGGCGTGATATTATGGATATTGGAAAGTAAGAAAAGACATAAACAACAATTTAGGAAACTAAGAAAGGAAGAAAATAGGAAAATAGAATCAAGGAAGAAAATAGGAAACTAGAGACAACCAAAGAATGAAGAAATTAGGAAACAAAGGAGGAAGCAAAATAGGAAAGTAAGATTCAGCACAAAGAAGGAAGAAATTAGGAAATTATTGATATGAATCAAAAGAGGAAAGTAGCAAAATCCCACAAGATCTGAAGCTTGCCAATCAAATGTTGATTTTAGGAAAATTTCTTATGTGACTTGGGAGGCAAGAACAAGAAAATTTAGGCAACTTTGAGCAACTTGCAACTCAATCAATTCACATTTAGGAAACCAACCAATAATAGGAAAGTAATTGGAATCCAAAAGCTACCAACTTGTAATTCAAGTCTTCAATCAACTCAAATACAGATCTGGAAATTTTTTTGCAACCATTATCAATTTCGAATTTTCTTTTCTTTTCTTTTTTTTTTTTTACTGCTGTTCTACTTTCTTTCTCTTTTTTTTTTTCAGCAGCAAGTCACAAACTTTTTTTTTTATTGCGGATTTTTTTTTAATTTTGGATAGACTCACAATTCTGGGGGGAAAAAATAGCAACTAAAACACAAGAGGAAGAAGGAACAAGTCACAAAGAGGAGAAACAATCAACAAGAGATGGCAAGACCAAGACTTGATGGAAAAGCCACAAACAAGAGACAAACAGATATGGACAATGGAGAAAGTCAGATTATGGAAGAGAAAGAGATGGAAATATCAAACCTTTGAAGCTAGCAACCAAATCTCTGATACCAAATGATGAAAGACCCAAGCGGAACTCGTCTGATTGAACCTTCAATGACTCGGAATGAACCACGTATCGTGCTAGAATCAAATAAGGACACACGAAACAGCAAGAAAACACAAGATAGATGAACAAATTAAACTAGAAAAATAGGATAATAATTATGAACGAAAATGACAAGAAAATAGGAAAGATATGTTGGTCAATGGGATAAGACCCTAAGAAAACATGTCTCTTAGAACCCTAGCCTTGGGACGCCACAAAGGAAAACCACTCCTTTGATAAGTCTAAGAATTCTCTCAAGAACACAAGGGATACAAGAGAAAAACTCACAAGAAAGAACATAAGTTCTAAAAATTCATTCTCATTAATCTGTCTTCTCCAAAAGTACATAGGTGGCTCCTTATATGAAGAAATAAGGCAACCAAAACCCTAAGCTAAAATTAAAAAACGAAAATTACAATAAAAATAAGTAAATCTAATTAATCCTAAAGAAGATACCACAATCTAAATGAAAAAGGAAACAAAATATTTCTCAAATCAATTAAAAGGTGGCACCTATCTTACTAAAAGACTAATAGAAAATTCTAGAGCCTAATCTTTAAAAATTAGGAAACAACTTAAAACTTAATCTCCAAGACACAATCTTTGACCATATGACTTATTTCTGAAAATTAAATTAAATTAACGAAAATTCCTAATAAAATTATATTCAAAACGTCACTATTCATTGTCACATGCAGAGCACATGATGTCTTCAAGTTAGCTCTTCCAAATGGGCTTCTTTTGGGTTTGGATCTGGACCTTGTATAGATAAGAGCATTATCACACCCTTGGGCTCCTTTTTGGGCTGTAACTTGAACTAAATAAGTGGGCTCCAAAACCAACAACTCTTGGATCAATCCATTTAAAGCTTTATTTTTCATTGTTTTGGATCTTTTGGCTACCAAACTTGCTTTCCATGTTTGTTCAGCACCTTGATCAAGCCCTCCATGCTCCTCTTTGAACTTTTGCAAACCATGCCCAACCCTTACTCTATCACAATATGAATGAATGAGTTTCTTGTCAGCAACTTTATTGTTATTCAGTGAGTTCTTTGTTGCTCATCTTTGAGTGCCAGAAAGAATAAGGACTTATCAAGGAGTGGTGATCCTTGTGGCATCCTGGAGTTAGGATTCAAGAGATGGGTTCTCTTGAAGTCTATTTCTTTCGACCAACATTTTTGTTTCAATCTTCTTATTTTCATTGTCTCTATTTTTCAGTTTTTGTTCATTGTTGTTTTTAATTATTCTTATGTTTTGTTCATATTTCCTTGAGCTGCACGATCCATAACTAAAAGAGGGCTCTTAGGACGAGTTCCTAACGTATCTCCCATTAGATTTGAAGTATAAGTTCAAGTTTTTCTAAGAGCTGTATTAGAAGCAAAGAAATTCTATGAAGGACATCATAATCATACGCTCCCTACAAGAGGATGGGTTAAGCGAGTACTAGATGCTATAATGAGATTCTGAGTTTTGGAACCATATCAAGGAGTTCTCTCTGTTAATTTAGATGGTTTTGATGACTTTAAACAACAATGAGCTTGGAAATCCAATATCAAAGGAGTACAAGTCATATGAAGACCAAAGATAGAGATTTCTAAAGGTTAAAGAGTTTTTTATACATATTTTAAGAATCCAATTGTAAAATAAGGTAGTTAAGCTTTAAGTGTGACTCGTTCTGCTTTTTCTAACATTAAAATAAGGCATTTATTTGAATGATTAATGATTAGCTAATGTTTTCAAATTAATTTTCATGAAAAGTTTTTCCTTATGCGCATAATGCTTAGAGGTTATGAGGATAATGTCGTAATCTCAATGTTGTTTCTAACTGTTTTTCATGCATTTTCATGACAAGAGATGGGGTTATTCGCATAACCAAGGTATGCACCATGACACTTTACACTGCCTAGCACTTGAATCTTCTTTTATTAAATAGGTTATCCGCATAACCTAGGAAGGTTATCTACATAACCTCAGTTATAGTATACTCTTGGATGTTCCTCTGTTAAATAGGTTATCTGCATAACCTCAATTATAGTATACTCTTGGATGTTCCTCTGTTAAATAGGTGATAGAAAACCCGTGTAGAACTTGTCTCACGAACCTTCAATCGAATGGGAAACATAAGGATCATGCTAGGATCAAAGAGAAGCAAATAAAATACCAAGAACACATTAAACAAACAAAAAAGATAAATAGAAGAATACACGAGTAGGAAGAACAGAAGTTATTGGTCATGAAGCAAGACCCTAAGAAAACTTGTTTCTTGAAACCTTAGATATGCCAAAGAGTCTATCAAGCTCACCAAGAGAACAAGAAAACTCACAAAGTTTTTGTCAAAACGAACTATTCATTCATCTCTCATTTTCAAGTACAAAAGTGACATTTTTAAAGGAAAAGAAAGCAAAAACCCTAGACCTAATTTTCTGAAAATAGTTTGGATCCTAAATCTCTTAGAATGGCACCACCTTACACAAAGATAAGACTAGATACATGCTGAATAAGTGGTGCCCAAAAATAAAAAACAAAATCAAATCTAAAGAGATTCTCACAAATAAATTCAAAATAGGAAACTAATTGTCAAAACCTTATTTCTGAATTAAGTAATAAAAAAAAAAGAAAATTGCTAATTTATTTAATTAAAGAACACTACTTAAAAGGTCACAAGCTTGGTACATGCTTCTTTAAGTGAGTTCTTCTATTTGGGCCTTATTTGTTGGGCTTGGATCAGTTTCTAGCATACTAGCCATGAAGAACATGCTTCTTGAAGCCTTTTGGGCTGAAAATTGAGCTAAGTAGATGGGCTCTTATTCAATTACTTCTTGAATCAATCCATTGAGAGCTTACTTGATTGCCTTAGTCCTTGCTTTTGTCATAGGCCCACCCATTCCTTGCAAGGTATCTTTCTTGTTCCATACTTGGGTTCCTTGTCCAGCCACTTGTTCATGAATTTCAAGTCCTCCAAGCTCTTGAATATTTCGTCCAAACTCCTATTAAGCCTAGCTCATATTCCATCAATAGGTTATCTGTATAACCTAAGGAAGTTATTCTGATAACCTATGTTTTTCAAAAACTCAGTTTATAAAGATTTAATGTTATCATAACAACTAAGTGCATGTTTGGGAAAACTTTTACAGAAGTGATTTTGAGTATAATAGATTTTGCAGAAGTAATTTTAGTTAGAATAGCTGTTGTAAAACTTAATTTATGTTTGAATGTTTTTATCTCAAAAGTGATTTTGCAAAACTAAACATGTTTGGATTAGTTCAACCATAAGCAATTTTGAATGTGTAATAATCTTATGTTTACAAAATTAATTGATAATTTTTACTTCAAATTATAAATTACAAATAATATGAAAGAAAGCCTATAAAAGATTTTTAATTTTTAAACTAAATAAACTGATATTGTTATAAGGAACTTAATAATATAACATGACTAATTTTCTTCGAAATATTGTACAATTTGATCTCGAATTAAATCACGAGTAATATCCATATCTCTTGAAGAGGCCATGGTTAGACTTGAGGATGATGCTCGATACTCATTAGTACGATCAGTATCTTTATGCTCAGTTATATTTTCATTTTCATAACGCAAGAATTCAAAATCTGTTTCAAATTTCTTTCTAATGAAGTTATGTATGGCCATTGTTGCACAAACTATCTGAACTTGTGTATCAAATTTGAATCTGGGCATTCGACGTAAAATTGCAAACCTATTCTTCCAAACTTTAAAAGTCCTTTTTATTGTGCTTCTTAAGCTTGAATGGTAATAATTGAATGCTTCATTCGGGTTAGCAAATCCATGAGTACGTCTGAATTTTGGCAGGTGGTAGCGCTCACATTTATATGGACCAAGATATCTTGTTGGTGTTGGGTAACCAGCATCTACCAAATAATATTTACCTAATAACCAATGAAAATTTTGTGAATCAATTATGATTTCCAATGAAATAATAAATACTTGTATTTATAAGAAACATACCAGGCGGCGGATGCGGAAAATTCATGGAAGGAGTTGTGAGGGCATTCTCAAAAATATGAGCATCGTGTGTGGTTCCTTCCCATCCGGCTAATACAAAAGTGAAGCACATATCCCAATCACATACAACCATTACATTTTGCGTTGGATATCCTTTTCTTCCAATAAATCTGAGCTGTTCAGTGGGACTAACAATGCATGGGATATGGGTTCCGTCAATAGCTCCTATAGCATTCATGAAAAATAGCCAATATCGCCAATCATGTTGTATTTTTGGTAATATATCACGAAATCTGCTATCTCGTGGCTTGATGTATCTCATTGATAGTCTAAGGCATGCTACTAAAACTTCATAAAAATGTCTACTTATGGTCTCTCCTGAGTATTGAAATCTTTCTTGTAGCATTCTATTTCCAACCCCATGTCCAACTGCGTTTAAAAATATCGCAACCATTTCTTGCACTTCCATTCCCTTAGTTTGTTTCAATCCATGTTCTACTAATTCAGTGCAAAGTTCATCAAATACCTTCTCTCCATTCGAAACATCTCATAACAACGTATAGGATGTCCTTGTAAAATTTCATTCACCCATAAATGACCTGTATACTGACTAGTTCTTCGTGGCTCTTTATATAAATATTTAAACACATACAATCCAACCAGTGCACTCACCTGTGCAGCCTGATCTAAGTCATCATCAAAAGAGTCACTCATTTTATTATTTGTACCTGTAAGTTGGAAAACAAAGTAATTCTTTAAACAATTGACTTTCTAAAAGTTCAATAATATTAGATAAATTTAAAAGCTCCATATAAAACAAAGTTTTTCAAACATAAAAAAAGATAAAGTTCATCCACCAAAGTTCATAACAAAAAAGAAAGGAAGCAAAGTACTAAATTAAAGCATAAATAATATCCTAAATTCTATAAGCTGCCAACTTCAACCATGCCATCAATCTGTCCTTATGTGGTCTCAATTTAAAAAAGATCTCCCTCTTTGTCGGGTCCAAAAGGAGTTCACAACATGGAGAATACCACTCCAGATCCATTGTGATCTCCTCTATTGTGCCTAGTTCATCCATCGCTTGACTCATAGATGTTTCAGCCTTTTGTTTTCCTCGTGACTCTTGGGCATCAGCAATTCTACTAATTGCATCAACTAAATGTCATGCATTGGGGGCTCTCTGCCTTTTCTGTCCTTCAGAAGGTCCCACCCTGTTTCTCTTTCCCATGCTTCTTTCACTAGAGCACCCTTGTGAAGTGTTTAAGTTAATATCTCCAAATTCAGTACTAATTGCAGCACTAACTCCAGGAGTAGGATTTTGAAGCTCTTCCTCACTGTCCCTAGATCCTTCCTCTAAGTCTAAGGTAGGATGATACACATCATCGTCTTCTTCTACCTGATTAGGTAATCTTTGAGATGAGGGTGCCATGCTTGTTGTCCAGTTGCCACCACACTTTTGAATAGAATTGTTAATTCATCTTTGAATGGGAATCCTTTATATCTGTATTTTGCATATAGTGGATTTGCCTGCATGTTTACAACCAATCATTGTTATATTTTTCACAATGAATATAAAGTTTATAATACCAAATTTACAATTACATACCTCTTGCTTCTCAGCCCACCAACTATCAGGTGTATCTATCGTATGTGTGTTAGGATTCCACCATAAACCTCTCTCTTTCTCAAATAACTTGCACCATGTCATCCACTCTTTTTTAAGGGAGTCCAACTTATTTTTAAGTTGTCTCCTATCATAGCTCCTACCGCTTTGGTCTTTAAATCCAGAAACTATTTCTCTCCATGCTGTTTTTGTATAAGTAGTTCCATGCCGTTGCCCTTTATGGACTTGTTGCAAGCACAGTTTGATTAAAATTTCAGTTGTCTTAATGTCCCAACTTGCCTTTGCTTTATTGTTACTCATGATTCTATTATCAAAACATCCATAATAAAAAAAAGATCCAAACTATCCATATGCATATATAACAAACATGTAAACAAGAGAAGATGGAATTAATCCATATAAATTGAAAGATAGTGGATTCCTCGGCTTATTGTTTTGCTAGTCCTTTACATAAGAGTGGCCAAATAGCAACTCACCGAACCAACTCATTCACTATCTATTACTAAATTGACTAAACATTAAAACAGAACAAGTTAAAGACAATGTTAATTCCTCATTAAGCATGCTCTTCTAGAATCATCACACACATTTATACTGATTCGAATATGCCTTCTTATGATCCAGTGCATACTACTAGTATGGCCTTCATCATTAGAATGCATTTAAGAGAATTCCTAATACCAACGTTTCGCTAGAGTTAGACCATTCTACAGCATTCCAGTGCAATCATAACAGATCAACTTAGCCAATATGAACTTCATATCGTTAAAGACTTTGAGAAATGGCAGTTAGACTCTGTGGAGAACATTGCTTCAAACAACAAAATTTGTCAATTAACTGCATTATCAAATCAAGACCTGAACTGGGATAATTAGAATTTGCAGTACCAAATCAAGACCTGAACTAAATTAAAAGCTAATAACAGTCCAGAATATATATATATATATATAACTGAATGAGACTCGAAATAAGATGGTGGTGGAGTGGAGCTTACCGAGCTTGAAGTAATAAATTTCTGCTTACTCAGATTTGCAAATGCTGAAGGTTGATGGGGGTTGATGTAGCTCGTCCTCCACCGGATCTGCAGACAGAGCTAATAGTAAAAATGGGGGTTGATGTTGCTCATCTGGCAGTGCACAATGAGAAGCTCAAGGAAGACGGTTATGCAACCACAGCGGCGGCCGTGAAGAGGGGGAAGCTCACCGGCGATGGATCTGGACACACAGATGTGGCCGTGAAGAACGAGAAGCTCACCGGTGATGGATCTGGAAGTAGAGATACGTCCGTGTAAAAGGAGAAGCTCACCGATGATGGATCTACAAGCACAGCTCGCCGTGACGAAGGAGAAGCTCACCGGTGATGATTTTGCAATCACGGCTATGACCGTGAAGAAAGAGAATGTTAACGATGGCGGATCTGCAAAGACGACCATGGAAGGAGACGCTAAAGGATGAAAACAGAGAAGCCTCCACGGGTGCGCTGTAATGCTCGTTGCTGTGAAGCAGTCGCCGGTGAAGGAGGAGCTTGACAATGGCAGAAAAATGCACACCCTCCCACTAGCAGAGCAGCCATTGGAGGACGTCGGGAGCCACGCACAAACTTTGGACTAGTTGAAGGAGAATGGCCGTTGAAGGAGACGTTGTAAAATTTTAATTCAGCATCTAATGCTTCAACGGTCAGAAAACCAATTTCATCTACCGCAAAAGCAAATACAATCAGCTTCTCATCATAATCTATTTTGGGCCAGAATCTATTTTTTTTTTAAGTGAAAGTTCAGTATCCAAACATGATTCCAAACCTAGATAATCCCTTTTTAGGCTCAAACCTTAGGTTTTGGGTGTGGCCAAACATGCACTAAGTAGGCTTTCATGAAATTGTTCTAAAGCTAAAACTTAGTCATTCTGAAATTAACATTATTCGCATAACCTAACTAAGTTATCCGTATAATGAATACATAACGTTGAAACCAAGAGTGATAGAGTGCGCTTGATGCATGAAACGTTGAGGGTCCTTGGACAAATTATAAAGCATAAAAAGGAAGCTTCATCACTTAGAAATCAAGCTTGGGAGGCTAAAGTTCCATTGCAAGGCATAGATGATCCAGCCCAAGAAGTCCAAAAAGCTTGATTATGTTCTCTTCCTTGCAAGTTACAGATCCAAGCCCAAAGAGAGCCCATTTAGAGGAGATTACTTAAGTGATCATGTGCCACTCATATGATCAACTAAAAAGGAATCTTCTTTATTCCATTTTATTTAGAATTTTCATTTTTTTATTGTTAAATTTTCAGAAATAAGGCATATGGTCAAAGATTGTCTTGGATATTAAGTTTTGATTGTTTCCTAATTTTTAAAGATTAGGTTCTAGAATTTTCTTTACTTTTCAGCAAAAAGGTGCCACCTTTAGGAGTGATTTGCAAGAATATTTTGTTTTCTTTTTAAGTTAGATTGTGGCACCTCCTTTAGGATTAGATATGATTATTTTCTTTATTTTTACTGTAATTTTCGTTTTTTTATTTTAGCCTAGGGTTTTGGTTGCCTTATTCCTTTATATAAAGAGCCAGTTATGTACTTTTGATAATAGATAGATTAATGAAAATGAATTTTTAGAACTTATGTTCTTTTCTTGTGAGTTTTTCTCTTGTATCCCTTGTGTTCTTAAGAGAATTCTTAAACTTATCAAAGGAGTGGTTTTCCTTTGTGGCGTCCCAAGGCTAGGGTTATAAGAGACGAGTTCTCTTAGGGTCTTACTGATAGAGTACGATTGAGGCATGAAGCTTTTGGAGTCCTTGGACATGGCAATGAGCTTGGAAAGAGCATAAAGCCCAACTATTTGAATCAAGCTGTGGCCTAAAAAAAAGAGCTAGAAAGTAAGGAAAATGCTTCCAATCATATAGGCTAATGATCCAAGTCCAAAAGAAGTCCATTTGGGAGATATAACTTGAAGACAACATGTGCTTCTCATGTGACCAATAAAAGTGACGTTTTTTTTTTTATGATTAATATTCAGGTCAAAAGTTTCCTATTTAAATTAGGCTACTTTTTGCTGATTTCTTTTAAGTTTGTTTCCTAATTTGAAAAATGTGATAGGAGCCATCTTTGGAGAATTAATTCAGCACCTTATGTCCAAATTCATTATATAATGAGGTGTCACCTTTTAGGAATATTTAATGCTCATTATTCCTAGAGGGATTCTTGGTAGCCTTTTTCCATTATAAATAGGCACCACTTTGTAAGGTTTTACAGACAATATGAATGAATGAATTTCTTTTCAGCAACTTTGTTGTTATTCAGTGAGTTCTTTCTTGCTTATCCTTGAATGCCAGAAAGAATGAGGACTTATCAAGGACTGGTAATCCTTGTGGCGTCCTGGAGTTAGGATTCAAGAGACGGGTTCTCTTGGAGTCTATTTCCTTTGACCCACATTTTGTGTCAGTTTTCTTATTTTCATCATCTCTACTTTTTCATTTTTGTTCATTGTTGTTCTTCATTGTTCTTGTGTTTAATTCATCTTTCCTTGAGTTGCACGTTCCTTATATCAAAGAAGGCTCTTAGGACAGGTTCCTAACGTGTCTCACATCATTTGGTACCAGAGCTTCTGATAGAATAAGGGCTAGGCATGACTTGCAAGAGTTTGGAGCGGAGCATGGAGAGCTGGAAGACTTGATCAAAGTGCTAAATATAAAGCCCAAGTTTAAGTGAGATCATCAACTCCAAAATATAAGTTTCAGATCCAAGCCCAATAGGAGCCCATTGAAGGAGGTTAATTAAAATATCATGTGCTTCATTAAAAGAGCATGTGACTTAGACATTAATGGGCTTAATTAATGTTAATTTCGTTTTTATTAATTATGGGCTGAACTTTGTTAATTAATAAAGTCCAATTAGTTAATTAGTAGTCTTTTTGATAGCTCACCTTGTAAATAAACATGTCATGTGCCAAACATGTGATTTCATTAATGTGTTGGCATGTTTATAAGGGCTTAGGTATTATTTTATTATTCTCTTATGAATTTTCGTTATTTTATTTTAGGGTTTTATTTTACTAGTTTCCAAGGTCCAATAGGAGTGTTGTTTGGGCCTAAAGTCTCCTCATCCTATTAGGATTACTTAAGCCCAAATTAATTAGGGTTTCTAGGCTTATTAGGTTAGATTTTACCTTGCCTATTTAATGCTAACTATTATGTACGTTTTTAAGATTTGAATGATTAAAGTTTCATACTTTTGTGAGTTTCCCCTTGCGATTCTTTGAGTGCTAGAGAGAATACTATGACTTATCAAGGAATTGGTCAATCCTTGTGGTGTCACCGGAACTAGGGTTCAGGAGACCGGTTCTCTTGGGTTCTATTTCTCAAGACCAATATCTATCCATCTTATTTCTTTATTTTTGGTTTTCTTTGCTTCTGTTATTGTGCGTTTTTATTCTTTTCTTTGCTGTTTAGTCTTTGTATTCATTGTTTAGCCAAGATCCGGGTGTCATACACATAAAATGGGGTTCTTTGGACGGGTTCCAAAAGGGCTCACTTATCAGCTTCGGCTTGCAAATCAAGGTGTGCTTCTGTTTTGTTTCCTTTCTCTTTGTTTTATCCCATTCTTCCTTGCTGTCTAGAAATCGTAGTACTGTTCATTTTCACTGTTCATCAGTTCATGTTCGTCACTGTTTATCCGTACACTCATCACTGTTCATCCATTCTTGCTGTCCAGATTTTTCTTTTGCCCAGAACTTAATTTGTTGATTGCCCAGAAATTATGCTTGCTGTCCAAATTTCTCATTTGTCCAGATTTGCCAAAAAAAAATTTAAAAAAAAAAAAAAGGAAAGAATCATTTGCAGCCTAGTTAAAAGAAAAAAAAAAGTGCAAAAAAGAAAAGAGAAAGAAAAAAAAAATTGAGGCTGCTAAAGGCAAATTGACGAGATCTTGTTTATTCCTACAATTGAGTTCCTTCAATCAAGCGATCCTAATTGTTAATACTTTTGAATTGCAAGTTTCCCTTTTGGTAAGTGGGCACTGATCCTATTGAATTTAATTGTTCCTTTTCTGATTTCAATCAAATCTTTGAAGGAAAAGAGAATTGATCTTTGAGCATTCATTCACAATCACCCATTTGAAGTGGTAAGATTCTATATTTATTTCCTCTTCAGAATTCTACTCTTCAAGTAAATTCTGTCTAAATGCTTTCAGCTTTATTTCCCTTATTTGTTGTTGTCCTTTGTCTTAACATCATTTTCTTCCTTTATTGTATAATGTGCCACATGCTTCCTTTTTTTTGTTTAGTGTTCTTTGTTGTCTTAATTTCCAGTACTTTCTTTTCTTTCCTTGGCTAGAAATTTGCTTCTTTTGCTGAAAAAAAAAACCATATTTCTTTGTTGGTCACTATCACTTTAGGTTCTTTTGAGAATTTGAATTTTGGATCTTTGACTTTGAGATTGTCACTTAAAACATTACTTCTTGATTTTAAGTTCAAATTCAATTTTGCACTCTCATAGGAAGCAAGAGTGAGTGGTAAAAGGCAAGAGTATAATTATATCATTTCTGGAAAAAGCCTTTAAAGTGTGCAAAACACGAGTGAATTTGCATTATTGCTGAGTGAAACACATGAGAGAGTGTGCAAGGTCCTTTCTCTGTCTCCTATTCATTAACATTTTAGGTTTTAAGCATGACTAGTGATGAACTTGATCTTAAAGCTTTAATGAGAACTTTCAATAATCAAATCAAGAAGTTGAATGCCAAATTGGATAGCATGCAAGTTTCTTCATGCAAAAGGGATGTTAAATTGAACATCCCAAAATTATGTGGAGAGAATCATCCTGATATGTACTTGGACTGGGAAAGAAAAATTGAACAATGGTTTGAAGACTGCCAGTACTTCAAGTTTGAGAAAGTGAAATTAGCCACTCTTCACTTAGAAGAAAAAGCCAAAGTATGGTGGGAACGATTTGAAAGAAAGCATCTTCATGAAGAGAAACAGTGTGATACTTGGAATAGCATGAAGCTCATTTTGAAGCAAAAGTATGCACCATACCACTACTTCTATGAGTATCTTCCAACTCGTGGAAAGGAGTAAACTTCTAAGCTACAAATTTCAGTTCCAAGTTCTAGTGATTCTCATTTGGAGCAAAAAGATCAAATGGAGGAGATATCTTCATCAACATCTACAATGGTCGTTGAACCAAGAGAATCAACTACTCTTGAAGGTACCTCTAATTCTCAAATTCCTTATGTTGATGATGTTTCTTATGAATTAGAGTATGATATTCTTGAGAATCCCAAGGAGGAAAATGTTGATGGGATTGATCATGATCATTTACCATCATTAGTGGAGACAACTGTTATAGATGTTACTACTAGTAAGGTGATAGAGAATATTGTTGATAATGGTGTGCTTGTTTCCAGTGGTACTCACATTGTTAAGCCATTAGAAATTAGTTCTCATGTATGTGATGAGGTTGAGCATGTTGATATGGTGTTTGGGCATCCATAGTTATTTGATGATAGTTGTTCCTTTGAAGTAAAGAAAGCCCATGAAACACATTGTATTCAATTCTATGAAAATCATAAGAGAATCAAAAGTGAGCTTGAAAGGAAAAATAAAAGTGAGAAGAATATGAGTGGAAAAAACAAGAGTGAAAGACAAGTGAGAAAAGAAAGAGTACAGAAAAATGAAAAGAGAGAAAAACAAATAAGTGAGGAGAAAATTGAGAGAAGAATGAAAAAGAGAAAGAAAAAAAAGAGAAAAAAGAAAAGAAAAAGAGAGTTTGAGAAAAGATGAAAATAATGAGGAAAAAGTAATTGTGAGTTGTTTGAGTGAAGGAGAATTTAAGGTAGTTTCTTTTCAACTCTTTCCTTCATATCTTCCATATGTTCCTTCTTTTCATTTTCTCCATCCTTCTTACTTTATCTTTGATTTTTATAATTTGTTTATTCCATCCTTGTGTTATGAGTCATCAATTCCTCGAGTCAAATGCGAAAAAGAGTCAATTTGATCATTTAGTGTCTTCTTTCTCTAATTTATTCATCTATGTCACTTCATTTCATTTTCATCAAAGTGTTCTGCATTGTCAATTCATTTCTGAAGTAGTCTTTACTCATTTCATGTTTTATGTCTCTTTTGTGTCTCATAAGTTATGTGTCTTTTTGATTCTTTATTGATTTCTTCCATCTCATTTTCATAAATCTTGTGTGTTTCATTTTCTATCCAGTAACCCATTCTCTTCTTATTCCATCCAATTTTGTGATACTTTGTTTTCATCCATATGTATTTCTCTTGTTAGCTATGCTCCACCTTGCTTGTCAATGTGCATCATCCGCAGGTGTCAAATCTTTTCCAAATTTCGAACCTAGCAAATAATGTGAAAATCTGCCCAGCTTTCATCCCATATGTTTACTCTACAATCTCAAGTTTCCTTGAATCTTGTTGTGTCGAATTTGCCTCTAGTTTTTTATTGCAGGTTATTAGTGTGGATGTTATGGAAGGAAAATCAAGTTCTGATCCCATAATGCAAGACAACAAGTCATATGCAATTCAAACTAATGGTCATTATAAGGTTTTTGATCCCCGAGATTGGTTTGGAATGCAAGAATGTAAAGATGAAACCTTAAAAGGGATGAATTTGCAACTAAGAGTCATTATCACACCGCAAGTTCAAGCAAGGGTTGAAGAGAAGAGGCATCAATTAAGCTCGAAAAGTAAGTATACTCCCTATTTTTTATTTGATGCTTTTAATCGTTCCTTTTCTTTCCATATAGATTATGGATATTCGAGGACGAATCTTTTCGAAGAGGGAGGGAATGATAGAGTACGATTGAGGCATGAAGCATTTGGAGTCCTTGAACATGGCTATGAGCTTGGAAAGAGCATGAAGCCCAACTATTTGAATCAAGCTGCAGCCTAAAAAAAAAAGAGCTAGAAAGTATGAAAAATGCTTCCAATCATATAGGCTAATGATCCAATCCCAAAAGAAGCCCATTTGGGAGATATAACTTGAAGACAACATGTGCTAAATGTGACCATTAAAAGTGACGTTTTTTTTTTATGATTAATATTTAGGTCAAAAGTTTCCTATTTAAATTAGGCTACTTTTTGCTGATTTCTTTTAAGTTTGTTTCCTAATTTGAAAAAGGTGATAGGAGCCTTCTTTGGAGAATTAATTCAGCACCTTATGTCCAGATTCATTATATAATGAGGTGTCACCTTTTAGGAATATTTTAATGCTCATTATTCCTAGGGATTCTTGGTAGCCTTTTTCCACTATAAATAGGCACCACTTTGTAAGGTTTTACAGACAATATGAATGAATGAATTTCTTTTCAGCAACTTTGTTATTGTTCAGTGAGTTCTTTCTTGCTTATCCTTGAGTGCTAGATAGAATGAGGACTTATCAAGGAGTGGTGATCCTTGTGGCGTCCCGGAGTTAGGATTCAAGAGACAGGTTCTCTTGGAATCTATTTCCTTTGACCAACATTTTGTGTCAGTTTTCTTATTTTCATCATCTCTACTTTTTCGTTTTTGTTCATTGTTGTTCTTCGTTGTTCTTGTGTTCAATTCACCTTTCCTTGAGTTGCACGATCCTTATATCAAAGAAGGCTCTTAGGACAGGTTCCTAACGTGTCTCCAATCACTTACCCCATTGACCAACATATCTTTCCTATTTTCTTGTCATTTTCGTTCATAATTATTATTCTATTTTTCTAGTTTAACGTGTTCATCTATCTTGTGTTTTCTTGTTATTTTGTGTGTCCTATTTGATTCTGGCACGATCCGTGGTTCATTCCGAGTTATTGGAGGTTCAATCGAATGAGTTCCGCTTGGGTCTTTCATCAAAGAGCCAATGGTAACCTATTATCCGCATAACCTAAGAAAGTTATCCATATAACCCCTGTTAGACACATTTAATGCAGTTGATGAATAGTTATTTTTCTGAGAGTAACAACTAATTCTTGCTTTCAATGGATAGTTTTACTCTAAAACTATAAATATGACCTTATTTAATTTGTTGGGTAATGAGGAAAAACATATAAATGTGAAAGCTTTGCAGAATTGATTACTGATTCATTTAAAGCGTATCTACCATTGGTTTATGATAAGTGAACCCTAATGGAACCCACCCAAAGAACCCACTTTGATGTGTAAGACACCCGGATCTTTTCAAAACAAGGAACACAAAGACAAGACATCAACGAAAAGAACAAAAATGCACAAAAACAAAAGCAAATGAAAGCCAAGATAAAGAAATAAGATGGATAGATGTTGGTCTTGACGAATTAGAATCCAAGAGAACTGGTCACTTGAACCCTAGTTCCGGTGACATCACAAGGATTGACCAATTCCTTAATAAGTTGTAGTTCACTCTAGCACTCAAAGAACGCAAGAGAAACAAAGTCTGAAATTCTATTAATCAAATCTCCAAAAAAGCATATAAAAGTTAGCCTTAAATAGACAAAGTAAAATCTAACCTAAAGATAAGTGAATCCTTTTGGAACCCGTCCAAAGAACCCACTTTGATATGTATGACACCTGAATCTTTGCGAAACAAGGAACACAAAGACTAGACACAAAGAAAATGAACAAACAGACAAAAACAGTAGCAACAGAAAATAATAATAGAGAAGATAACAAGGAAAGATGTTGGTCTTGAGAAGTATAACCCAAGAGAACCCATCTCTTAAACCCTAGTTCCGGTGACCCCACAAGGAAGGATCAATTCCTTGATAAGTCGCAGTTCGCTCTAGCACTCAAAGAACGCAAGAGAAACTCACAAAAGTCTGAAACTTTAATTATCCAAATCTGAAAAAAGCACATGAAAGTTAGCCTTAAATAGACAAGGTAAAATCTAACCTAATAAGCCTAGAAACCCTAATTAATTTGGGTTCAAGTAATTCTAATAGGATTAGGAAATTTTAGGCCCAAATAACAATCCTATTAGAATGAGGAAACTATTAAAATAAATCCCTAAAACAAAATAACGAAAATTCATAAGAAAATAATAAAAATAAGACCTCAGAACTTATAAACATGCCACCACATTAATGAAGTCACATGACATGCTTATTTACAAGGTAGGCTATCAAAAAGACTACTAATTAACTAATTGGGCTTTATTAATTAACAAAGTTTAGGCCATAATTCATAAAAAAGAAATTAATACTAATTAAGCCCATTAATGTCTAAGTCACATGCTCTTTTAATAAAACAGATGATATTTTAAGTAATCTCCTTCAATAAGCTCGTCTTGGGCTTGGATTTGAAACTTGTATTTTGAAGTTAATGATCTCAATTAAGCTTGGGCTTTATATTCAGTATCTTGATCAAGTTTTCCAAGCTCCCCATGCTCTGCTCCAAACTCTTGCAATTCATGCCTAGCTCTTATTCTATCATTCCCTCCCTCCTCAAAAGGATTCGTCCTCGAATCTCGATAATCTACGTGAAAAGAAAAGGAACAATTAAAAGCATCAAATAGATAACAAGGAGTATACTTACCTTTCAGATTTGATTGTTGCCTTGTGGCTTTGATCTTCACATTAACTTGGAAGACAATACTCTCCCTTGGTTGCAAATTGGCTTTAAATGTTCCTCTAAGCTTTTGGAACCAATCTCCAAGATCAAAAACCTTACTATGTAATACATTTATTTGAATTACATACAACTCATTTTCACGGATTGGAAAACAGGAGTTTTCATCAACCTCACTCAAAACCTGTAACAAATAGCTAAACACCAATTTGAAACAACAAAACTTAAACGGAACTAAGGTGTTAGCGGATTCATGGGGAATGATATGGGGAAAAAACTTGACACAAAATGACTTAATTGAAACCAATGCATGAGAAAGATCGTACGGGATAAAATCTGGGCAGATGTGATTATAATGCAATAAACTCAAAATCTGGACAGATTTAATATTAGATGATGATGCACAATGGTAAAATAAAGATAGAGAAGTAATGACTAAAGAAGTACATACTAACACAAAACCAAAAGAAGGGAATAAACTAGAAAGAGAATGGAACATAATAGACTTATGTGGATGAGATGGAACACAATGCCAACAATAGAGCATGAAAGCACATGACTTATGAAACACACAAGCAACATAAAACATGAAACGAATAGGGACTACTTCACAAATGCATAGGAAATACAAAATACTATGATGATGAGATGGAATGACATAGAAGGATAAACTAGAGAAAGAATGCATTAAAGTAACTAATGAACTCATTATTGACTAATGAAATTTGGACTCAAAAGAAATTGCAGACTCTTGCAACAATGATGGATGACATAATTTAAAGAAATTAGAAACATAATGGGAAGGACAAAGAAAGACACTGAAGACACATAAGATAGATGAGGTGAAGAAGGAAGAAGTTTTGTACAAATTACTTTAAGCTTACTTTCACTTTCATTTTTCCTCAAACTCTCCTTTTCTTTTCTCTTTTCTCTCTTTTTCTTTCTCCTTTTCAATCTTCTCTCAATCTTTTTCTCACTTATTCTTTTTGCACTCTTTGCATTTTTGTGGACTCTTTCTCTCTTAGTTTTCCCACTCATGTTTTTCCACTTAAACTTACTCTTTATTTTCTCATGAGTTTCACCTAAATTAAATGGCAATGATTTATGGGCCTTTTTCACTACAAAAGAACAGAGACTAATATGCTCATTCAAGTTAGAATCAAAAGCATAATTCCTAATTACCATGTCAATATGCTCAACATCAATGCAATTATAAGAGTCAATTGCCAAAGGAATCATACCATCCACATAGTTTTCCACCAAATCATTAGCAACAAATAAATCTCTAGATCAATATTCTCCTGTAATTGATGCAAACAATCAATCTTTTCAACATAAGCAACATCATCAAAATTATTGATATTCTCAGGTTCAACACATTCATACTTGTTTTCCAATTCAATTGATCCATTGCAAGAGATATCATCAATGCAAGCAACATCAATATTCTTACTAGAATTATCACATCCTAAATCACAAGAGATATCAGTATTGGAATTTTGATGTTTAGGCATACCTGTAGCAAATTCTCTTGTTACATCATCAGTTGTTGAAGTGGTAGCAATGTCATCATCTACTTGGTCATCTTTCTCCATATGGGAATCACATGAATCTTGGATTACGGGCATTTGCATCTCCTTGGAATGTTCAACCACACTTTTAGCTTTGGATGACATGTATTTTTGCCTCAAGATTGCTCTCATTTTATTCCATGTTATAATGGAAGGTTCTCCATTCGTAGCTCGTCTAGTTTTCATCCGTAAGCAGCAACCTTTTTATCCAATCGAAGGTAAGCACATTGTGCCTTCTCTATTTCGGAGTAGTTGCAACATGCGAAGGCTTGTTCAACTTTCCTTTCCCAATCCAAGTAAACATTAGGATTTTTCTCACCATGAAATAGTGGAATCTTCGGTTTGATGTTGCTAAGAACATCCATGTGAGCAGGAACCTTTGGATTACGCCTTGCTTTATCTTTAGCAGGAAACTCTAGGTGATCCAATTTTGCATTCACTTCCTTAATTTGATCATTGAATGTCCTTAATATGTCCTTAAAATCAACTTCTCCAACAACCATGTTTATAATATGAAATATTATTGTAAAATAAAGAGAAAAGAAATAGGGACCTCACACACTCTCTCACGTGTTTCACTCAAATAATGCAGATGCACTCGTGTTCACACTAAATCAAGGCTTTTTTCAAATATGATGCAATTTCTCTCTTGCTTTTTTCCACCCAAAGATTGCTTTCTTATAAGGGTGTTAAATTAAAACCACAACTTCAATCAAAAGGAAACTGGTTTCCTTAAAGAAGTGGCAATCACAGAAAACAAAAGTTCAAAATTAAAGTTCTCAAAGATTCTAATTCAATTAAATAATAACCAACACAAAATGAGCACAAAGAAACTGAAATTTCCAACAAGAGAAATTTGAAGGAAATAGAACAAAGAATGATGAAAATTGGTAGGAAATTGATAAGGAAAGAAATCTAAGGAAAAGATAAACAACTTATAGAGATTTAAGCTCAACAAATTAGGAAACAATCCTAAATGATCAAATATATGATTTTTTATTTTAAACAAGATTGAGCTTAAGGAAAAACTACTTGGGATTCAAGTTAAGATACTTTAGGAAAATATAATCTTTAATCAAATCAGGAACTCAATGGAATCACAAAATTCTGAATTTAGCCCAACAAAATCTCTTCTTCTTTTTTTTACTATTTTTTTTGTTGCTGCTATATTCTCTTTTTTTTTTCAGCAATCAATCTCTTTTTTTTGGATAGTGAACAGTAACATAAACAGTGACTGTGAACAGTAATTCAAAACAGTCGAATGAACAGTACTCATGATACAGTGCGAGAACAGTACGATGCACAGTGACCATAACAGTAGGAACAGTGATTCAAACAGTTACTGAAACAGTATGATAAACATTGCGCAACAGTGCTTGTGAACAGTGACACGTACCGGTGAACAGTGACACAATTTTCCAAATGCAACGAAGTGTGAAATAAGGAAATAAGGAAAACAAAGAATACACATTGATTTGTAAACCTAAGCTCTGATACCAAATGATAAGTGAACCCTTTTGGAATCCGTCCAAAGAATCAACTTTGATATATATGACATCCAGATCTTTGTGAAATAAGGAATACAAAGACTAGACACAAAGAAAATAAACAAACAGATGAAAACAGTAGCAAAAGAAAATAATAATAGAGAAGATAAGAAGGAAAGATGTTGGTCTTGATAAGTAGAACCCAAGAGAACCTGTCTCTTAAACCCTAGTTTTGGTGACACCACAAGGAAGGACCAATTCCTTGATAACTCGTAGTTCGCTCTAGCACTCAAAGAACGCAAGAGAAACTCACAAAAGTCTAAAACTTTAATTATCCAAATCTGAAAAACGCACATGAAAGTTAGCCTTAAATAGGCAAGGTAAAATCTAACCTAATAAGCCTAGAAATCCTAATTAATTTGGGTTCAAGTATTTCTGATAGGATTATGAGATTTTAGGCCCAAATAACAATCCTATTAGAACTAGAAAACTATTAAAATAGATCCCTAAAATAAAACAACGAAAATTCATAAGAAAATAATAAAAATAAGACCTCAGCCCTTATAAACATACCACCATATTAATGAAGTCACATGTTCGGCACATGACATGCTTATTTACAATGTGGGCTATTAAAAAGACTACTAATTAACTAATTGGGCTTTTTTAATTAACAAAGTTCAATCCATAATTAATAAAAATAAAATTAATACTAATTAAGCCCATTAATGTATAAGTCACATGCTCTTTGATATTTTAAGTAATCTCCTTCAATGGGCTCGTCTTGGGCTTGGATTTGAAACTTGTATTTTGAAGTTAATGATCTCAATTAAGCTTGGGCTCTATATTCAGCACCTTGATCAAGTTTTCCAAGCTCCCTATGCTCTGCTCCAAACTCTTGCAATTCATGCCTAGCACTTATTCTATCACCTAATAAGACTAGAAATCCTAATTAATTTGGGCTCAAGTGCTCCTAATAGGATTAGGAAACTTTAGGCTCAAATAACGCTCCTATTGGACCTAGAAAACTAATAAAATAAAATTCTAAAAATAAATGACGAAAATTCAAAGAAAATAATAAAAATAATGTTTAAGCTCTTATAAAACATGTCAACACATTAATGAAATCACATGTTTGGCACATTGCATGTTTATTTACAAGTTGAGCTATCAAAAAAATTATTAATTAACCAATTGGGCTTTATTAGTCACTTAAGTTTAGCCCATAATTAATAAAAACGAAATTAACACTAATTAAGCCCAATAATGCTTAAGTCACATGCTATTTTAGTGAAGCACATAATCTTTTAAGTAATCTCTTCCAATAGGCTTCTCTTAAGCTTGAATCTTTCCAAGTGATAAGGCCTCCTACCATGTTCATGAATTTGTCCAAACCATCCTCTATCATTCCCTCCCTCTTCGAAAAGATTCATCCTCGAATCTCCATAATCCACATGAAAGGAAAGGGAATGATTAAACGCATCAAATAAATTATATGGAGTCTACTTACCTTTCAAGCTTAATTGATGCATCTGTGCTTTATTCCTTGTATGAATGTGAAGGACAACATTCTTTCTTGGCTTTTTGAACTAGAACATTGTTCCAATATTAGAAACCTTCACACCTTTAATTTGAATTTCATAAGTCCTATCTTCAAGCATTGGTGGATAAGAAATTGAACTTTTCTTTATAGCATATACACTAATGACCTGCTGTAAATAGCTAGACACAAACTCGACACAAGAATACTTAAATGGGACCAAGCTGTTAAGGGACAAAATGGCACACAAGAAGACTCAATTAAAACCAAAGTACTAGAAAAACTAAGGAAGACAAAATCTAGACAGATTTGAACATAATGGAATAAATGCAAAACCTGAAAAGATTTCAATAACATTAATGATGCAAAATGATAGAATAAAGATGGAGATGTAATGGCTAAAGGGACATACCCTAACATAGAATAAGAAGAAGAAAAAGAGTTGAATAGAAAATGAAACACAAAAGACTTATGAAGGTGAAATGGGATAAACCAACAAACAATCAAAAAGACACATGATTTATGAGACAAATAATAAACATAAAACATAAAATTTATAGGGACTACTTCACAAATACATAGGAAATAGAAAACACTATGATGATGAGATGGAATGACATAGATGGATAAACTAGATAAAGAAGGCACTAAAGTAACTAATGGACTCATTATTAACTCACACAATTTGGACTCAAAAGAAATTGCAGACTCTTGCAACAATGATGGATGACATAATTTAAAGAAATTAGAAACATAATGGGAAGGACAAAGAAAAGACACTAAAGACACATAAGATAGATGAGGTGAAACACTACAAAAGAACAGAGACTAATATGCTCATTCAAGTTAGAATCAAAAGCATAATTCCTAATTACCATGTCAATATGCTCAACATCAATGCAATTATAAGAGTCAATTACCAAAGGAATCATACCATCCACATAGTTTTCCACCAAATCATTAGCAACAAATAATCTCTAGATCAATATTCTCCCCTAATTGATGCAAACAATCAATCTCTTCAACATAAGCAACATTGTCAAAATTATTGATATTCTCAGGTTCAACACATTCATACTTGCTTTCCAATTCAATTGATCCATTGCAAGACATATCATCAATGCAAACAACATTGATCTCATCAGAATTATCACATTGTAAATCACAAGGGATATCCGTATTAGAATTTTGAGGTTTAGGCATACCTATAGCGGATTCTCTTGTTCCATCATCGGTTGTTAAAGTGGTACCAACTTCGTCATCTGCTTGATCATCTTTCTCCATGTGGGAATCACATGAATCTTGGACCACAAGCATTTGCATCTCCTTGGAATATTCAACCACACTTTTAGCTTTGGATGACATGTATTTTTGCCTCAAGACTGCTCTCATTTCATTCCATGTTATAATGGAAGGTTCTCTATTTGCAGTTCGTCTAGTTTCCATCCGTTTCCACCAAGCAGCAACCATTTTACCTAATCAAAGGTATGCACATTGTGCCTTTTCTATTTCGAAGTAGTTGCAACATGCAAAGGCTTGTTCAACCTTTCTTTCCTAATCCAAGTAAACATAAGGATTTTTCTCACCATGAAATAGTGGGATCTTCAGTTTGATGTTGCTAAGAACATCCATGTGAGTAGGAACCTTTGTATTACGCCTTGCTTTAGTTTTAGAAGGAAACTCCAGGCCATCCAATTTTGCATTCACTTCCTTAGTTTGATAATTGAAAGTCCTTAATAAGGCCTTAAAATCAACTTCTCCAACAGTCATGTTTATAATCTGAAATGTTAGTGTAAAACAAAAAGAAAGAAATAGGGACCTCACACACTTTCTCACGTGTTTCACTCAAATAATGCAAATACACTCATGTTTCACACTAAATCAAGACTTTTTCAATTATGATGCAATTTCTCTCTTGCCTTTTTCCACTTAAAGTTTGCTTTCTTATGAGAGTGTTAAATTAAAACTACAACTTCGATCAAAAAGGAAATTGGTTTTTAAAGAAATAGCAATTACAGAAAACAAAAGTTCAAAATTAAAGTTCTCAAAGATCCTAATTCAATTAAATAATAACCAACACAAATTGAGCACGAAGAAACTGAAATTTCCAACAAGAGAAATATGAAGGAAATAGAACAAAGAATGATGAAAATTTGTAAGAAATTATAAGGAAAGAGAAATTATTGAGATTTAAGCTCAGCAAATTAGGAAACAATCCCAAATGATCAAATATATGATTTTTTTTTTAAACAATATTGAGTTTAAGCATGGAAAAGTTACTTGGGATTCAAGCCAAAATATTTCAAGAAAATATATTCCTAAATCAAATCACAAAATTCTGAATTTAGCCCAACCAAATCTCTTTTTTTTTTTTGTATTGCTGCTGTATTTATTTTTTGCAGCAATCAATCTCTTTTTATATATATTTTTTTAAACCTTTTTTGCTGCTATTATTTTTTTATTTTTATGGTGAACAGTAACACGAAACAGTTATCATGAACAGTAATCACGAAACAGTTACAGGAACCGTACGTGCGCACAGTACTAAAAAAGTTGGTGAACCATACGGATGAACAGTGCTCAAATTTCCTGGAAACAGCCAAAATGGAATGAAATAAGGAAAGAAATAAAATAGAGAACACACCTTTTTGCAAACCTAAACTCTAATGCCAAATAACCCTTCTGGAATCAATCCAAAGAACCCACTTGAAAGGAATGACACTCGGATCGTTGCAATTGTAAGGAATACGAAATTTGAAAAATAGAAACAGCAAGAAGAATATATAAAAGATATGTTGGTCAAGGTGAATTAGAACCTAAGAGAACCGGTCTCTTGAACCCTAGTTCTGATGACGCCACAAGGAAGGACCAATTCCTCGATAAGTCGTAGTTCACTCTAGCACTCAAAGAATGCAAGAGAAACAAAGTTTGAAATTCTATTTATCAAATCTCTAAAAATGCACATGAAAGTTAGCTTTAAATAGGTAAGGTAAAATCTAACCTAATAAGCTTAGAAACCCTAATTAATTTGGGCTCAAGTGGTTCTAATAGGATTAAGAAACTTTGGGCTCAAATAACACTCCTATTGGACCTAGAAAACTAATAAAATAAAATTCTAAAAATAAATGACGAAAATTCAAAGAAAACAATAAAAATAATGTTTAAGCCCTTATAAACATACCAACACATTAATGAAATCACATGTTTAGCACATGACATGTTTATTTACAAGTTGGGCCATCAAAAAGACTATTAATTAACTAATTGGGCTTTATTAGTCACTTAAGTTTAGCCCATAATTAATAAAAATGAAATTAACACTAATTAAGCCCAATAATGCTTAAGTCACATGCTATTTTAGTGAAGCACATAATCATTTAAGTAATCTCTTCCAATGGACTTTTCTTGAGCTTGAATTTTTCCAAGTGATAAGGCTTCCTACCATGTACATGAATTTATCCAAGCCATCCTATATCACATAGATGGGAGAACTAGAGAAAGAAGACACCAAGTTACCAAATGGACTTATTATCACATTGAACTTAAGAGGAACTACGGTTTCATAACACAAAAAGGGAGGAAATAAGTAACAAAAATCAAAAAGTAAGTAAGAAGGACAAAGAAGATGAAGTGAAGGAACATAAGAAGAGGGAAGAAATTTAGTGAAACTAACATTTTCCTCATTCTCTCTCAAACAACTCTCAATTATCTTTCCACTCTTATCTTTTTGCTCTTCCTCATTTCTCATCTCTCTTTTTCTTTCTTTTCTCACTTTTCTTCTCACTCACTCCACTTGCACTTTTTGCATTTGTTTGGACTTTTACTCTCTTATTTTTCCCACTCAAGCTTTTCTCTCTTCACTCTTTCATGATTTTCACACAAATGAATACATGGCAATGGTTTATGGGCTTTATCTAAAACACAAGAATAGTTTTTAACTTGCCAATTCAAGCTAACATCACAATCTAAATCTCCGATCACCATGTCAATATGCCCAATCTCATCTATGCAATCATAAGAACCAATTTCCAATGAAATTTTATCATTATTACCACTAGGACCTAGCATGCTGCAATCCAAGAAATTTTCCATCAAATCATTAGCAACATGATCATTATTCTCATATAAAAGTTGCCCATAATCAAGGTTAATCTCAACATCATGAAAATCACTTTCTAATTGTACTACGTTTGCAGCACAACTAGATTCAACAAAGCTATCATCGCTAACAACATCTAGCACAAATTTCTCTTCAAGATCTAACAAGACATCATATTCAATCAATTCAATGGAATTCTTATGATCAACACATTTAGATTTCATTTCCAATTCAATTGATCCAACATAAGAAATATCATCAACATGATTCAACTTATAAGGACTAACACATTCTAAATCTTCTACTTCAACACAAGGGTTATCATCACAAGAGGTTTGAGAATTAGGCATGCCTTTAGGAATAAATAACTCTCTAGTCACAACAACCTCTGTCAATGCAGCAACTTCTTCATCCGTTTGATCAACTCTCTTCAAGTGGGAATCACATGAATCTTGAACCACCAAAACTTGCACCTCTTGACAATGTTCATTAACATTCACTTTGGGAGGGTGTTGTTCATGAGATGATGCAAACTTTCTCCTCATGACCATTTTCATTTCACTTCATGTTGCAATAGAAGGCTTTTCTTTAATAGTGCGTTGGCACTCAATTCGTTTCCACCAAGTAGCAACCTTTTTACTAAATCGAAGGTAACCACATTGCACCTTCTCTAGCTCAGAGTAGTTGCAACATCCAAATGCTTGTTCAGCTCTTCTTTCCCACTCCAAAGTAAACACTAAGATCTTTCTCATCATGAAACAATGGGATCTTTGATTTGATGTTGCTAAGAATATCCATGTAAACAGGAACCTTTGGATCACTCCTTGTTTTAGTTTTAGAAGGAGATTCAATGCGATCCAATTCTGCATTCACCTTCTCAATTTGATCATTAAAAGTCCTTAATAAGGCTTTAAGATCAAATTCTTCAACAGTCATATTTATAATCTGAAATGTTAGTGTAAAACAAAGAGAAAACAAATAGGGACCTCACACACTCTTCTCACGTGTTTCCACTCAAAAATTTCATAAGCACTCGTGTTTTACACAAAAAGATTGGCTTTTTCAATGATGTCAAATACTCTTGCCTTTTATCACTCAACTAGCTCTCTTTAGTGTTCTTAATTCAACACCAGCAAATCAAAAGGGAGAGGGATGTAGAAAATCAGTGGTGACACATAGCTAAAGCCCAAAATTCAAGTTCCAAAGAATCAAATTTGGGACAAAAAGAAAATAAACTAAAATTCGTGCATAAAATGAGACCAAAAGAGATGGAATAACTGTAGCACAAATTAGGAAAGAAATTGAACAAATACGAATGAATGATTCTGGAGAAGTGGCGTGAAAAACAAGAAAGAACAAAAAGGAAAGAAATCTGGACAACTAACAAACAAAGCAAGGAAAATCAAAATGAACAATTTAGGAAACTAAGAAAGAAGAGAAAAGGAAAGTTAGAACAACAGAGGAAAAAGGAAACAAGTTGCAGCATGATGATAAATTAGGAAACAAGATATGATAGAGTACGATCGAGGCATGAAGCATATGATGAGGAGGGCAAGCTAAGAGCAACAATGGACCATAGACAAATTCAAGGCCCACTTCAAGGCATTGGAGGACCAATGACTAGAGCTAGAACAAAAGCCATGAATGGGGTGATTCAAGACATTATTAACATGGAACCATTACATTTCAATGATTTTGAGGCCCAAAACAAAGAAAGAGGCAAGCTGAAAATCTGGAGCCAAATTATAGTCAAAGAACCCAACTTGGAGAAAGCCCAATAAGGAGGATTCATTTAAAATCCATGTGCTTCTCATGTGCTCACTCAAAGTGACGTTTTTAATAAGTTTTATTAGGATTATTTTAGTCAATTTGTTTCCTTTTCAATAAAAGGCAAATAATTATCTGATTTGCTTTACTTTATGCATTTAAGAGGAGCCAACCTTTTCAAATTCAAAATTAGAATTAAATGCTCCTTTTGACTTAAGATTTCCTTTTTGTATTAATTAGCATTAATAAGGTTAGGTTTGTGGGGTGAACTAGAGTTAGTTTGTGGGTTAATACTTGCCTATAAATAGGCACCTCTTGTACTCTTGCAAACACAATATGAATGAATGAATTTCTTTTAAACAACTTTGTTGTTGTTCAGTGAGTTCTTTCTTGCTTATCCTTGAGTGCCAGAAAGAATGAGGACTTATCAAGGAGTGGTGATCCTTGTGGCGTCCCGGAGTTAGGATTCAAGAGACGGGTTCTCTTGGAGTCTACTTCCTTCTACCAACATTTTGTTCAGTCTTCTTATTTCATCGTGTCTATTTTCTTTAGTTTTTGTTCTTCATTATTCTTGTGTTCAATTTATCTTTCCTTGAGTTGCACGATCCTTATATCAAAGAAGGCTCTTAGGACAGGTTCCTAACGTGTCTCCCATCAAGATAAGGAAAGTAGCAATCTATACAAGAGTTTGAAACTTGTCGATCAAGTTTGTTGAATTTATTAATTTCCAATGTGACTTGAAGAGCAAGAAGAACAAAAGAACCAACTCTTTTTTTTTTTTCCAAATTGTAGTCCACTCAATAAAATAGGAAACTATATGAAATAGGAAAGCAAGCAATCAATCAAGAAAGATTCTATCTTGACCATCAAGTAGTTGAATGATATAATAAATCTGGAAGGTCTAGTAATAAATTTCTTTTTCTTTTCTTTATTAATTTTTTTTTAGCTGCTTCTCTTCTCTTCTTCTTCTCGTTTTTTTTATCGGTAGTTTTTTTTTTTTGAATTTTTTTATAACTGGACACACACAAATTCAAACTTTCTCGACAATATTGAAAATTGCAACAACAAAAATAATGTGATATTTTTTTAAAGAAAACTTCAAATCTGGATAAAAGATAACAAGAAATAGGAACAAGTCACAAGGAAAAGATGATCCAACAAAAAGACAACAAGAACAAAACAACTTATGAAGATGTCACACACAAGAGACACAAAGTGAGAAGAATCACGCCACAAAAAAACACAAAAGAAGCACAAGAACAAATCTGGATAGAAGAAAGAAGAGATGAAACAGAAAGATTGGGAGAAAAGGAAAAAAAAAAAACAACCTTGATACTAGCAAACTGGAGCTCTGATACCAAATGATAGAAAACCCATGTAGAACATGTCTCATGAACCTTCAATCGAATTGGGAAACGTAAGGATCGTGCTAGGATCAAAGCCAAGCAAATAAAACACCAAAAACACGTTAAACAAACAGAAAAAATAAACAAAGAAGAATACATGAATAGGAAGAATAGAAGTTATTGGTCAAAAAGTAAGACCCAAGAAAACTTGTTTCTTGAAACCTTAGCTATAGACACCACAAAGAGAAGACCACTCTCTTTGATATGCCAAAGAGTCTCTCAAGCTCACCAAGAGAACAAGAAAACTCATGAAGTTTTAGTAAAAACGAGCTATTCATTCATCTCTCTTTTGCAAGTACAAAAGTGACGTTTTTAAAGAAAAAGAAAGCAAAAACCCTAGGCCTAATTTGCTAAAAATAGTTTAGATCCTAAATCTCTTAGAATGGACCCACCTTACATAAAAATAAGACTAGATACATGCTGAATAAGTGGTGCCCAAAAATATGAAACAAAATCAAATATGAAGAGATCCTCACAAATAAATTCAAAATAGGAAACTAATTGTCAAAACCTTATTTCTGAATTAAGTAATAAAAAAAACGAAAATTGCTAATTTATTTAATTAAAGAATAATACTTAAAAGATCACAAGCTTGGCACATGCTCCTTTAAGTGAGTTCTTCTATTTGGGCGTTGTTTGTTGGGCTTGGATCAGTTTCTATCATACTAGCCATGAAGAACACGCCTCTTGAAGCCTGAAATTTTAATCATTCAAATCTAAAAAACATACATGAAAGTTAACCTTAAATAGGCAAGGTAAAATCTAACCTAATAAGCCTAGAAACTCTAATTAATTTGGGCTTAAGTAATCCTAATAGGATTAGGAGACTTTAGACTAAAACAACACTCCTATTTAACCTAGGAAACTAGTTAAATAAAATCCTAAAATAAAATAACGAAAATTCATAAGAAAATAATAAAATAAGACCTAAGACCTTATAAACATGCCACCACATTAATGAAATCACATCTTTGGCACATGACATGCTTATTTACAAGGTGGGTTATCAAAAATACTACTAATTAACTAATTGGGCTTTATTAATTAACAAAGTTCAGCCCATAATTAATAAAAATGAAATTAACACTAATTAGACCCAATAATACTTAAGTCACATGCTATTTTAGTGATAGAAAACCCATGTAGAACTTGTCTCACGAACCTTCAATCGAATGGGAAACATAAGGATCGTGCTAGGATCAAAGAGAAGCAAATAAAATACTAAGAACACGTTAAACAAACAGAAAAGATAAACAGAAGAATGCACGAATAGGAAGGATAGAAGTTATTGGTCAAGAAGTAAGACCCCAAGAAAACTTGTTTCTTGAAACCTTAGCTATAGACACCACAAAGAGAAGACCACTCTCTTTGATATGCCAAAGAGTCTCAAGCTCACCAAGAGAACAAGAAAACTCACAAAGTTTTTGTCAAAACGCACTATTCATTTATCTGTAATTTGCAGGTACAAAAGTGACGTTTTTAAAGGAAAAGAAAGTAAAAACCCTAGCCCTAATTTGCTAAAAATAGTTTAGATCCTAAATCTTTTAGAATGGCACCACGTTACACAAAAATAAGGCTAGAAACATGCTGAATAAGTGGTGCCCAAAAATAGGAAACAAAATCAAATCTGAAGAGATCCTTACAAATAAATTCAAAATAGGAAACTAACTGTCAAATCCTTATTTCTGAATTAAGTAATAAAAAAAATGAAATTTGCTAATTTATTTAATAAAAGAGCACTACTTAAATGGTCACAAGCTTGGCACATGCTCCTTTAAGTGAGTTCTTCTATTTGGGCTTTGTTTGTTGGGTTTGGATCAGTTTCTAGCATACTAGCCATGAAGAACACGCCTTTTGAAGCCTTTTGGGCTGAAAATTGAGCTAAGTAGATGGGCTCTTGTTCAATTACTTCTTGGATCAATCCACTGAGAGCTTGCTTCATTGCTTTAGTCCTTGCTCTTGTCATAGGCCCACCCATTCCTTGCAAGGTATCTTTCTTGTTCCATACTTGGGTTCCTTGTCCAGCCACTTGTTCATGAATTTCAAGTCCTCTAAGCTCTTGAATATTTCGTCCAACTCCTCCTCTTGATTAAGCCTAGCTCGTATTCCATCATTTAGTGAAGCACATGATCTTTTAAATAATCTATTCCAATGGGCTTCTCTTGGGCTTGAATCTTTCCAAGTAATAAGGCCTCCTACCATGTTTCTAAATTTGTCCAAGCCATCCTCCATCATTCATCACTTGGAAATCAAGCTTAAGAGGCTAAAGTTCCATTGCAAGGAATAGATGGTCCAACCTAAGAAGTCCAAATAGCTTGATTATGTTTTCTTCCATGCAAGTTACAGATCCAAGCCCAAAGAGAGCCCACTTAGAGGAGATTACTTAAGTGATCATGTGCCATTCATGTGATCAACTAAAAAGGAGTCTTCTTTATTCTATTTCATTTAGAATTTTCGTTTTTTTTATTATTAAATTTTCAGAAATAAGGCATATGGTCAAAGATTGTCTTGGATATTAAGTTTTGATTATTTCCTAATTTTTAAATATTAGGTTCTAGAATTTTCTTTACTTTTCAGCAAAAAAGTGCCACCTTTAGGAGTGATTTGCAAGAATATTTTGTTTTCTTTTTTAGTTAGATTGTAGCGCCTCCTTTAGGATTAGATATGATTGTTTTCTTTATTTTTACAGTAATTTTCATTTTTTATTTTAACCTAGGATTTTGGTTGCCTTATTCCTTCATATAAAGAGCCACCTATGTACTTTGGAAGGAGACAGATTAATGAGAATGAATTTTTAGAACTTATGTTCTTTTCTTCTGAGTTTTTCTCTTGTATCCCTTGTGTTCTTGAGATAATTCTTAGACTTATCAAAGGAGTGGTTTTCCTTTGAGGCATCCCAAAGCGTTGTAAGAGACAAGTGTTGATAGAAAACTCGTGTAGAACTTGTCTCACGAACCTTCAATCATATTGGGAAACGTAAGGATCGTGCTAGGATCAAAGAGAAGCAAATAAAATACTAAGAACACGTTAAACAAACAGAAAAGATAAACAGAAGAATGCACGAATAGGAAGGATAGAAGTTATTGGTCAAGAAGTAAGACCCCAAGAAAACTTGTTTCTTGAAACCTTAGCTATAGACACCACAAAGAGAAGACCACTCTCTTTGATATGCCAAAGAGTCTCAAGCTCACCAAGAGAACAAGAAAACTCACAAAGTTTTTGTCAAAACGCACTATTCATTTATCTGTAATTTGCAGGTACAAAAGTGACGTTTTTAAAGGAAAAGAAAGTAAAAACCCTAGCCCTAATTTGCTAAAAATAGTTTAGATCCTAAATCTTTTAGAATGGCACCACGTTACACAAAAATAAGGCTAGAAACATGCTGAATAAGTGGTGCCCAAAAATAGGAAACAAAATCAAATCTGAAGAGATCCTTACAAATAAATTCAAAATAGGAAACTAACTGTCAAATCCTTATTTCTGAATTAAGTAATAAAAAAAATGAAATTTGCTAATTTATTTAATAAAAGAGCACTACTTAAATGGTCACAAGCTTGGCACATGCTCCTTTAAGTGAGTTCTTCTATTTGGGCCTTGTTTGTTGGGTTTGGATCAGTTTCTAGCATACTAGCCATGAAGAACACGCCTTTTGAAGCCTTTTGGGCTGAAAATTGAGCTAAGTAGATGGGCTCTTGTTCAATTACTTCTTGGATCAATCCACTGAGAGCTTGCTTCATTGCTTTAGTCCTTGCTCTTGTCATAGGCCCACCCATTCCTTGCAAGGTATCTTTCTTGTTCCATACTTGGGTTCCTTGTCCAGCCACTTGTTCATGAATTTCAAGTCCTCTAAGCTCTTGAAACTCCTCCCCTTTGATAAGCCTAACCTGTGCTCCATCATTCCCTCCCTCCTTGAAAGTATTCATCCTCGAATCTGAAACATCAAAAAGAGAGACGTCGGCTACATTAAAAGTGGCACTTACATTGCCATAAGAACTAGGCAAATCAATTCTATAAGCATTATCATTGATCCTTTCCAACACTTGGAATGGACCATCCCCTCTTGGGTGAAGCTTGGATTTTCTTTGCTCACGTAATCTCTCTTTCCTCAAATGCACCCACACCCAATCTCCAGGCTCGAACACAACCCTTCTTCGACCTTTATTAGCTTGTTGAGCATATTGCTCATTCTTCCTCTCAATGTTTGCTCTAACCTTGGCATGAAGTTCCTGCACAAACTTAGCTTTCCTTTCACCATCAAGATTAGAAAATTCATTAGAAGGCAAAGGAAGAATATCCAAAGGAGTCAATGGGTTAAAGCCATAAACAATCTCAAAAGGAGAAAAACCAGTAGTAGAATGCATAGCACGGTTATATGCAAATTCAATGTGAGGCAAACACTTTTCCCAATTCTTAAGATTCTTTTGAATTATAGCACGCAACAAAGTAGAAAGTATTCTACTCACAACCTTAGTTTGTCCATCCCTTTGGGGATGAGCAACTGTAGAAAACAACAACTTAGTGCCTTGTATGAGAATGATGTTGATTTTGCTGAGATTTGGAAATTATGTGAGAAACATGGATTTGATGATTATTATATCTTTGATGGATTTCTTTTCAAGAGACATAGATTGTGTGTCCCTCATTGCTCTATGCGTGAGTTGCTTGTAAAAGAGTGATGAAAAACCCAAGCGGAACTCGTCCGATTGAACCTCCAATAACTCGGAATGAACCACGGATCGTGCTAGAATCAAATAGGACACACGAAATAACAAGAAAACACAAGATAGATGAACACGTTAAACTAGAAAAATAGGATAATAATTATGAACGAAAATGACACAAGATAGATAAATGTCTCTTATGATCAGTCATTAGATTTGGATAGTGTTGCAAATAATGTTGAATGTGATGATGAGATTAAATATTTTCACCCTATAATGAAGAAAATTGAGCTAGATGTTGTTAGTATTGCATTAGATAGCTTTGATTCTAGTGGTGCTCCTAGTATGCAAGTTGAATCTAATGTTGTAGCACAATTAGAAAGTGAATTTTATGATGTTGCTTATGCTTATGAGGAAAATTATCATTGTTTGCATCCTTTAGTTGAAAATCATGATTCATATTTTGTTAATGATTTGATGGATAATTATGTGAATAATAGCACTAATGATGTGATTCCCTTTGAAATTGGTTCTTATAACTGTATTGATGAGATTGAGTATATTGACATGGTGATTGGAGACCTTGATTGTGTTGATTTGATTACACATGTTAGAAACTGTTCTTTGGTTTTGGAAAAAGCCCTTGAACCATTGTCATGTATTCATTTGAATGAAATTTGTGAGACAATGAGGAGTGAGCTTAAGAGGACAAATAAAAGAGAGAAAAGCATGAGTGAGAAAAATAAGAGCTGCAAGAGAAAAAAAAGTCCAGAAAAATGCAAAGAATGCAAAAAGAGTGAGTGAGAAAAGAAAGAAAAAGAGGAAGAAAAAGAGAGAAAAGAGAAAAGAGAGAGAGCAAAAAGATAAAAGTTGGATGATAATTAAGAGTTGTTTAAGAGAAAGTGAGGTGAAGCTTAGTTTCACTAAACTTCTTCCCTCTTCTTTTGTTCCTTCACTTCATCTTCTTTGTCCTTCTTACTTAGTTTCTGATTTTTGTAGTTTATTTCGTCCCTCTTTGTGTTATGAAACCTTAGTTTCTCTTGAGTCCAATGTGATAACACGTTCATTTGATAACTTAGTGTCTCATGAGATATGTGGTTCTTTCTTTGCTACTTGTGTGTTTCATAAGTCATGTGTTTTCATGCTCCATTGTTGGCTTTGTGTTCCATCTTATCCATGTAAGTCTATTATGTTCCATTCTCTTTCTACTTCATTCTCTTCTTGTTTTATGTTAGTATATGTCCCTTTAGTTATTACATCTCCATATTTATTCTATCATTACGCATCATTTATATTTGTTAAATTTGTCCAGATTCTGAATTTAATGAATTATATCCAAATCTGTCCAAAATTCTTCTCATATGATTATACCACCTCAGTCACTTTTGAGTCTTTTTGTATCATGTTTTGTGCTTGTTTCATCCTTCATATTTTCCCTAACCCTTTGGTTCCATTTGAGTCTAGTTGTATCAAGTTTGTGTCTATTTCTTTATGGCAGGATATTGATGAAGTTGATATAAAGAAAGATTCCAGCTTTTGTGCACCACTGCTTGAAAATAAGTCCCTTGTTCGAAATCATGGTTGGAAGATTTATGATCCTGGAGATTGGTTGCCAAAACCTTAGAGAAACATTTAAAACAGATTTGCAACCAAGGGAGAATATTGTCTTCCAAGTTTATGTGAAGATCAAAGCCACAAAGCATCAATTAAGCCTGAAAGGTAAGTATACTCATTATTATCTATTTGATACTTTTAATCATTCCCTTTCTTTCCATGTAGATTATGGAGATTCGAGGACGAATCCTTTCAGGGAGAGAGGGAATGATAGAGTACGCTTGAGGCATGAAACGTTAAGGGTCCTTGGACAAATTGTAAAGCATAAAAAGGAAGCTTCATCACTTGGAAATCAAGCTTGGGAGGCTAAAGTTCCATTGCAAGGCATAGATGATCCAGCCCAAGAAGTCTAAAAAGCTTGATTATGTTCTCTTCCTTGCAAGTTACAGATCCAAGCCCAAACAGAGCCCATTTAGAGGAGATTACTTAAGTGATCATGTGCCACTCATGTGATCAACTAAAAAGGAGTCTTCTTTATTCTATTTCATTTCGAATTTTCGTTTTTTTTATTATTAAATTTTCAGAAATAAGGCATATGGTCAAAGATTGTCTTGGGTATTAAGTTTTGATTGTTTCCTAATTTTTAAAGATTAGATTCTAGAATTTTCTTTACTTTTCAGCAAAAAGGTGCCACATTTAAGAGTGATTTGCAAGAATATTTTATGTCCGTTTTTAGTTAGATTTTGGAGCCTCCTTTAGGATTAGATATGATTATTTTCTTTATTTTTACTGTAATTTTCGTTTTTTATTTTAGCCTAGGGTTTTGGTTGCCTTATTCATTTATATAAAGAGCCACTTATATACATTTGAAGGAGAATTATTTGTTTTCTTTCGAACTCTTTTTATGCCTTTTGTCTCGAGTGACACCACCGTTGACATTTAGGTATTGATCTAGACATTTGGTTTGTCATCCAGAAGGGAGACTTTGTTTCAATGAAGCTGCGGGATGATGGAAAATACAAGGAGAAGCCAGAGGACGAATGGAATGAGGAAAACAAGAGAAGAATCTTGCTGAACTTTAAGGCAAAATACTGCCTGCTCAGTGCATTAAACCAAGACGAATTCTACAGAGTGTCACAATGTTCCACAACCAAGGGTATGTGGGACACTTTAGAAATCGATGATGAAGGAACCAGTGGAGTAAGAGAAATCAAACGGAACTCCTGCATTGGTGAATATGAAAGCTTTAGAATGATAGAAGGAGAAAGTATCAAAGAGCTGCAAAAGAGATTCACCCTTATTGTGAATTGATTGAAGAGTCTTGACAAAGAATACACCAAGTCAGAGAAGGTGAGAAAAATCCTTAGAGCTCTTCATCTGGAATGGCAACCCAAAGTAACAGCAATAGAAGAAGCCAGAGGAGAATCAATGGCCTCAGTCACAGCCCTCTTCGATAGTCTTGAAGAATATGAGGGAAAGATGAAGGCTCTTAAGGAAGTAGGACATGGCAGGAAAAAGAAAGGTCTTGCTCTGAAAGCTACTGAAGAAAAGGAAGAAGAATCTGATGATGGAGATGAACTAGATGAAGAAACTTTGGCTATGATGGTCAGAAAATTTGGAAGATTCTACAACAAGAAAAGAAACAAAAGATTCTTCAAGAAAGGAGCAGCATCAGACAACAAGAAAGATGTAAAAGAATCTATCACTTGCTACGAATACAAAAAATAAGGGCACATCAAATGGGATTATCCACTATTCCTAAAGAAGCAAGAAAAAGAAAAGAAAGCTGCGGACAAGAGCAAGAAGAAGAGGGTATATATCTCATCAATCTGGGGCAACAGCTTAGATTGAGAAGAAGATGATAAAGAGAAAATTGCCAATATCTGCTTGATGGCACTTGCATCTGAAAAAACTCAAGATCCATCCATCATGAGGATGAGATATACGAATCTGAACCTTCCTATTCTGAATTACTTGATGCATTCCATGAACTGCATGATGAATTTATTAAGATTGCTAAAGAACTGAAACATGCTAAGAAAAAGATTAATAAGCTAGAATCTCAGTGTAGTAGCTCTGACATTACATCTATGCATAAATCTGAATCTACTTGCTGTACATTATGTAATGAATTAAAACAAACTAATGACTATCTCCTAAAAGGAATGGCTAGACTTACTAAGGGCAAAGATATGTTGTTTGCTTTAATAGGAAGCTAGAGAATCACACAAGGAAAGGCTGGACGTGGCTATGACCCTTGCGCAATAAAAGAAGGGATTAAAAAGAAAAATCAAAATATGTATTTGAGGCATTTTGTGCATGCTAATGGGCATAAAAAGAAATATCATACATTAAATCGCATTGAATCCTATGATCAACCAAAATATGCAAAACAAAAACATTATTTGTATTGTTTTCTTCTTGCATCACAATCTAGTACCCCTTTCACCACCTGTCACTTCTATAACAAGAAGGGACATATCTCCAATTCATGTGCATTGAAGAAAAATGGACTTGAGAGGAAGGTAAAATGGGTTCCCAAAGATACACTTGTATCTAGGGAAAATGTGATAGAATAAGGGCTAGGCATGAATTGCAAGAGTTTGGATCGAAGCATGGAGTGCTTGGAAGACTTGATTAAGGTGCTGAATATAAAGCCCAAGCTTAAGTGAAATCATCAACTCTAAAATATAAGTTTCAGATCCAAACCCAATAGGAGCCCATTGAAGGATGTTAATTAAAATATCATGTGCTTCATTAAAAGAGTATGTGACTTAGACATTAATGGGTTTAATTAGTATTAATTTCGTTTTTATTAATTATGGGCTGAACTTTGTTAATTAATAAAGCCCAATTAGTTAATTAGTAGTCTTTTTGATAGCCCACCTTGTAAATAAATATGTCATGTGCCAAACATGTGATTTCATTAATATGTTGGCATGTTTATAAGGGCTTAGGTATTATTTTATTATTTTTTTTGAATTTTCGTTATTTTATTTTAGGGATTTATTTGATTAGTTTCCTAGGTCCAATAGGAGTGTTGTTTGGGCCTAAAGTCTCCTAATCCTATTAGGATTACTTAAGCCCAAATTAATTAGGGTTTCTAGACTTATTAGGTTAGATTTTACCTTGCCTATTTAAGGCTAATTTTCATGTACGTTTTTTTAAGATTTGAATGATTAAAGTTTCAGACTTTGTGAGTTTTCTCTTGCGATTCTTTGAGTACTATAGAGAATACTATGACTTATCAAGGAATTGGTCAATCCTTGTGGCATCACCGGAACTAGGGTTCAAGAGACCGGTTCTCTTGGGTTTTATTTCTCAAGACCAACATCTATCCATCTTATTTCTTTATTTTTGGTTTTCTTTGCTTCTATTATCGTGCGTCTTTATTCTTTTCTTTGCTTTTAGTCTTTGTATTCCTTGTTTAGTAAAGATCCGGGTGTCATACACATAAAAGTGGGTTCTTTGGATGGGTTCCAAAAGGGTTCACTTATCAAAATGCCACTAACAGAAAAGGATCCAAGCAAATTTGGGTACCTAAAAGGAAACTCTGAACTTTATTTTGCAGATATGTCTTAAACCAAGAAAGAGCAACAAATGGTATATGGACAGTGCCTGCTCAAGTCACATGACTAGTGACAAGGAGAAGTTTATCACTCTTAGAGACAAAAAGGGAGGAAATGTGACCTTTGGAGGTGATCAATATGGCAAAATAGTTGGAATTGGAATTGTGGGCAAGAATCCAAAGACATCTATTAAAGAGGTGCTGTTTGTAATTAGTCTCAATCACAATCTGCTAAGTGTGAGTCAGACATGTGACAAAGGTAATTGGGTACTGTTTGGCTCAAAATTTTGCCTGGTCATCCGAAAAAGTGATCACAAAGTAATTCTCAAGGCTCAAAGGAATGTTAACTACTATACTATTAATTTTGATGAACTTCCTTCCTTAGATTCTGTTTGTTTGGTTAGTCAGAATAATGATAATTGGCTGTGGTATAGAAGATTAGCAAATGTGAACATGAACCAACTGTCAAAACTGGTTAAGAATGAGTTAGTCACTGGATTACCAAAAATCTCTTTCAAAAAAGACAAAGAGTGTGATGCATGTCTTAAAGGAAAAAAAACTAAATCATCTTTTAAATCTAAAAATGTAGTCACCACTTCTAGACCACTGTAACTATTGTATATGGATCTAATTGGTCCATCTAGAGTGAAAAGCATTGGTGGAAATTTATATGTTCTTGTGATTGTGGATAATTACTCTAGATTTATCTGGACTTTATTTCTTTCCTCCAAGAGTGAAACCTTTGATGCATTTGTAACCTTAGCTAAGAAAGTGCAAAATGAGAAGGGTATTTCTATTGTGTCTATCAGGTCTGACCATGAAGGAGAGTTTGAAAATTCATGCTTTTTGGAGTACTATGATGAACATGGAATTGATCATAACTTCTTAGCACCAAGAACTCCTCAGCAGAATGGAGTGGTGGAAAGGAAGAACCGAACAATTGAAAAGATGGAAAGAGCAATGTTTAATGAAAAGGAACTCTCTCAAGTATTATGGGCTGATGCAGTAAACACAGTAAGTTACATCATAAACAGAGCCTATATCAGACCAATTCTGAGGAAGACTCCTTATGAGCTGTACAAAGGAAGGAAGCCAAATCTTTCACATCTGCATGTGTTCGATTGTAAAAGTTTCATCCCCAACAATGGAAAGGAGAATCTGGGTAAGTTTGACGTCAAATCTGATGAAGATATATTTCTGGGCTATTCTAGTAAGAGTAAATCATATAAAATTTTTAATAAGAAGACTAAATCTGTAGAGGAATCTGTACATGTTGTGTTTATTGAAAATGAAACAGTTTCCAAGCATGTTACTGATGAAGATGATCTTATTTCAAATTTTAAGAACTTAGATATTTCTAAAGAAGGTAAAACTGAATCTCCAAAAATATCTAAATCTATTAATATAGAGGAAGATATTCAGGAGAAAGACTCTGAGGATGAGAATAATGAAGATATATCTCAAGAACTTCCAAGAGCTAGAAGATATCAAAGGAATCATCCTGTTGATCAAGTGATTGGGGATGTTCAAGAGAAAGTTAAAACTAGAAAACAGTTAAGAGACCAAATGATCAACTGTGCTTTCATTTCTTAAATTGAACCTAAGCGTACTAAAGAAGCCTTAACTTATGAATATTGGATTCTGGCCATGCAAGATGAATTAAATCAATTTGAAAGAAATCAAGTTTGAAATTTAGTGCCTAGACCTAAAAATCACCTTATCATTGGCACTAAATGGGTCTTCAGAAATAAACTTGATCAATCTGGAACAATAATAAGAAATAAAGCAAGACCTTTGCTCGAGTTGCTAGATTAGAAGCAATTAGAATCCTGTTAGCATATGCATGCATGAAAAACATAATGTTATATCAAATGGATGTGAAAAGTGCTTTTTCTGAATGGATATATTATGGAAGAAATTTATGCAGATCAACCTCCAAGCTTTGGAGATTCTACAAAACTAAACCATGTTTATAAATTAAAGAAAACTCTTTACAGTTTAAAACAAGCTCCTAGAGCTTGGTATGAAAGACTAAGCAACTTTCTAACTGAAAAAGGATTCAATAGAGGAAAAGTAGATACTACTTTGTTCACTAAGAAAGAAAACAAAGATTTACTTATTGTTCAAATTTATGTTGATGATATTATATTTGGTGCTACTAATGAATCTCTTTGCAAGAATTTCTCTAAGCTAATGCAAGGTGAGTTCGAAATGTCAATGATGGGTGAGCTTAACTTCTTCCTTGGACTACAAATTAAGCAATGTAATGATGGTATCTTCCTCAATTAATCAAAATATCTGAAAGAGCTGCTAAAAAAGTTTGGCTTGGAAAAGGCCAAGCCAGTGGGAACTCTAATGGCTACTGCAACTAAGCTTGACATGAATGAAGGAGGAAAAACCTTTGACATAGCCCAATACAGAAGAATGATTGGATCTCTGCTATACCTAACTGCCAGTAGACCTAACATTATGTTCAGTGTCTGTATGTGTGCAAGGTTCCAATCATGTCCCAAAGAAATCCATGTAACTGCTGTGAAATGCATCTTCAGATATTTAATTGGAACTTCACAAATGGGACTTTGGTATCCAAAGGGTAATGGTGAAGATCTCATTGGATACTGATAGGAGACACGTTAGGAACCTGTCCTAAGAGCCTTCTTTGATACAAGGATCGTGCAACTCAAGGAAAGATGAATTGAACACAAGAACAATGAAGAACAACAATGAATAAAAATGGAAAAGTAGAGATGATGAAAATAAGAAAACTGAGACAAATGTTGGTCGAAGGAAATAGACTCCAAGAGAACCTGTCTCTTGAATCCTAACTCCGGGACGCCACAAGGATCATCACTCCTTGATAAGTCCTCATTCTTTCTGGCACTCAAGAATAAGCAAGAAAGAACTCATTGAACAACAACAAAGTTGCTGAAAAGAAATTCATTCATTCATCTTGTGATTTGCAAGAGTATAAGAGGTGCCTATTTATAGGCAAGTATTAACCCACAAACTAACTCTAGTTCACCCCACAAACCTAACCTTATTAATGCTAATTAATACAAAAAGGAAATCCTAAGTCAAAAGGAGCATTTAATTCTAATTTTGAATTTGAAAAGGTTGGCTCCTCTTAAATGCATAAAGCAAAGCAAAGCAAATCATTATTTGCCTTTTATTGAAAAGGAAATAAATTGACTAAAATAATCCTAATAAAACTTATTAAAAACGTCACTTTTAGTGATCATATGAGAAGCACACATTGTCTTCAAGTTATATCTCCCAAATAGGCTTCTTTTGGGCTTGAATCATTAGCCTATATGATTGGAAGCTTTTTCCATACTTTCTAGCTCTTTTTTGGACTACAGCTTGATTTAAATAGTTGGGCTTCATGCTCTTTCCAAGCTCATTGCCATGTCCAAGGACTCCAAATGCTTCATGCCTCAATCGTATTCTATCAGATACACTAATGTTAACTTTGCTGGATCCAAAACTATTAGAAAAAGCACAAGTGGAATGTGTCAGTTCTTTGGAGGATCACTGGTGTCATGGTTCAGCAAGAAGCAAAACAGTGTGGCTCTATCCACTGCAGAAGTTGAATATATTGCAGCTGGTAGCTGTTGTGCCCAATTTATATGGATGAAGCAGCAACTTGAAGATCTTGAGGTTGAGATGAAAGAAATACCAATAAAGTGTGACAATCAAAGTGCTATTAACATCACAAAGAATCCTGTCATGCACTCAAGGACAAAGCATATTGAAGTTAGGCATCACTTTATATGGGATCATGTTCTGAAAGAAGAAATCAGATTAGAATACATCCCTACTGAGGATCAAGTTGCTGACATTCTGACAAAGCCCCTTGCAGAAGATAGACATTGTAAAATCAGAAGAGAATTGTGTATAGTAAATCCTAATGAATTGTAAGTATATACTAATACTTATCTTAATTAAAGTTTCTAACATTGAATCAATCCTAACTTTGCCATCAGAGTGTGTTTAATAGAAGTTGTAGGTGCCCCTCACAAGTTCAAATGATATCAGAACCATATAATGGAGCTGATCTGGATGACACAATGAAAAGATGAAAAAGAAAGCCAGAAATTTGAGCATTTAGATCTGTTCTGTAAGTTTATAAAGTTAAAATTCACTTTTTAGTTGTGTATTAGATGAATTTCCTTGATAAATTGTGTTTTTGAACAAGTCAGCATGCTCGACATTCAAATTTAGATGCCCATTAGACGAATTTCAGCTTGCTATGCATTGTAACAATTCTCGGTGTCCTTCGAAATTCGTCTGTTGAACTATGAAAATTCAAATTTTTAAAAATAAAGTGCCAATGTTATTGTTGTCCAACATGATGATTGTACAAATTTCCATTTCTCAAAATACGCATGTTGGAAACTCTTTACAAAATGTTGAAATTCAAATTTCTAATTCAAAATTCGTATATTGAAATATGCACACATTGTTGTATCTCTGAAAGACGAATTTTCATAAGTAAAATTTGTCTGTGAATTGTTTTATTGATAATTGCTTACTGCCTAGTTCTTCAAAGTTCGAACTTTTTTTAAACAATGTTCGTCTGTTCATCTCTTGTTTTAAGAACCAAGCCTCTGTCAGACGAACTTCCAGATGAAAATTTGTCTGTCAGTAAGCATTGCTGAATGGGTTAACTTGTAACTGCTCAAAGTTCAAATTTTGACCCCTCAAAATTTGTCTGTCCTACAGTTACACACGTTAAAACCAAAGGTCATCCTCTGAACAAACGCAACCCTATTTGTCTCTTTCTCGAGTCTGTTCAGATTCTCTCTTCAATCCCCACTAATTCTGTCCGTAAATCTTCATTTTCCACCGAATAAACTTCTCTTCAACCCATTCTTAGCATCTTTATGAATCATTCTTCCACGAAAATGGCAAGAGTGAAAAATTCAGAGGTTGGAAAGAGAGAGTCTTGGCCAAAAAGAATGGTGAAATCCCAATATGCCTTCAAGGAGATTGAGAAACAGAAAAGAAAAGGCGAATCCAGTAAAGCAACTTTCTCCAAAAGGCAGAAAACTACTCCAAAGGCTGATTCAAAGAAATCTGGACAGTCATCTCCAAAGAAAATAGAGCCTACGGTTCCTACTACTCCTGCTACTGTTATTTCTTCTTCATCCTCCGGTGTTGATTCTGGAGAATACCAACTGACCACATTGCCATTATGGAGCAATGCTCACATTCAGGAGGAATATAAGACCAAATTTGTGAGCAAGAAGGTAATAAAACCTTACTGTGTGAATATGGAGGAATTTTTAATTTCTAACAACTTTGATGCCGGGCTTTAGATGATAAGATATAAAAGTTTGTTAGAAATATTGGAGAGATATGATGATGAGATAGTCAAGACTTGGTATGCCTCTCTGAAATACAACAACAAGAAGAAGAAGTGGGAAATCAATATGAGATCAAGGACCATCTGGGCAACAGATGAAACCTTTCATGAGGTTTTAGAAATTCCAGGGCAAGATAGCTTGAAGATTGACATTGCTGCTTCTGGGTATATCGATGAGGCAGAAACTGCAGATGAAGAAGGTCGACCTTTCTTGAACTACAAAGAGAGCATAATCCTGAATACCTTGTTCAAAAGAAAGGAGAACAGACCACCCATAAGCTTGTTGAAGCCTAATGACCTCAGTGATCAAGTGAGAATCATATACTACATTGTGTATAGGATTATCTTCAACAAAGGAGGTAGCTTCAATCTGATCACATGGGCAGAAGCGCATGTGATAGTAGCAATCATGCGTGGGAAGCTTATCAACATGGGACATATCATTCTCCAACGTATGATCAAGGCTAGAGATCAGAGGAAAGACTCCACACTTCCTTATGCAACAATCATCTCCAAAATCCTTCAGTATGCTCGAAACCAACATCTTAAGAAAGGGAAAGGGAAGCCTACTGAGATCTTCAAAAAAAAAAAAGAGTTGTAAAGGATGGGTATAGAGAAGAAAGATGGAAGATGGATTGGAAAGGGAGTTGGAAAATTTGAAGATCTCTTCTTTGATTAAGATGCCTCCCAGCAGCAAGAAGGTACCTCTGAGGCTCCTCCAAGACCCATACCTTAGCCTTCTCAGCCTGCCCATCTCCATCTCAGCCTGTCCCATCTCCATCTCAGCCTGCTCAAACTCAAATTCCATCCACTCCCTCCTCTCAAGCCAAGCCAACAAAGATCACTGAGTTGTATGACAATTTGTTTACACTCATACTCAGCATCAGAGATGATCAAAATGCCAAATTTGCTCATCTGCAAGATCATATTCATTAGTTGGCTAAGAACATGAAAGTGGTTGCTGATGCATATGAAGGCATTTGGAGTGCCATTCCTACCACATCAGCTTCACCTTAGCCGAGATTCTCCGAGCCTGCTATGTCTCTAACTCCTGAACCTCCAAGTCCTTTTGTGCTAGCCTCTCCTGTTCCTAATGATGATGTACATGATACTGAGGTTGCTGGCACATTGAGCATACCACAGGCCTCCAGCAATGAGGCAAGTCCTAGTCCTTCCTTGAACTATGGTATGGAGGAAGAAGGTCCTCAGGAACCAAGCTCCCATGAGCCCATTCGACAAGATGCTCAAGACTCAATTCTTTCATCGTAAGAATATGAGCAAGTTGAGCGATTAATGGCAGCTATCTCCACTTCACCATTCATGCAAGCTGCCCTAAATGAAGAAAGAAGAATTGTGCCCTATGTTGATTTACAAGCCATTGCACATAATACTCTTTTACAAGCTCAGAGGTTAAGGCTTGAAGAAATGTTTCGTCCTCCTGCTCCCTCACCTGTTTCTACTTATGGTTTCTCGGAGGCAAGAAGGGCTCATTTGGCTGTTACAAGGCAAGAAATTCATGAACTTATTAAAATCTCTAATGATGAGGACACAAGTTCTGAAGTTTCTGAGTCTTTGCTAAAGCTCAATCCAGAACTGCCTTTTGTCTCTGTGCATCTTCAAGCTATTCTAGTGTCTCAGATCCCTCCTCCTACTGATTTTGCGCACCTTCCTGATGATGCCAAAAAGGGGGAGAAGATATCCAAGCAAACTGTAAAGTCTTCTGACAAGACTTACAGCAAGAAGTCCAAGTCCAAGAAAAAGTAGTTAGAACTTGTGGATGCTTGGTTATTCTTGTAGTATTTTGTAATATTATTTTTCTGTTGCTTTGTAATATCTTGTAATATGGCTTTTGAATGAAATGAAAACTTTTTATTCCGAATTCTATAATTGCCATGTACTATCCTGGTGTTGAAACTTTAAATGAATTAATGAATCTCCTTACTTGATCAACTGTATATGATATCTTTTGAATTATAATGCATATGTTGAGGGGGAACTTGTTAAAGTAAACCCAAGTACTAATCCAGTTTGTAAGTTATTTTGACATCATCAAAAAGAGGGAGAATGTTGAATCAAGTGTTTTGATGATTCCAAATCAACCTTCAAGAGCATGGAGAGAAGATATCAAAAGTGCACAAAAGATCTCAAATGAAGAAATTCAAGAAAAACCAGCACAAGAATAGATGTAGAATCTCTAAAAGTGTTTAAATTGAGTAAAAGACTTTACATTGGCAAAAAGATGTTTTAAAACTATGATTCTATGTTAATTCATGGAATATTTGAAAAACACCCATCAACAGACGATGTTTGAAAGGTTAATACTAATATGTTATTTTAAAAATTCAAACTTTGGCTTTAGAAATTTGAATTTCGAATTGAAAATAAACAAGTCTGAAAAGAGTCTTCTCTGATAGACGAACTTTGACTACAAAAATTTGAACATTGAAATAAGTCTGATAAGAGCAGTCTTTGACAGACGAACTTCAGCTTTTGAAAATTCAAATTTCTGACAAAACATAATTCATGAAAAATGAAAAATTCGTTTGAGGATATGTCAATGTTCATTTGAAAACATAGTTTAAAAAGAGTTTCAAGATAGCCCACTGATAGACGAACTTTGATATTGAAAAGTCGAATTTCAGAAACAAAACTTGCAAGTCTGTTACAACAATCTGTTGTCGTACGAATATTGGTATTTAGATATTCAAATCTTGAACTAAGTCTAATAAGAGTTCTCTCTGATAGATGAACTTTGAATCTTGAAAATTCAAATTTTGAAAAGATGAACTATTGTGCCTCAATGGGCTGCCCACTGGCAGATAAATTTTAGGCACCAAAATTTTAACTTCAAAGGCACTGTTACAACACAGAAAAATTTCTCAATGATGAAAATTCGAACTTTGCTTTACAACAGACAAACTTTGAAATTTTATGTTGAAGTCTTTTAGCTTTTAGTCTCTGTGAAATTTGTCTATTGATCAACCAAAATTTAAACTTTGAATGTCAGAAGCATTAAATGCGGTTGGTGAACGGATAGTTTTTCAGAGTAACTATTGGGTAACTTCTCTAATGTATATAGTTAAGACCTAAATCTATAAATACAACATCATTTGAAGTTGTGGGTAACGATTTTAACATTGTATATACTGAAACTCTATCAAATTCTCAACTCAAAGTCTTTTACTCTCATACTTCAGTCTTCTGCACTTAAGGTTTCATATACACTCTAAATTAGAGAGTTCATTCTTTGTACTCAGTCTTATCTTCATCTGTAAGAAAGATTTTTTTATGAGGGAATATCACAAGGGATTTGGGAAGCACTTGGCTAGAGTGCAGAAAAAGAACTTGTAAGCTTTAAGAACAGAGCATCAAAGATGTACTAAGGCAATTACAAGAAGCCCACTGAATTCTTATAGGATAGTTGAAAATCTCAAGTAGTTGCTTGGGGATTGGACGTAGGTCAAGATAGAGAGACCAAACCAAGATAAACATCTGTGTCAATCCCTCTCCTTTACTACTCTTACATTGCTATTATATTATACTCTGTTTTACAGTGTTGTTTGTCTTTATTATACACTTGACTTTTGTAGAAAATTTTAATCTTCCCAATTCTCCTCCCATCTTGGGAAGCTAGCTTATCTAACGGATGATGGTGGCACAGTCGTAGGCTGAGCTGCGTCCTTGATAGTGATGAAGGTTCTGAGTCACTTTCTGGTTTGCTTGCAAGGCTCTCAGATCTCAAAGACCCATTTGTCCTAGCTTCGTCGCCTCGTACCACGATACCTAAATCTATTGTTGTTGGGACCACCTTTGCCTGTACATTTGCAAGCAATGTCATCAATTTTAGAGTTATAAGATGTTTCGCAGGGAGTGGCAGTTGGAATGGTGGAGATACTTTTATTCCAGAGCTTCTCTGTTGTGCTCCATCTGGTATATGTGTGCAAATTTCATCAGGTACATTCCAGTAGCAAGTATTGATGATTGATTGTATTGCTATAAATCTTATCACTTATTTGCTAGTTGGTGCATGGTTGTTTGATTAAATTTGCTCCTTTTTACCATTTTTAAAGAGGTCTATGAAAGTTCTACAGGTTCAAGATGAAATATTTTAAAAATGCTTTTAAAGACATGGCTGCTAAGAGTCTTTGTTGTGTTGCCATTGCATATAGATTATACAAAATGGAGAAAGTTCCGACTATTGAAGGTGAACCTGATCACCAAAGGATGATCTTGTTCCATTAGCTATTGTTGGTTTGAAGCTATATAATTACTAATGATTGTCTCATATCCTGCTTGTTATGCAGTCTTATATGATATTATACTCATGTGAGATATGTTCTCATCTAATTTAAAGTTAGAGCTTCATATAGTTGGCTTTGTTTATATCTAATTTGTAGTTAAAGATCTTTATAGAAGTGTTGTGTATGATTGGGTGGAAGTAGGAAACATATTTATCTGGTGTAGTTCCTCAACTTGCATTGTTTATTGAATCTCTTCATTAGAGATTATTAGAAAAATATTCACATGCCTAAGTTTCAACAGAAGCTATAATAGACCTATGCCTTTTTTTGGTTCTTTTTTATTCTGTTTCTCCTCTAAAGAGAGTTTTAAGCTGCACCTTGCTTCTTCCTTTTTCAGCTTCATGCCTATGCATTTTAATTGATAATTAGATGTTCATTGTAACAACCTCATTACATTGTCCCTAGCTAATTAAGTGTAATTGGTATTGTGTGAAGAACTGGAGGGCTAGGACGAAAAAAAAAAAACCAAAGTGGAGAAAAAGAGCTCCACCCCTCAATGCAAGACAAGGTCACTGCAGCGAGCGAGCTGCAAGTTTTGGAATCTTTTTCCTGTCAAGGGCACTCATGTAACCTCTTATATTTATCTATATTTACCCATATATTACAGCATGTATAAATGTCTAAATAGCTTATATCATGAGCTTGAACCATTAATAGAACCAAAATATTTAAAATTAAAAAAACATGGTACTATTCATTTGGTTCTCAAGTTTTCTGGACAAATTTTGAAAAATTATAACTAAATCCAGAAAATCGTATCAGTGTGGTTCAAGTCTCTAAATGAGGAAAGAAACATTCTCTGCAAGAGAAAAATATCAAACTTTCCTTTAACTATACTAATTCATACAGTTTATTGCTCAAACTCACACTGTACAAATGGTCATTTTTCTTTTTTTTTCAGGATTTTAGCCATAAATTTAAAAATTCATATCTAACTCTATACTAAGCCAAATCATTCATTCTGATAGAAGTAGGGTGAACCTCCCAAGAACAAGTCTTAGGCAACTCAAGAACCCAGAGTAATAACCAAAAACAACGGAAGCAATCCAATGCAATTGAGAGACCGAATGGAACCTCTAGAAAAAACTCTAGCAACCCCAAACATAAGACGCCACAAGAGTTGGTCAATTCTCTTGATAAGTCGAATCCGTATTCTAGGAAGAACACGAAGAACCCTAACAATCTCACACGAAATTGAAGAGAGAAATCACTCAAAAAAAATTATTCAAATCTCATCTGCAATGTGACACCATATGGTCTATAAATAATAATAGAAATCCTAATCCTAATCCTAATCCTAATAGGATAATTGATTCCTTATAGATAGGGCTTATCCTTTTAAATTCAAATCTGAATTAAATCTTAAGTTGGCCTCATAAATACAAGTGAGAACCAATCAAAAACTGATCTAATCTAATCTGAAAAAAATCAAATCAAAAATAAAATGAAAATTCAAAATAAATTAAAAAGGAATAAATCTAATCCTAAAGTCACATGACTCATTAATGAAGCACATGACTTCCTTTAATCAAGCTCTTCTATTTGGACTTGGATTGGGCCTTTAAGATCTTCAGATTGGGCCTCCAAATAAATGATCATTCTTTTTGGATTAGAAGGTGGCTCCATTTGCTCTAAGTCTTCTAAATAGATGGGCTCTTTCTCCTTAAGCTCTTGGACCAATCCTTGCAAGGCCTCTTTCATGGCTTTTGCCCTACCTCTTGTCATTGGGCCTCCTACTCCTTGAAGAGGGTCTTTGGACACATTGGATCTCCATGATTGAAAGTTCACTTGTTCTCCATCATTTCCTCCCTCCTCGAAAGGATTCGTCCTCGAATCTGTAGTATCAAACAAGGACAAGTCTGAAACATTGAAAGTAGCACTAACATTGCTGTAGGAACTAGGCAAGTCAATCTTGTAGGCATTGTCATTAATCCTTTCCAGGACTTGAAAAGGACCATCTCCTCTCGATTGCAGCTTAGATTTCCTTTGTGCTGGAAACCTTTCCTTTCTCAAGTGTACCCAAACCCAATCTCCAGGGTTGAATACAACTCGCCTTCGGCCTTTGTTTGCTTGCTGAGCATATTGTTCATTCCTCCTTTCTATATTGGCTCGAACTTTAGCATGAAGTTCCTGCACAAACTTAGCTTTTTCCTTGCCATCAAGGTTAGTTCTTTCATGCATAGGCAAAGGTAAAAGATCTAAGGGAGTCAAAGGATTAAATCCATACACAATCTCGAAGGGAGAATAAGATGTAGTGGAATGAACAACTCTATTATATGCAAATTCAATATGAGACAAACAACTCTCCCAGTTTTTCAAATTCTTTTGAATGATTGCACGCAATAAAGTAGTGAGTGTCCTATTTACTACTTCTGTTTGTCCATCAGTTTGTGGATGTGCAGTTGTAGAAAACAAAAGTTTAGTTCCAAGTTTATTCCAAAGAGTTCTCCAAAAATGACTAAGAAACTTTACATCCCTATCACTCACAATTGTTCTTGGTAAACCATGCAATCTCACAATCTCTTTAAAGAATAGATTAGCAATATGAACAACATCATTAGTCTTAGAGCATGCAATAAAATGTGTCATTTTACTAAATCTATCCACAACAACAAAGATGCTATCTTTTCCATTTTGAGACCTAGGGAGCCCTAACACAAAATCCATAGATATATCAGTCCAAGGTTGGTTAGGAACAGGGAGTGGGGAATACAATCCATGCGGTTTAATCTTTGATTTAGCATGTTTGCATGTTATGCATTTATCACACAAAACAACAACATCACGCCTCATAGCAGGCCAAAAGAAATGTTCACGCAACACACTTAAAGTTTTATCAATGCCAAAATGGCCCATTAAACCACCACCATGAGCTTCCTTCAAAAGTAATTCACGCAGTGAACAAGAAGGAATACAAAGTTTATACCTTTTGAAAAGAAAGCCTTCAAATCTGAAATAATCTTGAATACCATGTTTTTCACAAGAATTCCAAATCTTCCCAAAATCAGAATCAGATTCATATAATCCCTTAAGCATCTCAAAACCAAGCAATCGAGTTTGTAAAGAAGTAAGAAGAGTATACCTGCGAGATAGAGCATCCGCTACCACATTCTCCTTGCCTTGTTTGTGCTTGATCACATATGGAAAGGTCTCAATAAATTCCAACCATCGGGCATGTCTTTTATTCAACTTACCTTGTGACTTTAGGTACTTTAAACTCTCATGATCAGAATGTATGATAAATTCTTTAGGCCAAAGATAATGTTGCCAAGTCTCTAAAGTTCTCTTTAAGGCATAAAGTTCTTTATCATAAGTGGAGTAGTTTAAAGTGGGACCACTAAGCTTTTCACTAAAGTAAGCAATTGGCCTATTATCTTGCATTAAGACAGCTCCAATACCCAAACCAGATGCATCACACTCAACCTCAAAGACTTTGCTAAAATCTGGTAAAACAAGTAGTGGTGCATTGGTGAGTTTTTCTTTTAAAGTGTTGAAAGCTTTCTCTTGTGCCTCACCCCATTTAAATGTGACATGCTTTTTAACTAACTCATTCAAAGGTGCTGCTATAGATGAAAAATCTTTAACAAACCTCCTATAAAAGCTAGCTAAGCCATGGAAAGATCTCACCTCATTAGCATTCTTTGGAGTAGGCCAGTCTTGAATTGCTTTAACCTTTTCTTCATCTACTTGCATCCCCTGAGCACCCACAACAAAACCAAGAAACACAACAGAATCCATGCAAAAGGAACACTTTTGAATGTTTGCATAAAGCTTATTTGCTCTAAGAGTATTAAAGACTTCATGCAAATGCACTATGTGGTCTTCTAAATTCTTGCTATATACTAAAATGTCATCAAAATAAACCACAATAAACTTTCCTATGAATGAACGGAAGACATGATTCATAAGACTCATGAATGTACTAGGAGCATTAGTTAATCCAAAAGGCATTACCAACCATTCATAAAGTCCAAATTTCATTTTAAATGCAGTTTTCCACTCATCTCCTTCTTTCATTCGAATTTGATGATAACCACTCCTAAGATCAATCTTAGAAAACAATGCAGAACCATGCAATTCATCAAGCATATCATCTAGCCTAGGGATAGGGTAGCGATACTTAACCGTTATTTTGTTGATAGCTCGGCAATCCACACACATTCGCCATGATCCATCTTTCTTAGGAACTAGGATGACCGGTACAGCACAAGGGCTTAAACTTTCACTCACAAAGCCTTTTCTCATGAGCTCCTCTACTTGTCTTTGGATCTCCTTAGTTTCTTCGGGATTGGCTCTATATGCTGGTTTATTTGGAATGGCAGATCTAGGGATGAAATCAATTCTATGTTCTATGCCTCTTAGAGGAGGCAAACCATTTGGAATTTCTTCCGGAAAAAGATTATCAAATTCCTGCAAAAGAGAGATAACACTAGAAGGCAGAGAAGTATCAAGCTTGTTAGTAGAAAAATAGGTGTCCTTGTACAAAAGCACAAAGACTTCTTGTCTTGCCATTAGTGCACTCTTCACCTCTCCTTTTTCCACGAATAAGCTCAAGCTCTTGTTTTGTTCACTCTCTCTTTCTTTTTCTACACTCTTTTTCTTTTCTCTTACATTCTTTCCACTCTTTTCATTTTTCTGTATTTTTCCTTTCTCTTTCTCTTCTTTCTCTTTCTCATGCCTCTCTTTTTCTCTTTTCACTCTATAATCACTTATAATTCTGTATTGATCTTCATATGCTTGCATTGGCCTAAGAGGCCTAAGCACAATGTTACGCCCTTCAAACACAAAGGAGTAGAAATTTCTATAGCCGTCATGAGTCACACGTCTATCAAATTGCCATGGACGACCAAGAAGTAGATGTCCTGCATACATAGGTGCTACATCGCATAACACCTTGTCATGGTATTTGCCAATAGTAAATGATACTTGAACTTGCTTGGTGACTTTCATCTCACCACAATCAGTTAGCCATTGCAAATTGTAAGGCTTTGGATGTTTTAGAGTAGGCAAGTTCAGTTTCTCCACAAGTAAAGTACTAGCAACATTGGTGCAACTACCACCATCAATGACCAAGCTACATACCTTGTCTTGAATGAAGCATCTAGTATGGAAAATCTCTTCTCTTTGCTCATCATCATGTTTCTCATCTTTTGGCTGAGCATTGAGAATTCTTTGAGTAACAAGTGCATTACCATGTACAGGATCAGTATATTCATTATCTGAACAAGATTCTAAAGGAGGCATATCATCTAAAGCATGAAGGTCATTATCAGAATCTTCACTATCAACTCACCCATTATCAAGGGTAATCATGTTTCTTTTGTTTGGACATTGAGCAGAAATATGTCCAAAGCCTTGACATTTAAAGCAACGCAAGGTACTAGATTTAGAAGAGGATTTTGATTCAGAAGTACCTTTAAATGCAGAAGCCTTCATCTTCACGTCTTCTTTATTCTTTTGGGCTGATTTGGAGTTTTGATCTTCTTCTCTTGTTCTTGACTCTTTTCGCTTGAAGAGAGGATTAGTTCTCCAAGGAACAGAGTTAGTTTTCCTACTTTTCAATTGCTTCTCCAAGTGGACAGCATTATGAAGCAATTCTTCCATATCCAAGTATTGTTCTAGCTCAATTCTTTCGTGGATTTCAGTTCTTAATCCACCAATGAAGCGGGCCATTGTCTGCTCTTCATCTTCATTAACATCAGCTCGGATCATAGCCATCTCCATCTCTTTATGATACTCTTCAACGCTCATAGATCCCTGTTCAAGTTTTTGCAATCTTGTATGCAAATCACGATGGTAATAGGAAGGGATATACCTCTTACGCATGATGGTTCTCATGTCACGCCATGTGTCAATGGGTTCTTCACCATTCCTTCTTCTAGTACGCTGTAGTTTATCCCACCAAACACTAGCATAGCCAGTAAACTCAACAGCTGCAAGTTTCACTTTCTTTTCTTCTGAGTAGTTATGACATTCAAAAACGAGCTCTACTTTCCTCTCCCATTCAAGGTATAAGTCAGGATCCATTTTACCTTGGAAGGAGGGAATTTTAAGCTTGATGCCTCCTAAATCATTGTCTTTCTTGGAGGAAGATTTGCTTTTTGAGTTGGAACCTGTTTCAGAATCGTGCTCTTCTTCATCGTTGGTTCTACTTCTGGACTTTTTCGAACGCATCTCAGATTTCATGTCAGCCATATCATTTCTGATGTTTTTGAGTTCATCACGGAATGCTTTGATCAAGAATTTCATATCAACTTCACCGTCACTTTCACTGCCTGTCATTGTTGCAAGAACCTGTAGAACGAATTAAAAGAAAGAAAAATTGAAAGTTAGGAAACTTACTCCCTCTTCTCACGTGTTTCACTCAATTCTTGTATAACAATGCACTCGTGTTTGCACTCTTTATTGGCTTTTTCTAATAATGATCTCACAAATCTCTCTTGCCTTTTACCACTCCTATAAGGTGCTTATGGTGCTCTTAATGGAATCAGATGACCTGATAAGAGAATTAAGTTAGTTTGAGTGGCAATCAAATGTTCAAGATAACAAGGGACCTTTAAGAATTCAAAGGAAAGAAAGACTCAAGAATTCTAGACACAAATAATAGTGTAGGATTAAAACTTTTCTGACTAAGATATGAGAATTAGCACACCAGACACAAGATAAATCAATTTAAAGGGTGAGTCAAATTTCAAGATTGATTCTTGCTGCTCAAGATCAAATCTTTTTCTTTTTTTTTCTTTTTTTTTTGGGCCTTTCTTTTCTCTTTTTTTTTGTTGGCCTTTCTTTTTTTTCTTTTTTTTTAATTAGCCTTTCTTTGTTTTTTTTTCTAGGCCTTTTTTTTTTTATGATCAAGAACCAAAGAAACAAATTATGGACAGATTTGGAGATTTGAGAAGAATGAAACAGATGTTGGTGACTGGGAGATGACGTCTTGGATCTGATCAAGTATAACTTTTCGTACAAATCTCGGATTGGGACGCCGTTAAAACGAGGTGAAAGCACAGATTCTAAGCTTCAAGATAGACATAAAATTTGTCCAAAAACTCAAAGGATATAGGACGTTTTGATGCGTCCAAACTTTTAGATGTTCAGTAGACAGACAAGAGGATGGAACGCCTGAACTCAACCTTTGCTCTGATACCAATCTGATAGAAGTAGGGTGAACCTCCCAAGAACAAGTCTTAGGCAACTCAAGAACCTAGAGTAATAACCAAAAACAACGGAAGCAATCCAATGCAATTGAGAGACCGAATGGAACCTCTAGAGAAAACTCTAGCAACCCCAAACATAAGACGCCACAAGAGTTGGTCAATTCTCTTGATAAGTCGAATCCGTATTCTAGGAAGAACACGAAGAACCCTAACAATCTCACACGAAATTGAAGAGAGAAATCACTCAAAAAAAATTATTCAAATCTCATCTGCAATGTGACACCATATGGTCTATAAATAATAATAGAAATCCTAATCCTAATCCTAATCCTAATAGGATAATTGATTCCTTATAGATAGGGCTTATCCTTTTAAATTCAAATCTAAATTAAATCTTAAGTTGGCCTCATAAATACAAGTGAGAACCAATCAAAAACTGATCTAATCTAATCTGGAAAAAATCAAATCAAAAATAAAACGAAAATTCAAAATAAATTAAAAAGGAATAAATCTAATCCTAAAGTCACATGACTCATTAATGAAGCACATGACTTCCTTTAATCAAGCTCTTCTATTTGGACTTGGATTGGGCCTTTAAGATCTTCAAATTGGGCCTCCAAATAAATGATAATTCTTTTTGGATTAGAAGGTGGCTCCATTTGCTCTAAGTCTTCCAAATAGATGGGCTCTTTCTCCTTAAGCTCTTGGACCAATCCTTGCAAGGCCTCTTTCATGGCTTTTGCCCTACCTCTTGTCATTGGGCCTCCTACTCCTTGAAGAGGGTCTTTGGACACATTGGATCTCCATGATTGAAAGTTCACTTGTTCTCCATCACATTCTCTATGCCATTGTAAAGCTATGTATATCTACTTATAGCAATATTTTTATTATACATTTATTTAACTTGTTCAGGGTATGATTTGAGCTTAAATCACTAAGGGTCAGAACCTCACTCTTATTGGAACAGTTTTAGGGAAACATGTATATCTCATGGTGTAGCTCCAATTGAACTCAAACTAATGGTATATTGAATTTAAAACATAGATATTTTCACACATGTAAACCACTGATTTTTTGGAGCTTACTACAATTTTATATTACCTTTCAAATCAAGTGATACTTACAGTGAAATTTGCAGCCTTCACTTTACTGTCCAGTTTTAACCCTTAATTTCAAAATTACACTATAAATTGTACATATATCCAAATTAAGTGTTCTTTAGCTCATTGAAAAGTTTGTTCTCTCTAATTTGAGAACATATATGACACTTAATCTATTTTTCCTATTTCTATCAAACAGTATTGACTTTACTTTTATTGCTACAAAAATGAACTTCTAGCAATATAACATGGCAAAGTAGACTTCATAACAAGCTCACATGATCATTCCATGTTCTAAATCCATGCCAAACATTTCATAATGCTCAAAAGAACTTAATAGCAAAAGGATACAGATCCATATGCATATACATAATTTTTATACATTATTTCAAAATATGGAATCATAGCTTGAAATCATCATTAAGCGTCATTCTTTCCTTCATTCTCCTTGGCTCCTTGATCTCCTTAAATCTCAAATTGCTTATCTTAGCTTGGATCATGAAGCATATACTTGTCTTTAAGGTTTTCCATCATGCAGATTCCATTTTTGGGGTCAAATTAATGAGATTCCCACTCTAAATATCACTTCTAGTGCTGGCCAAAATCTGCCCCCTTTAGAAAATATGTATTTTTCATTTACTTGCTTCAAGACTTAACAAACTTGCTTCATTTCACAAATACTTATATGTTGAATCAAGTGTTTTGATGATTCCAAACCAACCTTCTAGAGCTTGGAAAAAAGATATCAAAAGTGCATAAAAGATTTCAAATGGAGAAATCCAAGTAAAATCAGCACAAGTTTAGATATATGGTTTCTTAATATGTTTAATTTGAGTAAAAGACTTTGAAGTGACAAAAGAATATTTTAGAAATATGATTCTATGATAATTCATAGAATATTTGAAAAACAGCCACTAATAGATGAACTTTAAAGTGTTAAAACTGATCTATTGCTTTGAAAATTTAAACTTTGGCTTCTGAAATTTGAATTTCGAGTTGAAAATAAGTTAGTCAGAAAAGAGATTTCTCTGACAAACGAACTTTGAGTGCAAAAATTTGAACTTTGGATTAAGTCTCCTAAGAGCCTTCTCTGACAGACAAACTTCAGCTTTTGAAAATTCAAATTTCTAAAAAAACACAATTTATGAAAAATGAAAAATTCATCTGAGGATAGTCAAAGTTCATCTGAAAGTAAAGTTTAAAAAGAGTCCAAAGTTAGCTCACTGACAGACGAACTTTGATTTTGAAAATTCAAATTTTAGAAACAAAGCTTGCAAGTCTGTTATGATATTCTGTTAACATACGAAAGTTGGGATTCAGAATTTGAACTTTGAACTAAGTCTAATATGAGCTCTCTTTAACAGACGAATTTTGGATTTTGAAAATTTGAATTTTAGAAACAAAGCTTGCAAGTATGTTATGATAATCTATTAACATACGAATGTTGGTACTTAGAATTTGAACTTTGAACTAAGTCTGATACAAGCTATCTCTGACAGACGAACTTTGGATTTTAAAAATTCAAATTTTGAAAAGATGAACTATTGTGCCTTATTGAGCTGCCCTCTGACAGACTAATTTTGGGCACCAAAATTCAAACTTCAAAGGCACTGTGGCAATATGGGACAACTGTTCATACTTACTAGAAGAACTTTAACTTGAAAAATTAGTATGTTATAACATAGAAACATTTTTCAAAGATAAAAATTTGAACTTTGCTTCATAACAGACGGACATTGAAGTTCAACATTGAAGTTCAGTCTCCGCGAAATTCGTCTGTTGACTAACAAAAATTCAAACTTTAAGTGTTAGACGCATTAAATGTGGTTGGTGAACGGATAGTTTTTCAGAGTAACCGCAGGGTAACGTCTCTAACGGCTAGATCTTGTCTCTAACGTATAGTTAAGACATAAATCTATAAATAGAACTTTTTTTGAAGTTGTGGGAAATGATTTTACATTGTATATACTAAAATTCTATCAAATTCTTGAGTTAAAGTCTCTTACTCTCACATACTTCATTATTTTTGTACTTCAACTTTCATGTACACTCTTAATTAGAGAGTTCAATCATTGTAATTAATCTTATCTTCATCTGGAAGAAAGATTTTCTTGTAAAGGGATATCATAAGGGATTTGGGAAGCACTTAGCTAGAGTGCAAAGAGAGAAATTGTAAGCTCTAAGAACAGAGCATCAAGTTGTACTAAGGCAATTGCAAGAAGCCTACTGAATTCTTGCAAGATAGTTGAAAATCTCAAGTGGTGACTTGGGAACTGGACGTAGGTCAAGATAGAAAGACTGAACTAGGATAAACATTTGTGTCTTCCCTTCTCTTTTACTGCTCTTACCTTGTTATTCCTTTATACTCTGCTTTTATTGTCACTTTTGCTTTCATTACTTTCTTAACTTTTGCAGAAAATTTTAATCCCAATTCACCCTCACTTGGAAAGCCAACATATCTAACATTATGCTTCCTCATGATTTTATTGTTTAAAAAAACACTTTCCCTTCCATAAACATGCCTTGGCTGAATTTGGGCAGTGGGTGGAGAAGAGAAAACTTAAAGAAAATCATCATAAATAACTCAAGAACTATGCTCGAACATTTGAAAACTACAAGAAAAACACTTACTAATTTTTCCTTGATTTTCTTCCTATTTTTCTTCTCTTTCCTTTTCTCTTCCATGTAGCCTTCTTTCTTTTCCTCACTTGCCGCCCTCTTTCCCTTTCTTTCCCAGGAGTGTATTCGGCCAAATGGTTGAGGGGGTATATAAAGTATGTTACTTTCTTTTGCTAATTATCATTGATTAGAAAACTTAATAATTAAGTTTTCCCTTTTTCTTAACAATTAAGGCTTCCAATTTGGACACATGAGTAGCCTATGTGGCGTTATATGAGAGGATAATATCTCCCAAAATACTGCATAATTTTTCTAGTCCAGTAATACCATGTGTCGATTACTTTATACCTAGATTGGTAAAGTTACCTTTTGCAGTATAATTTCACTTTATTGGAACAGGAATAAAGCAAACTTATGTCTCACAATACTTTATTATCTTGTCTCTAAAAATCTACTTTTGAGGTGTCCAACTACTTTTCTTTTTACCTTTTTAGCTTTTATAGATCAAAAAGTAGTTTTATTAGTATAAAGTTACTTTTTAATTTTTAACACTGATTATTTCTTTATCCTTAAACATTAACTCTTAGTGTCATATACCATTAGACTTGTCTCATCGAGAGCTTCATTTTGACAGTTACATTGTCAATTTACCAAATTACCCCTAACCCGGGGTAAAATTATAATTTTTAATTCTTTCGGGTCATTAACTATAATTTTTCCCAAAATATTTGACTTTTTAACCACACCACTTTGCTTTTTTTTTTCTTTTTTTTTCTCAATAGAAAAATTGTCATTTTCTCATTTTTCATCTAATTAAGAAAAATGACTTTTTTACCCAGTTTCACGTAAAATGGTGTATGTCCGTTTTCACGAATTCTTTATACATTTTTAAATATCTAACATTTTAGGGATGTTACAACTCGCATTGCGGCTAACAAACTTTCTGCCGCGGCACCACATGTGACATTTGGACGCTAATGAGGATGAGGAGTGATTGCTAGAGCAAGAAAAGAGGGTGAGATAAAGTGATAAGGCACGGACAAGGAGCGGCTCCTTGCAGCTTCTAAGCGGGAGGGGCATATGAATGAATCGAATACATACTGAAATGAGAGGGATCCAAAGACTGTATAGGTATGGGACTATACGGTTAAACGATAACTTAATGGAATTAATAGGTACTACTTATACCAATAAGATGCACATACCATTTCGGTAGCCTATCCTTTAAGACCTTCTCAGTTAAGCGTGCTTGACTTGGAGCAATGCTGGGTGGACTTTCTCCTGGGAAGGAGTTGTGTGAGTGAGGACAAACCACACCAAAAAGGCTTGTGATGGGTATCAGAGCCTAGTCGCTTCTTTGGGATTGATGATTGTCCCCACAAACCACCCACAAGTCTTTTCGATGTACTTTATCCTCCTCACTCATACAACTTCTTCCTAGGAGGTCACCCATCCCAGAATTGTGCTCTAGGTCAAGAACGCTTAACTAAGGAGTTCTTAAGGGATAGGCTACCGAAATGGTAAATCCACCTTGTTGGTATAGGTAGTACCTATCAATTCCTTTAAGCTATTCTTTAACCATATAGTCACATACGTATACAGTCTCTGGATCCCTCTCATTCTGGTACATGTTTGATTCATTCATATGCCCCTCTCGCTTAGAAGCCTGTCAGGAGCCGCTCCTTGTCTGTGCCTTATCACTTTAACTCACTCCCTTTTCTTGCACCGATAATTACTCCCTGCCCTCATCAGTGCCCGAATGTCACACCATACCTTAGATTCATTTAAATTAGAAACATTTCAGTTTAACTGAGAACAGAAAAGCGAGAGAGAAATGGAGGAAGAAAGAAGAAACAAAGCTAGGGTTTGTGATTCTCAGCCCTTGGGAGTGATTTATGTCCTCTTTGAGCTTTGAGAATCATTGGTAAGTGATCTCTACTCCTTCTTCTCCATTTTCTTCAGTTTTGAGTTGGGATTTTTCAAGTATATGTTTGAATTTTCGGTTTTGGCTGAAATTCACCGATTAAAATGGGTAAATCCCCTAAAATGTCAACTCTCACCTCAAGCAAAAATTTCTGGACATCTCCTTCACATTGATTCTTCCATCTCCCACATGACATCACTGGTTGTCAAGCCGCTCCATGGCACTTTCACTAACTTAATAGTCTTATTTCTCAATTACTTCTCCTTCACATCAAGAATTTGCAACGTCTTGACCTCAAAAGTCAGATTCGCTCATACTCGAACTTCCTCACCATCCATTATGTGAGACGAATCCGGATGGTACTTCTTGAGTTGAGACACGTGGAAAACATCGTCCAATTTGCTCTAGAATTTGGTATGAACCCATATACCATAGAGTGAGTTTCTTTGTTCGAATTGATCTCCTACCACTCATAGTAGAAGTGACATTCAAAAACACATGATCTCCAGCATCAAACTCCACCAGTCTCCTCCTTCTATCCGCGTAACTCTTTTGCTGACTTTAAGCAGTCAAAAGCTTCTGTCAAATACTCTCTATTTGTTGAGAGATTTGATCCACAATATTCGAGCCTAAGAGACTCCATTCACCAAGTTTAGCCCAACACAACGGTGATCTACACTTTCAACCGTACAAAGCTTTCATATGGAACCATTTGCAAACTCAATTGATAACTGTTGTTCTCAGCAAATTCAACCAATGATAAGTAATGATCCTAATTGCCTTTGTTCTCCAGAACACAAGCTCACAGCATGTCTTCCAGAGTCTAAATCGTTCTTTCAGTCTACCCATTAGATTGAGGGTGATAAGTAGTACTAAAATTCAACTTAGTCCCCATGGCCTTCTAAAGAGATTTCCAAAACTTGAATGTAAATCTAGGATCTCTATCCGACACAATATTCATTAGGACTCCATGCATTCTCACAATCTCATTCACATATAATTGGACCAACTTCTCCATCGAAATGGTCTCTTGAATTAGAAGAAAATGGGCTGACTTCGTCAATCTATCCACAACTACCCATATCACATTGTGCACTGAAGAGGTCCTCGATAATCCCATCATGAAATCTATGGAGATGTTATCGCATTTCCACTCCGGGATATCTAGAGGTTGCAATGTACCCGCTGGCAATTATTATTCAATTTTTACCTTTTGATAGATTAGACATCTTGCCATATACTCTACGATGTCCTTTTTCATGCCTAGCCACCAATATCATCGCTTCAAATCTTGGTACATCTTAGTAGTACTTGAGTGAATAGTATAATGCTCTTGTGAGCTTCCTCCATAATAATTTCTCACAATCCCACAACGTTTGGCACACAGATCTGACCATGGTACCGGATGATACCATCCTCCAGTATTTCAAAATCCTAAGTTTCTGCCATTTCAATTCATTCCTAAATGCCCAAAAGATAGTTATCCTCCAACTGAGCATAGTAAAAGTTCCTCAATAAGTCTCCTCATCAGGCTTTCCTAAGATGATACTTTAAAGCAAATTCATAATCTATCAAAAATTCTACCCAACGTCTCTGCCTCATATTCAACTCCTTTTAATCAAACAGATATTTTAAACTTTTGTGATCACTGAATACCTCGAACTGAGCACCATAGAGATAATCTCTACACAATTTCAAGGCAAACACTATAGCCGCTGGCTTAAGGTCGTGAGTAGGATAGTTCTCCTCATGAGGTCTTAACTGCCCTACAACATATGCCATAACTCTTCCTTGTTGCATCAACACATACCCTAAACCCTTCTTGGAGATGTTCGTGTAAACTGTGAACGACTCAGATGTGTTAGGGATAGTCAGCAATTGGGCAGATGTCAAACGAACCTTCAATTCTTTGAATGCTTCTTCACACCTGTCATACCAAATGAAAGATCGCTCCTTATGGGTGAGTCTAGTTAATGGCATAACAAGCTGAGAGAATCCCTTAATGAACCTTCGGTAGTAACCAGCCAATCCCAAAAAGCTACTACAAATTGTGATCACTAATTGTGGTCTCTCCTAAATTAATAGTGCTTTTACTTTACTGGGTCCACCATTACACCTTCTGTAGAAATCATATGACCAAGAAATTTCATCTTCCGTAGCCAAAACTCATATTTACTAAGCTTGGCATATAGTTGGTGATCCCGCAACACTTGCAATACAATTCAAAGATGGAGTGCATGCTCTTCCTTACTCATGGAGTATATCAGAATGTCATCAATAAATGCCACTATAAATTTATCCAGATTGGCCAAAAGACCCTGTTCATGTAAACTATGAAGATTGCTGAGGCATTGGTCAACCTGAATGGCATCACAAGAAACTAATAATGACCATATCGAGTTCAAAAAGCAGTTTTAGGCACATCTCAGTACACACTCATAATTGACGGTATCCGGAACTCAAATCAATTTTAGAGAAAATTGAGGCACCTGCCAACTGATCAATCAGGTCTTCAATTCGTGGCAAAGAATATTTATTCTTAATCATCATCCAGTTCAGCTGCCTGTAATTAATACACAATCTGAGGCTACCATTATTCTTCTTAACAAATAACACTAGAGCTCTCTAAGGTGAGACACTTGGTCTGATGAAACCCCTTTGTAACAAATCTTCAATCTGCTTTTTGAGTTCTTTCAACTCATATGGTGCCATTCGATATGGAGCCTTCAAAATTGGACTTGTCCTGGGCACTAAATCAATGGAAAACTCTAGCTCTCGTGGTGGTGGCAAACCGGTAATCTCCTCTAGAAACACATCAGGATATTCACATACAACCGGCTATCTTTCTACGCTTCCTTCCAAATCCACATTAACAGAGAAGAAAACCAGAAACCCTTGACATCCTTTTCTCAAATACCTATTAGCTTGGGCAAAGAACAAACAAACATTTTCATCCCCTTCAACACTGGGAAAATCATGGCCAATGACACAATCTTCTGAGCATAATCAAGAATGGTATTGTTCACCTCCAACCAATCCATCCCAATTATGACATCAATCTCTTGCAATGGCAAACAGATTAAATCCAGAGTAGTGCCTTGCTGTTCAAAACAAACCACATAATTTAGAAAAGCTTAAGCAGTTCTCAATGAAACTCCCGTAGGTGTGGATATCGACAATTCAAAAGGTAACTCCATTGCCACAATACGCAATCTTTAAGCACAATCAAATGATATGAAGGAATGCGATGCACTTGAATAAAATAATGTATGAATAGAGAAACTATTGAGTTTAAGTTTACCTCTAATCAAGTTAGGCGTTGCATCCACTTTCTATCAAGTTATTATGAAGACTCGTTTGGGCACTGAAGGTCTTCTCATCCCATCATTATGCCTTGGCTCGTGGCAACCTCGTGCAATAAGTCTTGGTCTCCCATAGTTATAACAAACCAAGCATGATCGATTACCATGACTCATTCCGCATTTTCTACACAGACACCTTCGGTAGGTCCTAGGTGAGAAAAGGCTCAGATCATTGAATTCCTCTTCTCTGCCTTAGACTTCTACATTCTCTTGGATATGACACGTATCTTCGCATATAAGTTCTCAAAGGACACAAACTCTACCACTGCTAACTGCGCCTTAATCTCTGGATGGGCTCCCTCAAACAATCTTTGAGCCTTCCACCTATCATCAGGGTAATTGTTTAGATAAGTGGAATACTTCACCAAATCTAGGAATTGATCAATGTAGTCATCCGCTGACAAATTCCTTTATTGAAAAGCTAGAAACTCAACCTCCTTTTGCATCATTATAGCTAGAGGGAAGTACTGTGCATCATTGGAAAGCCCTGTGTGTCTATGTTATAACCATATTTTCTTGTACATTTATTCTATTGGAATATGATGTGGCATTAACTTAAATTATCAAGAGTCAGAACTTAACTTTTATTGGAACAGTCTTAGGAAAACTTACATATGTCACATTATATAACTTCAATCACTTCCAAATTAATCGTATATTAAATCTAAGACATAGAGCTTTCCATAAATACAAAACCACCGAATTTTTGGAGGTTTGTAGAATTTTATATTTCCATTTGAATTTTCAAGTACTTGTAATAAAATTCGCAGTTTTCCACTTACTGTCTAGGAATTCACTGTAAATCACTACTTTTACAATAAATCACTCACTTATCCAATTTAAGTTTCCTATGGCTCTATGAAAAACTTATTCCACCTACTTTTACAACATGTAATTTGCTAAAACTAGTTACCTTGTTTCATATGAACAGTACCTATGTTCTATCAGACTACTTAAGATGAGCTTTTCCATTCCTAACTTGACAAAATAAGCTTCATAACCTTTTTCACATCATCATCCATTGGTCAAAATCCATACATAACATTTTATGGTGCTTTTATGAATGTAATAACTCAAAGGTATAGATCACAAAACATATACATGATTTTACATTATATTTCAAAATATAATATCACCACTTGAACTTCTATATCAAGCATCAATTTCCTTTCCTTCCTCCATAGCTCACTTGTCTCACATTCATTGCTTGGCCCTAAACATAATAGTTATTGGGAAGAATGAAATGCAAAGAATCTCAATAGCATTAACCAATAATGCATTCATATTATCATATCTTCCATAGTAATACCAATCAATTTCATTAAAACATAACATACCATAATAAATTTTATAAAAATTTTTGCAGAATTTCTCTTTATATTTTGGACATCCCAAGGTCAAAAAACCTCTCATTCAACTTAGCCAACATTCATAAACATCATAAAACCTCTAAACAAACAAGTGGCAAGTCATGGATTTCAATGCAAAATCATAAGACAATATAAAGCTAGAATTGGTAATATGCTACCTTTATACTTCCCTTTTGCTTTCTTTTGAATTTTGTCTCTTCCAAACACTTCTCTAAGCTTTCTTGAACCCTAACATATCATCATTCAAGGTCATAAGCTACTGGTTCAATGAGCTCAACCACAATGTACTCATTAAAACCCTAACTTTTCATCTTACCATCCATGTAGTCTTTTTTTCATCCAATACTTGTTCCTAAGGTTTTAGACCATAGGGAACTCATTTTTTGCATTAAAATCATGAAATTATAACTCTAACATGATACTCTGGTCTGGCCAAAACCCATGGAAGAAGGAGGAAAAAGATTTTCTTTGCAATACAACCAACTACTCCATAAAATCACGTTCTCTTGACTAATTGATGATTTCTCCTAAGTTTATTGCATAAAAATTCATTTCTTTCTTCCTCTAGATTTAGAAAAATATTATTATCAATCCCATTAACACAATCAACATAATTAAACATATTAGGATTCTCAAGCTCAACACATCCTAAATCATTTACTTTAGCACAAGAGATATCATCACAAGAGGGTTGAGAATTAAGCATACCTTTAACCATAGACAACTCTCTTGTCTCAACAACCTTTGTCAATGCAGCAACTTCTTCAACCGTTTGATCAACTCTCTCCAAGTGGGAATCACATGAATCTTGAACCACCAATACTTGCACCTCTTCACAGTGTTCATTAACATTCTTAACTTTGGGAGGGTGTTGTTCATGAGATGGTGCAAACTTTTTCCTCATGACCATGTTCATTTCACTCCATGTTGCAATGGAAGGCTTTCCTTTAACAGTACGTTGATACTCAATTCGTTTCCACCAAGCAGCAACTTTTTTACTAAATCAAAGGTAAGCACATTGCACCTTCTCTAGGTCAGAGTAGTTACAACATCCAAATGCTTGTTCAGCTCTTCTTTCCCACTCCAAGTAAATATTAAGATCTTTCTCACCATGAAACAATGGGATCTTTGATTTGATGCTGCTAAGAACATCCATGTGAACAGAAACCTTTGGATCACACCTTGTTTTAGTTTTAGAAGGAGATTCAATGCGATCCAATTTTGCATTCACCTTCTCAATTTGATTATTAAAAGTCCTTAACAAGGTCTTAAGATCAAATTCTCCAACAGTCATGTTGATAATCTGAAATGTAATTGTACAACAAAGAGAAAAGAAATAGGGACCTCACACACTCTTCTCACTTGTTTTTCACTCAAAAATTTTATAAGTACTCGTGTTTCACACAAAAAGATTGGCTTTTCAATGATGTCAAACACTCTTGCCTTTTATCGCTCAACTAGCTCTCTTTAGTGTTCTTAATTCAACTCTAGCAATTCAAAAGGGAGAGTGATGTAAAAATCAGTGGTGACACAAAGCTAAAGCCCAAAATTCAAGTTTCAAAGAATCAAACTTGGGACCAAAAAAATAAACTAAAATTCGTGCATAAAATGAGACCAAAAGAGATGGAATAACTATAACACAAATTAGGAAAGAAATTCAATAAATATGAATGAATGATTCTGGAGAAGTGGCATGAAAATTAAGAAAGAAAGAAAAGGAAAGAAATCTGGACAGCCAACAAATAAAGCAAGGAAAATCAAAATGAACAATTTAGGAAACTAAGAAAGAATAGAAAAGGAAGGTAGAACAATAGAGGAAAAAGGAAACAAGTTGCAGCACAATGATAAATTAAGAAACAAGATTAGGAAAGTAGCAATCTACACAAGAGTTTGAAACTTGCCAATCAAGTTTGTTGAATTTAGTAATTTCCAATGTGACTTGAAGAGCAAGAAGAACAAAAGAAACTTTTTTTTTTCTCAACTTGCAGTCCACTCAATAAAATAGGAAACTATATGAATTAGGAAAGCAATCAATCAATCAAGAAAGATTCTATCTTGACCATCAAGTAGTTGATTGATATAGTAAATCTGAAAGGTCCAGCAATAAATTTCTTTTTTTTTTTCAATTTTTTTTTTCGTTTTTTTTTGAGCTGCTTCTCTTTTTCTTCTTCTTCTTCTTCTTCTTCTTCTTCTTTTAACAGCAGCTAATAATTTTTTTTTTCGAATTTTCTTTTTTAAAACTGGACACACACAAATTCAAACTTTCTGGACAATACTAAAATTGCAACAACAAAAATAATTCGATTTTTTTTTTTTTAAGAAAACTTCAAATCTGGACAGAAGACAACAAGAAATAGAAACAAGTCACAAGGAAGAGATGATCCAACAAAAAGACCACAAGAACAAACAACTTATGAAGATGCCACACACAAGAGACACAAAGTGAGAAGAATCACGCCACAAAAATAGAAAAGAAGCACAAGAACAAATCTGGACAGAAGAAAGAAGCAACCTTGAAACTAGCAAACTGGAGCTCTGATGTCAAATGATAGTAAACCCGTGTAGAACTTGTCTCATGAACTTTCAATCGAATGGGAAAATGTCAGGATCGTGCTAGGATCAAAGAGAAGCAAATAAAATACCAAGAACACGTTAAATAAACAGAAAAGATAAACAGAAGAATGCACGAATAGGAAGAATAGAAGATATTGGTCAAGAAGCAAGACTCCAAGAAAACTTGTTTCTTGAAACCTTAGCTATAGACACCACAAAGAGAAGACCACTCTCTTTGATATGCCAAAGAGTCTCTCAAGCTCACCAAGAGAACAAGAAAACTCACAAAGTTTTTGTCAAAAACGCAGTATTCATTCATCTCTAATTTGCAGGTACAAAAGTGACGTTTTTAAAGGAAAAGAAAGTAAAAACCCTAGCCCTAATTTGCTAAAAATAGTTTAGATCCTAAATCTTTTAGAATGGCACCACCTTACACATAAAATAAGGCTAGATACATGCTGAATAAGTGGTGCCCAAAAATAGGAAACAAAATCAAATCTGAAGAGATCCTCACCAATAAATTCAAAATAGGAAACTAATTGTCAAATCCTTATTTCTGAATTAAGTAATAAAAAAAACGAAAATTGCTAATTTATTTAATAAAAGAGAACTACTTAAATGGTCACAAGCTTGGCACATGCTCCTTTAAATGAGTTCTTCTATTTGGGCCTTGTTTGTTGGGCTTTGATCAATTTCTAGCATACTAGCCATGACGAACATGCCTCTTGAAGCCTTTTGGGCTGAAAATTGACCTAAGTAGATGGGCTCTTGTTCAATTACTTCTTGAATCAATCCATTGAGAGCTTGCTTCATTGCCTTAGTCCTTGCTCTTGTCATAGGCCCACCCATTCCTTGCAAGGTATCTTTCTTGTTCCATACTTGAGTTCCTTGTCCATCCACTTGTTCATGAATTTCAAGTCCTCCAAGCTCTTGAATATTTCCTCCAGACTCCTCCTTTTGATTAAGCCTAGCTCGTATTCCATCAGAAACCTAGAAAAGCAGCAGCACAACAATGATTTATCAATTCAAGTGAACCTAAAACTACATACAGTATCATACTTTCAGATTTATCGAAAATAGCTAAGCTTAGAATAAATTCAATTGTCTAGAGAACAATTAACAATTACTGCATCTTGTTTCCTCGGTCTAGATAATCTTGTTTGTGCCAATATTATTACTACTCTGAGATGTGATTTTTTGACATCAAAACTGGACTATTTAGCTGCTAATATATTTCAAATGAATTTGTCATCATATTAGTCCAAATGGAATTTTGCCAGACCCCTTTTACCTCACAATTGACAGCAAACTTTGATGGAAGCTCCCAATATCTCACACTTCTTTATTTAACAGTTTCCATTAAGCTTGAAAATTTTCTATCCACCCAACTATACTTTACTTTAGAGGACAAAAGGACTTGTTTTGCTCTTTTCAACTCATGCTGCCTCTATATATTAATGTACCTTTTGTTGTCAATTTTAGAGATACCATTACCTTCAAATCAAATATATATCTCGTCAAAAAAGCATAAAGGAACAAAAGAGGTTTTTGATGAAGCCAGTTGAATAAGACTTTTAACATAAGGAGGGCAAAACATTATCAACTTTATACCCCAAAACGCAACCTAAAAGAGAAAGAGGCTTTCATGTGTTCAAACTAAATGACCATATCTTTCTTCCTTTTGTTTTTTGGCCTCCTTACTAAGATATATTACTCATCTCTAATCTCTCATTTTCCCCATAATTTATTCCAAATAATAGCTTTCAATTTTTCTTCTATACATATTTATTATGCTTCTGACTCTTAATTTTCTTATACAACTTATAAAGTAGTGGTGTGTGTCTTGGGTGAGGGAAACACAAAGATCTTTTCATTAATATTATAATATAATAGAATGGGCCCATCACCTCATGATTTTAAAATAGAGGAATTGGCATTCCAACCACAAACATAGACAAGGCAAATAAAAGCATATGAAAAATGGAACCTAACATTTGAAAGCATGTTGTAGAAATCATAGACAAGCGCAAAATTTGAAAGCTAATTCCAAAACTCAACATCAAAAGCATAACAAATTTGAGTAAACAGCATCCCGATATATCATGTGGGATGGAGTCATCACAACATATGCAAAGCACTATAGCAAGAGATGCATTTCGTTTGTTGTTGTTGTTTTTCAGCAAAAGAAAAGAAAATTTTAAGAAATCAGAAAAATTACTTATTCAAACATGCATGACAATAATGTATGACAAAAAAAAAATGGTCCATGGATCCCTACTTTCTAAATCAAGGGCAATAGAAAGAGAGGAAAAATAAGAGAGTGCATGGTTTTTGAAAAGAAGATAAGAGAGTCAATGGTTTTTAAAACCATCATTGATAGAATAAGGGCTAGGCATGAATTGCAAGAGTTTGGAGTGGAGCTTGGAAGACTTGATCAAGGTGCTGAATATAAAGCCCAAGCTTAAGTGAGATCATCAACTCCAAAATACAAGTTTCAAATCCAAGCCCAAGATGAGCCCATTGAAGGAGGTTACTTAAAATATCATGTGCTTCATTAAAAGAGCATGTGACTTAAACATTAATGGGCTTAATTAGTATTAATTTTGCTTTTATTAATTATGGGCTGAACTTTGTTAATTAATAAAGCCCAATTAGTTAATTAGTAGTCTTTTTGATAGCCCACCTTGTAAATAAACATGTCATGTGCCAAACATGTGACTTCATTAAGGTGTTGGCATGTTTATAAGGGCTTAGCTATTATTTTATTATTTTTTATGAATTTTCGTTATTTTATTTTAGGGTTTATTTCCTTAGTTTTCTAGGTCCAATAGGAGTATTATTTGAACCCAAAGTCTCCTAATCCTATTAGGATTACTTAAGCCCAAATTAATTAGAGTTTCTAGGCTTATTAGGTTAGATTTTACCTTACCTATTTAAAGCTAACTGATGGAATACGAACTAGGCTTAATCAAGAGGAGGAGTTTGGATGAAATATTCAAGAGCTTGGAGGACTTGAAATTCATGAACAAGTGGCTGGACAAGGAACCCAAGTATGGAACAAGAAAAATACCTTGCAAGGAATGGGTGGGCCTATGACAAGAGCAAGGAATGGATTGATTCAAGAAGTAATTGAACAAGAGCCCATCTACTTAGCTCAATTTTCAACCCAAAAGGCTTCAAGAAGCATGTTCTTCATGGCTTGTATGCTAGAAACTGATCCAAGCCCAACAAACAAGGCCCAAATAGAAGAACTCACTTAAAGGAGCATGTGCCAAGCTTGTGACCTTTTAAGTAGTGTTCTTTAATTAAATAAATTAGCAATTTTCATTTTTTTATTACTTAATTCAGAAATAAGGTTTTGACAATTAGTTTCCTATTTTGAATTTATTTGTGAGGATCTCTTTAGATTTGATTTTGTTTACTATTTTTGGTCACCACTTATTCAGCATGTATCTAGTCTTATTTTGGTGTAAGGTGGTGCCATTCTAAGAGATTTAGGATCCAAACTATTTTTAGCAAATTAGGGCTAGGGTTTTTGCTTTCTTTTCCTTTAAAAACGTCATTTTTGTACTGGCAAATCACAAATGAATGAATACTGCGTTTTTGACAAAAACTTTGTGAGTTATCTTGTTCTCTTGGTGAGCTTGAGAGACTCTTTGGCATATCAAAGAGAGTGGTCTTCTCTTTGTGGTGTCTATAGCTAAGGTTTCAAGAAACAAGTTTTCTTGGGGTCTTGCTTCTTGACCAATATCTTCTATTCTTCCTATTCGTGCATTCTTCTGTTTATTTAACGTGTTCTTGGTATTTTATTTGCTTCTCTTTGATCCTAACACGATCCTTACGTTTCCCATTCGATTGAAGGTTCGTGAGACAAGTTCTACATGAGTTTTCTATCACTAACTTTCATGTACATTTTTTAGATTGGATGAATAGAATTTCAGACTTTGCTTCTCTTGCGTTCTTTGAGTGCTACAGCGAACTACGACTTATCGAGGAATTGGTCCTTCCTTGTGGTGTCATCAGAACTAGGGTTCAAGAGACCGGTTCTCTTGGGTTCTAATTCACCTAGACCAACATATCTTGTGTGCTTTCTTGTTCATTCTCTTCTTTGTGTGTCTTTCTTCTTACTGTTTTTCAATTTTCTAGTCTTTGTGTCCCTTATTTCACAAAGATCTAGGTGTCATATACATCAAAGTGAGTTTTTTGGACGGGTTCCAAAAGGGTTCACATATCAATCATATTTAGTTTTCTATATGCAGGGATCAAAATCCCAAGCTATAAGGATGGGCCTATATTTTGCTACTAGAATTTAGAACTATGTTCCGCTTGTTTTAAAATTGAAAGTCATAAAATAGTGCAACGATAGATGAAGCAAATGTCTATAAAAGAATAACAAGTTTAATGAGATTCTAATATAACACAACTCAAAAAGAAAATGCTTATTTCTACATTTCAGTTTAATATTGCTACTTTTCAAAATATCTTGACAAATAGTTTTCTAAATCACTGAATGTTCTACTAAAAAGGCATTATGTATTTTTTCCATATAGACCTCAGAAGCATGGTAGTACTGCTTGTAGAGACTCATTTACAACTACACCAAAAATTTAAGAAAGGAAAACTCATTAGGCCTTAGCATACTTTACTTCTACATATAGATTATATGTCTTAATGGTCTTGATCGCATCTATCCATTACCCATTAGATGAAATACCCAGTCCAATTGTAGCAATTCTTTAGGAAAGAAAAGCCATTCTTCTCAAAATATGAACATTTGTTAATGAATGTTGTTAGGTAAATTCTATTTATTACATATTATATCCTATGATAAGATTTACTTCATGACTTCATTTTTAAAACAACATTAAAAAATACTTTGTCCCACTGAACTAGAAAAAAGCTCTCTAAAAGAAGTGATTTATTTGAGAATTGAGATAATGCTACAGAAAAGCAACTTATCAAGCAGGAATATCTCCTCTATTGGCTTAAATTAGGATGTAAAATTGAAAGAAAAGTTGTATCAGGTACTGGCAGGAATATCTCCTCTAATTACACGTACAATGAAGCAAAGAAAATACTAGTGTGCTTAACAAACTGAACTTAACCTTTCAAGCCAAAAGACAGTTATGTCACAAAAGTAATTCCCAGAAAACAAGAACGTGGGGCAGATAGGTAATAAGAAAGCAATTCCACATGAATACTTAGAATTGAGAATGTAAAATTAAAAACTGGAATATGCAATGTGAATATACCCTTTGCACTTCATTCCCTTCTTCACTAAATTATTTGTCAACTTCCTATTCAAAGTAGACTATAAATCTTTCACCCAAAAGGAAAAAAAAAGTGGATTGTAAACTAGTTTTTGCTGAACCCCTCCTAATTTTTGACTCAAATCAATTACTTTTGGTTTAAAATTAAAAGCAAACTGGAATCACAATCAGGAAACAAAAGTTCAGAAAGGGTAGCTAGAATTTCTCCATCCATTGGTTTCAAGATCACAACTTTATTTGCTTTCTGCTTTCTTCATTACACTCAAAATACAATCATTAGTTTTCTTTTTTATTTGGACTATTCAGTTCAGGAGAATAGCTTCGAACATAAATGACTTGACATGCCAATGTTATTGGGGGCATAAAACAGTGGTAATGTGCATAAACATCATTACAATATGATATCTCACTCAAATCAACACAGGAAAAATATAGTGGTTGGAAAAACTAGGACCCAACAATGCCTATAACAATAGCAAACATGATATCTAAAGACCTGAAGTTATAATCATATATGAAGCATAGAGTCAGATCAATGACAAATATGATTTCAATGATCACTCAATGGCTCTTAAACAATAGGAATATAAAATATTTGAATCAAGTGTCAAGTCAGGCATATTATCAGCAAATAACATAAGAATTATTAAAGGTTCCTTTGTCGTAAGTAAAATCCATGTGACCATGATCATTTTCATACTTTTTACTTTACAGTTGTTACTTGCCAAAGTCCTATCCTAGGAAAAGAGAAAGAAAATGCAATTTAAAAACAAATCATACTTGTGTCCTGATACATGACTTGTTCTCAATGATAGGTAGCAATTGTCTTCTTTCTACTTCTAATATATAATAGGTGACAATAACGTAATCCTAAAACAAGCATAGAGACATATAACATAGGTACAATATAGTCTTATACACCAATATCCAGCCTCAATTATTATTAACTTAGAAGTCAAATTATGAATTAATTTTAATCTATTAAAAAATGCTTTGGTCATCAATATCTCAAGTTGTCATCAAACATATTAATTAGGGGAAAAATATCACGCAAGAAGACAGTAAGGAGTTCAAGGATCATATATATACTAATTAACTCTAGTTAGGTTAAAAAGAAAAGAGGGCTATACTGTATAGCCTATATGCGTGTTCTCTTCTCTATATAATCTCTTTGTCAGAGGCTGACTCATTTGAGCATGCGAAACTTCATGGAAGTTACATTGATCAAAATGAATTTCACGAGATAGAAAGGAGGGGAGAAAACCAATCAAAACTTGACACACCTCAAAATAGAACAAGTTAACATATCAAACATCTAATGTCGATAATTAGGCTAGGATTTTCCATTTAGTTACATGCAAACCTTTTTCCAACTACGCCTTTCAACAAAAACGACATTGGAGAGAATTAGTGAGGTTCAAAATCTGATGATTTGTGAAAATCAGGAAGAGGACAGAAGAATTTTGTAAACAAATCACATCACGTAAATGCCACCAACATAGTGATTATCGAGCTTAATCAAAAGGAAACACATAAATAAAATTAAGCCCTAGAAATGTGTAATTTTGCAATTTTCACCTGAATAATCTACGGTGAACTCGTGCAATTTCAAACTCAGGGAGAACCATGAACTTGTACAATTTTCGGAGAACCCTAGCAGTAGAAGGAGAGGAGCGCAATTGAGCTCAGTGGGAGGGCTAGTTGGAGAGTGAGGAATGAGAAAGACCCAAGCGGAACTTGTCTGATTGAACCTCCAATGACTCGGAATGAACCACAGATCATGCTAGAATCAAATAGGACACACGAAATAACAAGAAAACACAAGATAGATGAACAAGTTAAGCTACAAAAATAGGATAATAATTATGAACGAAAATGACAAGAAAATAGGAAATATATGTTGGTCAATGGGATAAGACCCTAAGACAACATGTCTCTTAGAACCCTAGCCTTGGGACGCCACAAAGGAAAACCACTCCTTTGATAAGTCTAAGAATTCTCTCAAAAACACAAGGGATACAAAAGAAAAACTCACAAGAAAAGAACATAAGTTCTAAAAATTCATTCTTACTAATCTATCTCTTCCAAAGTACATAGGTGGCTCCTTATATAAATGAATAAGGCAACTAAAACCCTAGGCTAAAATTAAAAACGAAAATTACAATGAAAATAAATAAAATAATCAAATCTAATCAATCCTAAAGAAGATACCACAATCTAAATGAAAAAGAAAATAAAATATTCCTCAAATCAATCAAAAGGTGGTACCTTTCCTACTTTAACTAATAGAAAATTCTAGAACCTAATCTTTAAAAATTAGGAAACAATCAAAACTTAATATCCAAGACAATCTTTGACCATATGCCTTATTACTGAAAATTTAATAATAAAAAAACTAAAATTCTAAATAAAATAGAATAAAGAAGATTCCTTTTTAGTTGATCACATGAGTGGCACATGATCACTTAAGTAATCTCCTCTAAATGGGCTCTCTTTGGGCTTGGATCTGTAACTTGCAAGGAAGAGAACATAATCAAGCTTGTTGGACTTCTTGGGCTAGATCATCTATGCCTTGCAATGGAACTTTAGCCTCCCAAGCTTGATTTCTAAGTGATGAAGCTTCCTTTTTATGCTTTACAATTTGTCCAAGGACCCTCAATGTTTCATGCCTCAAGCGTACTCTATCATTCCCTCCCTCCTCGAAAGGATTCGTCCTTGAATCTCCATAATCTATATGGAAGGAAAGGGAACGATTAGAAGCATCAAATAGATAATAAGGAGTATGCTTACCATTTAAGCTAAATTGATGCATTCTTGCTTTAATCCATCCATGAACTTGAACAAAATCACCCTTGCTTTGCTGCAAATGTTTCTCTAAGTTTTTGCAACCAATCTCCAGGATCATAAATCTTCCAACCATGATTTCAAATATTGGTGCACAAAAGCTGGAATCTTTCTTTATATCAACTTCATCAATATCCTGCCACAAAGAACTCGACACAACTAGACTCAAATGGAACCAAAGGGTTAGAGAAAATATGAAGGACGAAATTAGCACAAAACATGACACAAAAAGACTCAAAAGGGACTAAGGTGAAGAGATCTGGATAGATTTGGATGTAATTCATTAAATTCAAAATTTGGACGGATTTGACATATATAGGTGATGCACAATGACAGAACAAAGATGGATATGTAATAACTAAAGCGACACATACTAACATAAAACAAGAAGAAGAGATTGAGTTAGATAGAAAAAGGAATACAAAAGACTCATAAGACTTACACAACACATAACATATGTGATTACTTAAATAGATATAAGAAACAATTAGAGGATACAAAACACAATGACCATGAGATGGAATAGAAGATGACGCAACAATGGGTGAATATGGCACTAAATTATCACAATGCATCTCTTTCACAAGAGACCCATGCAACAAAGATAGGTGACATAATTCAAGGAAATCAGAAACATAATAAGAAGGAAGAAGAAAATACAATGAAGATACATAAGAAAGATGAGGTGAAGAATGAAGGAGCTTTGTACAAACTACTTTAAACTCACTTTCACTCTCAATCTTCCTCAAATTCTCTTTTTCTTTTATCTTTTTCCTCTTTTTCTTTCTCTTTTTCACTCTTCTCTCAATTTTCCTTTCACGCACTCTTTTTCCACTCACAACAATTTTCTGGACATTTCCTCTATTATTACTCTCATTTCCACCACTCTTATTTTTCAACTCTTGCTCACTCTTCAAGTGCTCATGACTTTCACGCAAATGATTATATGGCAAAGATTCATGGGCTTCATCCAAAACACAAGAACAGTTTTTAACATGCCCATTAAAATCACCAATCACCATGTCAACTTGCTCAATCTCATCAGTGTAATCATAAGAACCAATTTTCAACGAAATCACATCATTATGGCTACTAGGAATTAGCATGCTACTATCTAAAGAATTTTCAATCAAATCATTACCAATATGTAAAGCATTATATTCCTCTAAAAGTTGCACACAATCATGGTTATTAATCTCATAAACACAAGCAACTTCATTATTTTCCAATTGTGCTACATCGAGATTTTTAATTTACAAATTAGAAGCACAACTAGAATCATCAAAACTTTCTACCACGACACTATCCATATCTAGGTCACTTTTCTCCAGTACAAGTTGCAAACTTTTAATCTCATTATCACATTCAACATCATTGGCAACACTAACCAAATCTAATGACTCATCACAATAGATATCACTAAAAGAGATATGAGAGTTAGATATACCTGTAGTGGATTCTCTTGTCTCATCATCATTAGTTGAAGCCGCAACTTCTTCATCCACTTGATCAACTTTCACCTCTTCACAATGTTCAACAACATTCTTAGCTTTGGGAGGGTGTTCATGAGATGATGCAAACTTTTTCCTAATGACCGTTTTCATCTCACTTCATGTTCCAATAGAAGGCTCTCCTTTAATAGTGCGTCGCCACTCCATCCGTTTCCACCAAGCAGCAACCTTTTTACTAAATCTAAAGTATACACATTGCATCTTTTCCAAATCAGAGTAGTTACAACATTCAAATGCTTGATCAATTATTCTTTCCCACTCCAAGTAAATATCAACATCTTTCCCACCATGGAACAATGGGATCTTTGATTTAATATTCTTAAAAGAAGAAATTTGCTTGCCTCTTTTAGGATGGACTTCTTTAATAATTGCTTGATCATTCCTTCTCTGGGATTTGGGGCAAGACTCCATGCTATCCAATTTAGCATTCAACTCATTCATTTGATCATTGAAAGCTTTCATTGGAGCCTTAAAATGAATTGCACTTTCTTTTACAGCCATACTTAGAACTTGAAATGTGAGTAAAAACAAAGAGGAAAGAAATATGGACCTCACAAATCACTCTCTCACGTGCTTCTACTAAAAAATTTTATAAACACTCGTGTTTCACACAAAAAAAAATTAGCTTTTTCAATGATGTCAAACACTCTTGCCTTTTACCACTCAACTTGCTCCCTATAGTGTTCTTAATCAATTCCAACAAATCAAAAGGAGAAGTATGTATGATAAGTGGCAATCACAAAGCTTAAAGCCCCAAAATTCAAACTTCTCAAAGAATCTAAAAGGGGACACCAACAAATCAAAGAAAAAAAAAGGTACACCAAAAAGGGCACTAGATATAAGCAAAGTCCAGCAAGTTTTTAGAAGAAGAATGGAGGTGTATGGACACTAGGATGATGGTGTGATATTATTATGGATATTGATAGAAGCAGTAAGAAAGCAAGAAAAGACATAAACAACAATTTAGGAAACTAAGAAAGGAAGGAAATAGGAAAGTAAAATCAAAGAAGAAAATAGGAAACTAGAGAATCAACCAAAGAATGAAGAAATTAGGAAACAAAGGAGGAAGCAAAATAGGAAAGTAGCAATTACCAATCAAACTCAAGTTGTTGAATTTAGGAAACCAAATGTGACTTGTATTGCAAGAATAATAGAATTAGGCAACTATACTCTATTTGCAAATCAATCAATCACAAAATAGGAAACACCAATCAAGGCAATTGCTCCCAATTAATCTAAGCTCAAATCTGGAAATTTTCTTTTTTTGCACCACAAAGTCCAATTTTCTTCAGTCTTTGTTTTTTTTTCTTTTTTCTTTTTTAGCTGCTGATCTGTTCTCTCTTTTTCTTCAGCAGTAGGTCATAACTCTTTTTTTTTTCGTCACTTTTTTTTTTTTAGAATGGCTGAATAACTCTAATGCTCTTTCTTTTTGCCTTTTTGCAGCAGCCACTGATTTTTTTTGTCAAATTTTTTTTTTCACTTTTTTTGCAAATATTCTAGAACAATACTTAAGACAACCACTCAAAAGCAGTACTAAATAATTTTGTTCTTTTTTAAAACAAATTTGGATAGACTCACAATTCTGGAGAGAAAAAAAAAGATAGCAACAAAAACACAAGAGGAAGAACAAGTCATAAAGAGGAGAAACAATCAACAAGAGATGGCAAGACCAAGACTTGATGGGAAAAGCCACAAACAAGAGAAAAATAGATATGGACAGAGGAGAAAGAAAGACTATGGAAGAGAAAGATAAGGAAAGATCACACCTTTGAAGCTAGCAACCTAAGTTCTGATACCAAATGATGAAAGACCCAAGCGGAACTCGTCCGATTGAACCTCCAATGACTCGGAATGAACCACGGATCATGCTAGAATCAAATAGGACACACGAAATAACAAGAAAACACAAGATAGATGAACAAGTTAAACTACAAAAATAGGATAATAATTATGAACGAAAATAACAAGAAAAAAAGAAAGATGTGTTGGTCAATGGGTTAAGACCCTAAGAGAACCCGTCTCTTAGAACCCTAACCTTGAGACGCCACAAAGGAAAACCACTCCTTTGATAAGTCTAAGAATTCTCTCAAGAACACAAGGGATACAAGAGAAAAACTCACAAGAAAAGAACATAAGTTCTAAAATTTATTCTCATTAATCTGTCTCCTCCAAAGTACATAGGTGGCTCCTTATATAAATGAATAAGGCAACTAAAACCCTAGGCTAAAATTAAAAACGAAAATTACAATGAAAATAAATAAAATAATCAAATCTAATCAATCCTAAAGAAGATACCACAATCTAAATGAAAAAAAGAAATAAAATATTTCTCAAATGAATCAAAAGGTGGTACCTTTCTTACTTTAACTAATAGAAAATTCTAGAACCTAATCTTTAAAAATTAGGAAACAATCAAAACTTAATATCCAAGACAATCTTTGACCATATGCCTTATTTTTGAAAATTTAATAATAAAAAACGAAAATTCTAAATAAAATAGAATAAAGAAGATTCCTTTTTAGTTGATCACATGAGTGGCACATGATCACTTAAGTAATCTCCTCTAAATGGGCTCTCTTTGGGCTTGGATCTGTAACTTGCAAGGAAGAGAACATAATCAAGCTTTTTTGGACTTCTTGGATTGGATCATCTATGCCTTGTAATGGAACTTTAGCCTCCCAAGCTTGATTTCTAAGTGATGAAGCTTCCTTTTTATGCTTTACAATTTGTCCAAGGACCCTCTACGTTTTATGCCTCAAGCGTACTCTATCAGCATGGTAGGAGCAAGTGGAACTCACCGGGAGGACTTGCTATGTATTCAATGGAGCATGACGTAGGATAGAGCAAGAAGGAGAGGAAGCAAGGAGAAGGCAAGGACGAGAGGAACTTGATGAATGGCAGAGAGCAAACACGAAAAGTATTTAAAGTTATTATTAAGGAAAAGTAGGCAGTTATATCTAAAAACTGCCTACTTTTCCTTTAAATTTTTTTTATTCAAGAAATTTTTTCTTTAAATTATTTATTTATTTATTTTTGCCATGCATTTGTAGGTGGCTACTTCAATAACAGCTTATAAAAGGACCACCTTTATAGGTGGTTATTTTACAATCATCTATAAAAGTTTCACATCTCACTTTTATAGGCATTTTTTAAAATAACCACCTACTTTTGTGCGTCAAAAAAAGTCATTTCTGGCGTAGTGCTTTGATCTTGTTTCTCAAGCCTTCAACCTTTGCCTTCTCTTTCCATTTCTCTTTTACCTCTTTTTTCCTCTCCTTTCTTTACGTGCTTGGCTTCTTGTTCCGTAGACTTTGGACCTCCAACCCACTTAACCACACACTTAGAAAAGAGATATGAAAGGGATGAATAGTGATCTTGAGTTTAATTTATCAAACTTAGTTAACTTGTCTTTTACTTTAATAAAGCAATTTGATTAATTCCATTCACATCCAAACTTCTGAAATTCATGCCAAATACAAGGATTTCTGGCCAAAAATTACGTTTCACATTTTATTGGATCAAAATAACTTTTACCAATTAAATTTACCAGTATCAATTGAATATTTTTACAATGATTATCAAAAAAATTACTTTTAGTCTAAAATCATTGCCTTAGCCCATAATATACTGTAGCGAAATCCAATCACTATCCTTGAATTAGTATTGCCTTTTTCTGCAGTCTGAAATAACTTTTATCAAGTCAAATATTAATATTAAACTCTAATTGCTTACTAAATATTACTTTGATCTTAATAAATTTCTCACTATTTCCATTGGGCTAACATCATCAAGAGATTCATTTTGACTATAATTTTTCATATTTATAAAAATATCCTTGACCTGGGCTAATTTATAATTTTTTAAACTTTCAGGTCCTTTTTCATAATTTTCTCCCAATGACTAATTTGCAATAAAATTCCTTCTTTTTTGAGACTAACTTGCAAAGTATTTTCATTTCTACGGGAAAAATTATGATTTTCTCATTATTTGGACTAACCTAAAAAAAGACCTATTTGCCTTTTTCCAATTCTTTCTGTGTCCACCAGTTTTTTGCTGCTTCTCTATATATTTTATACTATTAGCATTTATTCCTTGGGACTTGAATGAAATTTTCACATTTTATTTCCTAACATGGGAAACGACCTTTTTGCCCCTGAACTGGGTCCTAGATGTAATTACCCATTCTTTCAGGCACTTTCTGGAAATTTTTCCCAAAGACCAATTTTTATTATTTCTTTTTCACTATTCACATTAACTTTCAAATTGATCTATCATCACTCAACCTAGACCTCTCGGCTACGCAATACTTATTCCATTACGCTCAGCTCAAGACGAGTTTTCATTCAAGTGGTATATTGTATACTTTCCGGGGTAAGTTATGGAATTAATTTCTACTCAAGACCTTATGAAAAATTAATTCTAATTACTCAATTCCTTTCCCATCTCTTCATGCATTTTATGGCATCCCATAAAATATAGGGATCTTACACTAATGTCCCTATTTTATGATGCATTAGGATCCAAAGGAGTGCTACAAGACTAAATGAAGTGTTCAAAAAGTCTTGAGTTCATTGGAAAGCTTGAAGGTAGTTAACAAACCCTATTATGTAAATATATATATATATATATATTGTTATTGTTGCCATTTTGCTTACTTGATGCATTTGTTGATTGAAATTATATTTTGTGATGGATTAGATTGATTGACTGTGTTGTTTAAAGGTTATTTGACCCTTGAAATGTTCATATTTTAAGGGATGATGCTACCCAAATTTTTAGAAATTATTTATGCACAGTTGACTTTAAATGAAAGCTTAATGTATTTTTCATGAAAGTTTGCAATGTATGATGATATATGAGAATGTATGGTAGTTACTACTAAGATTTTTTTAATCTTATCCCCTTCCAAATGTTCCAATTTTCTAGGTCCAAGTTATGGCAATGCTTCTCAAGAGGCAAAAGGAAAGGAGAAGGAAGTTGTTAATTAAAATGAACTTGCTTGCCTTTGTATTTTGTCTAGAATATCTTGTAAAAATGATGTGTATGATTTTGTGACTGTAATTGCATGTGATTATATCCCTATACGTACAATGTAATGAAACATGTAAAATTGGGACAAGAAATGGCCATGTATGTAAATATTAATATATATGTTGTAAAGCTAAAGGATGTAAATTATCATTGTGACCACTGTTGAAGAACATGTATATTGTATATCATTTTGTTGTTTAATGTTTGAATGTTTATATGGCTATAAACTAGACACAGAGATTTCCATAGACACCCAAATCAATCAGTTTGGAATTTGTGTGTGATTTATGGTGAATTTTCAAAATTGAGAACAGTTTCAGTGAACTTTAAAATTTACCATTACTACAGTGAACATTCTATGAATAAACTTTATGAATTGACCAAGTAATTATCTAGTTTCTTTTTTTTTTTTCCATGTAGAGAACCTTTTGAACTATTTTTAGAGACTTGAATTACCTCAAGAAAATTTTTATAGAATTAATTATGAATTTTTAAATTTCACCAGGTAAAATAGATTTGGCATGTGAACAGTACCCAAAACTTAAAAAAAATCTGATTTTAACTCTTAATGGATTCAAGTCTTTAACCATGCATAAATGGACATGTTTGGAGTCTATCACATGTGAAATGGGCCTAAGTATGAAGTATGACAATGGCTACTATAATGCACGTCCTAATAGCAATCATACGGAGGATCCAAAGGAAGACCTAGAGGAGAATACAGAGAAAGACTCAGAAGAGGATCTAGAATACAACCTGAAAGGGGAGCCAAAGGAAACACTAATACAACAAGCAATTACTATGTCTATATTTTAACATTGGTTCTATGTAGAACCGACATAGAACTATGATTGATGGCAATTTTGTAACAAATTCACATTAATTTGATTATTTACGTCAGTTATATTTAAAATTGACGTAGAATATAAAATTACTATGTTAGTTAATTTAGCAACCGAAGTAGAAAAATAAAACTTAAAAATTAATTTAAAAAGTTTTTAAATGAAAGCATTATTAATGTCAGTTCAAACAAAGAACTAATGCCCAAAATGATTTTTTTATTTTTTATTTTTAATTTGGACTAACCCAAATATAGATGGTGCCCTTACTGTTATGCGATCCTCAAACTTTTTATGTTTGCTCTGTCATTCACTTTCTTCTGCTCTCGCTCTCAATCCATCAACGATCTCAACCATACCCATCACCCCACAGATGGCCATCTCTACCATAATTCCAAAACACAAATCATTGATCTCCTTGCCTTGCCCATTCACATTTGACCTTGTCTTCCCTCATCCTTGTCTCTCACATCTCACTCTCAAATCATTGCAAACCCTAGATGCCATGTGCAAAATTGTCTCTTGCATCACCCTCTCCAAACCACTTGCTCCAATCACAATCTCTTCGCGTCTTCAAGGTTTCATAGTCAAGTCGGCAAAAGGTACCCTCTTCTTCTAGATCTCCATATTTAGGGTTTTCTCATTGTTAATACTGTTCTATGAAGCTAGAAATACAACAAACTCAGAAGTTTCTAAGTAAGATTGAAGGAACACCTACATAGCATAATGGAATGGCAAGTTGTCACAAATGTTGCCTTTGGGTGAAATAGGATTTTGTTAGGAGTGTACTTGTGCAACATCCGTAGTATCCTGCATTGTCAATGCCTACTGTTCTATATATTTGCCTTATTAATTTTCATACTACATGTTGGAAACTCTTGTTTTATGTATTTGCAGTTGGAGCATGCCCCTACTTAATTATTTTACCTTTTTCAAATTGAAAAAAATTAAGCTTATCATTCAACAGAAATGGTTTTGCATGTTATGAATTCTATACTAGTGAAACATAGACTTAATTATGTAAACTAATGCATTGTTCTTAGTACTGAACAAGATCAGACCAATATACAATATATATCCTTTACCGCATCCCAAATATTCAGTTTCCAGTACTTACTCTATCACTATAGTTCTACTTTTCTAGCTTCCTTTTAGTCTGTCTTTTTAAAATACCCTTAGTAGTTATTAAGATCTTTTTTAAAGAGAGTTCAGAGTCATATCCTCTGACAGATGAACTTTGAACCTCAAAATATGAATTTTGAATTATGAACTTTTGAGTTTCATTAGAGGATATCTTTGACAAACAAACTTTTTAATTCAAAATTTGAATTTCATAGAGGAGAACTTTTGTGCCATGTTGAACAAGCCTTTGACAAGCGAATTTCAGCTTCTGAAATTTTAAATTTGAGTACACTGTAAAAACATAAGACAACTGTTCAAACTCAATAAATATACTTTTAATATGAAAATTCATATGTTCTAACATGAGATATCTTTAACAAACTCAAAATTTGAATGTCACATTTGAACAGACGAATATTGAAGTTCGACTTTGAAATCATTAACTTTCTGTTTTTGTGAAATTCATCTGTTGAACCTCAAAATTCAAATTTTGGCATATCAGATGCTTTAAATGCAGTTGGTAAATGACTATTTCTGCAGAGTAACTGTTGGTTAAAGTTTTTAATGGCTAGATCTTGTGTCTAACTACTACTTAAGTCACAAATCTATAAATAGAACATCATTTAAAGTTGTAAGTAATGAATTTGAACTTGTCTTTGCAATAACTCTACTAAATTTCTATGTTAAAGGTTTTTCACCCACACACAGCATTTATTGTGCCATAACTTTCTTATTTATTCTATTCTAGAGAGTATTCATTCTATATAAAATCTTTCCTTCATCTGGAAGAAAGATTCTTTCTTAGGGGAATCACAAGGGTAATGGGAAATAGTTGTAAGAGTGTTTAGTGTAAAATTTGAGTGTTCTTAGAATAAAGAACGAGTCTAAACCAAGGCATTGTAAGGAGTCCGTTGAATTCTTGCTAATATTGAAAATCTCAAATGGTGACTTAAGGACTAGACATAGGTCAGGTGAATCAGACTGAACTAGGATAAATCTCTGAGTCTTCTCTTCTTTTATCTTGCATTTACATTCATTTTCACTATGCTCTATTTTTCACTTTAAAACATCTCTTTTATACAAGTGGGTCTTCTAAATATTCGTTTGAGGTATACTTTTCATATGTTAGTTCATAAAGAGCATCCTTATCATACCTTGATCAACAAACCTTTCATTATATTGCTTGCTTCATGATAGCATTGTCAATTGAAGAGGAAGGTAATTGGTGTGCTTAAAAGAGCTGATTTTGAAGGAAACATCTTACATAAATTAGGTGGAACTTTTTGGCCCAAAAAAAAATCAAGTGGAACTTTGAATGATATCTATAACCAGTGGCTTGTAGGATGGAAAATAAGAGAAGAAAGGAATATAAATATGTTGCGTGGACATACATATGCATACAGAAATTTATAATTAAATGATTATTTATATTATTAAATGCCCTTTAAGGCATATTCTTTACCCATTATGTAATTAATATCATTGTTTATGTTTGTTTCTTTATGGGAGGATGAATGGCTAAAATGTTAAATACTATTGTTTGTAGGGATCGCATCCTTGGGTGGACATTTCTATGGATTTTGTGCTTGGATTGCCTAGGTCCTCCATAGGAAAGTATAGTATCTTTGTTGTTGTGGATCGATTCAGTAAGATGACTCATTTATTGCATGTGCAAAAACTCATGATGCTGTGCATATTTCTGATTTGTTCTTTAAGGAGGTTGTTACATTGCATGGTTTACCCAGGTCTATTGTTAGTGATCGTGATATTAAGTTTTTGAGTCATTTTTGGCGAACTTTATGGGCTAAATTGGGTACTAAGTTTGTGTTTTCTACTGTTGCACTTCCCCAGACTGATGGGCAAACTGAGGTTGTTAATAGAACTCTGTCTTCTCTATTACGTGCTGTAATCCAAAATAATCTTAAAAATTGGAAAAAATATTTGCCACATGTTGAGTTTGCTTACAACCGTACTATGCATGCTACCACTGCTTTTTCTCCTTTTGAGATAGTATATATGTTTAATCCTTTGGCTCCATTGGATTTGCTTCCTTTACCATCCCATGAGTTTACTAACCTTGATGGTGCACAGAAAGCTCAATTTGTGCAGGATTTGCATGCCAAAGTCAAGGCAAATATCGAGCTGAAAAATGAACAATATGCTCGCCAGGCTAACAAAGGTCGAAGGAAGGTTGTCTTTGAGCCCGGTGAATGGGTGTGGCTTCACTTGCGCAAGGAGAGGTTTCCTGAACAAAGGAAATCCAAATTACCCATGTGGTGATGGGCCATTTCAAGTTTTTGAGTGGATAAATGATAATGCCTACAAGATAGACTTGCCTAGTTCATACGGTAACATAAGTGCAACTTTTAATGTTGCTGACATTTCTCCTTTTGACATTTCAGATTTGAGGACAAATCCTTCTCAGGAGGGAGGGAATGATGCAAGCATGGAGCAAGCTCAGGACATTAGAGAAAAGGAGGCTAAACATGTAATCCAAAAGTGGAAGACAGTTGATCCATTACAAGGCATGGGAGGCCCAATGACGAGATCATGAGCTAAGGCAATGAAAGAGGTCTTAAGTGGTGTGATCAACAAGCAACTTGAGATGGAGCCTTTGCACTTAACTGAATTTGAAGCCCAAGAGCACAACAATGGCATGATTATGTTATATCATATATAGAAGTTCAGATTTAAGCCCAACATGTGACTCTCTTAAAGAGCATGTGACTTGAGGATTAATGGGCCTAATTAGTATTAATTTCATTTTTATTAATTATGGGCTGAACTTTGTTAATTAATAAAGCCCAATTAGTTAATTAGTAGTCCTTTTGATAGCCCACCTTGTAAATAAGCATGTCATATGCCAAACATGTGACTTCATTAATGTGTTGGCATGTTTATAAGGGATGAGGTTTTATTTTTATTATTTTCTTATGAATTTTCATTATTTTATTTTTAGGGATTTATTTTAATAGTTTCCTAGGTCTAATATGATTGTTATTTAGGCCTAAAGTCTCCTAATCCTATTAGGATTACTTAAGCCTAAATTAATTAGGGTTTCTAGACTTATTAGGTTAGATTTTACCTTGCCTACTTAAGGTTAACTTTTATATGCGTTTTTCAGATTTGATAAATAGAATTTTAGACTTTGTTTCTCTTGCGTTCTTTGAGTGCTAGAGCGAACTACGACTTATTGAGGAATTGGTCCTTCCTTGTGGCATCATCAGAACTAAGGTTCAAGAGACCAGTTCTCTTGGGTTCTAATTCACCTAGACCAACATATCTTGTATGCTTTCTTGATTATTCTCATCTTTGTGTATCTTTCTTCTTACTATTTTTCAATTTTCCAGTCTTTGTGTCCCTTGTTTCGCAAAGATCCGGGTGTCATATACATCAAAGTGAGCTCTTTGGACGGGTTCCAAAAGGGTTCACTTATCACTTACACACATAATGGGCCCTATACCCGGGTCTGAGAGTATCTTAGGATAGTTGGAGTTTGTAATAATGCCTTTGAGGGGCTATTAAGCTCCCAAAAACCATTGTGAAGACTTCACTCAGTTGTTACCTATTTGCTAAGTTTAGTCTGGGAAGGGCTATTAAAGCTCTCAAAGGATTAAATTTACTGGATATGGTTCTTGTCTTGATGACGGGGGCAGCTTGGGAACTTTTTTGGAAAATAGAACCATCCTGAATCTTGCACACAATAGTAGCTTTGATGTTAACCCAGCCAGATAAAGCCAAGAATCCTACCCAAGGATGCGCCTAATGTAGGACATGGGGGAGCATATCCTGTCTCATACATTTTCTTTTCATGTAATTTAAAATTGCATTAATGGAATGGTTATCATATTAATAGGTCCTCAATTATTTTTATACCTTAGTCATGGAGAGACCTTGTCCTTCACGATACAAGACTCGTTTCTGTCTCCTTGAGAATTCAATAAGGATCTTTAAGGAGAGAAGTTTTTATGACAATTAAACGGGGACCTAATAATGTTTTAACTAATCAAATTCATGGTTTCTTTTATCTCACCTTTTCATTTTTTTTGTTTAGTTAAATAACATGTGCTAGGATAGATAACATGCGGAATGAACCCTAGGGTAGATGACCGTTATCTATTATTTATGTATCGCTTTGCTTGCAGGTAGGAAATTTGGGTAGTGTCTAGGTCATAAGGTCTGTAGGCTCCCCTCACACACTGAGCACTTACACATCTAACCTCACCCATATAATGGGTCCTATACCCGGGTCTGAGAGCATCCAAGGATAGTTGAAGTTTGCAATGGTTCCTTGAGGGGCTATTAAGCTCCCAAAGATCACTATGAAGACTTCACCCGAGCTGTTACCTATTTGCTAAGTTTAGTCTGGGAAGGGCTTGTAAGCCCTCAAAAGATTAAATTTATCAAAATGGATTTTCCATCTCAATGGTGGGAGCAACTCAAGGACCTTTAGGAAAATTGGAACCACCCAAACACTGATGCATACTATTAGATAAAGCTTAGAAGCCAACCTAACTAGGTGGAGCTTGACTTCTACAAAGTAGATAGCCTAACCTAGGATGTACCTAATATAGGACACAAAGGGAGCACATCATTCATTTGTGCATCCTTCAATCTTCCATTAAACCTTTAGAAAAGAGTAGTTACTCTGTACCGGAATGGCTATTTAATATCATTACATCAATTGATGGTAATATATTTGCCATGATGATGGTTTGCATTGAAAGTTCACTCCTCTCTATGGGTCTTCAATATTGATCGACCATGAGGCATGAGTTGTATGTTTGCATTGTTGATCTTTTTTATATACTTTGTGACCTATTCGTTTACCCTATATCCCTACCAGACAGCTAGTTAAGAGTTTGTTTATTCCCTTATACGCTCTTGAGCAAAACCTTATGACTCTCCATTCTTTTATGATGATGGACCTTTGAACCAAAATTAATACACCATAAGTGAAGCAACACAATAAATTGCATCCACGTTGCATTTCTAAATAAAAAACCCAAAATTTATAGAATATAGGTGATAAGTGACCCCTTTTGGAACCCGTCCAAAGAACCCACTTTTATGTGTATGACACCCGGATCTTTACTAAACAAGGAATACAAAGACTAAAAAGCAAAGAAAAGAATAAAGACGCACGATAATAGAAGCAAAGAAAACCAAAAATAAAGAAATAAGATGGATAGATGTTGGTCTTGAGAAATAGAACCTAAGAGAACCGGTCTCTTGAACCCTAGTTCCGGTGACGCCACAAGGATTGACCAATTCCTTGATAAGTCATAGTATTCTCTCTAGCACTCAAAGAATCGCAAGAGGAAACTCACAAAAGTCTTAAACTTTAATCATTCCAATCTTAAAAACGTACATGAAAGTTAGCCTTAAATAGGGAAGGTAAAATCTAACCTAATAAGCCTAGAAACCCTAATTAATTTGGGCTTGAGTAATCCTAATAGGATTAGGAGACTTTAGGCCCAAACAACACTCCTATTGGACCTAGGAAACTAATAAAATAAAGCCCTGAAATAAAATACCGAAAATTCATAAAAAATAATAAAATAATACCTAAGCCCTTATAAACATGCCAACACATTAATGAAATCACATGTTTGGCACATGACATGTTTATTTACAAGGTGGGCTATCAAAATAAGGGCTAGGCATGACTTGCAAGAGTTTGGAGCGGAGCATGGAGAGCTTGGAAGACTTGATCAAAGTGCTAAATATAAAGCCTAAGTTTAAGTGAGATTATCAACTCCAAAATATAAGTTTCAGATCCAAGCCCAATAGGAGCCCATTGAAGGAGGTTAATTAAAATATCATGTGCTTCATTAAAAGAGCATGTGACTTAGACATTAATGGGCTTAATTAATGTTAATTTCGTTTTTATTAATTATGGGCTAAACTTAAGTGTAATAAAGCCCAATTGCTTAATTAATAGTCTTTTTGATGGCCCAACTTGTAAATAAACATGTCATGTGCCAAACATGTGATTTCATTAATGTGGTGGCATGTTTATAAGGGCTTAGGTATTATTTTATTTTTTTTAATGAATTTTCGTTATTTTATTTTAGGGCTTTATTTTATTAGTTTTCTAGGTTCAATAAGAATGTTATTTGAGCCCAAAGTCTCCTAATCCTATTAGGATTACTTGAGCCCAAATTAATTAGGGTTTCTAGACTTATTAGGTTAGATTTTACCTTGCCTACTTAAGGCTAACTTTCATGTACGTTTTTAAGATTTGAATGATTAAAGTTTAAGATTTTTGTGAGTTTCCTCTTGTGATTCTTTGAGTGTTAGAGAGAATACTATGACTTATCAAGGACTTGGTCAATCCTTGTGGCGTCACAGGAACTAGGGTTCAAGAGATCGGTTCTCTTGGGTTCTAATTCACCTAGACCAATATATTTTGTGTGTTTTCTTGTTCATTCTCTTCTTTGTATGTCTTTCTTCTTACCGTTTTTCAATTTTCCAGTCTCTGTGTCCCTTTTTTCGCAAAGATTTGGGTGTCATATACATCAAAGTGAGTTCTTTGGACAAGTTCCAAAAGGGTTCACTTATCATTTGGTATCAGAGACAGGTTTGCAAATCAAGGTGTGTTTTTTATTTTTCCTTATTTCCTTGTTTCACATCTTTGTTGCATCGGAAAATTTTTTGCATCACTGTTCACCCGTCGCTTCACTGTTCACCATCACTGTTGTGCACTGTTCGTCATACTGTTTCAGTTACTGTTTGCGTCACTGTTTTGTTTACTGTTCACGGTTACTGTTCAAAAAAATCAGAAAAAAAAAGATTGATTGATTGCTGAAAAAAAAAAAGAATATAGCAGCAACCGAAAAAAAAAAGCAGAAAAAAAAATTAAAAAAAAATCTGAAAAAAAAAAAGTGAGATTTATTGCTGCAAAAATATATATATATATATAGCAGCAACAAAAAAAAAAGTAGTAAAAATAAAAACAAATTATTTGATTGGATTTGATTTGAGACTTGATTGATTTAATTTATCAACTTTGGTGGCAAGTCTCATTAAAATATCTATAATTTGTCTTTCCTTTGATTTCTTTCCTTATCAGTTTCATACAAATTTTCATCCTTCTTTGATCTATTTTCTTCATATTTCTCTTGTTGGAAATTTCAGTTCTTTTGTGCTCATTTTGTGTTGGTTATTTGTTTAATTAAATTAGATCTTTGAGAACTTTAATTTTGAACTTTGGTTTTATGTGATTGCCACTACTTTAAAAACTGATTTCCTTTTGATTGAAGTTGTGGTTTTGATTTAGCACTCTCATAAGAAAGCAAGCTTTGAGTGGAAAAAGGCAAGAGAGAAATTGCATCATATTTGAAAAAAAGCCTTGATTTCGTGTGAAACACGAGTACATCTGCATTATTTGAGTGAAACACGTGAGAGAGTGTGTGAGGTCCCTATTTCTTTTCTCTTTATTTTACATTAACATTTCATATTATAAACATGGCTGTTGGAGAAGTTGATTTTCAGGACTTATTAAGGACATTCAATGATCAAATTAAGGAAGTGAATGCAAAATTGGATCTCATGGAGTTCCCTGCTAAAGCTAAAGCAAGGCGTAATCCAAAGGTTCCTGCTCACACAGATATTCTTAGCAACATCAAACCGAAGATTCCACTATTTCATGATGAGAAAAATCCTGATGTTTACTTGGATTGGGAAAGAAAAGTTGAACAAGTCATCGCATGTTGCAACTACTCCGAAATAGAGAAGGCACAATGTGCTTACCTTCGATTAGGTAAAAAGGTTGCTGCTTGGTGGAAATGGATGGAAACTAGATGAGCTACGAATGGAGAACCTTCCATTATAACATGGAATGAAATGAGAGTAGTCTTGAGGCAAAAGTACATGCCATCCAAAGCTAAAAGTGTGGTTGAACATTTCAAGGAGATGCAAATGTCCGTGGTCCAAGATTCATGTGATTCCCACATGGAGAAAGATGATCAAGTGGATAATGACATTGCTACTACTTCAACAACTGATGATGTAATGAGAGAATTCGCTACAGGTATGCCTAAACCTCAAAATTCTAATACTGATATCTCTTGTGATTTAAGATGTGATAATTCTAGTAAGATGAATAATGTTGCTTACATTGATGATCCCTTGTGTTGAAACAATTGAATTGAAATCTGAATTGAGATGTGCTGAACTTGAGAATCCCAATGAGTTTAATGTTATTAATTGTGATAATCGTATTAAACATGATATCTTGCTAAATCTTGAAGAGAGAATTGATCCAGATGCTGATAGTGTTGTGTTAAAAGGCTTAGATGATTCTAGTTGTGCTTCTAGTGTGCAAATTGAAAATAATGTTGTAGCACAATTGGAAAAGGAATTGCATAATATTGCTTCTGCTTATGAGCAAAATTATCATTGTTTGCATCCTTTAGCTGAAAAACATGATTTATTTGTTATTAATGATTTGGTGGAAAATTCTATGGATAATGGTGTGATTTCTTTGGAAATTAGCTCTTATGATTGCAATGATGTTGAGCATATTGATATGGTAATTGGAGATTATACTTTTGATTCTAACTTGAATGGGCATATTAGTCTCTGTTCTTTTGTATTGAAAAGGGCCCATGGATCATTGCCATGTAATTTAGATGAAACTTGTGAGAAAATAAAGAGTAAGTTTAAGTGGAAAAACATAAGTGGGAAAACTAAGAGAGAAAGAGTCCACAAAAATGCAAAGAGTGCAAAAAGAATAAGTGAGAAAAAGATTGAAAGAAGATTGAAAAGGAGAAAGAAAAAGAGAGAAAAGAGAAAAGAAAACGAGAGTTTGAGGAAGAATGAAAGTGAAAGTAAGCTTAAAGTAATTTGTACAAAACTTCTTCCTTCTTCACTTCATCTGTCTTATGTGTCTTCAGTGTCTTTTCTTTGTCCTTCCCATTATGTTTCTAATTTCTTTAAATTATGTCATCCATCATTATTGCAAGAGTCCGCAATTTCTTTTGAGTCCAAATTACATGAGTTAATAAGGAGTCCATTAGTTACTTTAGTGCCTTCTTTCTCTAGTTTATCCATCTATGTCATTCCATCTCATCATCATAGTGTTTTGTACTTCCTATGCATTTGTGAAGTAGTCCCTATTCGTTTTATGTTTTATGTTGCTTGTGTGTTTCATAAGTCATGTGCTTTCATGCTCCATTGTTGGCATTGTGTCCCATCTCATCCACATAAGTCTATTATATTCCATTCTCTTTCTAGTTCATTCCCTTCTTTTGGTTTTGTGTTAGTATGTACTTCTTTAGTTATTACTTCTCTATATTTGTCTTACCATTGTGCATATCATCTAATATTAAATCTGTCCAGATTTTGAGTTTATTGCATTATAATCACAAATGCCCAGATTTCATCCCATATGATCTTTCTCAAGCATTAGTTTCAATTATGTTATTTTGTGTCAAGTTTTGTCCCCATATCATTCCCCATGAATCTGCTAACACCTTGGTTCCATTTAAGTTTTGTTGTTTCGAATTGGTGTTTAGCCATTTGTTACAAGTTTGGAGTGAGGTTGATGAAAGCTCTTCTTTTCCTATCCATGAAATTGAGTAGTATGTGATTCAAACAAATGGATTGCATAGTAAGGTTTTTGATCCTGGAGATTGGTTGCAAAAGCTTAGAGAAACATTTAAAACCATTATGCAACTAAGGGAGAATATTGTCTTCCAAGTTAATGTGAAGATCAAAGCACAAATGCATCAATCAAACTTGAAAGGTAAGTATACTCCACATAATTTATTTGATGCGTTTAATCGTTCCCTTTCCTTCCATATAGATCATGCAGATTCGAGGACGAATCTTTTCGAAGAGGGAGGGAATGATAGAGGATGGCTTGGACAAATTCAGGAACATGGTTGGAGGCCTTATCACTTGAAAAGATTCAAGCCCAAGAGAAGCCCATTGGAAGAGATTAATTAAAAGATCATGTGCTTCACTAAAATAGCATGTGACTTAAGCATTATTGGGCTTAATTAGTGTTAATTTCATTTTTATTAATTATGGGCTGAACTTTGTTAATTAACAAAGCCCAATTAGTTAATTAGTAGTCTTTTTTTTTTTAACTCACAAAAGTCTGAAAATCCTTGTGTTGATGATCTTTCTCAAAGTGAATTAGAGATACCTTCAAGAGTAGTTGATTCTCTTGGTTCATCAACCATTGTAGATGTTGAGGAAGATAACTCCTCCATTTGATCTTTTTGCTCCAAATGAGAATCACTAGAACTTGGAACTGAAATTTGTACCTTACAAGCTTGCTCCTTTCCACGGGTTGGAAGATACACATAGAAGTAGTGGTATGGCGCGTACTTTTGCTTCAAAATGAGCTTCATGTTACTCCAAGTATAACACTGTTTCTCTTCACGAAGGTGCTTTCTTTCAAATCGTTCCCACCAAACTTTGGCTTTTCCTTCTAAGTGAAGAGTAGCTAATTTCACTTTCTCAGACTCGGAGTACTGGCAGTCTTCAAACCATTGTTCAATTCTTCCTTCCCAGTTCAAGTACATGCCAGGATCATTCTCTCCATAGAATTTTGGGATGTTCCATGTAACATCCTTTTTGCACGAAGGAACTTGCATGCCATCCAATTTGGCGTTCAACTTGTTGATTTGGTCATTGAAAGCTCTCATTAAAGCTTTAAGATCAAGTTCATCACCAGCCATGCTTAAAACCTAAAATGTTAGTGAATAGAAGACGAAGAAAGGACCTTGCACACTATCTCACGTGTTTCACTCAACAATGATGCAAATTTGCTTGTGTTTTGCACACTTTAAAGGCTTTTTTTCCAGAAATGATATAATTGCACTCTTGCCTTTTACCACTCAGTCTTGCTTCCTATGAGAGTGCAAAATTGAATCTGAACTTAAATCAAGAAGCAATGTTTTAAGTGGCAATCTCAAAGTCAAAGATCCAAAATTCAAATTCTCAAAAGAGTTTAAAATGATAGTAACCAACAAACGAAGATGGATTTTCTTCTTTTTTTTTTCTTAATAAAAGAAATCAAATTTTCCAGCCAAGAAAAGAAAAGAAAATGCTAGAAATTAAGATAATGAAGCGCACCAAAAGGAAGGAATTGATTTTAGAGATTTGAACAGAATAAAAGGACAACAGCAAATTAGGAAAAATAAGATAGGAAGGGATTTGGATAGAATTTACTAGAAGAGTAAAATTCTAAAAAGTAATATGAAAGCAACTTACCACCCAAGTGAAATGAATATAGACTCCTTTTGTGACTTGGGAACAAAAACTTCAAATTTAGTAATTCAGAAACAAACAACCCACAAATCAAGAGATGCAATTCCAGCAATTAATGCAAATCAATCCAAAGGAAATTCAAACTTCAAAGGTGCTCAATTCTAGAAAGTTTTTTTTGTTTTTTTTTTTCAACCATCAAATATTTTTGTACGATTTTTTTTTCACTATTGTTTTCTTTTTTTTTTTTGCAGCACCCACAATTTCTCCTTTTTGTTTTTTCGAATTTCGTTTTTTTTTTCTTTTGAATACTCTGAACTAATACACAATGGATAGAAGCTAACAAATTGCAGCAACAATATTTTTTTTTTTCTTTTGAAAGACTCAAATCTGGAAATCACAAATTCTGGATAACAAAATAAAAATGGAGAAAGATAACCAAGTCACCAAGAGAAAGAAGATCAATAATGATGGTAAGATGGAAGATTGAGATGAAAATCAAGCCACAATATCAGAAGCAATGAACAAACTCAGATCTGACTAGAAAAGAGAAGAACATAAAAGAAAAATCTGGACAGCAAGCATGAACAGTACGGATGAACAGTGCTACGATTTTCTAGATAGCAAGGAAAAAATGGAATGAAACAACAGAAACACACCTTGATTTGCAAGCCGAAGCTCTGATACCAAATGATGGGAGACACGTTAGGAACCTGTCCTAAGAACCTTCTTTGATATAAGGATCGTGCAACTTAAGGAAAGATAAATTGAACACAAGAACAATGAAGAACAACAATGAACAAAAACTAAAGAAAATAGACACGATGAAATAAGAGGACTGAACAAAATGTTGGTCGAAGGAAGTAGACTCCAAGAGAACCTGTCTCTTGAATCCTAACTCCAGGACGCCACAAGGATCACCACTCCTTGATAAGTCCTCATTCTTTCTGGCGCTCAAAGATAAGCAAGAAAGAACTCACTGAACAACAACAAAGTTGCTGAAAAGAAATTCATTCATTTATGTTGTGTTTGTAAGAGTACAAGAGGTGCCTATTTATAGGCAAATATTAACCCACAAACTAACTCTAGTTCAGCCCACAAACCTAACCTTATTAAAGCTCATTAATATAAAAAGGAAACCCTAAGTCAAAAGGAGCATTTAATTCTAATTTTGAATTTGAAAAAGTTGGCTCCTCTTTAATGCATAAAGTAAAGCAAATCAGATCATTATTTGCCTTTTATTGAAAAGGAAACAAATTAACTAAAATAATCCTAATAAAACTTATTAAAAACGTCACTTTTAGTGAGCACATGAGAAGCACATGGATTTTAAGTGACTCCTCCTTTTTGGGCTTTCTCCAAGTTGGGTTCTTTGACTATAATTTGGCTCCAGATTTTCAGCTTGCCTCTTTCTTTGTTTTGGGTCTCAAAATCATTGAAATGCAATGGTTCCATGTTAATAATGTCTTGAATCACCCCATTCATGGCTTTTGTTCTAGCTCTAGTCATTGGTCCTCCAATGCCTTGAAGTGGGCCTTGAATTTGTCCATGGTCCATTGTTGCTCTTAGCTTGCCCTCATCATCATATGCTTCATGCCTCAATCGTACTCTATCACTATAAAAAAGAAAAAAAACTCAAAAAATGCAAAAAAAAAAAGAGCACAAAAAACAATACACAAAAAAAAAGAGAAAAATATCATGAAATATGCTAAAAAAAAAAGCCAAAAAAGCATCGCTTTACATCATTCATTGCATACATTACATCAAAATGAATTTCTAATAAGATTGAGGCAAATGAAAAGTCAACTATTCAAGTGAAGTGAAATGAAAACAAAAATCTTACACCCATTGCATTAAGATTTGATTTGACATGCATTGCATCATATAAACTTCTATTCGGATTGGGACCACCCTAATACCCTCCTTTCTCTCACACATGCATAATCAAGCTTTTAAATCAAAAGCATGTTCCATTCATTCATCATCCATTGCATACATTGCATCAAGACTAGCTCCTACCCAGATGGGGCAACAACAAAAGAGAAAAAAAAAAATCTTGCATGTTCCATTTGGAAAAAAGAAAAGAAAAGAAGAAGAAAATTTTGCATAAATTATAGCATGAAAAATTTTCACTCTCAAATTGGGGCATATAAAAAAAAAATCACATCTCACATATATTTTCCTTGCATGCATTACAAATAAATTCTCATTCAAATTGAGAGGACAAATTTTCATGTCTCACATGCATTTTTCTTACATGCATTACATATATAAATTCTCATTCAAATTGGGGCATACGTGACAAATCATGCATTTTACTTGCATCATTTTAACTTACATCAAAATAAGCTCCCACTCAAAAAGAAAAAAAAACTTGCATTTTGACATGTGTTTTCCATTGCATACATTACCTCACCATAAACTTCCTTCCAGATTGGGCAACATAAATTGGAGCAAAAAAAAACAAAAAATAAAAAACCAAACAAGAAAAATCTTGCATCATCCATAAAAAAAAAAAAGAAAGAGGAAAAAAGAGAAGAAAAAAAAAAGAAAATTGTAGCATGAGAAAAAATTCACTCTAGGATTAAGGCAAAAAAAAAATTTCATGATTCATATGCACTTCCCTTACAGGCATTACATAAATAAATTCTCATTCGTGTCTGGGCAAATATGAGAACCTCACGTTTCATATGCATTTTCTTTGCACATAACATCAAAATAAAATTCCTATTGAGATTGGGGCAAAAAAAAACTTTTGGCATTCTACATGCATTTTCTGTTGCATACATTGCATTATAGTAAGTTTCCTTTCAAATTGGGGCAAAACAAATGAAAAAAAAAAGAGAAAGAAGAAGAAGGGAAATTTTATTCCACCAATATTTACCATTACACGCATAGCATCACAACAAACTCCAAAAAAAAAATCTCCATTTTACATGCATTGCAAAAGGTCAAAGAAAAAAGAGAGACAGTACAAAATTGCATTGCAAAGTCATGGTTAGCGTCAGACCTCCTTCTGTCATTTAAATTTCTGTCAAAGCTCTAACTTGCGGCAATCACGCTTTAAATTTTTGTCAGTTAAAATTCTGTCAAAGCCCTGACTAGCGGCAGGCACCCTTTAAATATATGTCATTTAAATTTCTGTCAAAGCCTTGACTTGCGGCAGGCACCCTTTAGATTTATGTTATTTAATTCTCTCAAAGCCCTGACTTGCGGCAGGCACCCTTTAAATTTCCGTCATTTAAATTCTGTCAAAGCCCTGACTTGCGGCAGGCACCCTTTAAATTTTCGTCATTTAAATTTCTGTCAAAGCCCTGACTTGCGGCAAGCACCCTTTAGATTTCCATCATTTAAATTTCTATCAAAGCCCTAACTTGCGGCAGGCACCCTTTAAATTTCCGTCATTTAAATTCTGTCAAAGCTCTGACTTGCGGCAGGCACCCTTTAAATTTCTGTCATTTAAAAAGCCCTGACTTGCAGTAGGTACCCTTTAAATTTCCGTCATTTAAATTCTGTCAAAGCCTTGACTTGTAGCAGGCACCCTTTAAATTTATGTCATTTAAATTTGGCCAAAGCCCTGACTTGCTACAGGCATCCTTTAAATTCCTGTCATTTAAATTCCGCCAAAGCCCTGACTTGCGACAAGCAACCTTTAAATTCTTGTCCTTTAAATTTCTATCATGGCCCAAGCGGCATCCCCCTTAAATTTCTATTGTCTTTATTGTTCATGCATCTTGCCTCCCAAACAAAATACATGTTTCCTTCTTCATTTGTTTCTAATGTACGAATATTATTTCATGATCTTCTTCCTTAGAAAACAAATGAAGAGGGGCATCTCATCAACATTTTATTTTGTTTGGATCTCGTTATCATATTTTGTTTTTGTGAGCATTCATCTTAGTCACTTCATCTGCCTACTGCATCAGTCCCAGTCTAGTTGACATAGTTATTCATTTGTGTCACATCATTGCATGTTGCATTAGTTTGACTCTAGCTCGAGTTAGTTGTTCATTTGTGCATCTATTAGAGTCTAGTTCAATTTATTTAGTCAAATCCCAGTTCACATTTGCCTTGTATGTCTTGCATCAAAACATTCATTCATCATTAAATCATTCATACCCAAAATAGAGTTTTGTATGCTCTAAATCCATGTCAAGTGGGTCTTTGTGTCCGGGGCAAGTGAGTCTTTGTGTGTTTTGCACTAACTAAATTCGTGTTCTAATCTTTACTCGTTTCTTATGTAAGAACTCAAAAAACTACATATTTCTCATTCTCACATAAGAAACTAGTAAAGAGGGGCAACTGTGAATACCGTATTTTGTCCGGGTAATTTTAATATATATATATATATAATAATAATAATAAAATAATAATAAAGAAAAATAAATAAAAATTAATAAAAATGACAAAAACAAAAAAAAAGAAAAAAATATAAATGTTCAACCTGGTGCCCTAATAAGGGCTCAGGTATGATGAAACAGGGGCCTAGCCGCGGGGAGCAGGGAGAGGAGACTGAGAAAAAAGAAGAAAAGGAGAGGAGAGAGAGGGAACTCGGGGCAGAGGGGCCGCGAGTAAAGAAGAAAAAGAAAGGACATAGAGGGAGCTAGAGTGGCCGAAGGAAACCACAAAGTTAGCCTGAACCATCGAGGGAACCATGAGGGAGAGAGACCGAGGGAGCCGCTCAGTGGAGGTGAATCTGAGGGAGCCTTTAGGGCTCGGTGGAGTCAAGTGCAGAGTGAAAAGGGAGATTTGCCAGAGGCAAATCAGAGGGAGCCTGAGGGCTCAGCGGTGGGAGAACCGAGAAGAGAGAGCATGAGAGACTGAAAAAGAAACCGAGGGAGGGCAGAGAAAAGATAAAGAGAGGGAGGATGGGCCAGAGAGACTCGGCCAAAGGAACCAGAGGGGGCTCATGCTTGCGAGAGAGGGAGAGACAAGCCGTGATCCAGATGAGAGGCACCGAAGACAGAGAGCGTGGCCATGCGAGAGACTGAGAGTAAGGCACAGACTCGGGAGAGGAGAAACAGAGAGAGCCGTGCGTGCAAGAGGTGAAGGAAGAAGGATGCATTTCCTGAGCAAGCAAAGGTTCTACGAAGGGAAAGGCTTATTGGACAGGATTAAAGCAATAGGAACTTCGGTCTGGTAAAACCCCTTTTCGAACTCTTAATCTTATTATGGAATCTTCATATTGTAAGACTGCTCTGTGTTGATGGATGCTTTGCCTACAGTTAGTATTGGTAAATTGTTATCTGATGTCTGAAACTTGTTTTTGCCTCTCATGACTGGAATATGTTGGGGTCTCAACTAGTGAATCATAGGCAATAGGCTTTTTGGGATCATTGTACTGTGTCGTGATTGATGAACATTTTCTTTAATTATATGTTTGTATATCCTTTATTAGTTTGAGTCATAATGTGAATGAACTTGTGATCGAAGTTTTTACTGATTCTTGAGCATTAGAGGAGCCCCAGGCCTAATATTCACAAACATGAAGATTTACGTTCTGGAGCCTGAATTTTCTAGTGATGTTTGTTATTTGAAAAGAGTTTTGCTCGGATGATGTCGACGAGGTACCTTAGCCTTGGGACTGGGTATGAATATTATTTGCTTTAGGAATCTCACCCATATTTATGTGTCCTCTCTGTCATCATTTTTTTATGATGAGAGGGATTTGATTGAGTTCTGAATTCGAGCCATTATAATCACGTTTCTATTTTGAGCTCCAAGTCATGTTTCTCTCTTTTTTTTTTTTTCATGCTCCAGTGTCCTCCAATGCGTGTTTTAGTGCATAGCTTCGAATTCTGAATCATTGAAAATGGACCTTTGCATTGTCAAAGTATGCTTGGTAAAAATTAGGAGTATAGCTCATGCCTTTCTTTTCTCTAAGCCCATTCACTTCTCAATGGTCACAAGATTTTGGTTATTGTATTGAGTTTAGGCATAAGGATTTTAGAATCTTAAATTTCCTTTTTGGGTGTATGTCAATAAAGGGGTCCCTGATCCCAATTCAAAAGCTTGCCTTACATGGTGAAGGTTAGCCAAAAATGCTTGGTCAAATGTGTTAAATGTTTTGATATTATTTACCCCCATGTGAGTAACGGCATTGCTTCTTATTAGCATGTGGTCTTTGTTCTTTAAAAGCAATTACCTTGTTTTCTTTCACCCCAAACTTTTAAAACGAGTAATCCTATTTTATCTTTTTCGAGCAATATGGGAGCATGAACCAAGTTTGGAAGAAATCAAGGCCATTGCCACCCAGCCAAGCAAGAAAAATAGAAGCTATCAACTTTGAAGCGAAGGAAAAGAAAATGAAGATACTAGAGTTTGCATCTTTTCATCTTATGGTTGTGTTTAAATTATTTGAGTTTGCACGTGCACACACACGCATTGATAAATTGTATTTAATTTTATTTTATTTGTAGTTTTGATTTTTATCATTGGTTTTTCTTCGCATGTAGAGTTTGCCACGAGGGACCAAGTCTCCGTGTGCCTACAGAGTGTCAGTCAATTATACCATGAATGAGGAGTTGCCATGGTATTAAACATTGACTAAATCTTATTTATTATTATTATTATTATTTATATTTATGAGTACCAATGGTTTTTTTTATTATTTATTAAAAGTAAAAATAAATTATTCAATGAGAACCCTTTATTTCAAATTTTTATTTTTGCCTTTATATTTTGAGTGGTAACACCGTGGATATTTAGGTGTTAATTAGCGAGCTGTGAGTAATAAAGTCACCACATATCCTAATTGATTCATTTTCTAAAAAATAAAAAATAAAACAAATAAACAAATAAAAATAAATAATATATGAATATATACATAAAAGTCATATTTTTAAATTCCTTTTACTGCTTTTCTTTTTATAAAACAACCATAATTGTATTTATTTTTATAATTTAATATAAAAATGATTTCAATTTTTCAATTTTATCCTTTAAGTCTTTTTGCCTTTTGCCTCGAGTGGTATGACCATGAGCATATAAACATAAATCAGCAAATTATGAGTGATCAAGTCACCATATATGCTGTTTGATTTTTATTTAAAATTTTCCTTCTGGAATTTTTTACTCCGAGTGGTAAACACTGTGAGCATGTAAGCGTAAATCAGTAACTTGTGAGTGATAAAGTCACCATATATGCTGATTATTATTTTCCAAAACATACGTAATGATCACATTTTTTAATTCTTTTTTTTATATAAATGAATAGGTGTTAAAATGATTTTTATAATAAAAAGAAAACAAAAAACCATTTGTACAAAGAATTATTTGTTTTCTTTCGAACTCTTTTTATGCCTTTTGTCTCGAGTGACACCACCATGGACATTTAAGTATCCATGGGTATATTGTGAGTGATAAAGTCGCCATATTAAACCAATTGGTTTTACTATGTGAAAATAAAATTGTTTTCAAATATTTCTTTTTCAAACCAAATAAAATGTTCAAATCACATATAATTTTAATCTTATTTTCTAAATTGAGAAAAAACATATATTCTCTTTTAGAAATTGATTAAACAAAAAAATGTTCTTAAATGAAAAGAGCAAATAAGGGGAATTAATTTTCTTTTTACAAATTAAAACACACCAACCAATTCTAAAAATTGTTTTCTTTGTGGAAAGACAAATTATTTTCTACAAACTTTTCTTTTCAAAGAATATATATAATAAAGAAAAACACCAACCCAGTGACACGCATTTTTAGTCCGAACTACGTTGACTTTGATCCCTATCGCAGGGTACGTAGGCCCCAGACTCTAACTCTGGGTCAAGTCCACTTTTGTTAATAAATAATATTTTTCTCTTATTTTATTTTTCCCAACTTCTCATATTTTTATTTTACTATTTATATTTTCCCAACCTCCCATATTTTCATTTATTTCCTTATTTTCATTTTTACATTTTTCTCATTTATCTTTGCATGTGAATAGTTAAAGAGCAACCAAAATAATTTCTTAAAAGCCATAAAAATTGCATGATTAACTTAAGGTAACCGTTCTCTGAAACGGGTGTTGTGGGGGTGCCTAACACCTTCCCCACTCACAATCGCACTCCGGAACCCAACACTGATTTGCAGACCATCCTTATCCTTTTTTGTTTTTACTCGGTTTTCCAAAATTTCCCTCAAAATTTTGGTGGCGACTCCCTTCGAAACCGTCCATCCGTTGTGAGGGCCGGTTTCACCCTTTTTCTTTTTTTTTTTATCTTATTTCCCGCGCCTTCCGCGTCGCATCTCTGGGTGTGATAATATCCTTGAAAGAAGAAACATTCTTGTCTCTTTTTGGATGGACTTCTTTAATGATTACATGATTGCACCTTTTTATGAGGTTTGGAGCAAGACTCATGGTATCCAATTTAGCATTCAACTCATTGATTTGATCATTGAAAGCTCTCATTAAAACTTTAAAATCAATTGCACTTTCTTTTCCAGCTATACTTACAACCTGAAATGTTAGTAAAAAACAATGAGGAAAGAAATAAGGGATAAGGGCCTCACAAATTACTTAAAAAATTTTATAAGTACTCGTGTTTCACACAAAAAGATTGGCCTTTTTAGTGATGTCCAACAAGAGCCTTTTACCACTCAACTTGCTCCCTATAGTGTTATTAATCAAATTCCAACAAATCAAAAGGAGAAGTATGTATGAAGTGGCAATAAAAAAACTAAAGTTCTGAAATTCTAAGCCCTCAAAGAATTAGATTTTGGACCAACAATCAAGAAGGATAATGTGCAGCAAGTTCGATCACAAAGAGCATGTAATATGGTATTCAAAAAGGTAAAACGTGCACAAATATTGACCACTGGAAAGATTAAATGTGCAGCATGTTTTATGGAAAGAAAAGGAAGGAAAATGTTGGTGATGAATGAAAGAAAAGCACAAAATCTGGACAAAACCAAGAATAAAGAAAGAAAGCCACAAAGAACAATTTAGGAAACTAAGAAAGAAAGGAAATAGGAAAATAAAATCAAGGAAGAAAATAGGAAACTAATGTCCAGCAAAAGAAAGAAGAATTTAGGAAACAAAGGGAGCAAGCAAAATAGGAAAGTAGCAAATCCAATCAAATCCTTGTAGCTTTCCACCCAAGTGTTGAAATTAGGAAACCTTATTGTGACTTGTATTGCAAGAACTACAAAATTATGCTTTCTCAACTTGCAATGCAAGTTATCACAAATTAGGAAACTGTTAGCAATTTGTATCCACTAAGGATTTAAACTTACAACCCAAGTGCTAGCAAAAATTTGAAAGCAAATCTGATTTTTTTTATTTTTTTTCTTTTTTTTTGGTAGTCACTCTATTTCTTTTTTCTTTGTCAGCAGCCACTCAATTTCTTCTCTTTTTTTTTTTGCACGAATTTTTTTCTTTTTTCTTTTTAATTTTCTGGGCAACACTTACACAAGATAGAAAACTAATAATTTGAGCAAAAAAAAATAAAGAAATTTGATTTTTTTTAATTTTATGTTGACAACACAATCACAATAGAAAAATAGGAAACCATGAAGAAAGAAGAACAAGTCACAAAAGGGAAGAAACAACAAAGATGGTAAGACAAGAAATTGATGGAAAAGCCACAAACTTTGAGAAATATGAAAGAATCAAGCCACAAAGAAGAACAAGGGACAAAACTAAAACACAAGATGGAAAAATAGATAAAGGGATGAGACAAAGAATAAGAAGAGAAAAGCACAAACCTCGAAGCTAGCAAAGCAAAGCTCTGGTACCAAATGATGAAATACCCAAATGGAACTCGTCCGATTGAACTTCTAATGACTATGAATGAACCACAGATTGTGCTAGAATCAAATGGAACACACAAAACAGCAATAAAACATAAGATAGGTGAACATGTTAAACAAGAAAAATAGGATAATAAATCTAAATGAAAATAATAAGAAAATAAAAAAGATATGTTGGTCAATGGGATAAGACCCTGAGAGAACTCATCTCTTAGAACCCTAGCCTTGGGACACCACAAAGGAAAATCACTTCTTTGATAAGTCTAAAAATTTTCTCAAGAACACAAGGGATACACGAGAAAGCTCACAAGAAAAGAACATAAGTTCTAAAAATTCATTATTATTAATCTCCAAACTCTTGCCAGTCATGCCTAACCCTTATTCTATCTAAAGAAAAAATAAAAGTGAGAAGAATATGAGTGGTAAAAACAAAAGCTCAAGACAAGTGAGAAAAGAAAGAGTATAGAAAAACAAAAAGAGAGGAAAACAAATAAGTGAAAAGAAACTTGAGAGAAAAATGAAAAAGAGAAAGAAAAAGAGACAAGAGAGAAAAGAGAAAAGAAAAAGAGAGTTTGAGCAAAGATAGGAATAATGTGGCAATAGCAATTGTGAGTTGTTTAGGTAAAGGAGAGTTTAAAGTAGTTTCTTTTAAACTCCTTCCTTCATATCTTCCATATGTAAGGAACATATGGTGTTATGAGTCCTTAATTTCTCTTGAGTCTAATATGAAAGAAAGTCAGTTTGATCATTTAGTGTCTTCTTTCTTTTGTTTATCCAGTTATGTCAGTTCATCTCATTTTTATCATAGTATTTTTCATTCTCAATTCATTTGTCAAGTAGTCTCTACTCATTTCGTGTTTTATGTCTCTTGTATATCTCATAAGTCATATGTCTTTCTGGTTCTTTATTGGTTTATTCCATCTCATTTTCATGAATCTTGTTGATCCATTTTCTATCCAATAACCCATTTTCTTCTTATTCCTTCCAACTTTATGATACTTTGTTTTTTCATCCATCTGTATTCCTCTTGTGAATTATTTTCCATCCTTGTCTTGCATTGTGTGTCATCCATAGGTGTCAAATTTGTCCAAATTTTGAACCTAACAAATAATGTGAATATTTGCCCAGCTTTCATCCCTTATGGTTACATTACTATCTCAATTCTTCTTAAGTCTTGTTGCGTAGTTCTTTGTTGCAAGTTTAATAGGGTGGATGTTATGGAGGGAAAATCAAGTTCTTATCCATTAATGCATGACAAGTCATTTGCAATTCAAACTAATGGTCATTACAAGGTTTTTGATCCTGGAGATTGGTTTGAAATACAAGATTGTAAAGATGAAACTTTAAAAGGGATGAATTTGCAGCCAAGAGTCATTACACCAGAAGTTCAAGCAAGGGTTGAAGAGAAGATACATCAATCAGGCCTGAAAAGTAATCATACTCTCCAATTTTTATTTGATGCTTTAAATCATTCCCTTTCTTTCCATATAGATCATGGAGATTCGAGGATAAATCTTTTTGAGGAAGGAGGGAATGATAGAGTACAACTGAGGCATGAAGAATTTGACATCCTTGGATATGGCAAGGAGCGTGGAAAAAGCATGAATCCCAACTAATTGAATCATGTTATAGTCCAAAAAGAGCTAAAAAGTGTGAAAAAATGCTTCCAATCATATAAGCTAATCATCCAAACCCAAAATAAGCCCATTTAGGAGGTATAACTTGAAGACAACATGTGCTACTCATGTGACCATTAAAAGTGACGTTTTTTATGCTTAATATTTAGGATTCATTTTAGTTATTTTAATTTTAAGAATAAGACCTTTGGTCAAAAGTTTCCTATTTAATATTAGGCTACCTTTTTGCTAATTTCTTTTCAACTTGTTTCCTAATATGAAAAAGGTGATAGGAGCCATCTTATGTCCAGATTTATTATTGTATGATGAGGTGTCACTTTTTAGGAGCATTTAATACTTATTACTCCTAGGGATTTTTGGTAGCCTTTTTCCATCCATAAATAGGTACAACTTTGTAAGGTTTTCCACACAATATGAATGAATGAATTTCTTTTCAGCAACTTTATTATTATTTAGTGAGTTCTTTCTTACTCATCCTTGAGTGCCAAAAAGCATGAGGACTTATCAAGGAGTGGCGATCATTATGGCATCCCAGAGTTAAGATTCAATGGGTCTTGATAGAGTAACGGCTGGGTATGGCTTGCAAGAGTTCAAAATTAAGAGCAAGGAATCAAAGCATTGAAGTGATCCAAGAGCTCTACGAATTAGAGCCCAGTCACTTGATTAAAGTTGTAGCCCAAAAGGAGCTTGTAGGTGTGATCATCAACTGTAAATTACAAGTTTCAGATCCAAGCCCAATTAGAGAAGATTACTTAAGTGATCATGTGCCACTCATGTGATCAATTAAAAAGGAATCTTCTTTAAGCTAATTTATTTAGAATTTTCATTTATTTTATTTTTTTTCAGAAATAAGGGCTTTTGGTCAAAGATTATATCTTGGAGATTAAGTTTTGGTTGTTTCCTATTTTAAAAATTTAGGCTCTAGAATTTTCTATTAGGTTTAGTAAGAAAGGTGCCACCTTTTGATTGATTTGAGGAATATTTTGTTTCCTTTTTCATTTAGATTGTGGTATCTTCTTTAGGATTAATTAGATTTGATTATTTTCTCTATTTTCATTGTAATTTTCATTTTTTTATTTTAGCCTAGGGTTTTGATTGCCTTATTCTATTATATAAGGAGCCACATATGTACTTTTGAAAGAGACAGATTAATGAGAATGAATTTTTAGAACTTATGTTCTTTTCTTGTGAGCTTTCTCTTGTATCCTTTGTGTTCTTGAGAGGATTCATAGACTTATCAAAGGAGTGGTTTTCCTTTGTGGCGTCCCAAAGTTAGGGTTCTAAGAGACGGGTTCTCTTAGGATCTTATCCCATTGACCAACATATCTTTCCTATTTTCTTGTCATTTTCGTTCATAATTATTATCCTATTTTTCTAGTTTAACGTGTTCATCTATCTTGTGTTTTCTTGTTATTTCGTGTGTCCTATTTGATTCTAACATGATCCGTGGTTCATTCCAAGTCATTGGAGGTTCAATCGGACAAGTTCCACTTGGGTCTTTCATCATTTGGAGCCCATTTCCTTTTACCAACATTTTGTTTCTTTCTTCTTATTTTCATCGTCTCTATTTTTTTTAGTTTTTGTTTATCGTTGTTCTTCACTGTTCTTGTGTTCAGTTTATGTTTCCTTGAGTTGCACGTTTCCTAACTCAAAGACGGCTCTTAGGACGAGTTCCTAAAGTGTCTCCGATTATCTTGTGTCCAATGACTAGTTAAACCACAAATCTATAAATAGAACTTCATTTGAATTTATGAGTAACGAATTTAAGTGAGTTATATGCCAAAATACTACTGTAATGAATTAAATCATTGTATGTGAGCATTCAAAGTTAAACACATCTCATTAGAGTGGACTTTAATGTATTTATCCACTCTTAGAGAGAGTTTCAATTATGTAATCTTTCTTTTTACAATTTTTAGATGGAATCTTAGTATGGGAAACTACTAAAGGAATTGTACATCTTATAACGGTGTGGGGATAGTGGGTTTACAAGTACCTAGTAAAACTTGTGGGACGTACTGAGGCTTCACAAATGCTCAAATCAAACTTGTGAGATATAGTGAAAATCTCAAGTAATGGCTTAAGGACTAGATGTAGGCCAATTAGTTTGGGCTAAAATAGTATAAATATTTATGTGTTGCACTTCATCTTCTCATTTCATTTGTTTACTTTATCATACTTTGTTCATCATTGTTCTGCTGCAACATTTGGTAAAATTGGGTTGTACTTCAAAAAGAGGCAAAAATCTTGCATCTCCTAATTTACCCTCCATCTTGGGTGACTAGCCAATTTAACAACATCCCTACTGATAATGATGAATAGAAGAACCCCTAAAAATCCTTTTCTTGTTGATGACAAAAAGGGGAAATAGGAGGACATAAGAAGAATCATAAGATATGAGGAGCTTAGGACTTAGTCTTAGGATTTCTCGTGTCTTTTTTCCACTACTTTATGTCTTACTCTAATAATGTGTTAACTCTGATATATCTTCCTTTTTGCTCTAAAATATGTTCATGTGTTTTGAACTGATGTACTTAATTATTATATGAATGAAAAGTGCAGTTCATTTCACTTTTTATGTTATCTTCTCTTTTCTTATATGGTGTGCTTTATTTTTAGTGAATTATTTATGCATATGTTGAATGGAAGTTTGCATAAGTTATCCATAGTACTAATCCTTGTTTGAGTGTTTTGTCGCCATAAAAAAGGGAGAATGTTAAATAAATGAAGATTTTATGTATTCCAAAAAACTTAGAGCTACAAAGATCATATCAAGGGAGTACAAAGCTAAAGAAAAAAGGTTGACCAAGTGAATGATGGAGCTTAAGTTGAAGAGATTTGATCTTTATGTAATTTTTATCTTTCACTTAGGTTGAATGGTGGTTTAAGCTTTAAACTTACTTAATTATCTTACCACTACTCTTTGATAAGCTATAGATTAAGTTTTTGTGGCTAGTTGAATGTTTTCAAATATGTTTTCTTGACCAAAACTACCTTCTTTGACTAAGGTAAGATGGATAGTCCACTAACGAGTCAATCTTGTTCTTGCTCTTACTTCGAGTATTGAGCTTAATGGACTAAGGTTAAGAGGTTGGTAGACTATCGTGGGTTGCTTCTTAATGTTCTTCTCTATGTTGGAGCTTAGTGGAACACTCTACCTATCTTAGTGGAATAAGGAACTATAACAGGGAGACGAAGTTCTCTAAGAAGCCTCCATAGTCTGACATCTTATGGAGGATAGTCCACTATCCTAGTACCTTAGTCCAATATATTTGGACTTAACTTCTGGGTTTCCAGGGATCAATAGCATCCAAGGGTAGCTTTTCATGAAATTGTGCTTGAGCTGAGCCTTTGGAACTGAAATCACTGCTCGATAGTCGACCAAGGTTCCACCTTAGTAGACTAATCTAGTTCAATGATAGACTAAGGGTTAGGTGTGTCTTACAAGAGTTCAAAAAGGAGCATGGAGAACTTGGAGGACTTGATCATGGTGCTAAATGAGAACATGGAAAGCAATTTTGGGAGCCCAAAAGATCCAAAACAATGAAGAAAGCTTTAAATGGATTGATCTAAGAGTTGTGACTTTTTGAGCCCACTTCTTTAGTTCAAGTTATAGCCCAAATGCATGATAATGCTCTTAGTTATACAAACCCAAAATGAACCCATTTGGAAGAGCTAACTTGAAGACATCATGTTCTCTACTTGTGACTATGAATAGTGACGTTTTTAATATGATTTTATTAGGAATTTTTGTTTATAAATCCTATGGTCAAATATTGTGTCTTAGAGATTAAGCTTTAGTTGTTTCCTAATTTTAAAACTTAGGCTCTAGAATTTTCTATTAGTTTTGGTAAAAAAGGTACCACCTTTTTAATTGATTTGAGGTATATTTTGTTTCCTTTTTTCACTGAGATTGTGGTATCTTCTTTAGGATTGATTAGATTAGATTTGATTATTTTTTATATTTTATTTAATTTCATTATTTTAAGTTTAACTTAGGGTTTTGGTTGCCTTATTCATCTATATAAGGAGCCACCTATGTATTTTTAAAATAAATAAATTAATGAGAATGAATTTTTAGAACTTATGTTCTTTTCTTGTAAGTTTTTCTCTTGTATCCTTTGTATTCTTAAGAGAATTCTTAGACTTATCAAAGGAGTGGTTTTCCTTTGTGGCGTCCCAAGGCTAGGGTTCTAAGAGACGGGTTCTCTTAGAGTCTTACCCCATTGACCAACATATCTTTCTTATTTTCTTGTTATTTTCGTGTATTATTTTCTTCTTAATTTTCAGATTCACATATTTCCTCTCCTCGTGCTTTCTTTGATGTTCGTGTGTCCTTATTTGATTCTAGCACGATCTGTGATTCATTCCAAGTCATTGAAGGTTCAATTGCACGAGGTCTGCTTGGGTCTTTCATCATTCAATGTTATAAGATGTGTCTAATAGCTAACTGGGATAGTGCACTAACTTACCAGGCTTAGTCAACTATGCTCTAACACGCATTAAATGCAGCAAGTGAATGCTATATCCAAGTTAGTAATGGCTAGTTTTCATATCTAACTACTAGATTTTGTTAAAATCTATATATGGACCTCATTTAAGATGGTGGGCAAGAGCATTAAGTGATATTGTGCCAATATTCTATTGAATCATTAAGATTCTTGTCTTGTGCTCATTAAAGTTCTACCTACCACTCTTATCTATGAGAAAGTGAGTTTCACTATTTTCAATATACTCTTTGAAAGAGCTAAACACTTGTAATTATAAATTTTACTTATGGGTATAAGTCTCAATGTGGATTTACATTGAGAGATTAATTTTACGCATCTTGTGAGAGTGTGAAGAAAAGAGTTTATAGCTCAAGTGAAGAGTTTGAAGCTTGTACTAAGGCAAGCAAAAGCCCGATTGAATCTTGTTAAGATTGGTGGAGAAATCTCAAATAGTGACTTGAGAATTAGACGTAAGTAAGATAAATCATAGTATTTGATTCTCTTTATCCCTACTTCAAGTTCTAGCCTTGTTTTTGAACTCTTGTACTATTCCATTTCTTTTCATTTTTGCAGAAATTTTCAAAAGCTCAATTCACTCCATCATGAGTATTCCAACTACCTTAAAATAGACTTGGTCTATACTAATAGATATCTTAATCATCCAAACCAAATGTAGAGTATTCATATCTTTTTTTTTGTTTAATTTCAATAAGCAATCTTTGTAAGTTAATAGGTAGAATATATTAATATTATTTTGCAATCTTCTTATTGTAGGATAAAAATATTAAATTAAAATGGGATAATAACACTTATGGACCAAAACTTTGAATTAATGTTACTTAGGACTCAAAGATTCTTAAATGACAAAAAAAGACTCATGGTATTAAACTTAACAAAATTTGGTTATTAAATTACCAAAATATCTTTTTTGGAATGACAATATCAAACGATTGAAGAAGAGCGTAAAAACTTAGACGTAACAGTGTTAAATTTTTTAAGTTGAGTGTCAAATAGTATACAATAACAATTGTAATTAGTGAGTGAAATTTCATTTCTAAGTGTAAAATGGGGGATGATTAGTGGAAAATCCTGAAATGTCATTGTCAAATAGATGAAGAGGAGTGTAAAAAATTAGGAGTAAAAGCTTTAATTTTAAAAGTCTGGAGTGTTAAATGTCAAATGTTTGACACTTGTTCTCAACAATTTGACACTTAAATTTCAGAATATGAAATTGATCTCCAACTGTTTTATATTAAATAGTTTATGCTCACTAAAATTAGAAGTTTCACTCCCAATTTTTTATACTTTTATCAGCCATTTAACACCGTTATTCTAGAATTCAACACTAATCCTCTCCCATTTTACACCTATGAATGAAATTTTACTTGCCAATTACAACTATTTACCAATGTTATTTGACACACAGTTTTAGGAATTTGACACTCTTCTTTAGCCACTTGACATTGCCATTCCAGAAAAGATATTTATGTAATTTAATAATCAAATTTTGTTATGTTTAGGAACATGGTTTTTTTTTTGTCATTTCAAGATTTTGGGGTCTCTAAGTGATATTAATTTAAAGTTTTGGTCCATAAATGTCATTTTTCCTATTAAAATTCAATAAAATAATAAGATTTGCTATCAAAATTAAATCTAAATCATTTAAATAGCGTACGTACAACATACATCATACGTTGCTTAGAGAAGCTCTTTGAATACTAATTCTATCATTTTTTTCCTCCTTAGTCAAAACAACTTTTTAACATAAGGGAGAAAACAACTTAACCGATAACCAAGAGGAGTGGGACATCACCTTTCTAAGTACCTAAAAACCCCTTGAAGATATGAAGTTGGAGTCCTTGAAGCCTACTATGGGAGCCAACCTCAAATAGATATATTCCAAATGGATATCCCTGGAGAGATCATGGGTTAGAATGGATTCTAATCGTTTTGTGAATAGCCAACGTGAAGCAATGATAAGGGGTACGGTTAGGGACTACAATGGGAATTGGATTATGGGTTTCAATGGAAAGCTTGGAGTTATGCCTAGCGCTGTTACAGGACTTTGGGCTATTCTTAAGCATATCAAACTCTGCTAGGATAACGGCTTTAAAAAAATTTTGGTTTGCAGTGATTCTATAAAAGTAGTTAATCTTATTAATAGGGGTGCCTCGGATAATCATCCTTGGAGGGATATTACCACCAATACAAGAGAGCTTATCATGAGAAATTGGACTACTGGGATTGACCATGTGTTCAGAGAAGCTAACGAATGCGCCAATTGTCTTGCACGTGCTACGCATGGTACCCACAGTGAGTTTGTGCTATTTTGGCATCCGCCAGTTTGATTGTAAGCGTTTTTTAGATTTTGATAGAGGGGAGGAGAATTGTTCTCCTTATCATACTACCCTCTCTACTTAGGTATCTTCTTTTCTTAAAAAAAAAAACAACTTAATCTTTAATATGAACAGATTATCAAGTTTAGGAATATTCACCTTATTGAAAAATATCACCAATAAATTAACATACTATCGTTCTGTACCCCAAAAAAAAAGACCAACTTAAATCCCCAATATTTTCTATCCTATTCATTGGGGCACACTTCTTTCATATCTCTTTCAGACTTGAATACCCACAAGTATATGGTTTTCATTACTGTTCACGGGTCACTCACAATTTCTAAAACATCGTATAGAGCAACATTTTTTTTTTTGCCAGAAAAGGATTAAATTCTGATTATTTAAAATAATTTTCAACTAAAATAAATGGTGAGAAAAAAATATGCGAGACCGATCTATTTTATTACGAATCCCAAATAAGTGAACTTCACATCTCTCATTTTCTTAAAAAGAAAATATTAAAAGGAGCCAAAGTTCTGTTATTAAATACTGATCAGAGATTAGGATTATTTCATCCTTTAAGTGCAAGTTTTTGTTTTTCTTTTTAAAGTGTCCACAAGAAGATATGCTTTATGCTGCAATAATTATTGGGAGCCCCACATATATAAAAGCAAAAGTAGGGACAACTCATACTATATTCCACAATTCTGCAGTATAGTCTGAAAAGAATTAAACAATTCAAAATTTAATTATTTCAAATCCCATGTAAAATTAGTTCAAAATTTATTTACTTGTTATAGTTGAAATAGCCGCAGAACGCAATTTTAAACATTACAAGGATTTGATAAAATAAATTTTAGTAACTAAAAAGTGTTATTAGTGGTTTGACTCTCAAAAGTTTATTTTGGTCAAAATACTAGAAAAAATTTAAGGATTTTCTTGTCATAAGTTTTATTTATTTATTTTTTGTTTGGATTATGGATCAATTAAAAATATGTATGTATGATAAACAATTATTTTGCAAAAAAATTTTCAACTAATAATTATGAATAAACTTTTGAGATTATGAAAGTGTAATAACTTGATTCAGTGCAATTTTGAAGAATTTTTTTGTCTAAAATTTTGAAGATTAATAATTAGGATTATATTTAAATAATTTTTTTTTTAACTTTTGTCAGTAAGTTCTTCAAATGAACTTAAAAGAAAATACATGTGCATTTCATTTAAATATGATAAATTATACTTTGATTTAAAAAAAGCACTTGTTTATAAACATTATAAACATCTTATATTATTATTAAAAGATCTTATGCATCATATTTTGATTGAATAATTGAGAATGAAAATATAAAACATTCTTTAATTAAACCTAAAATAATGATCATAATTATCAAAATTTAGAGAGATAATGAAAGTAATTGAATTAAAATATGACAATATGTAATTTAACTGAAAAGTTAAAGTATTTGCTTATAAAAATTATATGCATATTATACTAATATTAAAAAAATCATACACACCCTTTTTTATTGAATAATTAATAATAAAATTATAAAAATATTTAATTACATATAAAATGATCATCGTAATTATCTGAATTTAGAGATGATGAAAATAACAAATGTCACCCCAACTTCTAGTGATGTCCCTTTTATATAGCAAAAGTCCCAAATTTTAATCTTCTTCACATCCTACAAACCACTCATTATGCTCTTCAAATCCCTAAATTATACTCTCATCTTCATGTGAGATCAAGTTTTTTTCACACAAAATAATAAGGGTGTGGATAAATTTTTGGAACTCCCAAATCTGAGGCCATCCAAATCCAATCAAAATTAGTATTTGAAAGAGAAATATTAGATTTGTTTTTTGGTGAAAGAGAAATATTAGATTTGTTTTAGTCTTTCCATCAGCCACTTGCATTTCTCTCTCCGGACTCTCTTGTTCTTTCTCTTCTCGCAGCAACAAACAAAATCATCCAAGTTCGATAGATTTTCCATATTCTACTTTCTCGCTTACATCTCTTTCTCGAGCTGTTAATTTGTTTTTAAACAAAATTCCCATCTTAAATCCTTTTTGTCTGTAAATCGATATACCCATATGAGTGGCCAGCATCATCACCATACACCAACCCATCCCTCCAAGAAACAAGAAGATTCCTATAATACAGCGAGGATAAAGAGCTAGAAGAGCACTTTCTTTCTTCACTTTTCTTGTCTTGAACACTATTCCTCAAGAATCCCAGTTTCTGAAACCCTAATCCTAACTCGTTTCTGAAGCGAGAGCTCCAAGATTTCATCCACATTTTGATTAAATAGGAGAAAGAAGAATACTGTGTCTTTGTTTCCTTTGAGATTTGCATTAATGTCACATCTAGATGATGCTCCTTCTACTCCCGGAAAATTCAAGATGGAGAAGTCCCCCTATTTTCACAGGGTTCGATGGCATTCCTCGCTAGCGAAGCTCACGTTTTGGTCTTTCGTGTTCTTAGGTCTGATCTTTGTCTTCTTTTCCCGATCGCAACCATCGGGGTCGCTTCCTTCAGATCCATCTCGCCGTTCCCTGAGAACGAGCGGGTGGGGTGGTCCCGCATGGGAGAAACGGATTCATTCTTCTGCCAAAGTAAGGTCTCGCAATGGGATATCGGTGCTGGTCACCGGAGCCGCCGGATTCGTCGGAACCCATGTCTCTGCTGCGCTTAAACGCAGGGGTGATGGTGTCCTGGGAATTGACAATTTCAACGATTACTATGATCCTTCTCTGAAACGTGCTCGCCAAGCTCTTCTAGAAAGAACTGGGGTGTACATTGTGGAAGGTGATATCAACAATTCAGAGCTTCTGAGGAAGCTATTCGAGGTTGTACCATTCACCCATGTGATGCATTTGGCTGCTCAAGCTGGTGTGAGGTATGCAATGGAAAATCCTGGATCATATGTGCACAGCAATATTGCTGGTTTTGTCAATCTACTTGAAGTTTGTAAATCGGTGAACCCACAACCTGCAATAGTGTGGGCTTCTTCTAGCTCTGTTTATGGGCTTAATACGAAGGTACCCTTCTCAGAAAGAGATCGAACAGACCAGCCTGCTAGTCTGTATGCTGCAACTAAGAAGGCTGGTGAAGAAATTGCTCATACATACAATCATATATATGGCCTTTCCTTAACAGGACTGCGATTCTTTACTGTTTATGGACCTTGGGGAAGGCCAGACATGGCATACTTCTTTTTCGCAAGAGATATTTTGAAGGGGAAGTCAATTTCAATATTTGAAGCGCCAAATCAGGGTACGGTTGCAAGGGATTTTACATACATTGATGACATTGTGAGAGGTTGCTTGGGAGCATTGGATACCGCAGAGAAGAGCACTGGTAGTGGTGGGAAGAAGAGAGGTTCAGCTCAATTGAGGGTTTTCAATTTAGGGAATACTTCACCTGTGCCAGTTGCAGAACTTGTGAGCATTTTGGAGAGGCTCTTGAAGGTGAAGGCAAAGCGAAACATAATGAAGCTGCCGCGAAATGGCGATGTGCAGTTTACCCATGCAAACATCAGCTTGGCTCAGAGAGAACTTGGGTATAAGCCTACAACAGATCTGCAGACTGGTTTGAAGAAATTTGTTCGGTGGTACCTCAATTACTATTCTGGTGGGAAGAAAGCTGCTAGTTGATGGATTCTTTTAAGTGTGTGGTAGGAACATTGAATTCTTGTTCATCATGATTGTTGTGATTGTCCTTTAGCATTTCTCTGTTCCTCACACGATCACATCGTGTTTCATGTCTCGATGATGCCATATAAGGAGGAAACATTGTTTCTTACACTGAAGAAGTTTTGTCATTGATGGAGATCATTTCCTGACACCTGTAACAAATATCAAACAAACTATTCTTCTCTCATTCTTTTTGCAGAATGTAATTGTTTTAGTTTCAGAACTGTAGCATTTATGACTGAGAGCATATTCTGATTGGTGGCAGTGTATAATTCTTAATATGCAAACTTAATAAAATAGCACACTATAGTTTGATTCATTTTTTCTCACTGAATTAAACATGTATTTTTCTTGCAGTAGTTCAACTTTTTTCTTGTACTAATTTTGTTGTATTCATGTTTCTAACATTTTGATGGTGACTCTGGCATCCGATACCTCTTCTCCATGAACTGCTAGCTCATTTCTTTCTTCTTTTTTATAATTAGTGTTAGAAAAAGGGTCTTGCATAATGCAGTATTGATAAAGTGCTCGCTTTATAAAGTTGGAGGAAGCATCTATGACATGCTTTTGAAGCTTCCTTTCCATATGAAAGGGCTAACAGTGGAAACATCATTTGGGAATCATATTGCTAATTTTGACATTTCAGTTGACTGAAGAATTAAATGTTGCGAGCACACATTTCGGTTGTGGTTTCTTCCTATTTTCATTTACATGTTATAGTTAATATTTGGTATGATATGTGTAAACATGTGCTGATTCCGTAATGTTCAGTTTAAAAAGAGTTTGTTCAAGACCTTTTGCCTTTTGGTTGAAGGGTCTTTCTAACTCTCTTTTCTTCTTTTCTGTATGAGTTCCATTTAAGTTGATGAACTTATTCAAGTCAGGAGACTTCACTGGCAATTTCTCAACATCATCTTCACCTCTATATAACGTATATATAATGAGGCTTGTTCATTGTACATTTCCCATTTCTGAAAGTTTTAAAGAACTGGTATGAAGCATTGAGGTGTTCTGTAGAAAACATCATTCTTGTCTGATTTGGATCTCTGGCTTGGCATTGAGTTTCAATGGTACTTACATGTTGTCAATTGCTGTACTGTCCCTTTCAATAAACTAGGGCTTGAGACTATAATTGGATAGTGCTATGATTCATTCAATTGTGTGATAAGTTGAAGTTAGAGCAATTAAAGATTATTTGCATTTTGCTTCTTGGCTGAGAAATCAGTTAAGCATTTGGATGTTCCTGACAGTCAAGCTTTGATATCCCTCATCATCCCATTGTTATGAATAATACACAGTTCTTCTGAAGTAGAAGATCTGTAAATTTGATGAGGTTTGCTTCATAAGGAAAGAGACAGGAGATTTTCTTTTTCTTTTTTTGAGAAAAAACCTCAAACCAATTAAATTTCTAGAAAATTCAAGGATCATCTGTTTCGGAGGATCTATGATGGATATATGAAACCTTCTACAACATGAAGCCTCATTTAATACCAAGTACCTTCCATCTTTTTTCTTTTTTTTTGGGTTGGAAAACTAGCATTGTGAGATGACTTGGGACTTGTGAAAGATCATTCTGAAAGACGATAGTGCATCTCTTGCAATACTTTATATCGCTTGTGCTTAATTATGGGTTGATTCTTTGCTTATGTTTAACTGTTACCAATCAAGTCAGACGTTAACCCATAGACTGATATGCAACAGACTCCAAGCAACACACGATTCACACTAATGAAACATTCTAAAACTCAGCCGTTACTCTTGACTTCTTTTGTGAGTCCGTTTCATTCCACTCTACCTTTTTCTTTCCCTCTTCTTTTTTTCTTCTTCTAAATTTATCTTTTTCTTCGAACTAATATGCAAGAAATCCATAAATGAACATTTGAGTTGATATTTTAAACATGTAACACTCACTTTAAGAAGATTTTATTGACTTCTTACATTATAATGAGAAAGAATGTGGTTGAGTATTGGGTCATGTTTCATCTTTACATTCCCTACAGTCAATGTCATGACAATTGGATTATATCTTCCAAGTCGATTGGTGAACTACCAAAGTGAACTTTACTTTATTTCAAGACCACTCCAAAAATCAAAACCAATAAAAGGCGACAAAGAATCAACGAAATCAATTAAAAAAATTAATAAAATTGGTCAAAACCAATAAAAATGAAAAACAATTAAGAATCAATAAAAAATTAGTTTTTTTTTTATTTTTTAGATAAATTTATTTTAATATAAAAATTTTAAGCAAAAATTTAAAAGAGGTTACTTTAATTGCAATTAGTTTCATCATGGTTCAACTACAATGGACAACGACCATGAACAAATGTTTTAATAATCTGTTCAATCTAACCAGGGGGGGGGGGGGGTGGGGGAATGACTTCGATCTCTATGAATTCATTAAATGCATTCCCACTTATGATACAAAACGATTCATCTGCTAAAAATTTCTATTGCGGTCAAAGTAATTTGCATGAGTTTGAACTGATATTTACATTGGTTTAATGATTGATTCAATTTTAAAATATTAATATGTATCTCATTGTAAATCTGTTATATAGATTCGCAAAAGTGAATGTGTAAATTCTCAATGGAAGATTGGTAATGAAGTTCTCAATGTAAGAGTATTCCGCTTGTTTTCTCCAGTGGAAATGGGGGGATTAGGTCCCAGATCTCCACATCTTGTTGGAAAGCTTTGAATGCAGGTTCGAATTCGCTTCTGGGGAATACTCTTAGAACCAAATATGTCAATCTTGATGAGGTCGGGGATTTGAAATCCACTTCTGATTCTTCCTGGACGTGGAAGGGAGTTGTCAAAGCAAGTTCTCTTATCTCTTTTAATCTTCAATGGAAGATTGGTGATGGGGATCTAATTTCTTCAAACCACCATTTATGGTGTCCATGCGGTCAGATCCAGAGCTATGTAGCGGATCTTATTACGCATGCAAAAGATGTTATGAATAATTCGTTTAGTGGAAGATCCTCAAAGTATAATTTCTCTCGAACAAGTTCTGTGGACGATGCTATGTGTTTCATGAAGGAGCCAAGATTCTTCCACTGGAAGTATCCCAAGAAGCCAAAACAAGTATTTTCAGCAGGCGTCTGTCAAAGCCTCAAAAGTTCTCCTACTGATGTGGCTGATGTTGGATGGAATCATAAGCTTCTAACCTTCAGATCCAGGATGGACGAATATTATCAAAATGCATGGAAGGAAAAAGAAGCTTACCATGGACACTTGGATCTTGTTTCAACGGAAGGGAATCTCTTCTTTCATATGGAGAGCTTATAAGCGGCTGGGTAAATATAAGATTCCATTATCAATCTTGCGCTGATCGCTGCTGTGGTGGATCGTTCAATCTAAGTCTTTTTAATTCTGAATCTTTCAATGAATTTCATATCCTTTGCATGAGTCACAAAGTTTTTTGTTTTTTTCAATTTTCATCTTGGTTTTAACCTTTGTGATATTTTTCAGTCCAACATTAAATCTCCGTTAGATAATTTCACTTGTTTTAGGTTTGGCATTATAAACATTTTGGAGGCTAAGAGATATATTTCTTTAGTTTCCAGTCTAAATTATCCTTGTACCATTACTTAATTTTATTAAAATTTGTCCTTTTATGAAAAAAAGAATATGGAAATTCTTGTGATGCAAGCAAGCTAGGAAGCATGGAGCAAGCCTTGACATTAGAGAGAAAGAGGCTGCACATATGATCCAAAAATTGAAAACAATTAATTCATTACAAAGCATACGAGACCCAATGATGAGATTCAGAGTTGATCCATTACAAGGCATAAGAGGTCTAACAACGAGAGCAAGTGCTAAGGTGATGAAAGAGGTCTTGAATGATATAATCAACAAGCAACTTGAGATAAAATCTTTGCACTTAAGTGAATTTGAAGTCTAAGAGCATAAGAATGGCATGATTATGCTTTTATATGTAGACGTTTCAAATTCAAGTCCAAATCAAACCCATCATGAAGAACTGACTTAAAAAGCATGTGGCTTAGGAATTAATGGGCTTCGTTATTGTTAATTTCATTTTTATTAATTATGAGCTAAATTTTGTTGATTAATAATGCCTCAATTAATTAGTTAGTAGTCTTTTTGATAGCTCATATTATAAATAAGCATATCATGTGACAAACATATAATTTCATTAATGTGGTGATATGTTAATAAGGGTATATGTATTATTTTTATTATTTTCTTCTGAATTTTCATTACTTATTTTTAGAAATTTATTTTATTAGTTTCTTTCGTCCGTTAGGAGTGTTATTAGATATCAAAGTCTCCTAATCTATTAGGATTACTTAAGCTCAAATTAATTAGATTTCATAGGCTCATTAGATTAAATTTTCTCTTACCTATTTAAAGCCCTCTATTCTAGACATTTTTCACATATTGGATGAATGAAATTTTAATTTTGTTAATTTTCTTCTTACATTTCTTTGAGTGTTAGAGAAAATATTATCACCTATCAAAGAATTGGTCATTTTTTGTGGCACCAAAATTAGGGCTCAAGAGACTAGTTCTCTTAAGTTCTATTTCACAAGGTCAACATCTTCCATTCTTATCTTTTCTATTTTCTTGTTTTCTTTGCTATTGTCTTGTGCATTTTTGTTGTGTTTCTTCCTTACTGACCAGATTTTGTGTTCTTTGGTTTGTAATGATCTGAGTGTCATACAAATCAAAGTGGATTGTTTGGAATGGTTTTATAAGGGTCTATCATATTGCTATTATAATCAAATTAATTTGAGTTTGAAAACCCCTATCCCTAGTAGAGTGTAGTGTCACAAAGCAAGAGGTTGACGCCACCACAGGTAGCTTTCATGATGTTTGGTGGTTAAGCGTGAAGTTTGTCTGTTTTGGCAATTTATTTAATTAAGTTTACATTTGTTGCTCTAATCACTCGTTTCTTGCCTTTACCTCTTTCATGTTAGCTTTTAGAACCTCATTTTTTGTACATCTATCTATTATTAGCCCGTTTGGTTTTCAGTTAGTTAAAAATGAGTTTTGGTAGAATTCATTTTGTAACGTAGTTATAATAAAAATTAGTTTTGAACTAACGTATTTATGTTTGGATAATTTATTTGAAAATTGGTTTTGGTAAAACTCATAATTTTTCTCTAAATTAAGCTTAAACTCTATCTCATGATTAATTTAATTTACTTGGACAAAATTTAATCTGCATTTATTTAATTGAGAACATAATATATCTGATATAATATTTTATTACAGGTCATGATATATAAAAATTAAAATTTTGAAGGGACATTTTGGTCAATAAATAGGATAAATTTTATGGAAATTTTATTTTCCTAATTTTTCTATTTTTCTCATTTTTATTAATCTATTTTTATCTGACTTTAAAATAAATATAGGCAAAAATGAAGAACCAAATGGAAAAGTAACAAATGGATTGCTTCTCCCTCAACTCTGTTTTGATCCAAATTCACGGCAGCAACATGGTTGATTTTAACACCCAAACATCAACAAAAATAAAATGAGAGAATTGGTTTTGGGCTGGAGCGGAGTTTGAGAAGGAGAATCAAACAGAGCCTATGTCACATTGAGAAGGATTCTAATTTTTTGATTTAACAAAATAAAAAGCTATACGTTATTTATTATATTTTGTTATTATTATTTAATAATAATTTTATTATTATTTATTTAAAAATACAAAAAATATTTTTATTAAAAAAAATATTTTTGTATTATTTTCATTTTATTTTACGATGTATATCAAATTATACTGATGGCCTTTTTCAAAAGTATGGTTTTACCGGCATTTTTCAGAACTAATGGACGTTAGTACTAATTTGCAGGCCTTCTATTCCATATCAAATAGGGGCTCCATCACATGGGATTGCACGTCTAATTACACATGATTGTAGGGGAAAATAATAATAATAATGATGAAATATGATATATAAAGTCCAATATAAAGTGTTAGTAACATTTGAACTTTCTAAAATTATCATTAAAACCATAATTTAAAACATCATTGTAGTACTTAAAAGTTCTAAGTTATAATTTTGAGAGAAATTAGTGTTATTAAACAATTTTAATGATTAATTTAAATTTTCACAAACAAATTTAATTTGTATACTCATTATCTGTCATTAATTTATTTTAGACTCTAAATGTCATTTTTTTAAATAATGATACATGTTCTTGATTGGTGCATTTCACTTTGTAAAGTGAGAAATGCTACCGTGTACATTAGTACATGAAAAATTAGACTGGATCGGCCGTGTAACACCATACTTTCTATTATTCCCATGTATAATAATATATCTAAATCCAAATAAGTCATTTTAGAAGCTTGAATCATTAAAGAGAGCAAATTAGAAAAATATAAAAATTCAAAGTTACTATTCATTTGGTATTCCATTTTTTTTTGCTGAATTTTAAAAAATCGTAACTAAATCCAAAAAAAATCATATGGAGTGATTCAAGAATCTAAAAATTGTTGAAAATATTCTCTATATAGAAAAAATATGAAATTTGAATTTTGACATATTAATTGATATGGTATTTTGATCAAAGTTTACTATTTAAATGGTCAAAACAGAATTTGCAGGCTTTAAAAAAAATAGAATTTTCAAGTTTTCTGGCCTATTTTAAAAAATTAATATCTCTTAATATACTTATCTAAATCATGTGATCTATGGCTTCTTGGAAATCTCTACTAGTCTAGTTTATGATCATATATAACACTCTTATGTTATACTCTATTTTGACTAAACAATACTTGCTTGAACAATCAGTACTCAAAATAGACAGATTATGGAATAAATTTGCAAAACCATTTTTACACAATATGTTCTGATAACTCTTAGATTTTCATTATTTTTTACCTCAATACTTAGTGTTTTTGATAATTAATTTTGAATAATTTTTTATTTTTTTATGATTTTAATTATTTTAGCTGAATTTTGGAATTTTGATAATTTTGGGATAATTTTTTAAAATTAAGCTTTTAACTTTATTTTTTTATCTTTCAGATTATTTTAATAATTTAATTATTCTTATTTTATTTTATTTAATAATTCTCATTATAATTATGGGTCATTTGTGGTTTAATTGTGACTAAAAAATTGATTAGTATTTGACCTATACAGGGGCAAAATGATAAAAGATTTTTGAAAATTTATTTTTAGTATTTTATTTCCCTTATTTTTATTTTTTTGGTTCATAATTTTCCTCCAAATTGGACTTAAACTTTATCTTATAATTAATTTAATTTTCTTGAACTAAAATTTAATTTATATTTATTTAATTAAGAATATAATCTATCTGATCTAACATTTTCTTATAAGTCATGAGCCATAAATATTAAAATTTTGAAGGAATATTTTAGTCATCAGATATGAGGAATTTTATGAAAAACTTATTTTCTCAACTTTCTCATTTTCCCTCACTTTTATTTGCCCATTTGTATCACTCACTTTCTTTCCACCTTATTTCCCAAAACCATTCAAAACCCTTACCTTTGTTTTCTTTCTTAACTTTGTAACCCTTCCCTTTTCGTTTTCAGAACAGAGAGCTACCTCCACCTCTTGCTTTCCTCTTTCCTCTCGATTTCTTTCATTCTCCTTCATCCTCCTCCATTTCTCTTCCAACATTCCACCAGTTTTTGGCTAATCCCTTCCTTCTCCACACCATTTTCGGCCCTCCTCCTCCAGTATAGTCCAAAACAGTTCAGCGTCCTCTTCTTTCACTCTCTAATTCACATTTTCAACACCATTTTCCATGGTTTTAGCTTCAAGCTCCCTTCCTCTTTAGATTCTCTTCCATTTTTGTCATTTTTTCAACTTCCTTCCACTCTATTATTCAGATTTTATTCAGCCATTGTTTCTTCCTTCACTCCTCCTCCACCTCTTGGAATGCTTGCTTAATTGGTGAAGATATTTGCTGATATGGAGGAGTGAGTTGGTGATAATTTAGCACAACTTGGAGAGGATTTCACAAAGGGCTATGGACTTCAACACACTTGGGCTTTAGATAATTATTTTTCTCCCCTTTCTTATCTTTTTATACTTGTCTTAGGCTAAATTAGGATAGTTTATTGAATATTTTAGCTTGAGATTAGTATAATGATTGGTTAATTGTTGATGAAAGCCTATGGATTATTTTGTGACCACTTGAGATTTTGAATTGGGAACTTTGTATGGTTACTAAATTTGTTAAGGACTTTTGTTAAATTTTTGGCCCATTGCATCTTGGAATTCCTTGCATCAATTTTGAATTGGGTTGCTTGAATTGACTTTGTAGGTGATTAATTAGGTGATTTGGTTCTTGTTGAGTATTGAAATTGTTGAGTTGATAATGATTGATCGGCTGTAATTTTTGGCTATATATGGAATCATTGTGCAAATCATACACACTTAATTATTTATCACATAATCTTGCATGTTAGGTGTTTGATGAAATGTCTAAGTGTGTTATCATTATAAGTATTTTGTTTGGCATTTTACATTTTGGATCTAATGGTTTTAATAGAATGTGACATTTTCAAGTCACCAAACTCCCTCCTCCCCCTAAAAAACTTGTAATTAGTTAAGGTCATTTGCATAGTATTTAGTTCTTGCATTAATCCACTGGCATTTTAGTTAGCAATTTAGGTCATTTTAGTTTTCATTTTTAGCTTATTCTAGTTGTACATTTTAGTTCATTTTAGCTTATTCTAGTATTCCTATTCATTTTCAACCATCCGCATTAACATCTCTCACCTTACCATACATTTTTCATCCACCCAATCACACTTTCTTAACTAACTTTTTGCCATTTAATTTTCGTATACATATTTAGTTCATTTCATTTTGCATTATAGGTTGCATTTAGTTTAGTACATATTTGGGCAATTTTGGGATTAGACTAGCACATATCATACCATTCATACACTTTTTCATACACTCACACTTTTATATACTTCCATTCCATACATCCTACATATTTCATACACCCACACACCCACACACTTTTTCATACTTCCATACATTCATATACATACTTGCATACTTTTCTTACATTTTAGTTTTTAATTAGTTTTCATTTTGCATTCTTAATTACTTAAATTTCTCTCCTAAGTAGGATTTAATCTAGTGATGAAAGACTCAAGCGGAACTCGTCCGATTGAACCTCCAATGATTTGGAATGAATCACGGATCGTGCTAGAATCAAATAGAACAAATGAAACAGAAAGAAAACACAAGATAGATGAATACGTTAAACTAGACAAAATAGGATAATAATTATGAACGAAAATGATAAGAAAATAGGAAAGATATGTTGGTCTATAGGATAAGACCCTAAGAGAATCCATCTCTTAGAACCCTAGTCTTGGGACGCCACAAAGGAAAACCACTCCTTTGATAAGTCTAAGAATTCTCTCAAGAACACAGGGGATACAAGAGAAAAACTCACAAGAAAAGAACATAAGTTCTAAAAATTCATTCTTATTAATCTGTCTATATATCAAAAATACATAAGTGACTCTTTATATAAAGGAATTAGGCACCAAAACCCTAGGCTAAAATAAAAAACTAAAATTACAATAAAAATAAAGAAAATAATCAAATCTAATCAATCCTAAAGAAGATACCACAATCTAAATGAAAAAAGAAATAAAATATTCCTCAAATCAATCAAAAGGTGGTATCTTTCTTACTTTAACTAATAGAAAATTCTGGAGCCTAAATTTTAAAAATAGGAAACAACTAAAACTTAATTTCCAAGACACAATCTTTGACCATAGGACTTATTTTTGGAAATTAAATTAAATAAACGAAAAATCTAAATAAAATAGGATAAAGAAGACTCCTTTTTAGTTGATCACATGAGTGGCACATGATCACTTAAGTAATCTCCTCTAAATGGGCTCTCTTTGGGCTTAGATCTGTAACTTGCAAAGAAGAGAATATAATCAAGCTATTTGGACTTCTTGGGCTGGATCATCTATGCCTTGCAATGGAACTTTAGCCTCCTAAGCTTGATTTCCAAGTGATGAAGCTTTCTTTTTATGCTTTGCAATTTGTCCAAGGACCCTCAATGCTTCATGCCTCAAGCGTACTCTATCATCTAGTTACTCTAGTGTGAAACGACATAGATTTGTGCTCTATACTACATTATTTCATTGAACCTAGCTTTTAATTTAAAATCCCTACGGCAAAGTCTTTCATCTACATGCTTTAAACTTATCCAAAATATGTCCATAACATTACAAGATACCTAGAGAAACATAATGGCAGTAAGGCATATGATAGAAGATGGCTTGGACAAATTTAGGAGCATAGGAGGAGGCTTTATCACTTGGAAAGAATCAAGTCCAAGACCCGTTGGAGGAGATTACTTAAAAGATCATGTGCTTCACTAAAATAGTATGTGACTTAAGCATTATTGGGTTTAATTAGTGTTAATTTAATTTTTATCAATTATGGACTGAACTTTATTAATTAATAAAGCCCAATTAATTAGTTAGTAGTCTTTTTGATTGTCCACCTTGTAAATAAGTATATCACATGCTAAACATGTGATTTCATTAATATGGTGGTATGTTTATAAGGCTTTAGATATTATTTTTATTATTTTTTATGAATTGTTGTTATTTTATTTTAGGATTTTATTTTTACTAGTATTCTAGGTCCAATATGAGTGTTATTTGAGCTCAAAGTCTCATAATCCTATTAGCATTACTTGAGCCGAAATTAATTAGGTTGTCTAGGCATTAGGTTAGATTTTACTTTGTCTATTTTAGGCTAACTTTTATGTGCATTCTTCATATTTAGACGAATGAGAATTTCAATTTTGTGAGTTTTCTTCTTGCGTTTCTTTGAGTGCTAGAGAGAGCACCATGACTTATCAAGGAATTAGTTAATTTTTGTGGTGTTACCGAAACTTCAAGAGATCGATTCTCTTGGATTCTAATTCACCTAGACCAATATATCTTTGTGTTTTTCTTGTGTGTTTTAATTGTTTTCCTTATTGTCCACTTTTGTAATCCTTGTTTCACAAAGATCCGGGTGTCATTGATAGAGTACGCTTGAGGCATGAAATGTTGAGGGTCCTTGGACAAATTGTAAAGCATAAAAAGGAAGCTTCATCACTTGGAAATCAAGCTTGGGAGGCTAAAGTTTCATTGCAAGGCATAGATGATCTAGCCCAAGAAGTCCAAAAAGCTTGATTATGTTCTCTTCCTTGAAGTTCAGATCCAAGCCCAAAGAGAGTCCATTTAGAGAAGATTACTTAAGTGATCATGTGCCACTCATGTGATCAACTAAAAAGGAATCTTCTTTATTCTATTTTATTTAGAATTTTCGTCTTTTATTATTAAATTTTGAGAAATAAGACATATGGTCAAAGATTGTCTTGGATATTAAGTTTTGATTGTTTTCTAATTTTTAAAGATTAGGTTCTAGAATTTTCTTTACTTTTCAGCAAAAAAGTGCCACCTTTAGGAGTGATTTGCAAGAATATTTTGTTTCCTTTTTAAGTTAGATTGTGGCGCCTCCTTTAGGATTAGATATGATTATTTTCTTTATTTTTACTGTAATTTTCGTTTTTTTATTTTAGCCTAGAGTTTTGGTTAACTTATTCCTTTATATAAAAAGCCATTCATGTACTTTTGATGAAAACAGATTAATGAAAATGAATTTTTAGAACTTATGTTCTTTTCTTGTGAGTTTTTCTCTTATATCCCTTGTGTTTTTGAGAGAATTCTTAGACTTATCAAAGGAGTGGTTTTCCTTTGTGGTGTCCCAAGGCTAGGGTTCTAAGAGACAAGTTCTCTTAGGGTCTTATCCCATTGACCAACATATCTTTCTTATTTTCTTATTATTTTCATGCATTATTTTATTCTTAATTTTCAGATTCACATATTTCCTCTCCTCGTGCTTTCTTTGCTGTTCGTGTGTCCTTATATGATTCTAGCACAATTCGTGGTTCATTCCGAGTCATTGGAGGTTCAATCAGATGAGTTCCGCTTGGGTCTTTCATCAGTCATATATATTAAAGTGGGCTCTTTGGATTGATTCCATAAGGGTTCACCTATCATTTGGTACCCGAGTTTAGGCTTACAAATCAAGGTGTGTTTTCTGATTTGTTTCCTTTTTTTTTTGTTTTGTTTTCCTTTTTCCTTATTGTTCAGAAAATCATCATCACTATTTTTATCATTGTTCATCATCGTACTATTCACTATCACTGTTTTGCAGTACTGGTCATGTCATTGTTTTTGTGTTACTATTCATAACTATTCAGTCTAAAGGAGATTTAAAAAAAATAAAAAAATAATAGCAACAGAAAAAAATATTAAAAATAATAAAAAAATCTGAAAAAAAAAATTGATTGCTGCAAAAAAAATATATATAGCAAAAAAAAAAAGAGTAGTAAAAAAAATAAAAAAAATTGATTGGACTTGATTTGGAACTTGATTGACTTAATTTATCAACTTTGGTGGCAATTCACATTAAATCTCTATAATTTGTCTTTCCTTCAGATTTATTTCTTTATCAATTTCCTACCAATTTTCATCCTTCTTTTGTTCTATTCCTTTCAGATTTTTCTTGTTGGAAATTTCAGTTCACTTAAATTAGGATCTTTGAGAACTTTAATTTTGGACTTTTGTTTTTTGTGATTGCCATTTCTTTAAAAATTGATTTCCTTTTGATTGAAGTTGTGGTTTTAATTTAGTACTCTTATAAGAAAGAAAGCTTTGAGTGGAAAAACACAAGAGAGAAATTGCATCATATTTGATTTGCCTTAACTTGTGTGAAACATGAGTGTATTTGCATTATTTGAGTGAAAACACGTGAGAAAGTGTGTGAGGTCCCTATTTCTTTCTCTCTGTTAAACACTAACATTTTAGATTATAAATATGGCTATTGGAGAATTTGATCTTAAGGCCTTATTAAGGACTTTCAATGATCAAATTAAGGAAGTGAATGCAAAATTAGATCGCTTGGAGTTTCCTTCTAAAACTAAAGCAAGTTGTAATCTAAAGGTTTCTATTCATACGAATGTTCTTAGCACCATCAAACCGAAGATCTCACTATTTCATGGTGAGAAAAATCCTGATGTTTACTTGGATTGGGAAAGAAAATTTGAACAAGTCTTAGCATATTGCAACTACTCCAAAATAGAGAAGGCACAATTTGCTTACCTTCAATTGGGTAAAAAGGTTGCTGCTTGGGGCAAACGAATGAAAACTAGATGAGCTACGAATGGAGAACCTTATATTATAACATAGAATGAAATGAGAGCAGTCTTGAGGCAAAAATACATGTCATCCAAAGTTAAAAGTGTGGTTGAACATTCGAAGGATATGCAAATACCCGTGGTCCAAGATTCATGTGATTTCCACATGGAGAAAGATGATCAAGTGGATGATGACATTGCTACCACTTCAACAACAGATGATATAACAAGAGAATCCACTACACCTAATCCTCAAAACTCTGATATTATCTCTTATGATTTAAGATGTGATAATTCTAATGAGAAGAATGATATTGCTTGCATTGATGATCTCTCTTGTGATGGAACAACTGAATTGGAATCCGAATTAGGATGTGTTGAACTTGAGAATCCCAATATGTTTAATGTTATTAATTGTGATAATGGGATTGAACATGATATCTTGCTAAATCTTGAAGAGAAAATTGGTTTAGATGTTGATAGTGTTGTGTTAGAAAGCTTAGATGATTCTAGTTGTGCTTCTAGTGTGCAAATTGAAAATAATGTTGTAGCATAATTGGGAAATGAATTTCATGGTATTGCTTGTACTTTTGAGCATAATTATGATTGTTTGCATCCTTTAGAGGAAAATCATGTTTTATATGTTGCTAATCAGTTGGTGGAAAATTCTATGGATAATGATGTGATTCCTTTGGAAATTGGCTCTTATGATTCCAATGATGGGCATATTGACATAGTAATTGGAGATTATACTTTTAATTTTAACTTCAATGGGCATGTTAGTCTTTGTTCTTTTGTATTAGAATATGCTCATGAATCATTGCCATGTACTTTAGGTGAAACTTATGAGAAAATAAAGAGTGAAATTAGGTGGAAAAACATGAGTGGGAAAAATAAGAGAGAAATAGTCCACAAAAATGCAAAGAGTGCAAAAAGAGTAAGTAAGAAAAAGATTGAGAGAAGATTGAAAAAGAGAAAGAACAAGTGATAGAGTACACTTGAGGCGTGAAACGTTGAGGGTCCTTGGACAAATTGTAAAGCATAAAAAGGAAGCTTCATCACTTAGAAATCAAGCTTGGGAGGCTAAAGTTCCATTGCAAGGCATAGATGATCCAGCCCAAGAAGTCCAAAAAGCTTGATTATGTTCTCTTCCTTGCAAGTTGCAGATCCAAGCCCAAAGAGAGCCCATTTAGAGGAGATTACTTAAGTGATCATGTGCCACTCATGTGATCAACTAAAAATGAATCTTCTTTATTCTATTTTATTTAGAATTTTCGTTTTTTATTATTAAATTTTGAGAAATAAGACATATGGTCAAAGATTGTCTTGGATATTAAGTTTTGATTGTTTCCTAATTTTTAAAGATTAGGTTCTAGAATTTTCTATTAGTTAAAGTACGAAAGGTACCACCTTTTGATTGATTTGAGGAATACTTTATTTCCTTTTTCATTTAGATTGTGGTATCTTCTTTAGGATTGATTAGATTTGATTATTTTATTTATTTTCATTGTAATTTTCATTTTTAATTTTAGCCTAGGGTTTTAGTTGCCTTATTCATTTATATAAGGAGCCACCTATGTACTTTGGAGGAGACAGATTAATAAGAATGAATTTTTAGAACTTATGTTCTTTTCTTGTGAGTTTTTCTCTTGTATCCCTTGTGTTCTTGAGAGAATTCTTATACTTATCAAAGGAGTGGTTTTCCTTTGTGGCATCCCAAGGCTAGGGTTCTAAGAGACGGGTTCTCTTAGGGTCTTATCCCATTGACCAACATATCTTTCCTATTTGCTTGTCATTTTCGTTCATAATTATTATCCTATTTTTTCTAGTTTAACGTGTTCATCTATCTTGTGTTTTCTTGTTATTTCGTGTGTCCTATTTGATTCTAGCACGATCCGTGGTTCATTCCGAGCTATTGGAGGTTCAATCGGACGAGTTCCGCTTGGGTCTTTCATCATTTGGTATCAGAGCTTAGGTTTGCTAGCTTCAAGGTTTGTACTTTTCTCTTATTGTTCTTTATTTCGTCCCTCTATCCATATTTCCATATTGTGTTTTAGATCTGTCCCTTGTTCTTCTTTGTGGCTTGATTTTTTCTTATCTCTCAAAGTTTGTGGCTTAACCATCCGATCTATCCCTTTTGTGACTTGTTCTCCTTTCTTTCTTCTTAGTCCTATTTTTGTATTGTGATTGTGTTGTTAAGATAAAATTTAAAAAAATTCGAATTTCTTTATTTATTTTTTTTTTGCTCAAATTATTAGTTTTCTGTCTTGTGTAAGTGTTGCCCAGAAAATTGAAAAAAAAAAAGAAAGAAAAAAAATTCGTGCAAAAAAAAAGAGAAGAAATTGAGTGTCTGCTGACAAAAAGAAAAAAGAAAAAAACAATAGTGACAGCCCAAAAAAAAAAAAGAAAAGTCAGAATTGTTTGGGTATTGATTTCTTTCTCAATCAATTTAGTTTCCTATTTTGAATGATTAGAATGCAAGTTGAAGAAAGTTACCTATTTTGAGGTTCTTAGCCTACAAGTCACAAAAAGCTTCCTAATTACTCAAACTTGGATGGTAAGATTCTGATTTTTTGCAACTTTCCAAATCTTTTCAGATTCTAGTTTCCTAATCTTATCATATCCTTTCTTTCCTAATTTCTCTTTTGTGCTGAATCATTAGTTTCCTATTTTCTTCCTTTCTTACTTTCCTAAATTGTTGTTTGTGTCTATCCTGCTTTATTCTTGATTTTGCCCAGATTTTGTGCTTTCCTTTCCTTCCATAATTGTCATGCCACTTTCCTAAATTCATCACCAACAATTTCCTTCCTTTTCTTTCCATAAAAACATGCTGCACATATAAACTTTCTATTGGTCAATATTTGTGCACGTTTTTCCCTTCTTGATTGTTGGTCCAAAATTTGATTCTTTGAGGACTTTGGATTTTGAAACTTTAGTTTTGTGATTGCCACTTCATACATACTTCTTTTTTTGATTTGTTGGAATTGATTAAGAACACTATAGGCAGCAAGTTGAGTGTTTTACATTATTGAAAAAAGCCAATCTTTTTGTGTGAACACGAGTGCTAATAAATTTTTTGAGTGGAAACACGTGAGAGAGTGATTTGTGATGTCCATATTAAGCTCTTTGTTTTTACTCACATTTCAAGTTCTAAGTATGGCTGTAAAAGAAAGTGCAATTGATTTTAAAGCTTTAATGAAATCTTTTAATGATCAAATGAATGAGCTGAATGCTAAATTGGATAGCATGGAGTCTTGCTCCAAATCCCAGAGAAGACATGATCAAGCAATTATTAAAGAAGTCTATCCTAAAAGAGGCAAGCAAATTTCTTCTTTTAAGGATATTAAATCAAAGATCCCATTGTTCCATGGTGAGAAAGATGTTGATGTTTACTTGGAATGGGAAGGAAAAGTTGATCAAGCATTTGAATGTTGTAACTACTTTGAGTTGGAAAAGATGCAATGTGTATACCTTAGATTTAGTAAAAATGTTGCTGCTTGCTGGAAACGAATGGAGTGCCGACGCACTATTAAAGGAGAGTCTTCTATTGCAACATGGAGTGAGATGAAAACAATCATGAGAAAAAAGTTTGCATCATCTCATTTACACCTTCCTGAAGCTAAGAATGTTGTTGAACATATGGAAGAGGTACAAGTTCTCACAGTTCAAGTGGATAAAGAAGTTGCGGTTTTAACCAATGATGATGATATAAGAGAATCCTCTACAGGTATTTCTAACTCTCAAATCTCTTTTAGTGATGATATCTCTTGTGTTGAGTCATTAGATTTAGTTGCAACTAATGTTGAATGTGAAGATGAGTGCCTTGTGAGTGCCTTCTGATTATGTTTCTAATTTCTTTGAATTATGTCACCTATCTATGTTGAATGAGTGCCTTGTGAAAGAGATGCATTGTGATAATTTAATGTCATATTCACATATCGTTGCTTTATCCTCTATTTCATCTCATGGTCATTGTGTTTTGTTTCCTTTAGTTGTTTCTTATATCTATTTAAGTCATCACATATGTTATATGTTGTGTGAGTCTCATGAGTCATGCGTTTGTTTGTTTCTTTGCATGTGGTTTGTTCCTCCATTTCACAAATCATTTATCTTCCATCTTTGCGAATTGTGTTCCTTTTTATGTCCTTATTTTCTCTAGATTTGTGATAGTTTGTTCAATGTGATTTTTGTCCAATCTTTGTTCTCTCATCCTTCTATCAAATTGATTTCTTCATATGTGTTTCTTTCATCTTGTTTCATGATCTTCAAGTCATTTCTTCTCCATCTTTGTTCTATCATTATGTATCATCTACGTTTGTCAAATTTGTCCAGATTTTGAATTTAATGAATTACATCCAAATTTGTCCAGATTTCTTCCCATATGAACATTGTATCACCTTAGTCCCTTTTGAGTTTTTTTGTGTCATGTTTTGTCCTAATTTCATCCTTCATGTTTTTCCTAACCCTTTGGCTCCATTTGAATCTAGTTGTGTCGAGTTCTTTGTGGCAGGATATTGGTGAAAATGATATGAAGAAAGATTTCAGATTTTGTGCACCAATGTTGGAAAATAAGTCCCTTGTTTGACATAATGGTTGGAAGATTTTTTATCTTGTGTAGATTGGTTGCAAAAGCTTAGAGGAATATTTAAAACAAATTTGCAGCCAAGAGAAAGTGATGTCCTTCAAGTTCATGGAAGGATTAAAGAAAAGATGCATCAATCAAGCTTGAAAGGTAAGTATACTTCATATAATTTATTTGATGCGTTTAATCGTTCCTTTTCTTTCTATGTAGATTATGGAGATTCGAGGACGAATCTTTTTGAAGAGGGAGGGAATAATAGAGGATGACTTGGACAAATTCAGAAGCATGGTAGGAGGTTTTATCACTTGGAAATCAAACAAGATGCTTTCCTAATCTTATTTCCTTATCTTGTATCCTAATTTATTATTGTGCTGCAACTCATTTCCTTTTTCCTCTATTGTTCTACCTTCCTTTTCCCTTCTTTCTTAGTTTCCTAAATTGTTCATTTTGATTTTCCTTGCTTTGTTTGTTGGCTATCGAGATTTTGTTCCTTTTCTTTCTTTCTTGTTTTTCATGCCACTTCTCCAAAATCATTCATTCATATTTGTTCAATTTCTTTCTTAATTTGTGCTACAGTAATACCATCTTGTTTGGTCTCATTTTATGCACGAATTTTAGTTGATTTTTTTTGGTCGAAAATTTGATTCTTTGAAACTTGAATTTTGGGCTTTAGCTATGTGTCACCACTGATTTTCTACATCCCTCTCCCTTTTGATTTGCTGGAGTTGAATTAGGAACACTAAAGAGAGCTAGTTGAGTGATAAAAAGGCAAGAGTGTTTGACATCATTGAAAAAGCCAATCTTTTTGTGTAAAACATGAGTGCTTATAAAATTTCAGTGGAAACATGTGAGAAGAGTGTGTGAGGTCCCTATTTCTTTTCTCTTTGCTTTACACTAACATTTCGGATTATAACTATGGTTGTTGGAAAATTTGATCTTGATAGAGAGTATGATCGAGGCATGAAGCATTTGATGATGAGGGCAAGCTAAAAGAAACAATGGACCATGGATAAATTCAAGGCCCACTTCAAGGCATTGGAGGACCAATGACTAGAGCTAGAGCAAAAGCCATGAATGGGGTGATTCAAAACATGATTAACATGGAACCATTATATTTTAATGTTTTTGAGGCCCAAAACAAAGAAAGAGGCAAGCTGAAAATGTAGAGACAAATTATAGTCAAAGAACCCAACTTGGAGAAAGCCCAACAAGGAGGATTCACTTAAAATCCATGTGCTTCTCATGTTGATGCAAGCATGGAGCAAGCTCAAGACATTGGAGAAAAGGAGGCTGAACATGTAATCCAAAAGTGGAAGACAGTTGATCCATTACAAGGTATGGGAGGACCAATGACGAGATCAAGAGCTAAGGCAATGAAAGAGGCCTTGAGTGGTGTGATCAACAAGCAACTTGAGATGGAGCCTTTGCACTTAACTGAACTTGAAGCCCAAGAGCACAACAATGGCATGATTATGTTATCATATATAGAAGTTCAGATTTAAGCCCAAAATCAAGCCGAACATGTGACTCTCTTAAAGAGCATGTGACTTGAGGATTAATGGGCCTAATTAGTATTAATTTCATTTTTATTAATTATGGGTTGAACTTTGTTAATTAATAAAGCCCAATTGGTTAATTAATAGTCTTTTTGATGGTCCAACTTGTAAATAAACATGCCATGTGCCAAACATGTGATTTCATTAATGTGTTGGCATGTTTATAAGGGCTTAAACATTATTTTTATTATTTTCTTATGAATTTTCGTTATTTTATTTTAGGATTTTATTTTACTAGTTTTCTAGGTCCAATAGGAGTGTTGTTTGGGCCTAAAGTCTCCTAATCCTATTAGGATTACTTAAGCCCAAATTAATTAGGGTTTCTAGGCTTATTAGATTAGATTTTACCTTGCCTACTTAAGGCTAACTTTCATGTACGTTTTTAAGATTTGAATGATTAAAGTTTAAGACTTTTGTGAGTTTCCTCTTGTGATTCTTTGAGTGCTAGAGAGAATACTATGACTTATCAAGGACTTGGTCAATCCTTGTGGCGTCACCGGAACTAGGGTTCAAGAGATCGGTTCTCTTGGGTTCTAATTCACCTAGACCAATATATTTTGTGTGTTTTCTTATTCATTCTCTTTTTTGTGTGTCTTTCTTCTTATTGTTTTTCAATTTTCCAGTCTTTGTGTCCCTTGTTTCGCAAAGATCCGGGTGTCATACATATAAAAGTGGGTTCTTTGGACGGGTTCCATAAGGGTTCACGTATCACATGTGCTCACTAAAAGTGACGTTTTTAATAAGTTTTATTAGGATTATTTAGTCAATTTGTTTCCTTTTGAATAAAAGGCATATAATGAACTGATTTGATCTCCCTTTATTTAGGAATAGGATTTCAGCATATTCTCTTCCTTTTTGCATATAAGAGGAGCCAACTTTTCAAAGTCAAAATTAGAATTAAATGCTCCTTTTTGCTTAGGATTTCCTTTTTGTATTAATTAGCATTAATAAGGTTAGGTTTGTGGGTGAACTAGAGTTAGTTTGTGCGTTAATACTTGCCCGTAAATAGGCACCTCTTGTACTCTTGCAAACACAACATGAATTAATGAATTTCTTTTCAGCAACTTTGATTGTTGTTCAGTGAGTTCTTTCTTGCTTATCCTTGAGTGCGAGAAAGAATGAGGACTTATCAAGGAGTGGTGATCCTTGTGGCGTCCCAGAGTTAGGATTCAAGAGACAGGTTCTCTTGGAGTCTATTTCCTTCAACCAACATTTTGTTTTAGTCTTCTTATTTTCATCGTTTCTATTTTTTTTTTCAGTTTTTGTTCATTATTTTTCTTCGTTGTTCTTGAGTTCAATTCATGTTTCCTTGAGTTGCATGATTCTTAACTAAAAGAAGGCTCTTAGAATGGGTTTCTAACATGTCTCCCATCATTTGGTATCAGAGCTTTAGCTTGCAAATCAAGGTGTGTTTCTATTGTTTCATTCCATTTTTTTCCTTGCTGTCCAAAAAGTCATAATACTGTTCATCATATTATTTGTCACTGTTTATGCTTGTTGTCCAGATTTTTCTTTTGTGTTCTTCTCTTTTCTAGTCAGATTTGAGTTTATTTTTTGCTTTTGATATTGTGGCTTGATTTTCATCTCAATCTCCCATCTTACCATCCTTTTTGATCTTCTTTCTCTTAGTGGCTTGCACGGTTATCTTTCTCCATTTTTGTTTCTAGAATTTGTGATTTCCAGATTTGAGTCTTTCATTAAAAAAAAATATATATTGTTGCTGCAATTTGATAAGCTTCTGTCCATTGTGTGTTAGTTCAGATTATTCAAGAAAAAAATAAAAAAAAATCGAAAAAATAAAAAAGGAGAAATTGTGAGTGCTGAAAAAAAAAGAAAATAAAACAATTTTGAAAAAAAAATCATACAAAAAAAAAAGAGAAAATTTGATGGCTGAAAAAAAAAATTTCCAGAATTGAGCACCTTTGAAGTTTGAATTTACCAATTGAATTTCATTTGGATTGATATGCATTAATTGCTGGAATTGCATCCTTTGATTTGTGGGTTGCTTGTTTCTAAATTACCAAATTTGAAGTTTTTGTTCCCAAGTCACAAAAAGGAGTCTATATTCATTTCACTTGGGTGGTAAGGTGCTTTCATATTCTTTTTTAGAATTTTACTCTTCTAGTAAATTCTATCCAAATCACTTCCTATCTTATTTTTCCTAATTTGTTGTTGTCCTTTTGTTCTGTTCAAATCTCTATGTCAATTCCTTCCATTTGGTGCGCTTCATTATCTTAATTTCTAGTATTTTCTTTTCTTTTCTTGGCTGGAAAATTCGATTTCTTTTGCTGAAAATAGAAAATCCATCTTTGTTTGTTTGATGAAAGACCCAAGTGGAACTCGTCTGATTGAAACTCCAATGACTCGGAATGAACCATAGATCGTGCTAGAACACACGAACAGCAAAGAAAGCAGGAGGAGAGGAAATATGTGAATATGAAAATTAAGAAGAGAATAACAAGAAAATAAGAAAGATATGTTGGTCAATGGGATAAGACCCTAAGAAAACATGTCTCTTAGAACCCTAGCCTTGGGACGTCACAAAGGAAAACCACTCCTTTGATAAGTCTAACAATCTTCTCAAGAACACAAGGGATACAAGAGAAAATATCACAAGAAAAGAACAAAAGTTTTAAAAATTCATTCTCATTAATTTGTCTCTTTTTTGAAAGTACATAGGTGGCTCCTTATATAGATGAATAAGGCAACCAAAACCCTAGGCTAAACTTAAAAAACGAATTAAATAAAACATACAAAATAATCAAATCTAATGTAATCAAACCTAAAGAAGATACCACAATCTAAATGAAAAAGGAAACAAAATATTCCTCAAATGAATCAAAAGATGGTATTTTTCTTACTTTAACTAATAGAAAATTCTAGAGCCTAAATTTTAAAAATAGAAAACAACTAAAACTCAGGGCTTGTTTAACAGTTTTTTTTGTTTTATTGTTCTGAGAACAGTTTTACACAGTAAAATTGTTTTCGAGAATAAGTTTTAAAAACAAGAAAATAAAAAAACCTGTTTGAATAATTGTTCTTAAAATCATAACTAGTGAGTGATAGATGAGTTATTCAAAATTTATAACTTTACCATTAACGAGGTGGATGTTTCTCACATTTCCTTATGTTTTCCAGAAAAAAAAGTATAAAACACCTTAAAGGTGTTCTAAGTTTTCTGTTCTTTTGTTTTTATATTTTCCAGAATAGTTTATAAAAAACAGATTTAGCAAATAAGTTTTCTGAGTTTTCTATTTCTGAAAACAGAAAAACTATTTTCAGAAACAGAATCAAACAAGCCCTTAATCTCCAAGACACAATCTTTGACCATAGGACTTATTTTTGGAAATTAAAATAAATAAACGAAAATTCCTAATAAAATCATATTAAAAACGTCACTATTCATGGTCACACGTAGACCACATGATGTCTTTAAGTTAGCTCTTCCAAATGGACTCCTTTTGGGTTTGGATCTAAACCTTGTATGGATAAGAGCGTTATAACGCCTTTGGGCTCCTTTTGGGTTGTAACTTGAACTAAATAAGTGGGCTCCAAAAGTATTAGCTCTTGCATCAATCTATTTAAAGCTTTCTTCATTGTTTTGAATCTTGCTCCAATCTTTGTGCATGACAAGCACTGCAATGGATCTTTGGGCTCCCAAACTTGCTTTCCATGTTCTTGTTCAGCACCTTGATCAAGCTCTCCATGCTCTTCTTTGAACTCTTGCAAGTTATGTTTAACCCTTACTCTATCATTGTTGGTCACCATCGTTTTAATCTCTTTTGAGAATTTGAATTTTTGGATCTTTGATTTTGAGATTGCCACTTAAAACATTGCTTCTTGATTTAAGTTTAGATTCAATTTTGCACTCATAGGAAGCAAAAGTGAGTGGTAAAAGGTAAGAGTGTAATTATATTATTTATGGAAAAAGCCTTTAAAGTGTGTAAAACACGAGTGAACACACATCATGTTTTCAGCAAGTTTCTTCATGCAAAAAGGATGTTACATTGAACATCGCAAAATTCTATGGAGAGAATGATCCTGATATGTACTTGGATTGGGAAAGAAAAATTGAATAATGGTTTGAAGACTGCCAATACTCGAGTTTGGGAAAGTGAAATTAGCTACTTTTCACTTAGAAAGAAAAGCCAAAGTTTGGTGGGAACGATTTGAAAGAAAGCATCTTAGTAAAGAAAAACAATGTGATACTTGCAGTAGCATGAATGATAGAGGATGGCTTGGACAAATTCAAAAACATGGTAAGAGGCCTTATCACTTAGAAAGATTCAAGCCCAAGAGAAGCCCATTGGAAGATATTGATGAAGGCAAGTTAAGGGAAACAATGGGCCATGGACAAATTCAAGACCCACTTCAAGGCATTGGAGGACCAATGACCAGAGCTAGGACCAAAGCCATGAAGCAAGCCATGAATGGGTTGATCCAAAATATGATTAACATGGAACCATTGTATTTGAATGATTTTGAGGCCCAAAACAAAGAAAGAGGCAAGCTGAAAATGTGGAGCCAAATTATAGTCAACAAGCCCAACTTGGAGAAGGCCCAATATGAAGAATTCACTTAAAATACATGTGCTTCTCATGTGGTCACTAAAAGTGACGTTTTTAATAAGTTTTATTAGGATTATTTTAGTCAATTTGTTTCCTTTTCAATAAAAGGCAAATAATGATCTGATTTGCTTTGCTTTATGCATTTAAGAGGAGCCAACCTTTTCAAATTCAAAATTAGAATTAAATGCTCCTTTTGACTTAGGATTTCCTTTTTGTATTGATTAGCATTAATAAGGTTAGGTTTGTGGGGTGAACTAGAGTTAGTTTGTGGGGTTAATACTTGCCTATAAATAGGCACCTCTTGTACTCTTGCAAGGACAACATGAATGAATGAATTTCTTTTCAGCAACTTTATTGTTGTTCTGTGAGTTCTTTCTTGCTTATCCTTGAGTGCCAGAAAGAATGAGGACTTATCAAGGAGTGGTGATCCTTGTGGTGTCCCGGAGTTAGGATTCAAGAGACGGGTTCTCTTGGAGTCTACTTCCTTCGACCAACATTTTGTTCAGTTTTCTTATTTCATCGAGTCTATTTTCTTTAGTTTTTGTTCATTGTTGTTCTTCGTTGTTCTTGAGTTCAATTCATCTTTCCTTGAGTTGCACGATCCTTATATCAAAGAAGGCTCTTAGGACGGGTTCCTAACGTGTCTCCCATCATTTGGTATCAGAGATTCGGCTTGCAAATCAAGGCGTGTTTCTGTTGTTTCATTCCATTTTTCCTTGCTGTCCAGAAAATCGTAGCACTGTTCATCCGTACTGTTCATGCTTGCTGTCCAGAAAATATTCGTACTGTTCATCCATACTGTTTCTTCATCACTGTTCATTGTACTATCTGTCACTGTTCATTCGTTTTTACCTTGCTATTTTGTTCTATGTTCTTGATCCATTTTCCAGACTTCATAATCTTTCGTTTTGTTTTTATTGTGGCATGATCTATTCTAATTTCGTTGTCCATTTTCTTTACTAAAGGATCTTACCATATTTGATTCTTGTTTCCATTGAGATTGTGGAGTTCTTTGTTATCTGCCTAAAGAATTTAGTTACTACCCAGATTTCTTGTTGTGATTTTGCCAAAAAAAAAACAGAAAAAGAAAGAGAGAATTGATTGCAGCCTTGGAAAGAAAAATTCGTATATAAAAAAAAAAAAGAAGGAAAGAATTAAAAAAAAAAAAGATATGGCTGCTGAGGCAATTTCCAAAAAAATTAAGGAGATCTTGTTTTCTTTCCTACATTAAGATCTTTCAATCCAGGTGGTAGTTTGAATTACAAATTTCCTTTTGTGATTGGGCATTAATGTTATTTAATTGCTCCATTTTCTGATCTCATTAAAGGAGAATCAACTTTTGAATACCCATTCATAATTTCTCATTTGTGGTAAGTTTCCATTCTTGTCTTTTATTTTCTACTCAGAATTTTACTCTTCTAGTTTAATTCTGTCTATTTTCCTACATAATTTAAATTCCCTAACTTGTTCCTTTCTTGTTTCATATTTGATAGTCATCTAAAAGTTCCTTCCTTTGGTATACATGCCACATCTTTTCTCTTGTCTTAATTTCCAGCATTTCCTTTTCTCTTTTCTTAGCTGGAAAATTTGTTTCTTTTGTTAAAAAAAAAAAAACAGAAAGCCCATCTTTCTTTGTTGGTCACCAACATTTTACACTCTTTGAGAATTTAAATTCTTGGATCTTTGACTTTGAGATTGCCACTTAAAACATTGCTTCTTGATTTAAGTTCAGATTCAATTTTGCACTCTCATAGGAAGCAAGAGTGAGTGGTAAAAGGCAAGAGTGTAATTATATCATTTCTGGAAAAAGTCTTTAAAGTGTGTAAAACACGAGTGAACTTACATCATTCTTGAGTGTAACACGTGAGAGAGTGGTGAGGTCCATTGCTCTTTGAATTTGCACTAACATTTCAAGTTCTTGGAAACATGTCTCGTGGTAGTGAAACTCAAATGCCAGATTTGAAGCTCTTTATGAACTCCATAAATGATCAGCTCAAGAAATTGAGTATGAGATTAGATGTGATGGAAGCTTCCCCTTCTCATTCTAAAACAAGTCGAGGAAAGCACCATATGATCTATTCTGATGATGGTGAAGAAGAGGTGGGAATTGAATTTGAGGAGGAAGAGCTGCAACCAAGAAGAGCTAGACAAAGCCGGCATACATTTAGACATAACCAAGAGCATAAGAAGGATCCCCTTTCCAATATAAAAATGAAGATTCCTTCCTTCCAAGGGAAAGTTGATCCTGATGGTTACTTAGAGTGGGAAAGGCGCGTGGAGCTTGTGTTTGAATGCAATTCATATTCTGAGGAAAGTAAGGTAAGATTGGCTGCTGTTGAATTTACTGACTATGCTAGTATTTGGTGGAACCAGTTGTGTACTACTAGGAGGAGAACTGGAGAGGGTCCTGTTAGGACATGGCATGAAATGAAGACAATTATGAGAAAACGATATGTGCCAAATCATTACCATAGGGATGTACACATGAAGCTTCAAAAACTAAAACAAGGAACCATGAGTGTGGAGGATTATTACCAGGAGATGGAGATGTCCATGATAAAGGCTCGTGTAGATGAAGATCCTGAGCAAACAATGGCAAGGTTCCTTAGAGGATTGAATCCAGATATTGCTGCCGAGGTTGAGATGCAAAACTATCTTGATGTGGAGGAGTTATTGCATAAAGCCATTAAAGTTGAAAGGCACTTGAAGGCAAAACAGAAAGTGAAGTCATATGGGAGTTCAAATAAGGAATACAAATCCTATGGTAGATCAAAGGAATATAATGTGTCTTCCAAATGGAAAGGTGAGCCCAAACCTGAGGAAAAGAACAAGTTGAAAGAACAGATTCCTAGTTCCAAAGGTAAGTCTTCTAAATTTTCTTCTTCTGATTCTTCTAAAGTTAAATGTTTTAAATGTCAAGGGTTTGGTCATATTGCTTCACAATGTCCCACTAAAAGAACTATGATTGCTCTTGAGAATGGTTGTGTGACTAGTGAAAGCAGTGGTGAAGAGACGAAGGAGGCCGAGTTAAACTCTAGTGAAGATGATTCTGATATGGAGATAGCTGAGGCCGTTGAAGGAGAAGTATTGGTATCCAGGCGTGCTCTTAACATACAGCCAAAGGTGGGCCATGAGAGAGAGCAACGCGAGAATTTGTTTCATACTAGATGTTTCATTAATAACAAGGTATGCAATCTTATCATTGATAATGGTAGTTGTACCAATGTAGCAAGCACCTTGTTAGTTGAGAAACTTGGTTTACCAACTTTGAAGCATCCTACACCTTATAATTTGCTGTGGTTTAATGAAAGTGGGGATGCTAAAGTAACTAAACAAGTGATTGTAGCATTTTCCATAGGTAGCTATAAAGATGAGGTTTTATGTGATGTTGTACCTATGCATGTTGGACATTTGTTACTTGGTAGGCCATGGCAGTATGATAGGAGGATTAAGTATGATGGTTACACTAACAGGTACTCATTTGAGTATAATAATAAGACCATTGTGCTAACACCTCTTAGTCCAGTGCAGGCTCTTGAAGACCAAAGGAGAATTACGCAAGAGAGTAAAATGAAAGAAAAAGAAAAGAAAGAGCATGAGAAAGAAAGAAAAGCAAGTGAGCTCAAAAGAAAAGAGCAAAGGAGCTTTATGAAAAAGAATGAGAGTGAAGAAACAAAAGTAACTTTGTTTGCTGGAGGAGGAGAAATCAAAAGAGCTTTGTTTTGTGAACCTTCCTTTGTACTTATGTATAAGGAAGTGTATCTAACTATTTCTGATTTAGATAACTCTCTTCCTTCTAGTGTTTTGAGCTTGTTGCAGGAATATAAGGAATTATTTCCAGAGGAGATACCAGATGGGTTGCCCCCAATAAGAGGCATTGAGCATAGGATTGACTTCATCCCTGGAGCATCTATCCCAAATAGGCCTGCATATAGGGCAAATCCAGAGGAGACTAAGGAAATTCAAAGGCAAGTTGAGGAATTACTGAAAAAGGGGTTCGTGAAAGAAAGCCTTAGTCCATGTGCTGTTCCAGTCATTTTGGTGCCCAAGAAAGATGGCAAGTGGAGAATGTGTGTAGATTGTCGTGCCATCAACAAAATTACAGTTAAGTATCGATATCCCATTCCTCGGTTAGATGACATGCTAGATGAATTGCATGGTGCTTGTTTATTTTCAAAGATAGATCTTAGGAGTGGATATCATCAGATTAGGATGAAAGAAGGGGATGAATGGAAGACTGCTTTTAAGACTAAGTTTGGGTTGTATGAGTGGTTAGTTATGCCGTTTGGTTTGACTAATGCTCCTAGCACATTTATGAGTCTTATGAATCATGTTTTTCGTCCATACATAGGAAAGTTTGTAGTCGTATACTTTGATGATATTTTGGTGTTTTCTAAGAGTCTTGAAGAGCATGCTGAACATTTGCGTGCTGTATTTGATATCTTACGTGAAAATAGACTCTTTGCCAATTTAGAGAAATGTTCTTTTTGTTTGGATTCTGTTGTCTTCCTTGGGTTTGTTGTAGGTGCTGAAGGGATTCGAGTGGATGAGGAGAAAGTGAAAGCTATCCACGATTGGCCTACACCAAGGAATGCAAATGAAGTGAGGAGTTTCCATGGACTTGCAAGTTTCTACCGGAGATTTGTGCGGGACTTCTCAACCATTGCTGCACCTCTAAATGAACTGGTAAAGAAAAATGTTGTGTTTAAATGGGGTGAGGCACAAGAGAGGGCTTTTCAAACACTGAAAGATAAGCTAACCAATGCCCCTCTACTTATTCTTCCTGACTTTTCTAAGGTTTTTGAAGTTGAATGTGATGCTTCTGGTATTGGAATTGGAGCTGTTTTGATGCAAGAGGCTAGACCAATTGCATATTTTAGTGAGAAGCTTAGTGGTGCATGCTTGAATTATTCTACATATGATAAAGAGTTGTATGCACTAAAAAGAACCTTAGAACATTGGCAACATTATCTGTGGTCTAATGAATTTGTTTTGCATTCAGATCATGAAAGTTTGAAATACCTTAAGACCCAAAACAAATTGAACAAAAGACACGCTGTTTGGCTTGAGGTTATTGAATCTTTTCCATATGTTTTGAAACATAAGCATGGTAAAGAAAATGTTGTTGCCGATGCATTGTCTAGGAGATATAGTCTCATTACATCTATGCAGGCCAAGTTGATTGGTTTTGAATCCTTGAAAAGCATGTATGAATGTGATGTTGACTTTGCTGAAACCTGGAAATTGTGTGAGAATCATGGTGTTGATGATTTTTATAGATTTGATGGGTTCTTGTTTAAGGGAAGTAAGCTATGTGTTCCTGCATGTTCTATGCGTGAGCTTTTGGTTAAAGAATCTCATGGAGGAGGTTTAATGGGTCATTTTGGAGTTGATAAGACTTTGGCTATGATGAAAGATCATTTTTATTGGCCACATATGCGCAAGGATGTTGTTTCTGTGTGTGATAAATGCATTGTGTGCAAGCATGCTAAATCTCGAGTGCATCCCCATGGATTATATACACCTTTGCCTGTTCCTTCACATCCTTGGGTGGACATTTCTATGGATTTTGTGCTTGGATTGCCTACGTCCCCTGCTGGTAAGGATAGTGTATTTGTTGTGGTGGATAGGTTTAGCAAGATGGCTCATTTCATTGCTTGTTCTAAAACACATGATGCTATTCACATCTATGATCTGTTCTTTAAGGAGATAGTTAGATTGCATGGTTTACCCAGGTCCATTGTTAGTGATCGTGATGTTAAATTCTTGAGTCATTTCTGGAAAACTTTATGGGCTAAACTGGGAACTAAGCTTGTGTTTTCAACAGTTGCACATCCCCAAACGGATGGGCAAACAGAGGTAGTAAATCGAACACTTTCTTCTTTATTGCGTGCTATATTGCATAAAAATCTTAAAAATTGGGAAAAGTGTTTACCTCATGTGGAGTTTGCATATAACCGAGCTGTGCATTCTACTACTAGTTATTCTCCTTTTGAAGTTGTCTATGGGTTCAATCCTTTGACTCCACTTGATATTCTTCCTTTGCCTATTACTGAGTTTGCTAACCTTGATGCTGAAAAGAAAGCTAAGTTTGTGCAGGACTTACATGCTAAGGTAAAAGCAAACATTGAGAGGAAAAATGAGCAATATGCTCAACAGGCTAACAAAGGTCGCAGGAAGGTTGTCTTCGAGCCTGGAGATTGGGTGTGGGTTCATCTAAGGAAAGAGAGGTTTCCTGAACAAAGGAAATCCAAATTGCACCCAAGAGGCGACGGTCCTTTTCAAGTTTTGGAAAGGATAAATGATAATGCTTATAAAATTGATTTGCCTCATATTTATGGAAATGTAAGTGCAACCTTTAATGTGGCTGACCTCTCTCTTTTTGACATTTCAGATTCGAGGACGAATCCTTTTCAGGAGGGAGGGAATGATGAAGGCAAGTTAAGGGAAACAATGGGTCATGGACAAATTCAAGACCCACTTCAAGGCATTGGAGGACCAATGACCAGAGCTAGGACCAAAGCCATGAAGCAAGCCATGAATGGGTTGATCCAAAATATGATTAACATGGAACCATTGTATTTGAATGATTTTGAGGCCCAAAACAAAGAAAGAGGCAAGCTGAAAATGTGGAGCCAAATTATAGTCAACAAGCCCAACTTGGAGAAGGCCCAATATGAAGAATTCACTTAAAATACATGTGCTTCTCATGTGGTCACTAAAAGTGACGTTTTTAATAAGTTTTATTAGGATTATTTTAGTCAATTTGTTTCCTTTTCAATAAAAGGCAAATAATGATCTGATTTGCTTTGCTTTATGCATTTAAGAGGAGCCAACCTTTTCAAATTCAAAATTAGAATTAAATGCTCCTTTTGACTTAGGATTTCCTTTTTGTATTGATTAGCATTAATAAGGTTAGGTTTGTGGGGTGAACTAGAGTTAGTTTGTGGGGTTAATACTTGCCTATAAATAGGCACCTCTTGTACTCTTGCAAGGACAACATGAATGAATGAATTTCTTTTCAGCAACTTTATTGTTGTTCTGTAAGTTCTTTCTTGCTTATCCTTGAGTGCCAGAAAGAATGAGGACTTATCAAGGAGTGGTGATCCTTGTGGCGTCCCGGAGTTAGGATTCAAGAGACGGGTTCTCTTGGAGTCTACTTCCTTCGACCAACATTTTGTTCAGTTTTCTTATTTCATCGAGTCTGTTTTCTTTAGTTTTTGTTCATTGTTGTTCTTCGTTGTTCTTGAGTTCAATTCATCTTTCCTTGAGTTGCACGATCCTTATATCAAAGAAGGCTCTTAGGACGGGTTCCTAACGTGTCTCCCATCAGATATTAGTTAAAAGATCATGTGCTTCACTAAAATAACATGTAACTCAAGCATTATTAGGCTTGATTAGTATTCATTTCATTTTTTTATTAATTATGGGCTGAACTTTGTTAATTAATAAATTCCAATTAGTTAATTAGTAATCTTTTTTATAGCTCACCTTGTAAATATGCATGTCATGTGTCAAACATGTGATTTCATTAATGTAGTGGCATGTTTATTAGGGCTTAGGTGTCATTTTATTATTTTTTTTAATGAATTTTCGTTATTTTATTTTAGGTCTTTATTTTATTAGTTTTTTAGGTCCAATATACACTATTTGAGCCCAAAGTCTCCTAATCATATTAGGACTACTTGAGCCCAAATTCATTGGGGTTTCTAGGCTTGTTAGGTTAGATTTTGCCTTGTCTATTTAAGGCTATCTTTTATGTGCATTTTTAAGATTTGAATAATTAAAGTTTCAAGCTTTTGTGAGTTTCTCTTGCATTCTTTGAGTGCTATGATGAAACTATGACTTATCAAGGAATTGGTCAATTCTTGTGGTGTCACCAGAATTAGGGTTTAAGAGACCAGTTCTCTTAGATTCTAATTCATTAAGACCAACATCTATCCATCTTATTTCATTATTTTAGCTTTCTTTTGCTTATGTTTTTATACATTGTTGTTCTTTTCTTTGTTGTCTAGTCTTTATATTCCTTATTTCACAAAGATCCAGGTGTCTTACGCATCAAACTAGGTTCTTTGGACGGGTTCTATAAGGGTTCACCTATCAATGAAACTCATTTTGAAGTAAAAATACACGCCATACCACTACTTCCATGAGTATCTTTCAACTCATGGAAAGGAGAAAACTCCTAAGATGCGAATTTCAATTCCAAGTTCTAGTGATTCCTCATTTGGAGCAAAAAGATCAAACGGAGGAGATATCTTCCTCAATATCAACTACTTTCGAAGGTACCTCTAATTCTCAAAACCCTTGTATTGATGATGTTTCTAATGAATTAGAGTATGATATTCTTGAGAATCCCAAGGAGGAAAATTGTAATGATATTATTGATGGGATTGGTCATGATCATTTACCACCATTAGTGGAGACAACTACTCTAGATGTTAGTAGTGAGGTGATAGAGAACTTTGTTGATAGTGGTGTGCTTGTTTCTAGTGATACTCACATTATTATGCCATTAGAAATTAGTTCTCATGGGTATGATGAAGTTGAACATGTTGATATGGTGTTTGTGCATCAATGGATATTTGATGATAGTTGTTCTTTTGAAGTAAAGAAAGCTCATGAAATGCGTTGTATTCAATTCTATGAAAATCACAAGAAAATCAAAAGTGAGCATGAAAGGAAAAATAAATGTGAGAAGAATATGAGTGGTAAAAACAAGTGAGAAAAGAAAGAGTGCAGAAAAGTAAAAAAAGAGGAAAATAAATAAGTGAAAAGAAACTCGAGAGAAGAATGAAAAAGAGAAAGAAAAAGAGAGAAAAGAGAAAAGAAAAAGAGAGTTTAAGAAAAGATGAAAATAATGAGGCAAAAGCAATTGTGAATTGTTTGAGTAAAGGAGACTTTAAGGTAGTTTCTTTACAACTCCTTCCTTCATATCTTCCATATGTTCCTTCTTCTCATTTTCTCCATCCTTCTTACTTTATCTCTGATGCTTATAATTTATTTAGTCCATCCATGTGTTATGAGTCCTCAATTCCTCTTGAATCAAATGTGAAAGAAAGTCAGTTTGACCATTTAGTGTCTTCTTTTTCTAGTTTATCCATCTATGTCACTTCTTTTCATTTTTATTAGTGTTTTGCATTCTTAATTCATTTGTGAAGTATTCTCTACTCATTTCATGTTTTATGTCTCTTGTGTGTCTCATAAGTCATGTGTCTTTTTGGTTCTTGATTGGTTTCTTCCATCTCATTTTCATAAATCTTGTGTGTTCCATTTTCTATCCAGTAACCCATTCTCTTCTTATTCCATCCAACTTTGTGATACTTTGTTTTCATTCATATGTATTCCTCTTGTGAGCTATGCTCCATTATTGTCTTGTCAATGTGCATCATCCACAGGTGTCAAATCTTTCCAAATTTTGAACCTAGCAAATAATGTGAAAATATGCCTAGCTTTCATCCCATATGTTTACTCTACAATCTCAAGTTTCCTTGAATCTTGTTGTGTCAAATTTGCCTCTAGTTTTTTGTTGTAGGTTATTAGTGTGGTTGTTATGGAAGGAAAATTAAGTTCTTATGTAGTAATGCATGACAACAAGTCATATGCAGTTAAAACTAATGGTCATTACAAGATTTTTGATCCTGGAGATCGGTTTGGAATGCAAGAATGTAAAGATGAAAAAAAGGGATGAATTTGCAACCAAGAGTCATTATTACACCATAAGTTCAAGCAAGAGTTGAAAACAAGATGTATCAATCAGGCTTGAAAAGTAAGTATACTCCCTATTTTTTATTTGATACTTTTAATCATTTCCTTTCTTTCCATATAGATTATGGAGATTCGAGGACGAATCTTTTCAAAGAGGGAGGGAATGATAGAGTACGATCGAGGCATGAAGCATTTGATAATAAGGGCAAGTTAAGATGACCATGGACAATTTCAAGGCCCACTTTAAGGCATTGGAGGACCAATGACTAGAGCTAGAATAAAAGCCATGAATGGGGTGATCCAAAACATGATTAACATAGAACCATTATATTTCAATGATTTTGAAGCCCAGAACAAAGAAAAAGGCACTGAAAATGTGGAGCCAAATTATAGTCATAGAGCTTAACTTGGAGAACGCTCAACAAGGAGGATTCACTTAAAATCTATGTGCTTCTCATGTGCTCACTAAAAGTGACGTTTTTAAAGATTATTTTAGTTAATTTGTTTTCTTTTTGAATAAAGAACATACAATCATAAATCTGATTTGTTTTCCTTTATGCACTAAAGTGGAGCCAACTTTTTCAAATTCAAAATTAGAATTTAATGCTCCTTTTTGCATAGGGTTTCCTTTTTGTATTAATTAGCATTAATAAGGTTAGGTTTGTGAGCTAAACTAGAGTTAGTTTGTGGGTTAATACTTGCCTATAAATAGGCACCTCTTGTACTCTTGCAAATGACATGAATGAATGAATTTCTTTTCAACAACTTTGTTATTGTTCAGTGACTTCTTTCTTGCTTTTTCTTGAGTGCCAGAAAGAATGAGGACTTATCAAGGAGTGGTGATCCTTGTGGCATCCCAAAGTTAGGATTCAAGGGACGGGTTCTCTTGGAGTCTATTTCCTTCGACCAACATTTTGTTTCAGTCTTCTTATTTCATCATTTCTATTTTTTTAGTTTTTGTTCATTGTTGTTCTTGTATTCAATTCATGTTTCCTTGAGTTACATGATCCTTAACTCAAAGAAGGCTTTTAGGACAAGTTCCTAACATGTCTTCCATCATTTGGTTTCAGAAAGGGCTTGCAAATCAAGGTGTGTTTTTGTTGTTTTGTTCCATTTTTTTCCTTGCTGTCCAGAAAATCATAGTATTGTTCATTTACCTATTCATCCATACTGTTCATCATACTATTTGTCAGTGTTCATCCATTGTTGCCTTGCTGTTTTGTTCTATGTTCTTGATCCATTTTCCAGACTTTGTGATCTTTTGTTTCGTTCTTATTGTGGCGTGCTCTATTCTAATTTTGTTGTCCATTTTCTTTGCTAAAGGATCTTACCATATTTGATTCTTGTTTCCATTGAGATTGTGGAGTTCCTTGTTATCTGCCCAAAGAATTTAGTTGCTGCCCAGATTTCTTGTTATGAATTTGTCAAAAAAAAAAATCAAAATTGATTTAAAAAAAAAAGAGGAGGAAGAAAAAAAAAGAAAATTGTTTGCAGCCTTGAAAAAAAATATTCGTAAATAAAATTAAAAAAAAAAGATAAATAAGGAAAGAATGAAAAAAAGAGATATGGCTACTAAGGCAATTTCCAAAAATTAAGGAGATCTTATTTTCTTTCCTACTTTAACATCTTTCAATCAAGATAGTAGTTTGAATTACAAATTTCATTTTGTGATTCAGCTTATGTTATTTAATTGCTCCTTTTTCTGATCTTAATAAAGGAGAATTGACTTTTGAATTGTATTCACAATTTCTCATCTAAGTGGTAAGTTTCCATTCTTATCTTCTATTTTCTCTTCAGAATTTTACTCTTTTAGTTTAATTCTATCTATTTTTTTTCTTCCTAATTTAAGGCCCTAACTTGTTCCTTCCTTGTTTCAAATTTGATAGTCATCTAAAAGTTCCTTCCTTTTTGGTATACATGCCACATCCTTCCTCTTGTCTTAATTTTCAACATTTCCTTTTCTCTTTTCTTGGTTGGAAAATTCGATTTATTTTGCTGAAAACAGAAAATCCATCTTTCTTTGTTGGTCACCATCATTTTAAACTCTTTTGAGAATTTGAATTTTGGATCTTTGACTTTGAGATTGCCACTTAAAATATTGCTTCCTGATTTTAAGTTCAAATTCAATTTTGTACTCTCATAGGAAGCAAGAGTGAGTAGTAAAAGGTAAGAGTGTAATTATATCATTTATGAAAAAAGCCTTTAAAGTGTGCAAAACACGAGTGAACATACATCATTTGTGAGTGAAACATGGGAGAGAGTGTGCAAGGTCCTTTCTTTGTCTCTATTCACTAACATTTTAGGTTTCTAATCATGGCTGGTGAAGAACTTGATCCTAAAGCTTTAATGACAGCTTTCAATGATCAAATCAACAAGTTGAATGGCAAATTGGATGGCATGCAAGTTTCTTGATATGAAAAGGATGTTATATTGAACATCCCAAAATTCTATGGAGAGAGTGATCTTGATATGTACTTGGAGTGGGAAAGAAAAATTGAACAATGGTTTGAAGACTGCCAATACTCCGAGTCTGAGAAAGTGAAATTAGCTGCTTAGAAGGAAAAACTAAAGTTTGGTGGGAACGATTTCAAAGAAAGTACTTAGTAAAGAAAAACAATGTCATACTTGGAGTACCATGAAGCTCATTTTGAAGCAAAAGTATGGACCATACCACTACTTCTATGAGTATCTTCCAACTCATGGAAAGAAGAAAACTCCTAAGATGCAAATTTCAATTCGAAGTTCTAGTGATTCTCATTTGGAGCAAAAAGATCAAATCGAGGAGATATATTCCTCAACATCAACTACTCTCAAAGGTGCCTCTAATTCTCAAAATCCTTGTGTTGATAATGTTTCTTATGAATTAGGGTATGATGTTCTTGAGAATCTTAAGGAGGAAAATGTTGATGATATTCTTGATGGGATTGATTATGATCATTTACCACCATTAGTGGAGACAACTGTTCTAGATGTTACTACTAGTAAGGTGATAGAGAATATTGTTGATAATGGTGTGCTTGTTTCTAGTGGTACTCACATTGTTAAGCGATTAGAAATTAGTTCTCATGTGTGTGATGAAGTGGAGCATGTGGATATGGTGTTTGGGCATCCATGGTTATTTGATGATAGTTGTTCTTTTGAAGTAAAGAAAGCCCATGAAACGCATTGTATTCAATTCTATGAAAATCAAAAGAAAATCAAAAGTGAGCATGAAAGGAAACGTGAGAAGAATATGAGCAGTAAAAACAAGTGAGAAAAGAAAGAGTGCAGAAAAGTGAATAAAGAGGAAAACAAATAAGTGAAAAGAAACTCGAGAGAAGAATGAAAAAGAGAGAAAAGAGAAAAGAAAAAGAGAGTTTAAGAAAAGATGAAAATAATGAGGCAAAAGCAATTGTGAGTTGTTTGAGTAAAGAAAAATTTAAGGTAGTTTCTTTTCAACTCCTTCCTTCATATCTTCCATATTTTCCTTCTTGTCATCTCCATCCTTCTTACTTTATCTCTGATTTTTATAATTTATTTAGTTCATTCTTGTGTTATGAGTCCTCAATTCCTCTTCAATCTAAAGTGAAAGGGGGTTAGTTTGATCATTTAGTGCATTCTTTCTCTAGTTTATCCATTTATGTCACTTCATTTCATTTTCATTACATTGTTCTGCTTTCTAAAAAATGCACATAAAAGTTAGTCTTAAATAGACAAGGTAAAATCTAATCTAATAAGCCTAGAAAACTTAATTAATTTGGACTCAAGTAATTCTAATAGGATTAGGAAACTTTAGGCCCAAACAACACTCCTATTGGACCTTAGAAACTAGTAAAATAAAACCCTAAAATAAAAGAAAGAAAATTCATAAGAGAATAATAAAATAAGACTTAAGCCCTTATAAATATGCCACCACATTAATGAAATCATATGACATGCTTATTTACAAGGTGGGCTATCAAAAAGATAACTAATTAACTAATTGAGCTTTATTAACTAACAAAGTTCCGCCCATAATTAATAAAAATGAAATTAATACTAATTAGGCTTATTAATGCTTAAGTCACATGCTATTTTAGTTAAGCATATGATCATTTAAGTAATCTCTTCCAATAAGCTTCTCTTGGGCTTGAATCTTTCCAAGTGATAAGGGCTCCTACCATATTCCTGAATTTGTCTAAGCCATCCTCTATCAGGTTCTCTTGGGTTCTAATTCACCTAGACCAACATATCTTTTGTGCTTTTGTTTATTCTCTTCTTTGTGTGTTTTCTTCTTTCTATTTTTAATTTTCCCATTTTATTTTTCTTGTAATTACACCTATTCGAGGGACATTCGCATCAAGTTGGTTCTTTGGATGGGTTCCATAAGGGTTGACCTAACAGCCTCGAATAGCTTCAAGCAACAAAATCCCGTGAAATTTGCTACTCTATGCGAGCTAGTGAGTTAACCTGACATCCTCACAAATAATTCAAGCCTAGCTGGTAAATTGCACTCAATCGGATTCCATTTTTTTCCCATTTTGGTGCGTGTTCATCCATCTAGCTTCTCGCAATGATTCGGGTATCATGGGAAGAATTATGCTTAAACGGATTATGTCTTAAACTCATCAACTTAGTATAAAAGTGCAAAGCATCTATAATTACATCAAAGAGCTTCAAACCGCAAAGTCCCCTGAAATTTGCATATGAGAGAGAGCTAGTGAGTCAATTCGACATCCTCACAACCGTTTGAGTCTTGTAGAAAGAATTGAGCACAATCGGATTCCGAATTTCGGCCATGAGCGAAGCTTCAAAGAATGAAATTCCTTGAAATTTTGATCTACGCATGACCTAGCATTTTAATTTGACATCCCCACAACAATTTGAGTCTAGTTGGAAAAATTGAGCCCAAACCGTTTCCATTTTGAACTCATTTTGGCCAACAACATGGTGTTTCCAGAATTGCCTTGAGAAGCTTGAACTAAACAAATCTCGTGGAATGTGCAACTACAAGCGAGCTAGTAAGTTAATTAGACATCCTCACAACGATTTGAGCATAGTGGGTAAATTGTGCTCAATCGGATCCCATTTTGGCGAATGGGGAAAGCTTCAAAGTTCGCGTCAAGAGGCTTCAAATAACAAAATCTCAAGAAATTCGCTCCCTTGATCCAACTAGTGTGCTCATCCATCCAACTTTTCCCATCTTTCCGGGTATGATTGGAAGCATTGTGCTCAAACAGATTCTGTTTTGAACTCAACTTAGGATAAAGTGCAAAGTATCCAGAGCTACATCAGAAAGCTTCAAACAACCGAGTCTCTTGAAATTGGCATCTGAGAGTGAGCCTTCTTGTGAGAATTGAGTGCAATCGGATTCCGCATCGAACTCATTTTGCCCATGAGCACAAGGTTTCTTGAAGTGCTTCCACATGCTTCAAAGAAAAAAGACTTCCTTGAAATTTTCATCTACGTGTGGCCTAGTGTTTTTAGTTCGACATCCCTACCACAATTCTAGTCTAGTTGGAAAGAATTGAGCTCATTTTGACCAAGGTATCTTTCCTATTTTCTTGTTATTTTAGTGCATCATTTTATTGTTAGTTTCTAAATCCGCATATTTTCTCTCCTCATGCTTTCTTTGCTCTTTCGTGCATCTTTGCTTGATTCGAGTACGTTCCTGGGCAATTTCCAAGTTGTTGGGGCTCATTGGATGGGTTCCAAGCGGGTCTTTCACCAGCATCTAGCAGTGAGCTGATTTGACATCCTCACAAGGGCTCGAGCCTTGTTGGAAGAATTGAGCTCAACCAGATTCCATTTTGAATAAATTTTGGCTATAAGGACAAAGTTTCTTGAGTTGTATTGAGAAGCTTGAAAGAACACTGTCCCTTGAAATTTGCATCTATGAGTGAGCTAGTGACTTAGTTCAACATCCTCACTATAATTCGAGTCCAGCTCGAGGAATTGAGCTCAAAAGGATTCCGTTTTGAGCTCATTTGGGTCAACAGCCTGATGTTTCGAGAATTACCTCGACAAGCTTCAAACAAAAAATTCCTGTGGATTGTTCAACTACGAGCGAGCTATTAACTTAACCCAGCATCCTCTAAACAATGCAAGCATAGTTGCAAAGAATTTAGCTCAAATGGATTTTGTTCTGAGCTCATTTTGGTCAAGAGGAGAATGTTTCTAGAACTGCCTCAGGTAGCTCTCAAGCTCACCAATAGAACAAGAAAATCACAAAATTTTAGTGAAAAATGCACTATTTATTCATCTCTATCTTGCAAGTACAAAAGTGACGTTTTTAAAGAAAAAGAAAGCAAAAACCCCAGGCTTAATCTGCTAAAAATTGTTTAGATCCTAAATCTCTTAGAATGACACCACCTTACACAAAAATAAGACTTGATACATACTAAATAAGTGGTGCCCAATAGGAAATAAAATTAGATCTCCAAAAATCCTCACAAATAAATTCAAAATAGGAAACTAATGGTCAAAAGCCTTATTTCTGAATTAAATAATGAAAATCGAAAATTGCTAATTTATTTAGTAAAAGAACACTACTTAAATGGTCACAAGCTTGATAGATGGTCCTTTAAGTGAGTTTTTCTATTTGGGCCATGTTTGTTGGGCTTGGATTAGTTTCTAGCATACTAGCCATGAAGAACACACCTCTTGAAGCCTTTTGGGCTGAAAATTGAGTTAAGTGGATGGGCTCTTGTTGATAGAGTACGATCGAGGCATGAAGCATATGATGATGAGGGCAAGCTAAGAGCAACAATGGACCATGGACAAATTCAAGGCCCACTTCAAGGCATTGGAGGACCAATGACTAGAGCTAGAACAAAAGCTATGAATGGGGTGATTCAAGACATTATTAACATGGAACCATTGCATTTCAATGATTTTGAGGCCCAAAACAAAGAAAGAGGCAAGCTGAAAATCTGGAGCCAAATTATAGTCAAAGAACCCAACTTGGAGAAAGCCCAAAAAGGAGGATTCACTTAAAATCCATGTGCTTCTCATGTGCTCACTAAAAGTGATGTTTTTAATAAGTTTTATTAGGATAATTTTAGTTAATTTGTTTCCTTTTCAATAAGAGGCAAATAATGATCTGATTTGCTTTACTTTATGCATTAAAGAGGAGCCAACTTTTTCAAATTCAAAATTAGAATTAAATGCTCCTTTGACTTAGGGTTTCCTTTTTGTATTAATGAGCTTTAATAAGGTTAGGTTTGTGGGCTGAACTAGAGTTAGTTTGTGGGTTAATATTTGCCTATAAATAGGCACCTCTTGTACTCTTACAAACACAACATGAATGAATGAATTTCTTTTCAGCAACTTTGTTGTTGTTCAGTGAGTTCTTTCTTGCTTATCCCTGAGTGCCAGAAAGAATGAGGACTTATCAAGGAGTGGTGATCCTTGTGACGTCCCAGAGTTAGGATTCAAGAGACGGGTTCTCTTGGAGTCTACTTCCTTCGACTAACATTTTGTTCAGTCTTCTTATTTCATCGTGTCTATTTTCTTTAGTTTTTGTTCATTGTTGTTCTTCATTGTTCTTGTGTTCAATTTATTTTTTCTTGAGTTGCACGATCCTTATATCAAAGAAGGCTCTTAGGACAGGTTCCTAACGTGTCTCCCATCACTTGTTCAATTACTTCTTGAATTAGTCCATTGAGAGCTTGCTTCATTGTCTTAGTCCTTGCTCTTGTCATAGGCTCTCCCATTCCTTGCAAAGGGATCTTTCTTACTCCATACTTGGGTTCCTTGTCCAGCCACTTGTTCATGAATTCCAAGTCCTCGAAGCTCTTGAATATTTTGTCCAAACTCCTTCTCTTGATTAAGCCTAGCTTGTATTCTATCATTCCCTCCTTCCTCGAAAGGATTCATCCTCAAAATCTGAAACATAATAAAGAGAGAGGTTGGCTACATTAAAAGTCTCACTTACATTGCCATAGGAACTAGGCAAATCAATTCTATAAGTATTATCATTAATCCTTTCCAACACATGGAATGGACCATCCCCTCTTGGGTAAAGCTTGGATTTTCTTTGCACACAAAATCTCTCTTTTCTCAAATGCACCCACACCCAATCTCCAAGGCTCAAACACAACCTTTCTCTGGCCTTTATTAGCTTGTTGAGCATATATTGCTCATTCTTCCTCTCAATGTTTGTTTTAACCTTGGCATGAACTTTCTGCACAAACTGAGCTTTCTTTTCACCATCAAGATTAGAAAACTCATTAGAAGGCAAAGGAAGAATATCCAAAGGAGTCAATGGGTTAAAGCCATAACCAATCTCAAAAGGAGAACAACTAGTAGTAGAATGCACAACACAACCATAAGCAAATTCAATGTGAGGTAAACAATTGTTCCAATTCCTAAGATTCTTTTGAATTATAGCACGCAACAAAGTGAAAAGTGTTCAATTCACAACCTTGGTTTGTCCATCCATTTAGGGACGAGCAACCGTAGAAAATAACAACTTAGTGACTAGTTTGTTACACAATGACCTTGATGAAAGACCCAAGCGGAACTCGTCCGATTAAACCTCCAATGACTCGAAATGAACCATGGATCATGCTAGAATCAAATAGGACACACAAAATAATAAGAAATCACAAGATAGATAAACACGTTAAACTAGAAAAATAGGATAATAATTATGAACGAAAATGACAAGAAAATAGGAAAGATATGTTGGTCAATTGGATAAGACCCTAAGAAAATATGTCTCTAAGAACCCTAGCCTTGGGACGCCACAAAGAAAACCACTTCATTGATAAGAAAATATGCCTTCAAGTTAGCTCTTCCAAATGGGGCTCCTTTTGGGTTTGTATCTAGATCTTGTATACCTAAGAGCATTTTCACGCCTTTGGGCTCCTTTTATTGGGCTATAACTTGAACTAAATAAGTGGGCTCCAAAAGTAGCAACTCTTGGATTAATCCATTTAAAGCGTTCTTCATTGTTTTGGACCTTACTCCAATCTTTGGGCTTATCGAGCATTGCAATGGATCTTTAGACTCCCAAAATTACTTTCCATGCCATCTTTGAACTCTTGCAAGACACGCCTAACCCTTACTCTATCATTCCCTTCCTCCTCGAAAGAATTCATCCTTGATTCTCCATAATCTACATGGAAGGCTGAAATATTAATCATATCAAAGAGATCATATGGAGGATACTTACCTTTCAAACTAAATTGATGCACTATGGCTTTGATCATCCTCTCATAAACTTGAATGACATTGTTCTCCCTTGGCTGCAAATTTGTTTTAAATATTCCTCTAAGCTTTTGCAACCAGTCTCCATGATAAGTGAACCCTTTTGGAACCCGTCCAAAGAACCCACTTTTATGTGTATGACACCCGGATCTTTACTAAACAAGGAATACAAAGACTAAACAGCAAAGAAAAGAATAAATACGCACGATAACGGAAGCAAAGAAAACCAAAAAATAAAGAAATAAGATGGATAGATGTTGGTCTTGAGAAATAGAACCCAAGAGAACCGGTCTCTTGAACCCTAGTTCCGGTGACGCCACAAGGATTGACCAATTCCTTGATAAGTCATAGTATTCTCTCTAGCACTCAAAGAATCGCAAGAGGAAACTCACAAAAGTCTTAAACTTTAATCTTTCAAATCTTAAAAAACGTACATAATAGTTAGCATTAAATAGGCAAGGTAAAATCTAACCTAATAAGCTTAGAAACCCTAATTAATTTGGGCTCAAGTAATCCTAATAGGATTAGGAGACTTTGTGATGGAGAACAAGTGAACTTTCAATCATGGAGATCCAATGTGTCCAAAGACCCTCTTCAAGGAGTAGGAGGCCCAATGACAAGAGGTAGGGCAAAAGCCATGAAAGAGGCCTTGCAAGGATTGGTCCAAGAGCTTAAGGAGAAAGAGCCCATCTATTTGGAAGACTTAGAGCAAATGGAGCCACCTTCTAATCCAAAAAGAATGATCATTTATTTGGAGGCCCAATTTGCAGATCTTAAAGGCCCAATCCAAGTCCAAATAGAAGAGCTTGATTAAAGGAAGTCATGTGCTTCATTAATGAGTCATGTGACTTTAGGATTAGATTTATTCCTTTTTAATTTATTTTGAATTTTCGTTTTATTTTTGATTTGATTTTTTCCAGATTAGATTAGATCAGTTTTTGATTGGTTCTCACTTGTATTTATGAGGCCAACTTAAGATTTAATTCAGATTTGAATTTAAAAGGATAAGCCCTATCTATAAGGAATCAATTATCCTATTAGGATTAGGATTTCTATTATTATTTATAGACCATATGGTGTCACATTGCAGATGAGATTTGAATAATTTTTTGAGTGATTTCTCTCTTCAATTTCGTGTGAGATTGTTAGGGTTCTTCGTGTTCTTCCTAGAATACGGATTCGACTTATCAAGAGAATTGACCAACTCTTGTGGCGTCTTATGTTTGGGGTTGCTAGAGTTTTCTCTAGAGGTTCCATTCGGTCTCTCAATTGCATTGGATTGCTTCCGTTGTTTTTGGTTATTACTCTGGGTTCTTGAGTTGCCTAAGACTTGTTCTTGGGAGGTTCACCCTACTTCTATCACTTTGGGCTCAAATAATACTCCTATTGGACCTAGAAAACTAATAAAAATAAAGCCCTAAAATAAAATAACGAAAATTCATTAAAAAAAATAATAAAATAATACCTAAGCCCTTATAAACATGCCACCACATTAATGAAATCACATGTTTGGCACATGACATGTTTATTTACAAGTTGGGCCATCAAAAAGAGTATTAATTAAGCAATTGGGCTTTATTAATCACTTAAGTTTAGCCCATAATTAATAAAAACGAAATTAACACTAATTAAGCCCAATAATGCTTAAGTCACATGCTATTTTAATGAAGCACATGATCTTTTAAGTAATCTCTTCCAATGGGCTTCTTTTGGGCTTGAATCTTTCCAAGTGATAAGGCCTCCTATCATCTTCCTGAATTTGTCTAAGCCATCCTCCATCACTCTAGGATCAAAAATCTTCCAACCATTATTTCGAACATGTGACTTATGTTCAAGCTTTGGTAGATAAGAAATTGAACTTTTCTTCACACCAAATACACCAATAACATGCAGCAAATAACTAGACAAAAACTCGACACAAGAAGAAGACTTAAATGGAACCAAAGCATTAGGGAAAACATGAAAGATGGATTTAGAACCAAAGTAGTTGCAACATGCAAAGACTTGTTCAACTTTTCTTTCCCAATCCAAGTAAACATCAGGATTTTTCTTATCATGAAATAGTTGAATCTTCGGTTTGATCTTGCTAAGAACATCCGTGTGAGCAGGAACCTTTAGATTACGCCTTGCTTTGGTTTTAGAAGGAAACTCCAAGCGATCCAATTTTGCATTTACTTCCTCAATTTGATCATTGAAAGTCTTTAATAAGGCCTTAAGATCAACTTCTCCAACAGCCATGTTTACAATCTGAAATGTTAGTGTAAAATAAAGGAGAAAATGGACCTCACCACTCCCTCACGTGTTTCACTCAAAATAATGTAAATGCACTCGTATCTCACACTAAATTAAGGCTTTTTCAAGTATGATGCAATTTCTCTCTTGCCTTTTTCCACTCAAAACTTGCTTTCTTATGAGAGTGCTAAATTAAAACCACAACTTCAATCAAAAGGAAATCAGTTTTAAAGAAGTGGCAATCACAGAAAATAAAAGTTCAAAATTGAAGTTCTCAAAGATCCTAATTTAATTAAACAATAACCAACATAAAATAAGCACAAAGGAACTGAAATTTCCAACAAGAGAAATATGAAGGAAATAGAACAAAGAAGGATAACAATTTGTAGGAAACTGATAAGGAAAGAAATCTGAAGGAAAGACAAAATTATAGATATTTTAATGAGACTTACCACCAAAGTTGATAAATTAAGTCAATCAAGTCTCAAATCAAATCCAATCAAATAATTTGTTTTTATTTTTACTACTTTTTTTTTTGTTGCTGCTATATATATATATTTTTTTTTTTGCAGCAATAAATCTCACTTTTTTTTCATATTTTTTTTTAATTTTTTTTTCTGCTTTTTTTTTTCAGTTGCTGCTATATTCTTTTTTTTTTTCAGCAATCAATCAATCTTTTTTTTTCTGATTTTTTTGAACAGTAACCGTGAACAGTAACAAAACAGTGACTATGAACAGTAATACGAAACAGTACGAGCAGTGACCTGAACAGTAGGAACAGTGACGCAAAACAGTAACTGAAACAGTACGATGAACAGTGCAGAACAGAGACGGTGAACAGTGACGCAAAAAAAAAAAGAATTTCCCGGTGCAACGAAGATGTGAAACAAGGAAATAAGGAAAATAAAGAACACACATTGATTTGCAAACCTAAGCTCTGATACCAAATGATAAGTGAACCCTTTTGGAACCCGTCCAAAGAACCCACTTTTATGTGTATGACACCCGGATCTTTATTAAACAAGGAATACAAAGACTAAACAGCAAAGAAAAGAATAAAGACGCACGATAACGGAAGCAAAGAAAACCAAAAAATAAAGAAATAAGATGGATAGATGTTGGTCTTGAGAAATAGAACCCAAGAGAACCGGTCTTTTGAACCCTAGTTCCGGTGACGCCACAAGGATTGACCAATTCCTTGATAAGTCATAGTATTCTCTCTAGCACTCAAAGAATCGCAAGAGGAAACTCACAAAAGTCTTAAACTTTAATCATTCAAATCTTAAAAAACGTACATAATAGTTAGCCTTAAATAGGCAAGGTAAAATCTAACCTAATAAGCTTAGAAACCCTAATTAATTTGGGCTCAAGTAATCCTAATAGGATTAGGAGACTTTGGGCTCAAATAATACTCCTATTGGACCTAGAAAACTAATAAAAATAAAGCCCTAAAATAAAATAACGAAAATTCATTAAAAAAAAAAATAAAATAATACCTAAGCCCTTATAAACATGCCATCACATTAATGAAATCACATGTTTGGCACATGACATGTTTATTTACAAATTGGGCCATCAAAAAGAGTATTAATTAAGCAATTGGGCTTTATTAATCACTTAAGTTTAGCCCATAATTAATAAAAACGAAATTAACACTAATTAAGCCCAATAATGCTTAAGTCACATGCTATTTTAATGAAGCACATGATTTTTTAAGTAATCTCTTCCAATGAGCTTTTTTTGGGCTTGAATCTTTCCAAGTGATAAGGCCTCCTATCATCTTCCTGAATTTGTCTAAGCCATCCTCCATCACTCCAGGATCAAAAATCTTCCAACCATTATTTCGAACATGTGACTTATGTTCAAGCTTTGGTAGATAAGAAATTGAACTTTTCTTCACACCAAATACACCAACAACATGCAGCAAATAACTAGACAAAAACTCGACACAAGAAGAAGACTTAAATGGAACCAAAGCATTAGGGAAAACATGAAAGATGGAATTAGGATACAACATGACGCAAAAAGACCCAAAATGGACTAAAGTAGTACAATGATGATATAGAAAGAAATCTAGACAGATTTGGATATAATTCATTAAATTCAAAATCTGGATAGATTCGACACATAAAGATGGTGTACAATGACAGGGCAAAGATGGAGAAGAAATAACTAAAGGAAACAAAACATAATGACCATGAGATGGAATAGAAGATGAAGCAACAATGGGTGAATATGACACTAAATTATCACAATGCATCTCTTTCACAAGGGACTCATGCAACAAAGATAGGTGACATAATTCAAAGAAATTAGAAACATAATAAGAAGGAAAAAGAAAATACAATGAAGACACATAAGAAAGATGAGGTAAAGAAGGAAGGAGTTTTGTACAAACTATTTCAAGCTCACTTTCATTCTCATCCTTCCTCAAACACTCTTTTTCTTTTCACTTTTTTCCCTTTGTCACTCTTCTCTCAATCTTCTTTTCACGCACTCTTTTTCCACTCACAACAATTTTTTGGACATTTGCTCTCTGATTACTCTTAGTCTTCCACACTAGCTCACTCTTCAAGTTTTCATGACTTTTACACAAATGATTACATGGCAATGATTCATGTTGTCTTTAATACAAAAGAACTATTGCTATCATGTCCAATCAAATTAACACCACAATCAAAATTTCCAATCACCATGTCAACATGCTCAATCTCATCAATGTAATCATATAAACCAATTTCCAATGAAATCACATCATCAGCACTACTAGGAATTAGCATGCTACTATCCAAAGAATTTTCAATCAAATCATTAGCAACATGTAAAGCATTACATTCCTCTAAAAGTTGCACACAATCATGGATATTAATCTCATAAGCACAAGCAACTTCATTGTTTTCCAATTGTGCTACATCAAGATTTTCAATTTTCTTATTAAAAGCACAACTAGAATCAAAGCTATCTAATGCAATACTAACAACATGTAGCTCAATTTTCTCAAGATTCAATAAACTATCATGATCAGTCCCATTAGCACAATCAACATCATTAAATTTATTGAGATTCTCAAGTTCAGAACATCTTAAATCATCTACGCTAGCACAAGAGATATCATCATTAGAGGTTTGAGAATAAGACATACCTTCCACATGATCTTCTTTCCCCAAGAGGGAATCACATGAATCTTGAGCCAAAAGAACTTGAACCTCTTTGCAATGTCTATCAACAATCTTAGCTCCAGGAGGGTGTTCATGCAAATGAGACAATGCAAACTTTTTCTCATGGCCGTTTTCATCTCACTCCATGTTGCAATAGAAGGCTCTCCTTTAATAGTGCATCGGCACTCCATCCGTTTCCACCAAGCAGCAACATTTTTACTAAATCTAAGGAATACCCATTGCATCTTTTCCAACTCAGAGTAGTTACAACATTTAAATGCTTGATCAACTATTCTTTCCCACTCCAAGTAAACGCCAACATCTTTCTCACCATGGAATAGTAGGATCTTTGATTTAATATCCTTGAAAGAAGAAACTTGCTTGCCTCTTTTAGGATAGACTTCTTTAATAAGTGCTTGATCATGCCTTCTCTGGGATTTGGAGCAAGGCTCCATGCTATCCAATTTAGCATTCAGCTCATTCATTTGATAATTGAAAGATTCCATTAAAGCTTTAAAAACAAAGAGGAAAGAAATATGGACTTCACAAATCACTCTCTCACGTGCTTCCACTCAAAAAATTTATTAGCACTCGTGTTTCACACAAAAAGATTGGTTTTTTTTTTTAATAATGTAAAACACTCTTGCCTTTTACCACTCAACTTGCTCCCTATAGTGTTCTTAATCAAATTCCAACAAATTAAAAGGAGAAGTATGTATGAAGTGGCAATCTCAAAACTAAAGTCCCAAAATTCAAAGTTCTCAAAGAATCTAAAAGGGACACCAACAAATCAAAGAAAAACGTATAGCAAAAAGGGTACTAGATATTAGCAAAGTCCAGCAAGTTTTTAGAAGAAGAATGGAGGTGTATGGAGACTATGATGATGGTGTGATATTATGGAAAGGGGGGGAATGGTTTAAAATCTGGATAGAAGAAGTTCGAAAGTAAGAAAAGACACAAACAACATTTTAGGAAACTAAGAAAGGAAGGAAATAGGAAAGTAAAATCAAGGAAGAAAATAGGAAACTAGAGAATCAACCAAAGAATGTAGAAATTAGGAAACAAAGAAGGAAGCAAAAAAGGAAAGTAAGATTCAGCAGAAAGAAGAAAGAAATTAGGAAACTATTGATATGAAAATAGGAAAGTAGCAAAATCCCCCAAGATCTGAAACTTACCAATCAAATGTTGATTTTAGGAAACCTCTTATTTGACTTGGGAGGCAAGAACAAGAAAAATTAGGCAACTTCAACAACTTGCAACTTAATCAATTCTCAATTAGGAAACCAACCAACAAATAGAAAAGTAATTGGTAACTAAAAGCTACCAACTTGCAATTCAAGTCTTCAACCAATTCAAACACAGATCTGGAAATTTTGTGCAACCATTATCAATTTCGAATTTGCTTTTTTTTTTTTACTGCTGTTCGGCTTTCTTTTTTTTTTTTTTTCAGCAGCAAGTTACAAACTTTTTTTTATTTTGGATCTTTTTTCTAGTTCTACACCTTTATATGCTTCTTTTCTTTTGTGCGGAAATCACAACAATTTTTTTAACTTTTTTTGTAATTTCTGGATAGAAAACTCACTATTGAATAGACACTAACAAATTGTAGCAACAAAAGAAATTCGAATTTTTTTTTAATATATGACTCAAATAAATTAAAAAAAAAACAAAGTCTGGACAGCAACAATTCTTGTCTCAAATATGAAGGAAAAAAAATGCCACAAGCAAGTCAGAACAGAGGAAAAATCAACAAAAGATTGAAAGACATACTTGGTGGAGATGCCACACAAGAGAACTCACAATGAAAGACACCAAATCACACCAAGAGGAAAGAGGAAGAGGAAGCGAAAAAAACACAACAAATCTGGATAGAAATAGAAGATGGATGAACAAAGGAGGAAACGGGGAAAGAAAACACCTTGAAACTAGCAAATCAAAGCTCTAATACCAAATGATGAAAGACTCAAGCGGAATTTGTCCAATTGAACCTCCGATGACTCGGAATGAACCACAGATCATGCTAAAATCAAATAAGGACACATGAACAGCAAAGAAAGCACAAGGAGAGGAAATATGTGAATTTGAAAAATTAAGACGAAAGTAATGTACGAAAATAACAAGAAAATAAGAAAGATATGTTAGTCAATAGGGTGAGACCCTAAAAGAACTCGTTTCTTAAAACCCTAGCCTTAGGACGCCACAAAGGAAAACTACTCCTTTGATAAGTTTAAGAATCCTCTCAAGAACACAAGGGATACAAGAGAAAAACTCACAAGAAAAGAACATATGTTCTAAAAATTCATTCTCATTAATCTATCTCCCTCCAAAGTACATAGGTGGCTCCTTATATAAAGGAATTAGGCACCAAAACCCTAGGCTAAAATAAAAAATGAAAATTACAATAAAAATAAAGAAAATAGTCAAATCTAACCAATCTTAAGGAAGATACCACAATCTAAATGAAAAAGGAAATAAAACATTCCTCAAATCAATCAAAAAGTGGTACCTTTCTTACTTTATCTAATAGAAAATTCTAGAGCCTAAATTTTAAAAAAATAGAAAACAACTAAAATTTAATCTCTAAGACACAATCTTTGACCATCGGACTTATTTTTGGAAATTAAATTAAATAAACGAAAATTCCTAATAAAATCATATTAAAAACGTCACTATTCATGGCCACATTTAGACCACATGATGTCTTCAAGTTAGCTCTTCCAAATGGGCTCCTTTTGGGTTTGGATCTAAACCTTGTATGGATAAGAGCATTATCACACCTTTGGGCTCTTTTTTAGCTGTAACTTGAACTAAATAACTGGGCTTCAAAAATACCAACTCTTGGATTAATCCATCCAAAGCTTTCTTCGTTGTTTTGGATCTTGCTCCAATCTTTGGGCTTGTAGAGCATTGCAATGGATCTTTGGGCTCCCAAACTTTCTTTCCATATTCTTTTTCAGCACCTTGATCAAGCCCTCCAAGCTCTCCATACTCTTCTTTGAACTCTTGCAAGTCATGTTTAACCCTTACTCTATTAGAACCCATTTCATTCCATTGTCATTTCCTTCCTTCCTGTATATACAGGTAGAGGATACATGACCCTTCTTGTTACAAAAGTGACAAATGGACAAAAAAGGCTAGAGGAAAGAGATGCAAGTCTAAAATAAGGGAGATAGTATCTGTCCTTTTGATTTTTAGGGGTTAGAAATGACTCTATTTTTTGAACTGATTTAATACTATTAGCATGCACAAAGTTTCTCAGATAAAGATTTTGTTTCTTACTTTTCAGTTTCTCTTTGACAGCACATGAGTCATATCCTAAATCAGTTTTGCATTCTAAACCTCACTCTTCAAAAAGATTTGTCCTCGAATCTAATCTATATGGGAAGAAAAGAAATGATTAAAAACATCAAATAAAAAATAAGGAGTATACTTACTTTTCAAACTTGATTGATACATCTTCTTTTCATCCCTTGCTTGAACTTGTGGTGTAATAATGACTCTTGGTTGCAAATTAATCCCTTTTAAAGTTTCATCTTTACATTCTTGCATTCCAAACCAATCTCTAGGATCAAAAATCTTGTAATGACCATTAGTTTGAATTGCATATGACTTGTTGTCATGCATTAGGCAACAAAGAACTAGAGGCAAATTTGACACAACAACACTCAAGGAAAATTGAGATTGTAGAGTAGACATATGGGATGAAAGCTGGGCATATTTTCACATTATTTGCTAGGTTTAAAATTTGGAAAGATTTGACACCTGTGGATGATGCACATTGACAAGACAAGGATGGAGCATGACTCACAAGAGGAATACTTATGGATGAAAACAAAGTATCACAAAGTTGGATAGAATAATAAGAGAATGGGTTATTGGATAGAAAATGAAACACACAAGATTCATGAAAATGAGATTAAAGAAACGAATAAAGAATAAAAAAGACACATATTTTATGAGACACACAAGAGACATAAAACATGAAATGAGTAGAGACTACTTCACAAATGAATTGAGAATTTAGAACAACACTGTGATGAAAATGAAATGAAGTGACATAGATGGATAAACTAGAGAAAGAACACACTAAATAGTCAAACTGACTTTCTTTTACATTAGATTCAAGAGGAATTGAGGACTCATAACACATGGATGGACTAAATAAATTATAAGAATCAGAGATAAAGTAAGAAGGATGGAGAAGATGAAAAGAAGGAACATATGGAAGATATGAAGGAAGGAGTTGTAAAGAAACTACCTTAAAGTCTCCTTTACTCAAACAATTCACAATTGCTTTTGCCTCATTATTTTCATCTTTTCTTAAACTCTCTTTTTCTTTTCTCTTTTCTCTCTTTTTCATTCTTCTCTCAAGTTTCTTTTCACTCGTTTGTTTTCCTCTTTTTTCATTTTTCTGCACTCTTTCTTTTCTCACTTGTTTTTCCCTCTTGTTTTTACCACTCATATTCTTCTCACATTTATTTTTCCTTTCAAGCTCACTTTTGATTTTCTTTTGCTTTTCATAGAATTGAATACAATGCGTTTCATGGGCTTTCTTTACTTCAACAAAAGAACAACTATCATCAAATAACCATGGATGCCCAAACACCACATCAACATGCTCCACTTCATCACACACATGAGAACTATTTTCTAATGGCTTAACAATGTGAGTACCACTGGAAACAAGCACACCATTATCAACAATATTCTCTATCGCCTTACTAGTAGTAACATCTAGGACAGTTGTCTCCACTAATGGTGGTAAATGATCATAATCAATCCCATCAAGCTTATCATCAACATTTTCCTCAAGATTTTCAAGAACATCGTACTCTAATTCATAAGAAACATTATCAACATAAGGATTTTGAGAATTAGAGGTACCTTCGAGAGTAGTTAATGTTGAGGAAGATATCTTCCCCATTTGATCTTTCTGCTCCAAATGAGAATCACTAGAACTTGGAATTGAAATTTGCATCTTAGTAGTTTTCTCCTTTCCATGAGTTGGAAGATACTCATAGAAGTAGTGGTATGGTGCATACTTTTACTTCAAAATGAGCTCCATGCTACTCCAAGTCTCACATTGTTTTTCTTTACTAAGATGCTTTCTTTCTAGTCATTCCCACCAAACTTTAGCTTTTCCTTCTAAGCAAAAAGCAGCTAATTTCACTTTCTCAGACTTGAAGTATTGGCTGTCTTCAAACCATTGTTCAATTTTTCTTTCCCAGTCCAAGTACATATCAGGATCACTCTCTCCATAGAATTTTGGGATGTTCAATGTAACAACATCCTTTTGCATGAAGAAATTTGCATGCCATCCAATTTGACATTCAACTTCTTGATTTGATCATTGAAAGCTGTCATTAAAGCTTTAGGATCAAGTTCATCACCAGTCATGCTGAGAACCTACAATGTTAGTGAATAGAGACAAAGAAAAAAACCTTGCATACTCACGAATGATGTATGTTCACTCATGTTTGTACACTTTAAAAACTTTTTCCATAAATGATATAATTACACTCTTACCTTTTACTACTCACTCTTGCTTTCTATGAAAGTGCAAAATTGAATTTGAACTTAAAATTTAGAAGCAATGTTTTAAGTGGCAATCTCAAAGTCAAAGATCCAAAATTCAAATTCTCAAAAGAGTTTAAAATGATGGTGACCAACAAAGAAAGATGGATTTTCTGTTTTCAGCAAATAAATTGAATTTTCCAACCAAGAAAAGAGAAAAGGAAATGTTGGAAATTAAGACAAGAGGAAGGATGTGGCGTGTATCCCAAAGGAAGGAACTTTTTTAGATAACTATCAAATCTGAAACGAGTAAGGAACAAGTTAGAGCATTAAATTAGGAAGAAAAAAAATTAGATAGAGTTAAACTAGAATAGTAAAATTCTGAAGAGAAAATAGAAGATAAGAATCGAAACTTACTACTCAAATAACAATAATGCCTAATCATCAAAGGAACTTTGTAATTCAAACTACCATCTTGATTGAAAGATCTTAAAGTAAGAAAGAAAACAAGATCTTAATTTTTGGAAATTGCCTTAGCAGCCATATCTCTTTTTTTCATTCTTTTCTTCTTTTTCTTTTTTTTTTAATTTTATATATGAATATTTTTTTTCAGGGCTGCAAACAATTCTCTTTTTTTTTTCTTCCTTCTCTTTTTCTTTAAAATCAATTTTGATTTTTTTTTTGGCAAATTCACAACAAGAAATCTGGGCAGCAACTAAATTCTTTGGGTAGATAACAAGGAACTCCACAATCTCAATGGAAATAAGAATCAAATATGGTAAGATCCTTTAGCAAAGAAAATGGATAACAAAATTAGAATAGAGCATGCCACAATAAGAATGAAACGAAAGATCACAAAGTCTGGAAAATGGATCAAGAACATAGAGCAAACAACAAGGCAACAACGGATGAACAGTGACAACTAGTATGATGAACAGTGCGAATGAACAATACTACGATTTTCTGGACAACAAGTAAAAAAATGAAATGAAACAACAGAATGTTCCTTGATTTGCAAGCCGAAGCTATGATACCAAATAATCGGAGACACGCTAGGAACCCTTCCTAAGAGCCTTCTTTGAGTTAAGGATCATGCAACTTAAGGAAACATGAATTGAACACAAAAACAATGAAGAACAACAATGAACAAAAACTAAAAAAAATACGAATGATGAAAATAAGAAGACTGACATAAAATGTTGATCGAGGGAAATAGACTCCAAGAGAACCCGTCGCTTGAATTCTAACTTTGGGATGCCACAAGGATTACCACTCCTTGATAAGTCTTCGTTCTTTCTGGCACTTAAGGATAAGCATGAAAGAACTCACTAAACAACAATCAAAGTTGCTGAAAAGAAATTCATTAATTCATGTTGTGGTTTGCAATAGTACAAGAGGTGTCTATTTATAAGCAAATATTAACCCACAAACTAACTCTAGTGCAGTCCACAAACCTAACCTTATTAATGCTCATTAATATAAAAAGGAAACCCTAAGCAAAAAGGAGCATTTAATTCTAATTTTGAATTTGGAAAAGTTGCCTCCTCTTTAATGCGTAAAGGAAAACAATCGGATTTATGATTATATGTTATTTATTCAAAAACGAAACATATTAACTAAAATAATCTTTAAAAACGTTACATTTAGTGAACACATGAGAAGCACATGGATTTTAAGTGAATCCTCCTTCTTAGGCTTTCTGCAACTTGGGCTCCTTAACTATAATTTGGCTCCACATTTTCAGCTTGCCTTTTCTTTGTTTTGGGCCTCAAAATCATTGAAATACAATGGTTCCATGTTAATCATGTTTTGGATCACCCCATTCATGCCTTGCTTCATGGCATGATAGAATAAGGGCTAGGCGTGATTTGCAAGAGTTTGGAGAGAAGTATGAAAAGTTTGGAAGACTTGATCAAATTTCTGAACATAAAGCCCAAGCTTGGAGAGATGAAGATCCATTGCAAGGTTTAGGTGGGCCAAAGTTAAGAGCAAGGAATCAAAGCATTGAAGTGATCCAAGAGCTCTAGGGATTAGAGCCCATCCACTTTTTTTCCTTCCTTCTGTGCAGATTCTTGTCTCTCCTTTGTTCTGTTTTGTGTTGTGATTCTTCTTGTTTCTATTGTCTTTTGTTTGTGGCTTTTCCATCAAGTCTTAGTCTTGTCATCTCTTGTGGATTGTTTCTCCTCTATGTGACTTGCTCTTTCTTCCTCTTTTGTTTTAGTTGTTATATATTTTTTTTTTCCATAATTGGAGTTTTCTGTCCAGAAATTGAGAAAAAAAATATATAAAGAAATTTTTTTGATTGCTGCACAAAAGAAAAGGAACATATAAAGGTGCAGCCTTTAAAAAAAATAAAGTGAAAAAAAAAATCCGAAATTACAAAAAAAAAAGTTTGTGATTTGCTGCTAAAAAAAAGAGAGTAGAATAGTAGTTTAAAAAAAAAAAAGAAGCAAAATTCAAAATTAATAATGGCTGGACAAAATTTTCAGATCTGTGCTTGAATAGATTGAAGACTTGAATTGCACGTTGGTAGCTTTTGGTTACCTATTAATTTCCTATTGTTGGTTGGTTTCCTAAATGTGAATTAATTAAGTTAAGTTGCAAGTTGCTGAAAGTTGCCTAAATTTTCTTGTTCTTGCCTCCCAAGTCACATAAGAGATTTCCTAAAATCAACATTTGATTGGCAAGCTTCGGATCTTGTGGGATTTTGCTACTTTCCTATTTTAATTCATATCAATGGTTTCCTAATATCTTCCTTCTTTGTGCTGCATCTTACTTTCCTATTTTGCTTCCTTCTTTGTTTCCTAATTTCTTCATTCTTTGGTTGATTCTCTAGTTTTCTATTTTCTTCCTTGATTTTATTTTCCTATTTCATTCCTTTCTTAGTTTCCTAAATTATTGTTTGTGTCTTCTTCTATCCCAATTTTAACCCATTCCCTCCTTTCCATAATATCACACCATCATCATAGTCTCCATACACCTCCATTCTTCTTCTAAAAATTTGCTGGACTTTGCTAATATCTAGTACCCTTTTGCTGTACAATTTTCTTTGATTTGTTGGTGTCCCTTTGTAGATTCTTTGAGAACTTTGAATTTTGGGACTTTAGCTTTGTGATTGCCACTTATCATACATACTTCTCCTTTTTTATTTGTTGGAATTGATTAAGAACACTATTGAGAGCAAGTAAGTGGTAAAAGGCAAGAGTGTTTTACATTATTGAAAAAGCCAATCTTTTTGTGTGAAACACGTGAGAGAGTGATTTCTGAAGTCCATATTTCTTTCCTCTTTGTTTTTACTCACATTTCAGGTTCTAAGTATGGCTAGAGAAGAAAGTGCAGTTGATTTTAAAGCTCTAATGAAAGCTTTCAATGATCAAATGAATAAGCTGAATGCTAAATTGGATAGCATGGAGTCTTGCTCCAAATCCCAGAGAAGACGTGATCAAGCAATTATTAAAGAAGTCTATCATAAAAGAGGCATGCAAGTTCCTTCTTTCAAGGATATTAAATCAAAGATCCCACTATTCCATGGTGAGAAAGATGTTGATGTTTACTTGGAGTGGGAAAGAATAGTTGATCAAATATTTGAATATTGTAACTACTCTGAGTTGAAAAAGATGTAATGTGTATACCTAAGATTTAATAAAAAGGTTGTTGCTTAGTGGAAGCGAATGGAAACTAGACACACTATAAATGGGAAATCTTCCGTTGCAAGTTAGAATGAAATGAAAACAATCTTGAGGTGAAAATTCATACCATCCAGAGCTAAGAGTGTGGTTGAACGTTCTAAGAAGATACAAGTTCCCGTGGGTCAAGATTCATATGATTCCCACAAAGAGAAAGTCAATCAAGTGGATGAACAAGTTGTTACATTGACAAAGGTTGTTGAGACAAGAGAGTTGTATAGGGTTAAAGGTATGCTTAATTCTCAACCCTCTTGTGATGATATCTCTTGTGCTAAAGTCAATGATTTAGGATGTGTTGAGCTTGAGAATCCCAATATGTTTAATGATGTTGATTGTGTTAATGACACTGATAATGTTATTTTACTAAATCTTGAGGAGAAAATTGTGTCAGACATTGATGAGTTAGATTGTTTTGATGATTCTAGTTGTGCTTCTAGTATGCAAATTGAAAATAAAGTTATAGCACAATTGGAAAATGAATTTCGTGATATTGCTTGTGCTTATGTTGTTAATGATTCTTTGGATAGTAGCATACTAATTCCTAGTAGTCCTAATGATGTGATTTCATTGAAGATTGGTTCTTATGATTACACTGATGAGATTGAGCATGTTGACATGGTGGTTGGAGATTTTTATTGTGTTGATTTTAATGGGCATGTTAAAAACTGTTCTTGTGTTTTGGATGAAGCCCATGAATCTTTTCCATATAATTTGTGTGAAAGTCATGAGCACTTGAAGAGTGAGCAAGAGTGGAAAAATAAGAGTGGTAGAAATAAGAGTAATAAGAGAGGAAATGTCCAGAAAATTGTTGTGAGTGGAAAAATTGAGGTTGAGATGCAAGATCTCGATATGGAGGAGTTATTGCATAAGGCCATCAAAGTGGAAAAGAACTTGAAAGCCAAGCAAAAGTTGAAGGCTTATGGAGGCTCAAGCAAGACGGCAAGATTCTCCTTTAAGCCTAAGGGAGAGACCCAGCCAAAGGAGGAGAAAAAGATGAAGGTGCAGCCTTCTACTCTGAAAGGTAAAACTGATTCTAAACCTTTTTCTTCTAATTCTTCTTCAAAAATTAAATGTTTTAAATATCAAGGTTTTGGTCATATTGTTTCTCAATGTCCAAATAAGCGAACTAAGATCTTGCTTGAGAATGGTGATGTAGCTAGTAGTAGTGATGAGGAAGTTGAGGAGGGTGGATCTATGCCCCCTTTGATTGATGATTCTGACATGGAGATTACGGAGGTATTGCATAGGCAAGCTCTAGTGTCAAGACAAGCTCTCAACATTCAACCAGGAGAGGATCTAGAAAAGGAACAACGTGAGCATATCTTTCACACTAGGTGTTTTGTGAATAACAAGGTATGTAATCTTATCATTGATAATGGTAGTTGTACGAACATTGCTAGTACCTTGTTAGTTGAAAAGTTAGATTTAACTACTCAAAAACACCCCAAGCCTTATAATTTGTTATGGTTTAATGATAGTGGGGATGCTAAGGTCACTAAACAAGTAGTTGTAGCATTTTCCATAGGTAATTTTCATGATGAGGTTTTGTGTGAAGTGGCACCTATGTATGCTGGACAATTGTTGTTAGGTAGACCATGGTAGTTTGATAGGCGAGTTAGGTATGATGGTTATTCCAATAGATACTATTTCCCATTCAATAATAAAACCATTGTACTAACACCTATTCGTCCATTGGAAGCATTTGAAGATCAGAAAAGAATCACTCAAGAGTGTAAGATGAGGGAAAAAGAAAAGAGAGAGAAAAATAAAGAGAAAGGTGAAAAAGACAGAAAAGAAGTGAACGATGAAGTAAAGAGAGAAAAGAAAAAGAGTGAAGAAAAGAAAGTGAGTTTGTTTTGTGGAAGAAGTGAGAACAAGGAAGCTCTGTTTGATGAAAATTCATTGATTCTATTGTATAAGGATGTGTAATTGACTGTGAATGATCTGCATAACTCTTTGTCCTCCAGTGTGTTAGCTTTGTTACAGGAATTTGGTGATTGTTCCCGGAAGAGATACCTGATGGTTTGCCACCATTAAGGGTATTGAGCATAGGATTGATTTCATCCCCGGTGCTGCCCTTCAAAATAGGCCTGCATATAGGGCAAATCCGGAAGAAACCAAGGAGATACAAAGGCAAATTGAGGAATTGATGAAGAAATGCTTCGTGAGAGAGAGCCTAAGTCCTTGTGTCGTTCAGGTCATACTTGTGCCCAAGAAAGAAGGTAAGTGGAGGATGTGCGTGGACTGTCATGCCGTCAATAAAATCATAGTTAAGTATCGATATCCCATTCCTCATTTAGATGATATGTTGGATTAATTGCATGGTGCATGTTTATTTTCCAAAATATATCTTAGGAGTGGATATTATCATATTAGGATGAAAGTGGGAGACGAGTGGAAAACTATATTTGAGACTAAATTTGGTTTGTATGAATGGATGGTTATGCCCTTTGGTAAAACCAATGCTCCTAGTACCTTTATGAGTCTTATGAATCATGTCTTTCGTCCTTTCATTGGCAAGTTTGTTGTTGTTTATTTTGATGAAATTCTTGTATATTCTAAGAGTCTAGATAAGCATGTGATACATTTGCATGATGTGTTTGTGATTTTGAGGAATAACAGACTCTTTGGAAATTTAGAGAAGTGTGCTTTCTGCTTGGATACTGTTGTGTTTCTTGGCTTTCTTATAGGTTCTGATGGCTTGTGTGTGGATGAGGAGAAAGTTAAGGCGATACATGAGTGGCCTACACCAAAGAATGCCAACAAGGTGAGAAGTTTCCATGGACTTGCTAGCTTCTATAGGAGGTTTGTGAAAGACTTCTCAACCAGTGCTACCCCATTGAATGATTTGGTAAGAAAGAATGTAACTTTTAAGTGAGGTGAATCCCAAGAGGTGGCTTTCAGTACCTTGAAAGATAGATTAACAAATGCCCCTCTTCTTGTACTTCCTGATTTCTCTAAGGTGCTTGAGATTGAATGTGATGCGTTTGGAATTGGTATTAGTGCTGTGTTAATGCAGGATTCTAGGCTTATTACATATTTTAGTGAGAAACTAAGTGGTGCATGTTTGAACTATTCAACTTATGACAAGGAATTGTATGCATTGAAAAGAACCTTAGAGACTTGGCAACATTATTTCTGGCTGAAAGAATTTGTCATTCATTCTGATCATGAGAGTCTTAAGTTCTTGAAATCTTAAAATAAGTTGAATAAGAGGCATGCTAGATGGCTTGAGTTTATTGAAACGTTTCTTTATGTCACTAAGCATAAACAGGGCAAAGAGAATGTTGTTGCTGATACTTTGTCTAGGAGGTACTCTTTGATTACTTTTGTGCAAGCTAGGTTGATTGGTTTTGATTTATTGAAAAGCTTGTATGAGAATGATGTTGATTTTGCTGAGATTTGGAAATTATGTGAGAAACAAGGATTTGATGATTATTATATCTTTGATGGATTTTTTTTTCAAGAGACACAGATTGTGTATTCCTCATTGCTCTATGCGTGAGTTGCTTGTGAAAGAGACCCATGGTGGTAAACAATGGGTCATTTTGGTGTGGAAAAGGCATTAACCACCATGTTGCATGAACATTTCTATTGACGTCACATGAGAAAAGATGTTGTTGTTGTGTGTGATAAGTGCGTTACATGTAGACATGCAAAATCTAAAGTGCATGCTCATGGCTTGTATTCCCCATTACCTGTTCCCTTTCATCCTTGGATTGACATATCTATGAATTTTGTTTTGGGTTTGTCTAGGTCCCCTAGTGGAAAAGATAGCATTTTTGTTATTGTGGATAGACTTAGTAAAATGGCACATTTTCTTGCTTGTGCTAAAACTCATGATGCTGTCCACATTGCTGACTTGTTTTACAAGGAGATTGTAAGATTGCATGGATTGCCTAGAACTATAATTAGTGACAGGGATGTTAAATTTCTAAGTTACTTTTGGAGGACATTATGGAACAAACTAGGCACTAAATTGTTGTTTTCCACGGTTGCTCATCCCCTAACAGATGGACAAACTGAGGTTGTGAATCGAACACTTTTTACTTTGTTGCGTGCTATAATTCAAAAGAATCTTAAGAATTGGGAAAAGTGTTTGCCTCACATTGAATTTGCTTATAACAATGCTATGCATTCAACTACTGGTTTTTCTCCTTTTGAGATTGTTTATGGCTTTGACCCATTGACTCCTTTGGATATTCTTCCTTTGCCTTCTAATGAGTTTTCTAATCTTGCTGGTGAAAAAGAAAGCTAAGTTTGTGTAGGAACTTCATGCCAAGGTTAGAGCAAACATTGAGAGGAAGAATGAGCAATATGCTTAGCAATAAAGGCCGAAGAAGGGTTGTGTTCGAGCCTGGAGATTGGGTGTGGGTGCATTTGAGGAAAAAGAGATTTCCTAAGCAAAGAAAATCCAAGCCTTACCCAAGAGGGGATGGTCCATTCCAAGTGTTGGAAAGGATAAATGATAATGCTTATAGAATTGATTTGCCTAGTTCTTATGGCAATGTAAGGGCCAATTTTAATGTAGCTGACCTCTCTCTTTTTTATGTTTCAGATTCAAGGACGAAGGCGTGAATGATGGAGCACGAGCTAGGCTTATCAAAGGGGAGGAGTTTCAAGAGCTTGGTGGACATAGAAGGCACAATCATGTGACTGAACAAGGAACCCAAGTATGGAACAAGAAAGATCCTTTGCAAGGAATGGCTGGGCCTACGACAAGAGCAAGGACTAAGGCAATGAAGCAAGCTCTCAATGGATTGATTCAAGAAGTAATTGAACAAGAACCCATCTACTTAGTTCAATTTTCAGCCCAAAGGCTTCAAGAGGCATGTTCTTCATGGCTAGTATGCTAGAAACTGATCCAAGCCCAATGAACAAGGAATAAATAGAAGAACTCACTTAAAGGAGCATATGCCAAGCTTGTGACCTTTTAGATAGTGTTCTTTAATTAAATAAATTAGCAATTTTCATTTTTTTTTATTTCAGAAATAAGGTTTTGACAATTAGTTTCCTATTTTGAATTTATTTGTGAGGATCTCTTCAGATTTGATTTTGTTTCCTATTTTTTGGCACCACTTATTCAGCATGTATCTAGTCTTATTTTTGTGTAAGGTGGTGCCATTCTAAGAGATTAGGATCTAAACTATTTTTAGCAAACCAGGGTTTTTGCTTTTTTTTTAAAACATCACTTTTGTACTTGCAAATGAGAGATGAATGAATGGTGCGTTTTCAATAAAACTTTGTGAGTTATCTTGTTTTGTTGGTGAGCTTGAGAGACTCTTTGGCATATCAAAGAGTGGTATTCTCTTTGTGGTGTCTATAGCTAAGGTTTCAAGAAACAATTTTTCTTGGGGTTTGTCTTTTGACCAATAACTTCTATTCTTCCTATTCGTGCATTCTTCTTTGTTTATCTTTTCTATTTGTTTAACGCGTTCTTGGTGTTTTATTTGCTTCTCTTTGATCCTAGCACGATCCTTACATTTCCCAATTCGATTAAAGGTTCATGAGACAAGTTCTACACGAGTTTTCGATCACAAGAGTTCAAAGAGGAGCATTAAGAGCTTGGAAGACTTGATCAAATTGCTGAACATAGAAAGCCAGTTTGGGAGCCCAAAGATCCATTGCAAAGCTTGAGAAGCCTAAAGATTGGAACAAGATCCAAAACATCAATGAAAGCTTTAAATGGATTGATCCAAGAGTTGCTATTTTTGGAACCCACTTATTTAGTTCAAGTTGCAGCCCAAATATGTAATAATGTTTTTATCCAAAATACTTAAGTGATTATGTACCACTCATGTGATCAATTTAAAAAGGAATCTTCTTTAGGCTGATTTATTTAGAAGTTTCATTTATTTTATTTAATTTTCAGAAATAAGGCTTTTTGGTCAAAGATTATGTCTTGGAGATTAAGTTTTCATTGTTTTCTATTTTTAAAACTTAGGCTCTAGAATTTTCCAATAGTTTTAGCAAGAAAGGTGCCACCTTTTGATTGATTTGCAAGAATATTTTGTTTCCTTTTTTATTTAAATTGTGGTGCCTTCTTTAGGATTGGATCTGATTATTTTCTATATTTTTATTGTAATTTTCGTTTTCTTTATTTTAGTCTAGGGTTTTGGTTGCCTTATTTCTTTATATAGGGAGCCACCTAACTACTTTTAATATAGAGAGATTGATAAGAATGAATTTTCAGAACTTTTATTCTTTTCTTGTGGGTTTTCTCATATATCCCTTGTGTTCTTGAGAGGATTCTTAGACTTGTCAAAGGAGTGATTTTCCTTTTGTGGTGTCCCAAGGCTAAGGTTCTAAGTGACAAGTTTTCTTAGGGTCTTATTTCATTGACTAACATATCTTCCTCGTTTATTTCTTGAATTTTCGTTTAGAATTATTATCCTATTTTTCTAGTTTAATGTTTTCATATATCTTGTGTTTTCTTGTTATTTTGTATATCCTATTTGATTCTAGCATAATCCCTGGTTCATTCCAAGTCATTGGAGGTTCCATCGGATGAGTTCCATTTGGATCTTTTATTAGAAATTGATAGTGGGGATGCTAAAGTCACTAAACAAGTAGTTGTAGCATTTTCCATAGATAATTTTCATGATGAGGTTTTGTGTGAAGTGGTACCTATGTATGCTGGACACTTGTTGTTAGGTAGACCATGGCAATTTGATAGACAAGTGAGGTGTGATGGTTATAGTAATAGATACTATTTCCCATTCAATAATAAAACCATTTTACTAATGCCTATTCGTCCATTGGAAGCATTTGAAGATCAGAAAAGAATCACTCAATAGTGTAAGATGAGGGAAAAAGAAATGAGAGAGAAAAACAAAGAGAAATTTGAAAAAGAGAGAAAAGGAGTGGGATGAAGTAACGAGAGAAAAGAATAAGAGTAAAGAGAAGAAAGTGAGCTTGTTTTGTGGAACAAGTGAGATCAAGAAAGCTCTGTTTGATGAAAATTCATTGATTCTATTGTATAAGATGTGTATTTTTAACTACGAATGATCTAGATAACTCTTTGATAGAGTAAGGGTTAGACATGTCTTGTAAGAGTGCAAAGAGGAGCATGAAGAGTTTAGAGGACTTGATCAAGGTGCTGAACAAGAACATGGAAAGCAATTTTGGGAACCCAAAAGAACCATTGCAATGCTTGATAAGCCCAAAGATTGGAGCAAAGTCCAAAACAATGAAGAAAGCTTTAAATGGATTGATCCAAGAGTTGCTACTTTTCGAGCCCACTTATTTAGTTCAAGTTACAACCCAAAAAAAGGAGCCCAAATGTGTGACAATACTCTTACCTATACAAGGTCCAGATCCAAACCCAAAAGGAGCCCATTTGGAAGAGCTAACTTGAAGACATCATATGCTCTACATGTGACCATGAATAGTGACGTTTTTAATATAATTTTACTATGAATTTTTGTTTATTTAATTTAATTTCCAAAAATAAGTCCTATGGTCAAAGATTGTGTCTTGGAGATTAAGTTTTAGTTGTTTCCTATTTTTAAAATTTAGGCTATAGAATTTTCTATTAGTTAAAGTAAGCAAAGTACTACCTTTTGATTAATTTGAGGAATATTTTGTTTCCTTTTTCATTGAGATTGTGGTTTTTTTTTATTGATTAGATTTGATTATTTTCTTTATTTTTATTGTAATTTTCGTTTTTTTATTTTAGCCTAGGGTTTTGGTTGCCTTATTTCTTTATATAAGGAGCCACCTATTTACTTTTGAGAGAGAGAGAGAGAGAGAGAGAGAGAGAGAGAGAGAGAGAGATTGATAAGAATGAATTTTTAGAACTTATGTTCTTTTTTCGTGAATTTTTCTCTTGTATCCCTTGTGTTCTTGAGAGAATTCTTAAACTTATCAAAGGAGTGGTTTTCCTTTGTGGCGTCCCAAGGCTAGGGTTCAGGACATATGTTTTCTTAGGGTCTTATCCCATTGATCAACATATCTTTCCTATTTGCTTGTCATTTTCGTTCATAATTATTATCCTATTTTTCTAGTTTAACATATTTATCTATCTTATGTTTTCTTATTTTTCGTGTGTCCAATTTGATTCTAGCATGATCCATGGTTCATTCTAAGTCACTGGAGGTTCAATCAGACGAGTTCTGCTTGGGTCTTTCACCATTTGGCATCAGAGCTTTGATTGCTAGCTTCAAAGGTGTGATCTTTCCTTATCTTTCTCTTCCATAATCTTTTTTTCTCCTATGTCCATATCTATTTTTCTCTTGTTTGTGGCTTTTCCATCAAGTCTTGGTCTTGCCATCTCTTGTTGATTGTTTCCCCTCTGTGACTTGGTCTTTCTTTCTCTTGTGTTTTAGTTACTATCTTTTTTTTTCCCAGAATTGTGAGTCTATCCAAATTTTAAAAAAACAAACAAAATTTTTTAGTATTGCTTTTGAGGTGTGTGTTGTCTTAAGTATTGTTCTAGAATATTTTTAAAAAAAATGAAAAAAAAATCAGTGGCTACTGCAAAAAGGCAAAAGAAAGAACATTAGAGTTATTCAGCCATTCTAAAAAAAAAAGTGACGAAAAAAAAAGAGTTGTGACCTACTGCTGAAAAAAAAAAAGAAAAAAAACGACTGAAAAAAAAATTGGACTTTGTGGTGCAAAAAAAAAATTTCCAGATTTTAGCTTAGATTAATTGGGAATTGCCTTGATTGGTGTTTCTTATTTTGTGATTGATTGATTTGCAGATAGAGTATAGTTGCCTAATTCTATTATTCTTGTAATACAAATCACATTGGGTTTCCTAAATTCAACAACTTGAGTGGTAAGCATCAAGAGCTTGATTGGTAATTGCTACTTTCCTATTTTGCTTCCTCCTTTGTTTCCTAATTTCTTCATTCGTTGGTTGATTCTGTAGTTTCCTATTTTCTTCCTTGATTTTACTTTCCTATTTCCTTCCTTTCTAAGTTTCCTAAATTGTTGTTTGTGCTTTTCTTCCTTTCTTACTGCTTCTATCAACACCCATAATATCACACCATCATCCTAGTGTCCATACACCTGCATTCTTCTTCTAAAAACTTGTTGCACATTGCTTATATCTAGTGCCCTTTTTTTGGTGTACTTTTTTTTTTCTTTGATTTGTTGGTTCTTTTTTAGATTCTTTGAGAACTTTGAATTTTGGGACTCTGGTTGTGTGATTGACACTTTAATCACACATACTTCTCCTTTTGATTTGTTGGAATTTGATTAAGAACACTATAGGGAGCAAGTTGAGTGGTAAAAGGCAAGAGTGCTTTACATCATTAAAAAAGCTAATCTTTTTATGTGAAACATGAGTGCTAATAAATTTTTGAGTGGAAACACATTAGAGAGTGATTTGTAAGGTCCATATTTCTTTCCTCTTTGTTTTCACTAACATTTCAGGTTTTGAGTATGGCTGGAAAAGAAAGTGCAATTGGTTTTAAAGCTTTAATGAAATCTTTTAATGATCAAACTGAATGAGTTGAATGCTAAATTGGATAGCATGGAGTCTTGCTCCAAATCCCAGAGAAGGCGTGATCAAGCAATTATTAAAGAAGTCTATCATAAAAGAGGCAAGCAAGTTTCTTCTTTCAAGGATATTAAATCAAAGATTCCACTATTCCATGGTGAGAAAGATGTTGATGTTTACTTGAGAGGGAAAGAATAGTTGATCAAACATTTGAATGTTGTAACTACTTTGAGTTGGAAAAGATGCAATGTGTATACCTTAGATTTAGCAAAAATGTTGATGCTTGGTGGAAACGGATGGAGTGCTGACACACTATTAAAAGAGAGCCTTCTATTGCAACATGGAGTGAGATGAAAATGGTCATGAGAAAAAAGTTTGCATTGTATCATTTGCATGAGCACCCTCCTGGAGCTAAGATTTTTGATAAACATTGCAAAGAAGTTCAAGTTCTTTTGGCTCAAGATTCATGTGATTCCCTCTTGCGGAAAGAAGATCATGTGGAAGGTATGTCTTATTCTCAAACCTATAATGATGATATCTCTTGTGTTTGTGTAGATGATTTAAGATGTGCTGAACTTGAGAATCCCAATGAATTTAATGATGTTGATTGTGTTAATGGGATTGATCATGATAGTTTGCTAAATCTTGAGAAAATTGAGCTAGATGTTGTTAGTATTGCATTAAATAGCTTTGATTCTAGTTGTGCTAATAAGCAAATTGAAAATCTTGATGTAGCACAATTGGAAAACAATGAAGTTGCTTGTACTTATAAGATTAATAGCCATGATTGTGTGCAACTTTTATAGGGAATATAATGCTTTACATGTTGCTAATGATTTGATTGAAAATTCTTTGGATAGTAGTGATGAAGGCAAGTTAAGGGAAACAATGGGCCATGGACAAATTCAAGACCCACTTCAAGGCATTGGAGGACCAATGACCAGAGCTAGGACCAAAGCCATGAAGCAAGCCATGAATGGGTTGATCCAAAATATGATTAACATGGAACCATTGTATTTGAATGATTTTGAGGCCCAAAACAAAGAAAGAGGCAAGCTGAAAATGTGGAGCCAAATTATAGTCAACAAGCCCAACTTGGAGAAGGCCCAATATGAAGAATTCACTTAAAATACATGTGCTTCTCATGTGGTCACTAAAAGTGACGTTTTTAATAAGTTTTATTAGGATTATTTTAGTCAATTTGTTTCCTTTTCAATAAAAGGCAAATAATGATCTGATTTGCTTTGCTTTATGCATTTAAGAGGAGCCAACCTTTTCAAATTCAAAATTAGAATTAAATGCTCCTTTTGACTTAGGATTTCCTTTTTGTATTGATTAGCATTAATAAGGTTAGGTTTGTGGGGTGAACTAGAGTTAGTTTGTGGGGTTAATACTTGCCTATAAATAGGCACCTCTTGTACTCTTGCAAGGACAACATGAATGAATGAATTACTTTTCAGCAACTTTATTGTTGTTCTGTGAGTTCTTTCTTGCTTATCCTTGAGTGCCAGAAAGAATGAGGACTTATCAAGGAGTGGTGATCCTTGTGGCGTCCCGGAGTTAGGATTCAAGAGACGGGTTCTCTTGGAGTCTACTTCCTTCGACCAACATTTTGTTCAGTCTTCTTATTTCTTCGTGTCTATTTTCTTCAGTTTTTGTTCATTGTTGTTCTTCATTATTCTTGTGTTCAATTCATCTTTCCTTGAGTTGCACGATCTTTATATCAAAGAAGGCTCTTAGGACAGGTTCCTAACGTGTCTCCCATCATTTGGTATCAGAGCTTCGGCTTGCAAATCAAGTTGTGTTTATGTTGTTTCATTCCATTTTTCCTTGCTATCCAGAAAATTGTAGACTGTTCATCATCATACTGTTCAGGCTTGCTGTCCAGAAAATATTCGCACTGTTCATCCGTACTGTTCCTTCGTCACTGTTCATTGTACTATCTGTCACTGTTCATTCGTTTTTACCTTGCTATTTTGTTCTATGTTCTTGATCTATTTTCCAGACTTCATAATCTTTTGTTTTGTTCTTATTGTGGCATGATCTGTTCTAATTTCGTTGTCCATTTTCTTTCATTTTCTTTGCTAAAGGATCTTACCATATTTGATTCTTGTTTCCATTGAGATTGTGGAGTTCTTTGTTATCTGCCCAAAGAATTTAGTTACTGCCCAGATTTCTTGTTGTGATTTTGCCAAAAAAAAATCAGAAAAAGAAAGAGAGAATTGATTGCAGCCTTGGAAAGAAAAATTCGTATATAAAAAAAAGAAAAGAAAAGAAAGAGCATGAGAAAGAAAGAAAAGCAAGTGAGCTCAAAAGAAAAGAGCAAAGGAGCTTTATGAAAAAGAATGAGAGTGAAGAAACAAAAGTAACTTTGTTTGCTGGAGGAGGAGAAATCAAAAGAGCTTTGTTTTGTGAACCTTCCTTTGTACTTATGTATAAGGAAGTGTATCTAACTATTTCTGATTTAGATAACTCTCTTCCTTCTAGTGTTTTGAGCTTGTTGCAGGAATATAAGGAATTATTTCCAAAGGAGATACCAGATGGGTTGCCCCCAATAAGAGGCATTGAGCATAGGATTGACTTCATCCCTGGAGCATCTATTCCAAATAGGCCTGCATATAGGGCAAATCCAGAGGAGACTAAGGAAATTCAAAGGCAAGTTGAGGAATTACTGAAAAAGGGGTTCGTGAAAGAAAGCCTTAGTCCATGTGCTGTTCCAGTCATTTTGGTGCCCAAGAAAGATGGCAAGTGGAGAATGTGTGTAGATTGTCGTGCCATCAACAAAATTACAGTTAAGTATCGATATCCCATTCCTCGGTTAGATGACATGCTAGATGAATTGCATGGTGCTTGTTTATTTTCAAAGATAGATCTTAGGAGTGGATATCATCAGATTAGGATGAAAGAAGGGGATGAATGGAAGACTGCTTTTAAGACTAAGTTTGGGTTGTATGAGTGGTTAGTTATGCCATTTGGTTTGACTAATGCTCCTAGCACATTTATGAGTCTTATGAATCATGTTTTTCGTCCATACATAGGAAAGTTTGTAGTCGTATACTTTGATGATATTTTGGTGTTTTCTAAGAGTCTTGAAGAGCATGCTGAACATTTGCGTGCTGTATTTGATATCTTACGTGAAAATAGACTCTTTGCCAATTTAGAGAAATGTTCTTTTTGTTTGGATTCTGTTGTCTTCCTTGGGTTTGTTGTAGGTGCTGAAGGGATTCGAGTGGATGAGGAGAAAGTGAAAGCTATCCACGATTGGCCTACACTAAGGAATGCAAATGAAGTGAGGAGTTTCCATGGACTTGCAAGTTTCTACCGGAGATTTGTGCGGGACTTCTCAACCATTGCTGCACCTCTAAATGAACTGGTAAAGAAAAATGTTGTGTTTAAATGGGGTGAGGCACAAGAGAGGGCTTTTCAAACACTGAAAGATAAGCTAACCAATGCCCCTCTACTTATTCTTCCTGACTTTTCTAAGGTTTTTGAAGTTGAATGTGATGCTTCTGGTATTGGAATTGGAGCTGTTTTGATGCAAGAGGCTAGACCAATTGCATATTTTAGTGAGAAGCTTAGTGGTGCATGCTTGAATTATTCTACATATGATAAAGAGTTGTATGCACTAAAAAGAACCTTAGAACATTGGCAACATTATCTGTGGTCTAATGAATTTGTTTTGCATTCTGATCATGAAAGTTTGAAATACCTTAAGACCCAAAACAAATTGAACAAAAGACACGCTGTTTGGCTTGAGTTTATTGAATATTTTCCATATGTTTTGAAACATAAGCATGGTAAAGAAAATGTTGTTGCCGATGCATTGTCTAGGAGATATAGTCTCATTACATCTATGCAGGCTAAGTTGATTGGTTTTGAATCCTTGAAAAGCATGTATGAATGTGATGTTGACTTTGCTGAAACCTGGAAATTGTGTGAGAATCATGGTGTTGATGATTTTTATAGATTTGATGGGTTCTTGTTTAAGGGAAGTAAGCTATGTGTTCCTGCATGTTCTATGCGTGAGCTTTTGGTTAAAGAATCTCATGGAGGAGGTTTAATGGGTCATTTTGGAGTTGATAAGACTTTGGCTATGATGAAAGATCATTTTTATTGGCCACATATGCGCAAGGATGTTGTTTCTGTGTGTGATAAATGCATTGTGTGCAAGCATGCTAAATCTCGAGTGCATCCCCATGGATTATATACACCTTTGCCTGTTCCTTCACATCCTTGGGTGGACATTTCTATGGATTTTGTGCTTGGATTGCCTAAGTCCCCTGCTGGTAAGGATAGTGTATTTGTTGTGGTGGATAGGTTTAGCAAGATGGCTCATTTCATTGCTTGTTCTAAAACACATGATGTTATTCACATCTATGATCTGTTCTTTAAGGAGATAGTTAGATTGCATGGTTTACCCAGGTCCATTGTTAGTGATCGTGATGTTAAATTCTTGAGTCATTTCTGGAAAACTTTATGGGCTAAACTGGGAACTAAGCTTGTGTTTTCAACAGTTGCACATCCCCAAACGGATGGGCAAACAGAGGTAGTAAATCGAACACTTTCTTCTTTATTGCGTGCTATATTGCATAAAAATCTTAAAAATTGGGAAAAGTGTTTACCTCATGTGGAGTTTGCATATAACCGAGCTGTGCATTCTACTACTAGTTATTCTCCTTTTGAAGTTGTCTATGGGTTCAATCCTTTGACTCCACTTGATATTCTTCCTTTGCCTGTTACTGAGTTTGCTAACCTTGATGCTGAAAAGAAAGCTAAGTTTGTGCAGGACTTACATGCTAAGGTAAAAGCAAACATTGAGAGGAAAAATGAGCAATATGCTCAACAGGCTAACAAAGATCGCAGGAAGGTTGTCTTCGAGCCTGGAGATTGGGTGTGGGTTCATCTAAGGAAAGAGAGGTTTCCTGAACAAAGGAAATCCAAATTGCACCCAAGAGGCGACGGTCCTTTTCAAGTTTTGGAAAGGATAAATGATAATGCTTATAAAATTGATTTGCCTCATACTTATGGAAATGTAAGTGCAACCTTTAATGTGGCTGACCTCTCTCTTTTTGACATTTCAGATTCGAGGACGAATCCTTTTCAGGAGGGAGGGAATGATGAAGGCAAGTTAAGGGAAACAATGGGCCATGGACAAATTCAAGACCCACTTCAAGGCATTGGAGGACCAATGACCAGAGCTAGGACCAAAGCCATGAAGCAAGCTGATGGGAGACACGTTAGGAACCTGTCCTAAGAGCCTTCTTTGATATAAGGATCGTGCAACTCAAGGAAAGATAAATTGAACACAAGAACAATGAAGAACAACAATGAACAAAAACTAAAGAAAATAGACACGATGAAATAAGAAGACCGAACAAAATATTGGTCGAAGGAAGTAGACTCCAAGAGAACCCGTCTCTTGAATCCTAACTCCGGGACGCCACAAGGATCACCACTCCTTGATAAGTCCTCATTCTTTCTGGCACTCAAGGATAAGCAAGAAAGAACTCACAGAACAACAATAAAGTTGCTGAAAAGTAATTCATTCATTCATGTTGTCCTTGCAAGAGTACAAGAGGTGCCTATTTATAGGCAAGTATTAACCCACAAACTAACTCTAGTTCACCCCACAAACCCAACCTTATTAATGCTAATTAATACAAAAAGGAAATCCTAGGTCAAAAGGAGAATTTAATTCTAATTTTGAATTTGAAAAGGGTTGGCTCCTCTTAAATGCATAAAGCAAAGCAAATCAGATCATTATTTGCCTTTTATTGAAAAGGAAACAAATTGACTAAAATAATCCTAATAAAACTTATTAAAAACGTCACTTTTAGTGACCACATGAGAAGCACATGTATTTTAAGTGAATTCTCCATATTGGGCCTTCTCCAAGTTGGGCTTGTTGACTATAATTTGGCTCCACATTTTCAGCTTGCCTCTTTCTTTGTTTTGGGCCTCAAAATCATTCAAATACAATGGTTCCACGTTAATAATGTTTTGGATCACCCCATTCATGGCTTTTGTTCTAGCTCTAGTCATTGGTCCTCCAACGCCTTGAAGTGGGCCTTGAATTTGTCTATGATCCATTGTTGCTCTTAGCTTGCCCTCATCATCAAATGCTTCATGCCTCGATTGTACTCTATCATTCCCTCCCTCTTCGAAAAGATTCGTCCTCGAATCTCCATAATCTATATGAAAAGAAAGGGAATGATTACAAACATCAAATAGAAAATAAGGAGTATACTTACTTTTCAAGCCTGATTGATGCATCTTCTTTTCATCCCCTGGTTGAACTTGTGGTGTAATAATGACTCTTGGTTGCAAATTCATCCCATTTAAAGTTTCATCTTTACATTCTTGCATTCCAAACCAATCTCCAGGATAAAAATCTTGTAATGACCATTAGTTTGAATTGCATAGGATTTGTGGTCATGCATTTGTGCATAAGAATTTGATTTTCCTTCCATAACATCCACACTAATAACCTGCAACAAAGAACTAGAGGCAAATTTGACACAACAAGACTCAAGGAAAATTGAGATTGTAGAGTAAACATATAGAATGAGAGCTGGGTAGATTTTCCCATTATTTGCTAGGTTCAAAATTTGGAAAAATTTGACACCTATGGATGATGCATTTGGACAAGACATGGATGGAGCATAGCTCACAAGAGGAATACATATGGATGAAAACAAAGTATCACAAAGTTGGATGGAATAAGAAGAGAATGGGTTACTGGATAGAAAATGGAACACACAAGATTCATGAAAATGAGATGGAAGAAACCAATAAAGAATTAAAAAGACACATAACTTATGAGACACACAAGAGACATAAAATATGAAATGAGTTGAGACTACTTCACAAATGAATTGAGAATGTAGAACACTATGATGAAAATGAAATGAAGTGACATAGATGGATAAACTAGAGAAAGAAGACACTAAATGGTCAAACTGACTTTCTTTCACATTAGGTTCAAGAGGAATTGAGGACTCATAACACATGGATGGACTAAATAAATTATAAGAATCAGAGATAAAGTAAGAAGAATGGAGAAGATGAAAAGAAGGAACATATGGAAGAGATGAAGGAAGGAGTTGTAAAGAAATTACCTTAAACTCTCCTTTACTCAAACAACTCATAATTGCTTTTGTCTCATTACTCTCATCTTTTCTCAAACTCTCTTTTTCTTTTCTCTTTTCTCTCTTTTTCTTTCTCTTTTTCATTCTTCTCTCAAGTTTCTTTTCACTCATTTGTTTTCCTCTTTTTTCATTTTTCTGCACTCTTTCTTTTCTCACTTGTTTTTCACTCTTGTTTTTACCACTCATATTCTTCTCACATTTATTTTTCCTTTCAAGCTCACTTTTGATTTTCTTGTGATTTTCATAGAATTGAATATAACACGTTTCATGGGCTTTCTTTACTTCAAAAGAACAACTATCATCAAATAACCATGGATGCCTAAACACCATATCAACATGTTCAACTTCATCACACCCATGAAAACTAATTTCTAATGGCATAACAATGTGAGTATCACTAGAAACAAGCACACCACTATCAACAAAGTTCTCTATCTCCTCACTAGTAACATCTAGAGCAGTTGTCTCCACTAACGATGGTAAATGATCATAACCAATCCCATCAACAATATCATTACCATTTTCCTCCTTAGGATTCTCAAGAATATCATATTCTAATTCATAAGAAAAATCATCAACACAAGGATTTTGAGAATTGGAGGTACCTTCAAGAGTAGTTGATTCTCTTAGTTCATCAACCATTGTAGATGTTGAGGAAGATAACTCCTCCATTTGATCTTTTTGCTCCAAATGAGAATCACTAGAACTTGGAACTAAAATTTGTACCTTAGAAGCTTGATCCTTTCCACGGGTTGGAAGATACTCATAGAAGTAGTGGTATGGCGCGTACTTTTGCTTCAAAATAAGCTTCATGTTACTCCAACTACAACACTGTTCCTCTTCACGAAGGTACTTTCTTTCAAATCGTTCCCACCAAACTTTGGCTTTTCCTTCTAAGTGAAGAGTAGCTAATTTCACTTTCTCAGACTCAGAGTACCGGCAGTCTTCAAACCATTGTTCAATTCTTCCTTCCCACTCCAAATACATATCAGGATCATTCTTTCCATAGAATTTTGGGATGTCCAATTTAACATCCTTTTTGCATGAAGAAACTTGCATGCTATCCAATTTCACATTCAACTTTTGGATTTGTTCATTAAAAGCTCTCATCAAGACTTTAAGTTCAAGTTCTTCACCAGCCATGCTTATAATCTCAAATATATTAGTGAATAGAAGACAAAGAAAGGACCTTGCACACTCTCTCACGTGTTTCACTCAACAATGATACAAAATCACTCGTGTTTTGCACACTTTAAAAGGCTTTTTCGAGAAATGATATAATTACACTCTTGCCTTTTACCACTCACTCTTGCTTCCTATGAGAGTGCAAAATTGAATCTCAACTTAAATCAAGAAGCAATGTTTTAAGTGGCAATCTCAAAGTCAAAGATCCAAAAATTCAAATTCTCAAAAGAGTTTAAAGTGATGGTGACCAACAAACAAAAGAAATCAAATTTTCCAGCCAAGAAAAGAAAAGAAAATGCTGGAAATTTAATGAAGTGCACTAAAGGGAAGGAATTGACATTAGAGATTTGAACAAAACAAAAGGACAACAAATTAGGAAAATAAGATAGGAAGGGATTCGGATAGAATTTACTAGAAGAGTAAAATTCTAAAAAGGAATATGAAAACAACTTACCACCCAAGTGAAATGAATATAGACTCCTTTAGTGACTTAGGAACAAAAACTTTAAATTTGGTAATTCAGAAACAAGCAACCCACAAATCAAGGGATGCAATTCCAACAATTAATGCAAATCAATACAAGGGAAATTCAATTGGTAAATTCAAACTTCAAAGGTGCTCAATTTTGGAAATTTTTTTTTTCAGCCATCAAATTTTCTTTTTTTTTGTACGATTTTTTTTCACTATTGTTTTCTTTTCTTTTGTTTTTTTTTTTGCAGCACCCACAATTTCTCCTTTTTTTTTTTGAATTTCTTTTTTTTTTTTTGAATACTCTGAACTAATACACAATGGATATAAGCTAACAAATTGCAGCAACTTTTTTTTTTTGAAAGACTCAAATATGGAAATCACAAATTCTGGACAACAAAATAAAATGGAGAAAGATAACCAAGCCACCAAGAGAAAGAAGATCAATAAGGATGGTAAGAAGGGAGATTGAGATGAAAATCAAGCCACAATATCAGAAACAATGAACAAACTCAGATCTGACTAGAAAAGAGAAGAACATAAAAGAAAAATCTGGACAGCAAGCATGAACAGTACGGATGAACAGTGCCATGATTTTCTGGAAAGCAAGGAAAAAATGGAATGAAACAACAGAAACACACCTTGATTTGCAAGCCGAAGCTCTGATACCAAATGATGGGAGACACGTTAGGAACCTGTCCTAAGAGCCTTCTTTGATATAAGGATCGTGCAACTCAAGGAAAGATAAATTGAACACAAGAACAATGAAGAATAACAATGAACAAAAACTAAAGAAAATAGACACGATGAAATAAGAAGACTGAACAAAATATTGGTCGAAGGAAGTAGACTCCAAGAGAACCCGTCTCTTGAATCCTAACTCCGGGACGCCACAAGGATCACCACTCCTTGATAAGTCCTCATTCTTTCTGGCACTCAAGGATAAGCAAGAAAGAACTCACTGAACAACAACAAAGTTGCTGAAAAGAAATTCATTCATTCATATTGTGTTTTGCAAGAGTACAAGAGGTGCCTATTTATAGGCAAGTATTAACCCACAAACTAACTCTAGTTCACCCCACAAACCCAACCTTATTAATGCTAATTAATACAAAAAGGAAATCCTAGGTCAAAAGGAGAATTTAATTCTAATTTTGAATTTGAAAAGGGTTGGCTCCTCTTAAATGCATAAAGCAAAGCAAATCAGATCATTATTTGCCTTTTATTGAAAAGGAAACAAATTGACTAAAATAATCCTAATAAAACTTATTAAAAACGTCACTTTTAGTGACCACATGAGAAGCACATGTATTTTAAGTGAATTCTCCATATTGGGCCTTCTCCAAGTTGGGCTTGTTGACTATAATTTGGCTCCACATTTTCAGCTTGCCTCTTTCTTTGTTTTGGGCCTCAAAATCATTCAAATACAATGGTTCCACGTTAATAATGTTTTGGATCACCCCATTCATGGCTTTTGTTCTAGCTCTAGTCATTGGTCCTCCAACGCCTTGAAATGGGCCTTGAATTTGTCTATGATCCATTGTTGCTCTTAGCTTGCCCTCATCATCAAATGCTTCATACCTCGATTGTACTCTATCACAAGCCATGAATGGGTTGATCCAAAATATGATTAACATGGAACCATTGTATTTGAATGATTTTGAGGCCCAAAACAAAGAAAGAGGCAAGCTGAAAATGTGGAGCCAAATTATAGTCAACAAGCCCAACTTGGAGAAGGCCCAATATGAAGAATTCACTTAAAATACATGTGCTTCTCATGTGGTCACTAAAAGTGACGTTTTTAATAAGTTTTATTAGGATTATTTTAGTCAATTTGTTTCCTTTTCAATAAAAGGCAAATAATGATCTGATTTGCTTTGCTTTATGCATTTAAGAGGAGCCAACCTTTTCAAATTCAAAATTAGAATTAAATGCTCCTTTTGACTTAGGATTTCCTTTTTGTATTGATTAGCATTAATAAGGTTAGGTTTGTGGGGTGAACTAGAGTTAGTTTGTGGGGTTAATACTTGCCTATAAATAGGCACCTCTTGTACTCTTGCAAGGACAACATGAATGAATGAATTACTTTTCAGCAACTTTATTGTTGTTCTGTGAGTTCTTTCTTGCTTATCCTTGAGTGCCAGAAAGAATGAGGACTTATCAAGGAGTGGTGATCCTTGTGGCGTCCCGGAGTTAGGATTCAAGAGACGGGTTCTCTTGGAGTCTACTTCCTTTGACCAACATTTTGTTCAGTCTTCTTATTTCTTCGTGTCTATTTTCTTCAGTTTTTGTTCATTGTTGTTCTTCATTATTCTTGTGTTCAATTCATCTTTCCTTGAGTTGCACGATATTTATATCAAAGAAGGCTCTTAGGACAGGTTCCTAACGTGTCTCCCATCAAGTAGCATACTAATTCCCAGCTGATGATATGATTTCATTGGAAATTGGTTCTTATGATTACATTGATGAGATTGAGCATGTTGACATGGTGATTGGAAATTTTGATTGTGATGTTAATTTGATTGGGCATAATAGCAATAGTTCTTTTGTATTAAATACAACCCATGAATCATTGCCATGTAATCATTTGTGTAAAAGTCATGAGAACTTGAAGAGTAAGCTAGATTGGAGAAATAAGAGTGGTAGAAATAAGAGTAATAAGAGAGGAAATATCCAGAAAATTGTTATGAGTGGAAAAAGAGTGCGTGAAAAGAAGATTGAGAGAAGAGTGACAAAGGGAAAAAAGCGAAAAGAAAAAGAGTGTTTGAGGAAGAATGAGAATGAAAGTGAGCTTGAAATAGTTTGTACAAAACTCCTTCCTTCTTCACCTCATCTTTTTTATGTGTCTTTATTGTATTTTCTTCTTCCTTCTTATTATGTTTCTGATTTCTTTGAATTATGTAACCTATCATTGTTGCATGAGTCCCTTGTGAATGAAATACATTGTGATAATTTAGTGTCATATTCACCCATTGTTGCTTCATCTTCTATTCCAATTCATGGTCATTGTATTTTGTTTCCTCTAGTTGTTTCTTATATCTATCTAAGTAATCACATATGTTATGTGTTGTGTAAGTCTTATGAGTCTTTTGTATTCCTTTTTCTATCTAACTCAATCTCTTCTTATTGTTCTATGTTAGTATGTGTCCCTTTAGTTATTACATCTCTATCTTTGTTCTATCATTGTGCATCACCCATATATGTCAAATCTGTCCAAATTTTGAATTTAATAAATTACATTCAAATCTATCCAGATCTCTCCACCTTAGTCCCTTTTGAGTCTTTTTGATAGAGTACAATCGAGGCATGAAGCATTTGATGATGAGGGCAAGCTAAGAGCAACAATGGATCATAGACAAATTCAAGGCCCACTTCAAGGCGTTGGAGGACCAATGACTAGAGCTAGAACAAAAGCCATGAATGGGGTGATCCAAAACATTATTAACGTGGAACCATTGTATTTGAATGATTTTGAGGCCCAAAACAAAGAAAGAGGCAAGCTGAAAATGTGGAGCCAAATTATAGTCAACAAGCCCAACTTGGAGAAGGCCCAATATGGAGAATTCACTTAAAATACATGTGCTTCTCATGTGGTCACTAAAAGTGACGTTTTTAATAAGTTTTATTAGGATTATTTTAGTCAATTTGTTTCCTTTTCAATAAAAGGCAAATAATGATCTGATTTGCTTTGCTTTATGCATTTAAGAGGAGCCAACCCTTTTCAAATTCAAAATTAGAATTAAATTCTCCTTTTGACCTAGGATTTCCTTTTTGTATTAATTAGCATTAATAAGGTTGGGTTTGTGGGGTGAACTAGAGTTAGTTTGTGGGTTAATACTTGCCTATAAATAGGCACCTCTTGTACTCTTGCAAAACACAATATGAATGAATGAATTTCTTTTCAGCAACTTTGTTGTTGTTCAGTGAGTTCTTTCTTGCTTATCCTTGAGTGCCAGAAAGAATGAGGACTTATCAAGGAGTGGTGATCCTTGTGGCGTCCCGGAGTTAGGATTCAAGAGACGGGTTCTCTTGGAGTCTACTTCCTTCGACCAATATTTTGTTCAGTCTTCTTATTTCATCGTGTCTATTTTCTTTAGTTTTTGTTCATTGTTGTTCTTCATTGTTCTTGTGTTCAATTTATCTTTCCTTGAGTTGCACGATCCTTATATCAAAGAAGGCTCTTAGGACAGGTTCCTAACGTGTCTCCCATCACTTTTTGTGTCATGTTTTATGCTAATTTCGTCCTTCATATTTTCCCTAACCCTTTTGGCTCCATTTGAGTCTAGTTGTGTCGAGTTTGTGCCTAGTTCTTTGTGGTAAGATATTGGTGAAAATAATATGAAGAAAGATTCCAGATTTTGTGCACCAATGCTAGAAAATAAGTCCCTTGTTCGAAATCATGGTCGGAAGATTTATGATCCTAGAAATTGGTTGCAAAAGCTTAGAGAAACATTTAAAACTGATTTGCAACCAAGGGACAATATTGTCTTCCAAGTTTATGTGAAGATCAAAGCCACAAAGCATCAATTAAGCCTGAAAGGTAAATATACTCATTATTATCTACTTGATGCTTTTAATTGTTCCCTTTCTTTCCATGTAGATTATGGAGATTCGAGGACGAATCCTTTCGAGGAGGGAGGGAAAGATAGAGTAAGGGTTAGGCGTGTCTTGCAAGAGTTCAATGAGGAGAATGGAGAGTTTGGAGGACTTGATCAGGGTGCTGAACAAGAACATGGAAAGCAATTTTGGGAGCCCAAAAGAACAATTGCAATGCTTGATAAGCCCAAAGATTGGAGCAAAGTCCAAAACAATGAAGAAAGCTTTAAATGGATTGATCTAAGAGTTGCTACATTTGGAGCTCACTTATTTAGTTCAAGTTACAACCCAAAAAAGGAGTCCAAAGGCGTGATAATACTCTTAGCTATACAAGGTCCAGATGCAAACCCAAAAGCAGCCCATTTGGAAGAGCTAACTTGAAGACAACATGTGCTCTACATGTGACCATGAATAGTGACGTTTTTAATATAATTTTAATAGGAATTTTCGTTTATTTAATTTAAGTTCAAAAAATAAGTCCTATGGTCAAAGATTGTGTCTTGGAGATTAAGGGACTGTTTGATTCTATTCCCAAAAATAGTTTTTCTATTTTCGGAAATAGAAAACTCAAAAAACTTGTTTGGTAAATCTGTTTTTTATAAACTGTTTTAGAAAATAGAAAAATAAAAGAACAGAAAACTCAGAACACCTTTTAGGTGTTTTATAGTTTTTGTTCTGAAAAACACAAGGAAAAGTGAGAAACATCCACCTCATTAAGAGTAAAGTTATAAATTTTGAATAACTCATCTATTACTCACTAGTTATGATTTTGGAACAATTATTCAAACAGATTTTTTTATTTTCTTGTTTTCAAAACTTATTCTTGAAAACAGTTTTTGTAAAACAGTGTTTGAGAACAGAAAATAAAAAACATTGTCAAACAGGCCCTAAATTTTAGTTGTTTCCTATTTTTGAAATTTAGGCTATAGAATTTTCTATTAGTTAAAGTAAGAAAAGTACCACCTTTTGATTGATTTGAGGAATATTTTATTTCCTTTTTCATTTAGATTGTGGTATCTTTTTTAGGATTGATTAAATTTGATTATTTTCTTTATTTTTATTGTAATTTTCATTTTTTTATTTTAGCTTAGGGTTTTGGTTGCCTTATTTCTTTATATAAGGAGCCACCTCTGTACTTTTGAGAGAGAGAGAGATTAATAAGAATGAATTTTTAGAACTTATGTTCTTTTCTTGTGAGTTTTTCTCTTGTATCCCTTGTGTTCTTAAGAGAATTTTTAGACTTATCAAATGAGTGATTTTCCTTTGTAGCATCCCAAGGCTAGGATTCTAAGAGACATGTTTTCTTAGGGTCTTATCCCATTAACCAACATATCTTCCTTGTTTATTTCTGGAATTTTCGTCCATATTTATTCTCCTATATTTCTAGTTTAACGTGTTCATCTATCTTGTGTTTTCTTGTTATTTCGTGTGTCCAATTTGATTCTAGCATGATCCGTGGTTCATTCTGAGTCATTGGAGGTTCAATCGAATGAGTTCCACTTGGGTCTTTCATCACTCTTTGCCCTCTAGTATGTTAGCTTTGTTGCAGGAATTTTGTGATTTGTTCCTAGAAGAAATACCTGATGGTATGCCACTATTGAGGGGTATTGAGCATATGATTGATTTCATCCCCGGTGCTGCACTTGCAAGGGGGCCTGCATATAGGGCGAATCCGGAAGAAACCAGGGAGATACAAAGGCAAGTTGAGGAATTGATGAAGAAAGGTTTCGTGAGAGAGAGCCTAAGTTCTTGTGCCGTTCCGGTCATACTTGAGCCCAAAAAGGATGGCAAGTGGTGGAAGTGCATCGACTACCGCATTATCAATAAAATCACAGTTAAGTATCAATATCTCATTCCTCGTTTAGATTATATGTTGGATGATTTGCATGGTGCATGTTTATTTTCCAAAATAGATCTTAGGAGTAGATATTATCAACTTAAGATGAAAGAGGGAGACAAGTGGAAAACTGCATTTAAGACTAAATTTGGTTTGTATGAATGGATGGTTATGCCCTTTGGGTTAACCAATGCTCCTAATACCTTTTATGAGTCTTATGAATCACGTCTTTCGTTCTTTCATTGGGAAGTTTGTTGTTGTTTATTTTGATGATATTCTTGTGTATTCTAAGAGTCTAGATGAGCATGTGATACATTTGCATGATGTGATTGTGATTTTGAGGGAAAATAGTCTCTTTGCAAATTTAGAGAAGTGTGCTTTCTGCTTCGATAATGTTTGTTTCTTGGTTTTGTTGTAGGTTCTTATGTGCATGTGGATGAGGAGAAAGTTAAGGCGATACGTGAGTGGCCTACACCGAAGAATGCCAATGAGGAGAGAAGTTTCCATGGACTCGCTAGCTTCTATAGGAGGTTTGTGAAAGACTTCTCAACCAGTGCTGCCCCATTGAATGATTTGGTAAGAAAGAATGTAACTTTTAAGTGAGGTGAATCCCAAGAGGTGGCTTTCAGTACCTTGAAAGATAGATTAACAAATGCCCCTCTTCTTGTACTTCCTGATTTCTCTAAGGTGCTTGAGATTGAATGTGATGCGTTTGGAATTGGTATTAGTGCTGTGTTAATGCAGGATTCTAGGCCTATTGCATATTTTAGTGAGAAACTAAGCGGTGCATGTTTGAACTATTCAACTTATGACAAGGAATTGTATGCATTGAAAAGAACCTTAGAGACTTGGCAACATTATTTCTGGCTGAAAGAATTTGTCATTCATTCTGATCATGAGAGTCTTAAGTTCTTGAAATCTCAAAATAAGTTGAATAAGAGGCATGCTAGATGGCTTGAGTTTATTGAAACGTTTCGTTATGTCACTAAGCATAAACAGGGCAAAGAGAATGTTGTTGCTGATACTTTGTCTAGGAGGTACTCTTTGATTACTTCTGTGCAAGCTAGGTTGATTGGTTTTGATTTGTTGAAAAGCTTGTATGAGAATGATGTTGATTTTGCTGAGATTTGGAAATTATGTGAGAAACAAGGATTTGATGATTATTATATCTTTGATGGATTTCTTTTCAAGAGGTGTAGATTGTGTGTTCCTCATTGCTCTATACGTAAGTTGCTTGTGAAAGAGACCCATGGTGGTGGTTTAATGGGTCATTTTGGTGTGGAAAAGGCATTAACCATGTTGCATGAATATTTCTATTGGCCTCACATGAGAAAGGATGTTGTTGCTCTGTGTGATAAGTGCATTACATGTAGACATGCAAAATCTAAGGTGCCTAGGTCCTCTAGTGGAAGAAATAACATTTTTGTTGTTGTGAGTAGATTTAGTAAAATGGCACATTTTCTTGCTTGTGCTCAAAACTCATGATGCTATCACATTGTTGACTTGCTTTTCAAGGAGATTGTAAGATTGCATGGATTGCCTAGAACTATAGTTAGTGACAGAGATGTTAAATTTCTCAGTCACTTTTGAAGGTCTGATAGAGTAAGGGTTAGGCGTGTCTTACAATAGTTCAAAGAGGAGCATGGTCAAGGTGCTGAACAAGAACATGGAAAGCAATTTTGGAAGCCCAAAGATCCATTGCAATGCTCAATAAACCCAAAGATTGAACCAAGATTCAAAAAAATGAAAAAAACTTTAAATGGATTGATCCATGAGTTGCTACTTTTGGAGCCCACTTATTTAGTTCAAGTTACAGCCCAATAAAAGGAGCCCAAAGGCGTGAAAATGCTCTTAGCTATACAAGGTCTAGATTCAATCCCAAAAGGAGCCCATTTGGAAGAGCTAACTTGAAGACATCATGTGCTCTACATGTGACCATGAATAGTGACGTTTTTAATATAATTTTATTAGGAATTTTCATTAATTTAATTTAATTTCCAAAAAAAATAAGTCCTATGGTCAAAGATTGTGTCTTGGAGATTAAGTTTTAGTTGTTTCCTATTTTTAAAATCTAGGCTCTAGAATTTTCTATTAGTTAAAGTAAGAAATGTATCACCTTTTGATTAATTTGAGGAATATTTTGTTTCCTTTTTCATTGAGATTGTGGTTTTTTTTTATTGATTAGATTTGATTATTTTCTTTATTTTTATTGTAAATTTCGTTTTTTTATTTTAGCCTAGGGTTTTGGTTGCCTTATTTCTTTATATAAGGAGCGACCTATGTACTTTTGAGAAAGAGATTAATAAGAATGAATTTTTAGAACTTATGTTCTTTTCTTGTGAGTTTCTCTCTTGTATCCCTTGTGTTCTTGAGAGAATTCTTAGACTTATCAAAGGAGTGGTTTTCTATTGTGGCTTCCCAAGGCTAGGGTTCTAAGAGACATGTTTTCTTATGGTCTTATCCCATTGACCAACATATCTTTCGTATTTTCTTGTCATTTTTGTTCATAATTATCATCCTATTTTTCTAGTTTAACGTGTTTACCTATTTGATTCTAGCATAATCCGTGGTTCATTCCGAGTCATTGGAGGTTCAATCGGACGAGTTCCGCTTTGATCTTTCATCATTTGGCATTAGAGCTTAGGTTTACTAGCTTTAAGGCGTTTTCTTTCCCTGTTTCCTCCTTTCTTCATCCATCTTCTATTTCTATCTAGATTTGTTTTGTCTTCGTGCTTCCTTTCTCTTTTCCTCTTGGTGTGATTTGGTGTCTTTCATTGTGAGTTCTCTTTCGTGGTATCTCCAACAAGTCTTTCCATCTTTTGTCGATTTTTCCATTGTTGTGACTTACTTGTGGCATTTTTTTTCCTTCTTATTTGAGACAAGAATTGTTGCTGTCCAGAATTTATGTTTTTTTATTTATTTGAGTCATATATTAAAAAAATTTGAATTTCTTTTGTTGCTACAATTTGTTAGTGTCTAGTCAATAGTGAGTTTTCTATCCAGAAAAAAAATCAAAAAAATTGTTGTGATTTCTGCACAAATGAAAAGGAGCATATAAAGGTGCAGAATTAGAAAAAAGTAAGTGATGGGAGACACGTTAGGAACCCGTCCTAAGAGCCTTCTTTGATATTAGGATTGTGCAACTCAAGGAAAGATGAATTGAACTCAAGAACAACGAAGAACAACAATGAACAAAAACTAAAGAAAATAGACTCGATGAAATAAGAAAACTGAACAAAATGTTGGTCGAAGGAAGTAGACTCCAAGAGAACCCGTCTCTTGAATCCTAACTCCGGGACGCCACAAGGATCACCACTCCTTGATAAGTCCTCATTCTTTCTGGCACTCAAGGATAAGCAAGAAAGAACTCACAGAACAACAATAAAGTTGCTGAAAAGAAATTCATTCATTCATGTTGTGGTTTGCAAGAGTACAAGAGGTGCCTATTTATAGGCAAGTATTAACCCACAAACTAACTCTAGTTCACCCCACAAACCTAACCTTATTAATGCTAATTAATACAAAAAGGAAATCCTAAGTCAAAAGGAGCATTTAATTCTAATTTTGAATTTGAAAAGGTTGGCTCCTCTTAAATGCATAAAGCAAAGCAAATCAGATCATTATTTGCCTTTTATTGAAAAGGAAACAAATTGACTAAAATAATCCTAATAAAACTTATTAAAAACGTCACTTTTAGTGACCACATGAGAAGCACATGTATTTTAAGTGAATTCTTCATATTGGGCCTTCTCCAAGTTGGGCTTGTTGACTATAATTTGGCTCCACATTTTCAGCTTGCCTCTTTCTTTGTTTTGGGCCTCAAAATCATTCAAATACAATGGTTCCATGTTAATCATATTTTGGATCAACCCATTCATGGCTTGCTTCATGGCTTTGGTCCTAGCTCTGGTCATTGGTCCTCCAATGCCTTGAAGTGGGTCTTGAATTTGTCCATGGCCCATTGTTTCCCTTAACTTGCCTTCATCATTCCCTCCCTCCTGAAAAAGATTCGTCCTCGAATCTGAAATGTCAAAAAGAGAGAGGTCAGCCACATTAAAGGTTGCACTTACATTTCCATAAGTATAAGGCAAATCAATTTTATAAGCATTATCATTTATCCTTTCCAAAACTTGAAAAGGACCGTCGCCTCTTGGGTGCAATTTGGATTTCCTTTGTTCAGGAAACCTCTCTTTCCTTAGATGAACCCACACCCAATCTCCAGGCTCGAAGACAACCTTCCTGCGACCTTTGTTAGCCTGTTGAGCATATTGCTCATTTTTCCTCTCAATGTTTGCTTTTACCTTAGCATGTAAGTCCTGCACAAACTTAGCTTTCTTTTCAGCATCAAGGTTAGCAAACTCAGTAACAGGCAAAGGAAGAATATCAAGTGGAGTCAAATGATTGAACCCATAGACAACTTCAAAAGGAGAATAACTAGTAGTTGAATGCACAGCTCGGTTATATGCAAACTCCACATGAGGTAAACACTTTTCCCAATTTTTAAGATTTTTATGCAATATAGCACGCAATAAAGAAGAAAGTGTTCGATTTACTACCTCTGTTTGCCCATCCGTTTGGGGATGTGCAACTGTTGAAAACACAAGCTTAGTTCACAGTTTAGCCCATAAAGTTTTCCAGAAATGACTCAAGAATTTAACATCACGATCACTAACAATGGACCTGGGTAAACCATGTAATCTAACTATCTCCTTAAAGAACAGATCAGAGGTGTGAACAGCATCATGTGTTTTAGAACAAGCAATGAAATGAGCCATCTTGCTAAACCTATCCACCACAACAAATACACTATCCTTACCAGCAGGGGACTTAGGCAATCCAAGCACAAAATCCATAGAAATGTCCACCCAAGGATGTGAAGGAACAGGCAAAGGTGTATATAATCCATGGGGATGCACTCGAGATTTAGCATGCTTGCACACAATGCATTTATCACACACAGAAATACCATCCTTGCGCATATGTGGCCAATAAAAATGATCTTTCATCATAGCCAAAGTCTTATCAACTCCAAAATGACCCATTAAACCTCCTCCATGAGATTCTTTAACCAAAAGCTCACGCATAGAACATGCAGGAACACATAGCTTACTTCCCTTAAACAAGAACCCATCAAATCTATAAAAATCATCAACACCATGATTCTCACACAATTTCCAGGTTTCAGCAAAGTCAACATCACATTCATACATGCTTTTCAAGGATTCAAAACCAATCAACTTAGCCTGCATAGATGTAATGAGACTATATCTCCTAGACAATGCATCGGCAACAACATTTTCTTTACCATGCTTATGTTTCAAAACATATGGAAAAGATTCAATAAACTCAAGCCAAACAGCGTGTCTTTTGTTCAATTTGTTTTGGGTCTTAAGGTATTTCAAACTTTCATGATCAGAATGCAAAACAAATTCATTAGACCACAGATAATGTTGCCAATGTTCTAAGGTTCTTTTTAGTGCATACAACTCTTTATCATATGTAGAATAATTCAAGCATGCACCACTAAGCTTCTCACTAAAATATGCAATTGGTCTAGCCTCTTGCATCAAAACAGCTCCAATTCCAATACCAGAAGCATCACATTCAACTTCAAAAACCTTAGAAAAGTCAGGAAGAATAAGTAGAGGGGCATTGGTTAGCTTATCTTTCAGTGTTTGAAAAGCCCTCTCTTGTGCCTCACCCCATTTAAACACAACATTTTTCTTTACCAGTTCATTTAGAGGTGCAGCAATGGTTGAGAAGTCCCGCACAAATCTCCGGTAGAAACTTGCAAGTCCATGGAAACTCCTCACTTCATTTGCATTCCTTGGTGTAGGCCAATCGTGGATAGCTTTCACTTTCTCCTCATCCACTCGAATCCCTTCAGCACCTACAACAAACCCAAGGAAGACAACAGAATCCAAACAAAAAGAACATTTCTCTAAATTGGCAAAGAGTCTATTTTCACGTAAGATATCAAATAAAGCACGCAAATGTTCAGCATGCTCTTCAAGACTCTTAGAAAACACCAAAATATCATCAAAGTATACGACTACAAACTTTCCTATGTATGGACGAAAAACATGATTCATAAGACTCATAAAAGTGCTAGGAGCATTAGTCAAACCAAATGGCATAACTAACCACTCATACAACCCAAACTTAGTCTTAAAAGCAGTCTTCCATTCATCCCCTTCTTTCATCCTAATCTGATGATATCCACTCCTAAGATCTATCTTTGAAAATAAACAAGCACCATGCAATTCATCTAGCATGTCATCTAACCGAGGAATGGGATATCGATACTTAACTGTAATTTTGTTGATGGCACGACAATCTACACACATTCTCCACTTGCCATCTTTCTTGGGCACCAAAATGACTGGAACAGCACATGGACTAAGGCTTTCTTTCACGAACCCCTTTTTCAGTAATTCCTCAACTTGCCTTTGAATTTCCTTAGTCTCCTCTGGATTTGCCCTATATGCAGGCCTATTTGGAATAGATGCTCCAGGGATGAGGTCAATCCTATGCTCAATGCCTCTTATTGGGGGCAACCCATCTGGTATCTCCTCTGGAAATAATTCCTTATATTCCTGCAACAAGCTCAAAACACTAGAAGGAAGAGAGTTATCTAAATCAGAAATAGTTAGATACACTTCCTTATACATAAGTACAAAGGAAGGTTCACAAAACAAAGCTCTTTTGATTTCTCCTCCTCCAGCAAACAAAGTTACTTTTGTTTCTTCACTCTCATTCTTTTTCATAAAGCTCCTTTGCTCTTTTCTTTTGAGCTCACTTGCTTTTCTTTCTTTCTCATGCTCTTTCTTTTCTTTTTCTTTCATTTTACTCTCTTGCGTAATTCTCCTTTGGTCTTCAAGAGCCTGCACTGGACTAAGAGGTGTTAGCACAATGGTCTTATTATTATACTCAAATGAGTACCTGTTAGTGTAACCATCATACTTAATCCTCCTATCATACTGCCATGGCCTACCAAGTAACAAGTGTCCAACATGCATAGGTACAACATCACATAAAACCTCATCTTTATAGCTACCTATGGAAAATGCTACAATCACTTGTTTTGTTACCTTAGCATCCCCACTTTCATTAAACCACAGCAAATTATAAGGTGTAGGATGCTTCAAAGTTGGTAAACCAAGTTTCTCAACTAACAAGGTGCTTGCTACATTGGTACAACTACCATTATCAATGATAAGATTGCATACCTTGTTATTAATGAAACATCTAGTATGAAACAAATTCTCGCGTTGCTCTCTCTCATGGCCCACCTTTGGCTGTATGTTAAGAGCACGCCTGGATACCAATACTTCTCCTTCAACGGCCTCAGCTATCTCCACATCAGCATCATCTTCACTAGAGTTTAACTCGGCCTCCTTCGTCTCTTCACCACTGCTTTCACTAGTCACACAACCATTCTCAAGAGCAATCATAGTTCTTTTAGTGGGACATTGTGAAGCAATATGACCAAACCCTTGACATTTAAAACATTTAACTTTAGAAGAATCAGAAGAAGAAAATTTAGAAGACTTACCTTTGGAACTAGGAATCTGTTCTTTCAACTTGTTCTTTTCCTCAGGTTTGGGCTCACCTTTCCATTTGGAAGACACATTATATTCCTTTGATCTACCATAGGATTTGTATTCCTTGTTTGAACTCCCATATGACTTCACTTTCTGTTTTGCCTTCAAGTGCCTTTCAACTTTAATGGCTTTATGCAATAACTCCTCCATATCAAGATAGTTTTGTATCTCAACCTCGGCAGCAATATCTGGATTCAATCCTCTAAGGAACCTTGCCATTGTTTGCTCAGGATCTTCATCTACACGGGCCTTTATCATGGACATCTCCATCTCCTGGTAATAATCCTCCACACTCATGGTTCCTTGTTTTAGTTTTTGAAGCTTCATGTGTACATCCCTATGGTAATGATTTGGCACATATCGTTTTCTCATAATTGTCTTCATTTCGTGCCATGTCCTAACAGGACCCTCTCCAGTTCTCCTCCTAGTAGTACACAACTGGTTCCACCAAATACTAGCATAGTCAGTAAATTCAACAGCAGCCAATCTTACCTTACTTTCCTCAGAATATGAATTGCATTCAAACACAAGCTCCACGCGCCTTTCCCACTCTAAGTAACCATCAGGATCAACTTTCCCTTGGAAGGAAGGAATCTTCATTTTTATATTGGAAAGGGGATCCTTCTTATGCTCTTGGTTATGTCTAAATGTATGCCGGCTTTGTCTAGCTCTTCTTGGTTGTAGCTCTTCCTCCTCAAATTCAGTTCCCACCTCTTCTTCACCATCATCAGAATAGATCATATGGTGCTTTCCTCGACTTGTTTTAGAATGAGAAGGGGAAGCTTCCATCACATCTAATCTCATACTCAATTTCTTGAGCTGATCATTTATGGAGTCCATAAAGAGCTTCAAATCTGGCATTTGAGTTTCACTACCACCAGACATGTTTCCAAGAACCTGAAATGTTAGTGCAAATTCAAAGAGCAATGGACCTCACCACTCTCTCACGTGTTACACTCAAGAATGATGTAAGTTCACTCGTGTTTTACACACTTTAAAGACTTTTTCCAGAAATGATATAATTACACTCTTGCCTTTTACCACTCACTCTTACTTCCTATGAGAGTGCAAAATTGAATCTGAACTTAAATCAAGAAGCAATGTTTTAAGTGGCAATCTCAAAGTCAAAGATCCAAGAATTTAAATTCTCAAAAAGTGTAAAATGTTGGTGACCAACAAAGAAAGATAGGCTTTCTGTTTTTTTTTTTTTTAACAAAAGAAACAAATTTTCCAGCTAAGAAAAGAGAAAAGAAAATGCTGGAAATTAAGACAAGAGAAAAGATGTGGCATGTATACCAAAGGAAGGAACTTTTAGATGACTATCAAATATGAAACAAGAAAGGAACAAGTTAGGGAATTTAAATTACGTAGGAAAATAGACAGAATTAAACTAGAAGAGTAAAATTCTAAGTAGAATATAAAAGACAAGAATGGAAACTTACCACAAATGAGAAATTATGAATGGGTATTCAAAAGTTGATTCTCCTTTAATGAGATCAGAAAATGGAGCAATTAAATAACATTAATGCCCAATCACAAAAGGAAATTTGTAATTCAAACTACCACCTGGATTGAAAGATCTTAAAGTAGGAAAGAAAACAAGATCTCCTTAATTTTTTTTGGAAATTGCCTTAGCAGCCGTATCTTTTTTTTTTTTTATATATGAATTTTTCTTTCCAAGGCTGCAATCAATTCACTCTTTCTTTTTCTGTTTTTTTTTTGTTTTTTTTTTGGCAAAATCACAACAAGAAATCTGGGCAGTAACTAAATTATTTGGGTAGATAACAAAGAACTCCACAATCTCAATGGAAACAAGAATCAAATATGGTAAGATCCTTTAGTAAAGAAAATGGACAACGAAATTAGAATAGATCATGCCACAATAAGAACAAAACGAAAGATTATGAAGTCTGGAAAATGGATCAAGAACATAGAACAAAATAGCAAGGTAAAAATGAATGAACAGTGACAGATAGTACAATGAACAGTGATGAAGAAACAGTATGGATGAACAGTACGAATATTTCCTGGACAGCAAGCATGAACAGTACGGATGAACAGTTCTACGATTTTCTCGACAGCAAGGAAAAATGGAATGAAACAACAGAAACACGCCTTGATTTGCAAGCCGAAGCTCTGATACCAAATGATGGGAGACACGTTAGGAACCCGTCCTAAGAGCCTTCTTTGATATTAGGATCGTGCAACTCAAGGAAAGATGAATTGAACTCAAGAACAACGAAGAACAACAATGAACAAAAACTAAAGAAAATAGACTCGATGAAATAAGAAAACTGAACAAAATGTTGGTCGAAGGAAGTAGACTCCAAGAGAACCCGTCTCTTGAATCCTAACTCCGGGACGCCACAAGGATCACCACTCCTTGATAAGTCCTCATTCTTTCTGGCACTCAAGGATAAGCAAGAAAGAACTCACAGAACAACAATAAAGTTGCTGAAAAGAAATTCATTCATTCATGTTGTGGTTTGCAAGAGTACAAGAGGTGCCTATTTATAGGCAAGTATTAACCCACAAACTAACTCTAGTTCACCTCACAAACCCAACCTTATTAATGCTAATTAATACAAAAAGGAAATCCTAAGTCAAAAGGAGCATTTAATTCTAATTTTGAATTTGAAAAGGTTGGCTCCTCTCAAATGCATAAAGCAAAGCAAATCAGATCATTATTTGCCTTTTATTGAAAAGGAAACAAATTGACTAAAATAATCCTAATAAAACTTATTAAAAACGTCACTTTTAGTGACCACATGAGAAGCACATGTATTTTAAGTGAATTCTTCATATTGGGCCTTCTCCAAGTTGGGCTTGTTGACTATAATTTGGCTCCACATTTTCAGCTTGCCTCTTTCTTTGTTTTGGGCCTCAAAATCATTCAAATACAATGGTTCCATGTTAATCATATTTTGGATCAACCCATTCATGGCTTGCTTCATGGCTTTGGTCCTAGCTCTGGTCATTGGTCCTCCAATGCCTTGAAGTGGGTCTTGAATTTGTCCATGGCCCATTGTTTCCCTTAACTTGCCTTCATCAGTAAGAAAAAAAATCTGAAATAAAAAAAAGTTTGTGACTTGCTGCTGGAAAAAAAAAAGCAGAATAGTAGTAAAACAAAGAAAAAAAAACAGCAAATTCGAAATTGATAATGGTTGCACAAAATTTCCAGATTTGTGTTTGAATTGGTTGAAGACTTGAATTGCAAGTTGGTAGCTTTTAGTTACCAATTACTTTTCGATTTGTTGGTTGGTTTCCTAATTGGGAATTGATTAAGTTGCAAGTTGTTGAAGTTGCCTAATTTTTCTTGTTCTTGCCTCCCAAGTCATATAAGAGGTTTCCAAAAATCAACATTTGATTGGTAAGTTTCAGATCTTGTGGGATTTTGCTACTTTTCTATTTTGATTCACATCATTAGTTTCCTATTTTCTTCCTTCCTTAGTTTCCTAAATTGTTGTTTGTATCTATCTTGCTTCATTCTCAATTTTGCCCAAATTTTGTGCTTTCCTTTCCTTCCATAATTGTCATGCCACTTTCCTAAATTCATCACCAACATTTTCCTTCCTTTTCTTTCCATAAAAACATGCTGCACATATAAACTTTCTATTGGTCAATATTTGTGCACGTTTTCCCCTTTTTGAATACCATATTACATGCTCTTAGTGATCAAAATTTCTGCACATTATCCTTCTTGATTGTTGATCCAAAATTTGATTCTTTGAGGACTTTGAATTTTGGAACTTTAGGTTTGTGATTGCCACTTCATACATACTTTTCTCCTTTTGATTTGTTGGATTTTGATTAAGAACACTACAGGGAGCAAGTTGAGTGATAAAAGGCAAGAGTGTTTTACATCATTGAAAAAGCCAATCTTTTTGTGTGAAATACAAGTGTTAACAAATTTTTGAGTGGAAGCATATGAGAGAGTAATTTTTGAGGTCCCTCTTTCTTTTCTTCTTTGTTTTCACTAACATTTTAGGATATAAGCATGGCTAGTAAACAATCTGATCTTAAAGCCTTATTAAGGACTTTCAACGATCAAATCAAGGAAGTGAATACAAAATTGGATTGCTTGGAGTTTCCATATAAAACTAAACCAAGGTTTAATTCAAAGGTTCCGGTTCACACGGATGTTCTTAGCAACATCAAAGCGAAGATTCCATTATTTTATGGTGAGAAAAATCTTGATGTTTATTTGGATTGGGAAAGAAAAGTTGAATTAGCATTTGGGTGTTGTAATTACTCTGAGCTAGAAAAAGTACAATGTGCTTACCTTCGAATGGGTAAAAAGGTTGCTGCTTGATGGAAATGAATGGAAACTAGACGAGCTATGAATGGAGAATCTTCTATTACAATATGGGGTGAGATGAAAATAGTCATGAGAAAAAAGTTTGTATCATCTCATTTACATGAACACCCTCCTGAAACTAAGAATGTTGTTGAACATTCGGAAGGGTACAAGTTCTCACAGTACAAGTGGATAAAGAAGTTGCGGTTTCAACCAATGATGATGAGATAAGAGAATCCTCTACAGATATTTCTAGCTCTCAAATCTCTTTTGGTGATGATATCTCTTATGTTGAGTCATTAGATTTAGTTGCAAATAATGTTGAATGTGAAGATGAGATTAAAATTTTGCAACTTGTAATGGAGAAAATTGAGCTAGATGTTGTTAATGTTGAGTTAGATAGCTTTGGTTCAAGTTGTGCTTCTAATATGCAAATTGAAAATCTTGATGTAGCACAATTAGAAAACAATGAAGTTACTTGTGCTTATAAGATTAATAGCCATGATTGTGTGCAACTTTTAGAGGAATATAATGCTTTACATGTTGCTAATGATTTGATTGAAAATTCTTTGGATAGTAACATACTAATTCCTAGTAGTGTTGATGATATGATTTCATTGGAAATTAGTTCTTATGATTACATTGATGAGATTGAGCATGGTGATTGGAAATTTTGATTGTGATGTTAATTTGATTGGACATGATAGCCATAGTTCTTTTGTATTAAAGACAACCCATGAATCATTGCCATGTAATCATTTGTGTAAAAGTCATGAAAACTTGAAGAGTGAGCTAGAGTGGAAAAATAAGAGTAATAGGAGAGGAAATGTCCAGAAAATTGTTGTGAGTGGAAAAAAAGTGCGTGAAAAGAAGATTTGAGAGAAGAGTGAAAAAGAGAAAGAAAAAGAGGAAAAAGAGAAAAGAAAAAGAGAGTTTGAGGAAGAATGAGAGTGAAAGTGAGCTTGAAGTAGTGTGTACAAAACTCCTTCCTTCTTTACGTTATCTTTCTCATGTGTCTTTATTGTATTTTCTTCTTCCTTCTTATTATGCTTCTGATTTCTTTGAATTATGTTACCTATCTTTGTTGCATGAGTCCCTTTGTGAAAGAGATGCATTGTAATAATTTAGTGTCATATTCACCCATTGTTGCTTCATCTTCTATTCCAATTCATGGTCATTGTGTTTTGTTTCCTCTAGTTGTTTCTTATATCTATCTAAGTAATCACATATGTTATGTGTTGTGTAAGTCTTATGAGTCTTTTGTATTCCTTTTTCTATCTAACTCAATCTCTTCTTCTTGTTCTATGTTAGTATGTGTCCCTTTAGTTATTACATCTCCATCTTTATTCTGCCATTGTGTATCACCTATATATGTCAAATCTGTCCAAATTTTGAATTTAATAAATTACATCCAAATCTATCCAGATCACTCCACCTTAGTCCCATTTGAGTCTAGTTGTGTCGAGTTTGTGTCTAGTTCTTTGTGGCAGGATATTGATGAAGATGATATAAAGAAAGATTCCAACTTTTGTGCACCAATACTTGAAAAAAAGTCCCTTATTCGAAATCATGGTTGGAAGATTTATGATCCTAGAGATTGGTTGCAAAAGCTTAGAGAAACATTTAAAACTGATTTGCAACCAAGGGACAATTTTATCTTCCAAGTTTATGTGAAGATCAAAGCCACAAAGCATCAATTAAGCCTGAAAGGTAAGTATACTCATTATTATCTATTTAATGCTTTTAATCATTCCCTTTCTTTCCATGTAGATTATGGAGATTTGAGGACAAATTCTTTCGAGGAGGAAGGGAATGATAGAGTAAAGGTTAAGCATGACTTGCAAGAAGAGCATGGAGAGCTTGGAAGGCTTGATCAAGGTGTTGAACAAGAACATGGAAAGCATGCTTGGGAGCCCAAAGATCCATTGCAATGCTCGACAAGCCCAAAGATTGGAGCAAGATCCAAAACAATGAAGAAAGCTTTAAATAGATTGATCCAAGAGTTGGTATTTTTGAAGCCCAGTTATTTAGTTCAAGTTACAGCCCAAAAGGAGCCCAAAGGCGTGATAATGCTTTTATCCATACAAGGTTTAGATCCAAACCCAAAAGGAGCCCATTTGGAAGAGCTAACTTGAAGACATCATGTGCTCTACATGTGACCATGAATAGTGTCATTTTTAATATAATTTTATTAGGAATTTTCGTTTATTTAATTTAATTTCTAAAAATAAGTCCTATGGTCAAAGATTGTGTCTTAGAGATTAAGTTTTAGTTGTTTCCTATTTTTTAAAATTTAGGCTCTGAAATTTTATATTAGTTAAAGTAAGAAAGGTACCACCTTTTGATTGATTTGAGGAATATTTTATTTCCTTTTTCATTTAGATTGTGGTATCTTCTTTAGGATTGATTAGATTTGACTATTTTCTTTATTTTTATTGTAATTTTCGTTTTTTATTTTAGCCTAGGGTTTTGGTGCCTAATTCCTTTATATAAGGAGTCACCTATGTATTTTGATATATAGACAGATTAATAAGAATGAATTTTTAGAACTTATGTTCTTTTCTTGTGAGTTTTTCTCTTGTATCCCTTGTGTTCTTGAGAGGATTCTTAAACTTATCAAAGGAGTGGTTTCCTTTGTGATGTCTCAAGGCTAGAGTTCTAAGAGACAAGTTCTCTTAGGGTCTTACCCCATTAACCAACATATCTTTCTTATTTTCTTGTTATTGTCGTGCATTATTTTCTTCTTAATTTTTCAGTTTCACATATTTCCTCTCCTTGTGCTTTCTTTGCTGTTCGTGTGTCCTTATTTGATTTTAGCATGATCTGTGGTTCATTCCGAGTCATTGGAGGTTTAATCGGACGAGTTTCACTTGGTTCTTTCATCAGGTTCCCAAAGGTACTTCTACTAACAAGAAAGAACCTAAGCAAATATAGGTAGCTAAAAAAAAGAACTAAAATCTATTTTGCAAGTGTGTCTCAAGGCCAAGAAAAACAACAAGTGGTATATGGATAGTGCCTGTTTGAGACATATGACTGGAGACAAAGAAAATTTCATTATGCTGTAAGATAAGAAAGGAGGAAAAGGTTACTTTTTGTGGTGACCAGTTCTGCAAGATAGTTGGCATTGGAATTGTTGGAAAAAAACCCAGAAACATCAGTTGAAGAAGTTCTATTTGTACAAGACTTAATCACAACTTGCTGAATATGAGTCAAACCTGTGATAAAAGCAACTGGGTTCTATTCAATTCTAACCATTGCCCAGTCATTAGAAAGAGTGACCACAAAGTTATTCTCAATGGGACTAGACGTGGGTCAAGTGGAGGACTGAACAGGATAAATCGACTGAGCATTTTCTCTCTCTTTCTTTTGTCTCTGACATACTTTGTTTTCTGAACTCACTTCATAATTGTTAAAATTTCCTTTTTGTAGAAAAGCTTGAACCACACAGTTCAGCCTCCTCTTGGGTGCTAGCCTCACTTACAGAATCAAGCAAAGGAACACCTTCTAAGAAATAGAAAATAGTATCAAAAGCATAATCGAAGAAGCCTGTACCTGCCTTAAGTACTGAGTCTGAGGAATTTGAGATAACTATAGAGCCTCTATGCAGTTTTGATCATATCATGAATGAGTTAACAACGAAATTTGCTGCAAATAAGGTAATTACTCCTCACTGCACTAGTCTGGAACAATTTCTTATTTCAAAAGACTTCAATTTAGGAATCTGGTTGGGCAAGTACAAATACTTTTTAGAGGTTAAGGAAATATATGATGAAAAAGTAATCAAAACTTGGTACGCCTTTCTAAAGTTCAATAGCAAAAAGGATAAGTATCAAGTTACTCCTAGGTCTTGGATTTTTGGTTGACAAACGAGAACATTAATAACATTTTGGAAATTCCTAGCTAAAATGGTTCAAGATTGATATTTCTACCACCAAGTATATGAATGAGAACGATGGAATAGATAAAGAAGGTGGTGAATATTTAAACTACAAGGAAAGCACAATTTTGAACATAATCTTCAGGAAAAGAGAAAACATGCCTCTTCTGAAAAATATAAAGCCTTTAGATCCCAGTGTATAGATGAGGTTCCTGCACTACATAGTGTCCAAAATCATCTTCAACAAGGGAGGCAGCTTTAATCTAATCACTAGGGCTAAAGTTTATGTGATGACAACCCTAATCTGAAGAAAAGAGCTTAGCATTGGAAACATCATTCTTCAGAGAATAGTAAAGGCCAAAGATTAGAGGAAGGATTCTACACTGTCATATGTTTTGATCATCACCAAATTGCTCAAATTTGCCAAGATCCAACACTTGGAGAAAAGAAAAGGAAAGCCCACAGAAGAATTCAAAGAGAAAGAGCTAATAAGGAAGAGCAACAAGAAAAAAGAGGGAAAATGGGTTGGAAAGAGAGCTAGTAGAACTGAAGATTTCTTTTATGAAAAAGGAAAGCCAATTCCAGAACAACAACAATGAGTTTCTTCTGAGGCTGCTCCATCAACCCCACCTAAATCTTAGCCTACCCAATCTTAGAGCACCTAGCCACCTAAACCATCCATCCAATCCCACACTACAACTTCGCCAAACCCAACACCATACTAGAGCTATTGTTTATTTGAAACAATCATGAGTATTAGGGATGAGCAGAACGTTCAGTTTGCACACCTGCAAGCCCAAATTACTAATCTAGCCAAAAACCTCAAAGTGCTTGCATCATATAATGACCTGCGAATCTCTATCCTATCTACATCAATACCACCATAACCCGATTCCTTTGATCCTTACAAGTCTAACTCCCCACATGTATCGAGTCCTTTAGAAGAAGGCACTTCTACTACTGCTACTATTAGTTCTCACATTTCTGGCAATGACACACTGGTCCTAGTTCATCTCTAGACTATGGTATGAAGCAAGCCAAAGCTACTTAAATGGAGAGCTCTTATAAGCTCTTATCCAACAAATGGTTTCACTTTTTGCTTTGCCTTCAAGTGCCTCTCTACTTTTATAGCCTTATACAATAACTCCTCCATATCGAGGTAGTTTTACATCTCAACCTCAACAGAGCAGATGGAAAAGCTTGTAGCAAATATCACAGTAGCACCCATTGTCTAATCCTCTATCAAGGAGAAAAAAGGGATCATACCTTATGTTGACAATGCTGAAGTTGCACATGTTGCTCAAGTACAAGCTAAGAAGCAAAGGCTGCATGAGATATTTCCTCCACTAGCACCTTAACCTCCTTCTTCTCGACTTGGTCTCACAGTGGAATAATGGGCTTGGTTGGCCAACATCCTAAATAAAGCTTAGGAGCTATCTTTGGGTTTTGATGAAGAACTTCCTCAAATGCCTCCTTCGATGCCCTTCATACCAATTACACTTCATGCCATATCCACTGCTCAAATGCCTCCTCCCTCTGCAACTGCTCCTGATGATATTAAAAAAAGGGAGAAACAAATTGGAGCAACTACTAGCCTAATTACGAGAGCTGCTACTAGAGCTGTTGGGGCAATCAAGAAAAACATGTTGCAAAAAGATCAAGCTCAAAGTCAAAAAGGAATGACAGTGGTAGAACAACAGAGTTTAGGCTTTAGGACATTGTGTTTTTATGTGCTTTTGTATATTTCTAGTTTGTTGTGTTTCTTTTCTATGTCTTGGTGTACTTATCTTGTAAAGTCCGGCTGCTATTCAGGATTGACGACTGTCCCCACAAACCAACACAAGCCCTTTCGGTGTACTTTGTCCTCACTCACACACCTCCTTTCCAGGAGGTCACCCATCCCATAATTGCTCCAGGTCAAGCACGCTTAATTGAGGAGTTCTTAAGGGATAAGTTACTAAAAAGGTAGGTGTACCTTATTAGTATAGGTATTACCTATCAATTCCTTTAAGTTATCTTTTAACCGTATAGTCCCATACCTATACAGTCTCTGGATCCCTCTCGTTCCGGTATGTATTTGATTTATTCATATGCCCCTCCCACTTAGAAGCCTGCCAGGAGCCGCTCCTTTATCGGTGCCTCATTACTTTATTTGACCCCTAGTTTTCTTGCACCGGCTATCACTCCCCACCCTCAAATGTAACACCTTACTTTTATCTATATTTTCTCATATATTATAGTATGAACAGCATCCAACTAGCTCATATTAAGAGCTTGAACCATTAATAGAACCAAAATATTTAAATAAAAAAAACATGGTACAATTCATTTGGTTCTCAAGTTTTCTGGATGAACTTTGAAAAATCATAACTTAATCCAGAAAAATCGTATCAATGTGATTTAAGTCTCTAAATGAAGCTAGAAACATGATATAGAAGATAAAATATGAAATTTTCTTTTAATCAGACCAATTAGTATAGTTTATTACTCAAACTTACACTGTACAAATGGTCATTTCTCTTTTCCAGGATTTTGACCGTAACTTTAAAAATTCATATCTAACTCTATACTGAGCCAAATCATGTATTCTATATGCCATTGGAAAGATACATATGTCTACTTACCTTCATATTTTTCTTATACATTTATTTAGTCTAGACAGAGCACAACATCAATTTGAATCAGTAGGGATCAAAACATCACTTTTACTGGAACAGTCTTGGGAAATGATGGGAGACACGTTAGGAACCTGTCCTAAGAGCCTTCTTTGATATAAGGATCGTGCAACTCAAGGAAAGATAAATTGAACACAAGAACAATGAAGAACAACAATGAACAAAAACTAAAGAAAATAGACACGAAATAAGAAGACTGAACAAATGTTGGTCAAAGGAAGTAGACTCCAAGAGAACCCGTCTCTTGAACCCTAACTCCGGGACGCCACAAGGATCACCACTCCTTGATAAGTCCTCATTCTTTCTGGCACTCAAGGATAAGCAAGAAAGAACTCACAGAACAACAATAAAGTTGCTGAAAAGAAATTCATTCATTCATGTTGTGTTTTGCAAGAGTATAAGAGGTGCCTATTTATAGACAAGTATTAACCCACAAACTAACTCTAGTTCACCCCACAAACCTAACCTTATTAATGCTAATTAATACAAAAAGGAAATCCTAAGTCAAAAGGAGCATTTAATTCTAATTTTGAATTTGAAAAGGTTGGCTCCTCTTAAATGCATAAAGCAAAGCAAATCAGATCATTATTTGCCTTTTATTGAAAAGGAAACAAATTGACTAAAATAATCCTAATAAAATTTATTAAAAACGTCACTTTTAGTGAGCACATGAGAAGCACATGGATTTTAAGTAAATCCTCCTTGTTGGGCTTTCTCCAAGTTGGGCTCTTTGACTATAATTTGGCTCCACATTTTCAGCTTGCCTCTTTCTTTGTTTTGGGCCTCAAAATCATTCAAATACAATGGTTCCATGTTAATAATGTCTTGGATCAGCCCATTCATGGCTTTTGTTCTAGCTCTAGTCATTGGTCCTCCAATACCTTGAAGTGGGCCTTGAATTTGTCCATGGTCCATTGTTGCTCTTAACTTGCCCTCCTCATCATATGCCTTGATCGTACTCTATCATTCCCTCCCTCTTTGAAAAGATTCGTCCTCGAATCTCCATAATCTATATGGAAAAAAAGGGAACGATTAAAAACATCAAATAAAAAAATATGGAGTATACTTACTTTTCAAGCCTGATTGATGCATCTTCTTTTCAACCCTTGTTTGAATGTGTGGTGCAATAATGACTCTTGACTACAAATTCATCCTTTTTAAAGTTTCATCTTTATATTCTTGCATTCCAAACCAATCTCCAGGATAAAAAATCTTGTAATGACCATTAGTTTGAATTGCATAGGATTTGTGGTCATGCATTAGTACATAAGAACTTGATTTCCCTTCCATAACATCCATACTAATAACCTGCAACAAAGAACTAGAGAAAGAAGGAACATATGGAAAATATGAAGGAAGGAGTTGAAAAGAAACTACCTTAAACTCTCCTTTACTCAAACAACCAACAATTGCTTTTACCTCATTATTCTCGTCTTTTCTCAAACTCTCCTTTTCTTTTCTCTTTTCCCTCTTTTTCTTTCTCTTTTTCATTCTTCTCTCAAGTTTCTTTTCACTTAGTTGTTTTCCTCTTTTTTCATTTTTTTGCACTCTTTCTTTTCTCACTTGTTTTTCACTCTTGTTTTTACCACCCATATTCTTCTCACTTTTATTTTTCCTTTCACGCTCACTTTTGATTTTCTCATGATTTTCATAGAATTGAATACAATGCTTGTCATGGGCTTTCTTTACTTCAAAAGAACAACTATCATCAAATAACCATGGATGCCTAAACACCATATCAACATGTTCAACTTCATCACACCCATGAGAACTAATTTCTAATGGCATAACAATGTGAATATCACTAGAAACAAGTATACCACTATCAACAAAGTTCTCTATCACCTCACCAGTAACATCTAGAGCAGTTGTTTCCACTAATGGTGGTAAATGATCATGATCAATCCCATCAAGAATATCATCAACATTTTCCTCCTTGGGATTCTCAAGAATATCATACTCTAATTCATAAGAAACATCATCAACACAAGGATTTTGAGAATTAGAGGTACCTTTAAGAGTAGTTGATTCTCTTGGTTCAACAACCATTGTAGATGTTGAGGAAGATATCTCCTCCATTGGATCTTTTTGCTCCAAATGAGAGTCACTAGAACTTGGAACTAAAATTTGTACCTTAAAAATTTGCTCTTTTCTACAAGTTGGAAGATACTCATAGAAGTAGTGGTATGGTACATACTTTTGCTTCAAAATGAGCTTCATGCTATTCCAAGTATCACATTGTTTCTCTTCACGAAGGTGCTTTCTTTCAAATCGTTCCCACCAGATTTTGGCTTTTCCTTCTAAGTGAAGAGTAGCTAATTTCACTTTCTTAGACTCGGAGTACTGGTAGTCTTCAAACCATTGTTCAATTCTTCCTTCCCACTCCAAGTACATATCAGGATCATTCTCTCCACAAAATTTTGGGATGTTCAATTTAACATCCTTTTTGCATGAAGTAACTTGCATGCCATCCAATTTGGTGTTCAACTTGTTGATTTGATCATTGAAAGCTCTCATTAAAGCTTTAAGATCAAGTTCATCACGAGCCATGCTTAAAACCTAAAATGTTAGTGAATAGAAGACAAAGAAAGGACCTTGCACACTATCTCACGTGTTTCACTCAACAATGATGCAAATTCACTCGTGTTTTGCACACTTTAAAGGCTTTTTTCCAGAAATAATATAATTACACTCTTGCCTTTTACCACTCACTATTGCTTCCTATGAGAGTGCAAAATTGAATCTGACTTAAATCAAGAAGCAATGTTTTAAGTGGCAATCTCAAAGTCAAAGATCCAAGAATTTAAATTCTCAAAGAGTGTAAAACGTTGGTGACCAACAAAGAAAGATGGGCTTTCTGTTTTTTTTTTTTTTAACAAAAGAAACAAATTTTCCAACTAAGAAAAGAGAAAAGGAAATGCTGGAAATTAAGACAAGAGAAAAGATGTGGCATGTATACCAAAGGAAGGAACTTTTAGATGACTATCAAATATGAAACAAGAAAGGAACAAGTTAGGGAATTTAAATTGTGTAAGAAAATAGACAGAATTAAACTAGAAGAGTAAAATTCTGAGTAGAAAATAAAAGACAAGAATGGAAACTTACCACAAATGAGAAATTATGAATGGGTATTCAAAAGTTGATTCTCCTTTAATGAGATCAGAAAATGGAGCAATTAAATAACATTAATGCCCAATCACAAAAGGAAATTTGTAATTCAAACTACCACCTGGATTGAAAGATCTTAGAGTAGGAAAGAAAAACAAGATCTCCTTAATTTTTTGGAAATTGCCTTAGCAGCCATATCTATTTTTTTTTTAATTCTTTCCTTCTTTTTTTTTTAATTTTATATACGATTTTTTCTTTCCAAGGCTGCAATCAATTCTCTCTTTCTTTTTCTGTTTTTTTTTTCTTTTTTTTTTTGGCAAAATCACAACAAGAAATCTGGGCGGTAACTAAATTCTTTGGGCAAATAATAAGGAACTCCACAATCTCAATGGAAACAAGAATCAAATATGGTAAGATCCTTTAGCAAAGAAAATGGACAATGAAATTAGAACAGATCATGCCACAATAAGAACAAAACGAGAGATTATGAAGTCTGGAAAATAGATCAAGAACATAGAACAAAATAGCAAGGTAAAAATGAATGAATAGTGACATATAGTACAATGAACAGTGACGAAGGAACAGTACGGATGAACCGTGCGAAAAATTTCTGAACAGCAAGCATGAACAGTACGATGATGAACAGTGCTGCAATTTTCTGGATAGCAAGGATAAATGGAATGAAACAACAGAAACACAACTTGATTTGCAAGCCGAAGCTCTAATACCAAATGGTGGGAGACACGTTAGGAACCTGTCCTAAGAGCCTTCTTTGATATAAGGATCGTGCAACTCAAGGAAAGATAAATTGAACACAAGAACAATGAAGAACAACAATGAACAAAAACTAAAGAAAATAGACACGAAATAAGAAGACTGAACAAATGTTGGTCAAAGGAAGTAGACTCCAAGAGAACCCGTCTCTTGAACCCTAACTCCGGGACGCCACAAGGATCACCACTCCTTGATAAGTCCTCATTCTTTCTGGCAATCAAGGATAAGCAAGAAAGAACTCACAGAACAACAATAAAGTTGCTGAAAAGAAATTCATTCATTCATGTTGTGTTTTGCAAGAGTACAAGAGGTGCCTATTTATAGACAAGTATTAACCCACAAACTAACTCTAGTTCACCCCACAAACCTAACCTTATTAATGCTAATTAATACAAAAAGGAAATCCTAAGTCAAAAGGAGCATTTAATTCTAATTTTGAATTTGAAAAGGTTGGCTCCTCTTAAATGCATAAAGCAAAGCAAATCAGATCATTATTTGCCTTTTATTGAAAAGGAAACAAATTGACTAAAATAATCCTAATAAAATTTATTAAAAACGTCACTTTTAGTGAGCACATGAGAAGCACATGGATTTTAAGTAAATCCTCCTTGTTGGGCTTTCTCCAAGTTGGGCTCTTTGACTATAATTTGGCTCCACATTTTCAGCTTGCCTCTTTCTTTGTTTTGGGCCTCAAAATCATTCAAATACAATGGTTCCATGTTAATAATGTCTTGGATCAGCCCATTCATGGCTTTTGTTCTAGCTCTAGTCATTGGTCCTCCAATACCTTGAAGTGGGCCTTGAATTTGTCCATGGTCCATTGTTGCTCTTAGCTTGCCCTCCTCATCATATGCCTTGATCGTACTCTATCAGGAAAACTTGTATATCTCTCATTGTACAGCTTCAATTGTACTCAAACCAGTGGCATATTAACCTCAAAAGATAAATATCCTCATAAATGTAAGCCACTAAATTTTTGGAGCTCTGTACAATTTTATATCACTTTTCAAAGAGAAGTAATATATTCAATAAAATTCATAGCCTTCACATCACTATCCAGTTTTGACCCTTAACTTCAAAAATATACTATAAATTGTACACATATCCAAATTGAGTGTTCTTTAGCTCATTGGAAAGCTTGTTCTCTCTAGTTTCAGATAATATATAACATGTGACTTACTTGCCTTGTCTCGGTCAAACAATATTGACTTTACTTTCATTGCTACAAAATGAACTTCTAACAATATAACATGGCAAAGTAGACTTCATAATAAGCCCACATGATCATTCCATATTTCAAATCCATGCCCAACATTTCATAATGCTCATAAGGACATAATAGCACAATGGCACAGATCTAAAAATATATACATGGTTTTATACATAATTTCAAAATATACACTTATAGCTTGAAAACACCACCAAGCATCATTCTCTTCTTCATTCTCCTTGCCTTTTCTTTGGACTCCTTTGCCATAGCTTGTACCTAGTCATTTGGGATACTTAAGGGGATGAGATTGGGGGCAATCTCAGTAGCAAGTTACATTCTATGCAATTATGTCAATCATATCAAATAACTCAAATTTGATCACATTTGATCACATTTAATCACTTAAATCACCTTTAAACAACAAATTGTCACATTGGTCATAAAAAAATTCGGCAGCATAACAGTTTAGAAAATAGACATCCCGGGGAATAAAACCCCTCATTTTATAGCCAAAACCAATCAACAAAATCACAATTGCAATAAGGCAACACAATTTAATCATAGAAAGATAATGAAAGAACATAAAGCAAGAATATGAAACTTAGCTACCTTGAAGCATTCCTTTGGCTTTTCCTCTTGAATCTAATGCTTCACTACTTGGTTCCACCTCCTTCAAGAACTTACTTGGGTTTTACCAATTCCTAATACACCATCAAACACTCACTTTATTCATTGGTTTCATGAGTTACTTCTTAAAAGACTTCACAAAACCCTAGAATTTCATTTTCTTCACCTTAAACTTTTTATTTAACCCCATACTTGCTCTTAAGGTTTTGGACCATGGGAAATCCATTTTTGGCATTAAATTAATGAAAATCAAACTCTTTCCCATTATATTAAACTGACCAAAACAAGGATTGGAAGAGGAAAGAAGTGATTTTCATTTTCTTACTTCCAAACATACCAAACCTTGTTCCTTTCACTTAAACTTATGCTTTCTCTTTAATTTATGGCAAAAAATCACTTTCTTTCCTAACTCCTTTATCTTGGACGAAATTTACAGCAAAGAAAACTAACCTTAAACCATTCAAAACTTGAAGGAAAAATCATTGGAAGTTAAGAGAAGATTTTTACCTATTTTTTCTTGATTTTTCCTTCTCTTTTTCCTTCTCGTTTGCTTCTCACGTACTCCTTCCTTTCTCCACTGCTTGCAGCTGTTTCTTCCTTCTTTTTCAAGTGCTTTGGACATTCAACATGAGGGAGTATTTATAAAGGAGCCAACCAATCAATTATTGCCACCTAAACTTCTTGATTTCTCTTGAAAATTCATGAAAATATTAAATTAATGCCATTTTGTCATGTGCTGCAGATGGAGCACGAATTTGAGGGTACTTTGGTCTAAAAGTTTTAGATAATTACTTATCCTGATATATCTTGAACCGGTCTGGACAAATAAAGCTATTTTAGCAGTATATTTTACTATTATTGGGATACCCATTTTAACTATATTGGGATATAAAATTACCATAATATACTTATCCCAATTGGTCCAAATATAAGATCTATATATTTTTCTTGAATGAATACTGCTTCTTCCTGCAGTTCAGACTAACATTTATCGGGTAAGACATTAATATTAAATCATAATTATCAAATAAATAATATTTTGATCTTAATAAATTTCATACTATATTTCATTGGTCTTAGCTCATTGAGAGCTTCATTTTGACTATAATTTTTTATATTTACAAAAATGCCCTTGACCCAGAACATATTTATAATTTTTAAAATTTTTGGGTTATTAGGTGTAATTTTTCCCAAAATTTATAAAATTTGTTTCAGTTCCTTCGTACGTCCACCGCCTTTTGCTCTTTTTTTTTCTTTCCTTTCCGTTTTTTTTTTTCTTTATTTTTTTTTAGGGATAAAATGGTCATTTTTTTATCTTTTCTTTTGATCGAGATAATTGATATCTTTACCTTATATCATACAAAACAGCGTATATCTATTTTTACAAATTCCTTATAAATTTTAAAATATTAAGTCTTAAACATTTAAGAGAGTTTTCAGGATATTACAATTCCCTCCCCCTTAAAATAAATTTCGTCCTCAAAATTTAGATACATACTAGTATTTCTTATTTCCTTTCTCTTAATTTCCCAATTTTTCAGACCATTTTTTACCAGAGAAATACTCTTATTTCTCACTTACTTGACTTTTCAGTCAATATTTTACTCTGGTATCATTTAGTCATTTATAATATTTGAAGAGTCTGGTTCATATTCTTTAAACTGGGAATTGTGAAGACATCATAAACTAACTTTACTTTAGGAGTACTGAGAATTTTCATATAATATACTCAATCTTAATCCTCATCTTTACTTTCATAATTTTCTCTTATCTTATTCATACTATACTTTCTTTATTGGCACTTGATATTATCTCTTTCTCTACTTTCATTACTTTAGGCTATTCATATGAATAATCTTTATACCAAAGCATAAGCTCATCACATTAGCTTTGCCTAGATGACATTTACAAGTCATCTCATATTTGCTTTTCACTTCTTTTCTTTTCTTTACCTCAAATCTAACTCTTCTTTTATCTCATAATCCCCAGAGGTTATTGTGATCTCAAACACTTTTATAGTAATACCATAAATATAGCAACTCATAGTAGCTAGAATAACTCTTAGTAACCCTTCTTGAGAGCACTATTTACCACTACTATAAGTGGGAACATGTTTTTCGTAAAATTGTTATATAAAACATTGGCTAATTCCTGCCACTCAACCATATTACATTACTCGTATCCTGATCCATGCTTACTTTAATAATTATAGACCCTTATGGTCATTATTGGATCATGATTAATCATCTTAGAGAAGGAGGTTTAGCCTTTCTAGCATATAAGAAATTATTTCTTAATCTCTTTCCCACATCAGTTTCTCTTCTAACTAAGTGGTAAGACAACTTGAGAGAAATTTTTCATAACATCTTGCTAAACTTGGAGACCTCTTGTCTCCATTACAGTGTTCGATTTCTCCCATTTCATAACTTTACTTGCTTTATTAGGATCTACTATGATCCATATCGGAAATTCTGTAACCTACTAACCGTACTTCTTGGAGCCCAGCTCACATCTACTAAGTTCAGCAAGCTTTTTCTTTAATTATATTTCAAAACTTCTCAATTGCCTTTCATGCTCCTTTAAATGTTTGAGGTCACAATAAACTATTCATCTTTTATTCATGTAGCATAACATATGCTTTTAGTAAGACTATCATAAATTCTCGGTGCCCAAATTTAATTATTGGCACATTTTTCTTACCGTTTACATTTTTTTCATACTTCCTAGTAGGTCACTCATTCTAAAATCTCCCTCACTTGAGCACGCTTAATTGTAAAGTACTGAGGGGTTCTACTGTACTCTTGTCATTCTTTAGACTTCGAGAATACAGTATTGGGCTTCATTTTAAACTATAACTCATCTATGTGACCTCTGGATCACTTATTGCTTTTAATTTTAGGGAATTCATCCCCTATACTCATACTACTTCTTTTTACTCTAGCCTTTACTAGCTTAGAGATTCATCTTACCACTATGCCTTTACGTATGAACATACCAATGAATCTTGTACTCTGCTTATCTTATCATACCTTTAAGATCTTTTGGCTCTTTGTGATTCAGGGTCTAAATAATATTAAGGCAGTGGTCTCTAACTTTTTACACCTAGGACATATCTGCTTTATCTGTTCTTATACATAACTTCTTAGTTATTTAGCCATGGTCGATTAGTGTTTTAGCAATTTAAGGGAAACTTCTTAACCCTTCAAAAGTTTCTTGCTAGCTTAGTTAGAATCTAGCCCTCAACCTCTTACCATTACTCATTCTTGCTTTATCGGGCATCACCCCAAGAGCCACTTTCCATTACTTTGCCTTGGTGACTCATCTGATGGAGGATTTTATCTCTTTGCTCAATTGGGCTTCTCCCTAAGAGCCACCTTCCATCTGCCTTGCCTCGGCTGCTTTTATCATGTGGAGGATTTAATCTCTTTGCTCAATTAGGCTCTTCCCAAGAGCCACCTCCCTTTTTCATCACCTTGGCAATTAATGGAAGATTGTATTCATAGAGATCTTTTGGCCAAGAACTTTCTTTTAGCTAGATTTCATACTAAACTTAGCAATCGACTATCTCAAGGTTTTGTAGTTCCCTAACTGCTTACCACTAATCAAATACCTTAGGCTCATACTTTGTACCTTATACCTCATAAGTATACTAACTTTTCTTACAGAGGCATTGCATCTTATCAAACTTTCTCATTTGAATCTTACATCAACTTTCTTGTCTACTCTTAACATCATTTTTCAAGCATTTCCCAGCTTGAGCTATTAACATAATATTTGACTTAAGCTCAATACCTGGAACACCTTCAAGGGGTAGGCAAAATCATCATCTTGCTCATATAATCTAGAAGGAGATTATTTGTAAAAGTTAATTCATGCCAATACTCACATCACTGCTAGGGAAAGGCATACAAATCTTTGTATTGCTACGGTGCTTATTTAGACAAACAATGGAGATTATAGCCTAGTTGCTCATCAAGACATTCTCATATGACTTATATAACAGTAACTTCCAGACTCAACTTCTTAGCATAGCTACAGGATTCGGCTTGCACCTGAATCATACCTTTACTAAGGTCAGGTGACTTACGAGCCTTAGACTGAGATTAGCACAAAGACTTTTTCCTGCTCTTATGGTTTGGGGTTGGCCATCTCCATAGTACTGTCACGAGTATAGTGTCCTAACTCTTTATACTTAAAGCACACATTCTTCATTGCTAAGCATCTTCTACTATGAGCCTTTCCGCATTCTTAAAAATAGGAGTTGGCTTACTTAACTATCTCCTCTGTACTTATTGCCTTACTTCTTGAATCCCCTAGTATTCCAAGGTTACTTACCATTACTTATCAACAAACTGTTGAAGGAAGATTAGGTACCGAGTCAATTGATTATACCTTGTGACATATTTAATGACTGACCCATTCACATCTTAACTGATCCTTATAATTCCACTTTCTTTTCATCTCTTACAGACTAGGGAAAATAACTTTCATAAAACTATTCTTATAATACTTCCCAAGTCAATACAGTGCCCTTTACCTGACTAGCTCATTTCGTGTTCTGCCACCATTGGTCAGTCTCTTTTACTATCAAGCATCCATTTCCGACGTGCATCCTATCATCTTTGAAATCTTTTTTTATTTTTTTAAGGCTCACAATCTACTTTTCGACAACTTGCATATCAAATTTATCATCAAAGAATGGAAGCTAATATTTTCTCATCAGCCAATCATATATCAGTGGTTGGCGAACACATCTAGTTACCTTGGGGAAGATCCTACAGAACCTACTAATTTACCTGAGGCTGCTGCGGTATAGCCGGAAACCTTAAGGGCTCTAGGCTTTCCCTTGTTGTCCTTGAGCATTAACTATCTCTTACAGTTGCTCAATAGTTTTCTGCTACTGATCCAGAAGATTAAGGATTACTTGTAAGGGATCTAAACTGGGAGTACATTCATTTACTGTTACTAGAGTCATTTGAGAGGTGTGTGCTTATATTGTTTGCCTTTGTTGAACACCTCTTCGTATCTTAACGACTCTTAATAACAACTTGAACTCCACAATTACATTAACTACTACTTCATTATACCATCACTGGTAAGAACTTATCATTATACCTCGACCTTTGGTCTTTTACTTTACTAATATTTCATCAGCATCTAGTTGCATATATATTTAGTCAAAGAATGCAGCTATACATCTTATTTGTATATACATCCTCCCTATATATGCACATTTCCTTGAGCTTGTAGGGCTTCCATACTAACATTAGGCTTCTTAATTGGATCTCTATTTGGATCCCTTTTTGGATCCCCATATGAGAATTCTATTGCCTTAGCTTCCCTTCCTGATAGCGCTCTATCTGGAGTGTTCAGGCAATGACATAGCCTTTCAGAGTGTTAAACACTCAACCTTGAGGGAACTCCTTAATACAGCTCCAGAGCTCATGATCTTATTATGACATCTAGTACTTGCTCAACCCATTGTCTTATAGGAAGCTTAAAATCATAATGCCCTTCTAAGAATCTCTTTCGCATCTAGGAAATCTAATGTTGAGCATATCCTCACAAATCCCTCATGATATTTATCGTACATAGCTTTAATAGCATTTGGATTTGGATTTGGTTTAGTTGGAATGAAAATCTTGCTGGATCCTATGTCTTCCCTTATAGAATTTTGATTAGGCTCAGGCCAAATTCCTGTATTTGGATTACTAACCATCTTTCTTTTCTAACTTACCTTTCTTTAAATCTTTCATTAGTTTTTCCCCATTGATTTTTTTTTTCATAACCATCATTTATTCCTTACTAGCCTCTTTCATTCACCATTGAAAACATCTTGCCATTGAACTTATTTTGTAGGCAGGATACTTGCTTTTTACTCATTAACAACCTACCATCACATCTCATAACTACTTTCTAGTCAGTGGCTTGGCATTAGAGAAAAGCCTTAGGTCAACATTCATACTCGCTGCTGATTAATGAGGTTTCATATCTTTCAAAAATCATCCTAGGCCATCTTCTTTCATAAAACTATCAGAACTACAGGGCTCATCAATCTTTCTCATCATCTCATACTCTTTAGAGGTATACTGCAACCTCAAAATTGGTCTACTGCGAACACGAGATCTATTGCGATCTCTAAGCCCTACTAGGATCCTCTGTGATCCTACATCTTTTTTTTACTGATAGGATCTAACTACGATCTCATTCTGAAAGAATTCACGACCTAAGGAAAACATCATCTGTAAAACATCCTCAACTAATCCCGTAACTATCATAAGCTATCCTTAAGACTAATCTCTTATGCCACTAAAACGTTCTTAGGCCAGTTTCTCAAAAAGAGTATTTCTTATATTCAAAGGGGAAATTCTAACTGAGAGGATTACCTTTCTCTCTTCATGCAAAGATTTACCCAGATCTTTGCTCTGAGAGCCAAGACCTTCAGCTCTGATACCAAAAATGTAACACCTTACTTTTATCGATATTTTCTCATATATTATAGTATGGACAACATCCAATTAGCTCATATTAAGAGCTTGAACCATTAATAGAACCAAAATATTTAAATAAAAAAAACATGGTACAATTCATTTGGTTCTCAAGTTTTCTGGATGAACTTTGAAAAATCATAACTTAATCCAGAAAAACCGTATCAATGTGATTTAAGTCTCTAAATGAAGCTAGAAACATGATATAGAAGATAAAATATGAAATTTTCTTTTAATCGGACCAATTAGTACAGTTTATTACTCAAACTTACACTGTACAAATGGTCATTTCTCTTTTCCAGGATTTTGACCGTAACTTTAAAAATTCATATCTAACTCTATACTGAGCCAAATCATGTATTCTATATGCCATTGGAAAGATACATATGTCTACTTACCTTCATATTTTTCTTATACATTTATTTAGTCTAGACAGAACACAACATCAATTTGAATCAGTAGGGATCAAAACATCACTTTTACTGGAACAGTCTTGGGAAAACTTGTATATCTCTCATTGTACAGCTCCAATTGTACTCAAACCAGTGGCATATTAACCTCAAAAGATAAATATCCTCATAAATGTAAGCCACTAAATTTTTGGAACTCTGTACAATTTTATATCACTTTTCAAAGAGAAGTAATATATTCAGTATATAAGACCTGTACAATTTTTGGAGCTTGAATCAAATATAAGACCTACACATTTTTCTTGGATGAATACTGCTTCTTACTGCAGTCCAGACTGACATTTATCGGGTAAGACATTAATATTAAATCATAATTACCCAATAAATATTATTTTGAACTTAATAAATTTCATACTATATTCCATTGGTCTTAGCTCATTGAGAGTTTCATTTTAACTATAATTTTTTTTTTACAAAAATGTCCTTGACCCGGGATATATTTATAATTTTTAAAATTTTCGAGTTATTAGGTGTAATTTTTTCCAAAATTCATAAAATTTGTTTCAATTCCTTCGTACGTCTACCGCCTTTCTTCTCTTTTTTTTTCTTTCCTTTCCTTTTTTTTCTTTTCTTTTCCTTTATTTTTTGCTCCCAGGGACAAAATGGTCATTTCTCATTTTTCCTTCTGACCGAGATAATTGACCTCTTTACCTTATATCATGCAAAACGGCGTATATCTATTTTTACAAATTTCTTATAGATTTTAAAATATTAAGTCTTAAACATTTAAGAGAATTTTCAAAATATTACATATCTAAACTAACATGAATTTTTGTACTAAATGTGTTTATATCAATGAAGTGTGTTTCTTTGTCTCATTAGTCCTTTTCTATTCTCCAAAACATTTTTACTCTCATACATGTGCCACGATTATATGTTAAAATTCAAATTTTAATATATATGTTGAGGGAGAGCTCTTAGAAGCAAATCCAAGTATTAATCCAGTTTATGAGTTGTTTTAACATCATCCAAAAGTTGGAGAATGTTAAATCAGAATTTTTGATGATTTCAAACAACTAAAGCTTGGAAGGAGAATATCAAAAGAGCACGAAAGCACAAAATGAAGAAATCCAGTAAAAATCAAGTGAAGAATTAATTTTTAGGATTTCTCACAATATATATTAAGTAAAAAGTTTTAAATCTTACTTATTTATGTTATAACAGTATTCAAACGAGTTATTTGAAAGTTATCTAATGTTAACATGTGTTATAATTGAAAAATATTGGCTAACAAACGAATTTTACTGTTTGATTCATATTTATTTTGTGCAAAATTCGCACGTTACTTGCTGATTCATTAGTTTTCATCTCTGATGGATGAATTTTGGTTGTGAAATTTGAATTTCATTCTAAGCATAATTAGTGAAAGTATGCAAAATTCACATGAAATTTGGTTAAAATTTGACTGATGAAATTCAAAGTGAGTTTAAAGTCACAGCTTCTAACAAACGAACTTTGAGTTTCAAAGTGTGAGCTTCGAAGTGAGAACTTGTATATCTTGGTAGAGCATGCTTCTAATAGACAAAGTTTGTAGTTCAAAGATTGAACTTCATAGTGAAGAACTTTTGTGTCACATTGAGCATACCTCTGACAAACGAATTTCAGCTTCTAAAATTCAAATTTCAAAATTCTATGTGAAAACTTGAAGAAGCTGTTCAATCTCTTTAGACGCACTTTCAATATCAAAATTCACATAAACTTGACACTGAATATATTTTGTAGACTCGAAATTTGAATATCATTTAGTAACAAACGAATTTTGAAGTTCAATATTAAAGTACTTAACCTTCTATTTTTGCAAAATTTATCTGTTGAGCTTCAAAATTCAAACTTTAGTGTGTCAGACGCATTTAACGTGATTGGTGAATGACTATTTTTTTCAGTGTAACCATTAGTTAGAGTATTGAACTGTTAGATTTTGTGTTTAACAGTTATTAAAGTCACAAATCTATAAATAAAACTTCATTTGAAGTTGTGGGTAATAAATTTAAATATGCTATTATAGAAATTCTGCTGAAATTTTTTGTTAAAGTTTTTTCATCCATACACTTCATTTATTACTCTTCATTTTTTATATCTACTATATTTAAAAGATTTTTTTTATTTATGTAACAAATATTTTCTTCATTTAAAAAAAGATTTTTTGATAAGTGAACCCTTTTGGAACCTGTCCAAAGAATCCATTTTAATGTGTATGGCACTCGGATCTTTACGAAATAAGGAACACAAAAACTAGACACAAAGAAAATGAACAAACGGACAAGAACAGTAGCAAAAGAAAATAATAATAGAGAAGATAAGAAGGAAAGATGTTGGTCTTGAGAAGTAGAACCCAAGAGAACCGGTTTCTTGAATCCTAGTTCCGGTGACGCCACAAGGAATGACCAATTCCTTGATAAGTCGCAGTTCACTCTAGCACTCAAAGAACGCAAGAGAAACTCACAAAAGTCTGAAACTTTAATTATCCAAATCTGAAAAACGCATATGAAAGTTAACCTTAAATAGGTATGGTAAAATCTAACCTAATAAGCCTAGAAACCCTAATTAATTTGGGCTCAAGTAATCCTAATAGGATTATGTGACTTTGGGCTCAAATAACATTCTTATTGGACCTAGAAAAACTAATAAAATAAAGCCCTAAAATAAAATAACCAAAATTCATAAAAAAAGAATAAAATAATACCTAAGCCCTTATAAACATGCCACCACATTAATTAAGCAATTTGGCTTTATTAATCACTTAAGTTTAGCCCATAATTAATAAAAACGAAATTAACACTAATTAAGCCCAATAATGCTTAAGTCACATGCTATTTTTAATAAAGCACATGATCTTTTAATTAATCTCTTCTAATGAGCTTCTTTTGGGCTTGAATCTTTCCAAGTGATAAGACCTTCTACTATGTTCCTGAATTTGTCCAAGCCATCCTCTATCATTCCCTCCCTTTTTGAAAAGATTCATCCTCGAATCTCCATAATCTACATGGAAGGAAAGGAAACGATTAAATGCATCAAATAAATTATATGGAGTATACTTACCTTTTAAGCTTGATTGATGTATCTGTGCTTTATTCCTTGAATGAATGTGAAGGACAACATTCTTCCTTAGTTTTTTGAACCAGAACATTTTTCCAATATCAGAAACCTTCACACCTTTGATTTGAATTTCATAAGACATATCTTCAAGCATTGGTGGATAAGAAATTGAACTTTTCTTCATAGTAGATACACCAATGACCTGCAGTAAATAACTAGACATAAACTCGACACAAGAATACTTAAATGGGACCAAAATGTTAAGGGACACATAGGGAAACAAATAGGGACAAAATGGCACACAATAAGACTCAATTAAAACCAAAGTATTAGAAAAACTAAGGCAGACAAAATCTGGATAGATTTGAACAAAATGCAATAAATGCAAAACCTGAAAAGATTTTAATAACATTAATGATGCATAATGATAAAACAAAGATGGAGATGTAATGACTAAAAGGACACACACTAACATAGAACAAATAGAAGAGAATGAGTTGAATAGAAAATGGAACACAAAAGACTCATAAAGGTGAAATGGGATAAACCAACAAACAACCAAAAAGACACATAACTTATGAGACACACAATAAACATAAAACATAAAACGAATAGGGACTACTTCACAAATACATAGGAAATACAAAACACTATGATGATGAGATGGAATGACATAAAAGGATAAACTAGAGAAAGAAGGCACTAAAGTAACTAATGGACTCATTATTGACTTATGCAATTTGGACTCAAGAAATTGTGGACTCATGCAATAATGATGCATGACATAATTTAAAGAAATTAGAAACATAATGAGAAGGAAGAAGAAAACACAATGAAGACATATAAGAAAGATGAGATGAAGAAGGAAGGAACTTTGTATAAACTACTTTAAGCTCACATTCACTCTCATTCTTCCTCAAACTCTCTTTTTCTTTTCTCTTTTTCTTCCTCTTTTTCACTCTTTTCTCACTTCTCTTCTCTCTTACTCTTTTTGCATTCTTTTCATTTTTCTGAACACTTTCTCTCTTACATCTCTCTTTTCTTTTCTCATTTCTACCACTCTCATTTTTCCACTCTAGCTCACTCTTCAAGTTCTCATGATTTTCACACAAATAAATACATGGCAATGGTTTATAGGCTTTATTGGAAACACAAGAACAATTTTTAACATGCCCATTAAAATCAACATGATCAAAATCTCCAATCACCATGTCAACATGCTCAATCTCACCATTGCAATCATAAGAACTAATTTCCAAAGGAATTACACTATTAGCACTACCTGAAACTAGTATGCTACTATCTAAAGAATTTTCCATCAAATCATTAACAACATGTAAATCGTGATTCTCATATAAAAGTTGCTCACAATCAGGGTTAATCTCAGTATCATGAAAATTACTTTCTAATTGTACTACATTTGCAGCACAACTAGACTCAACAAAGCTATCATTGCTAATAACATCTAGCTTAATTTTCTCTTCAAGATCTAGCAAGACATTATGTTCAATCAATTCAATGGAATTCTTATGATCAACACATTTAGATTTAATTTCCAATTCAATTGATCCAACATAAGAAATATCATCAACATGATTCAACTTACTAGGACTAATACATCCTAAATCATCTACTTCAATACAAGAGGTATCATCACAAGAGATTTGAGAATTAGACATACCTTTAAGCGTAGTTAACTCTCTTGTCACAACATTTGTCAATGTAGCAACTTGTTCATCCACTTGATTGACTTTCTCTAGTTGTGAATCATATGAATCTTGAACCATGGGCACTTGTATCTCCTTAGAATGTTCAACCACACTCTTAGCTTTGGATGGCATGTAGTTTTGCCTCAAGAATGCTCTCATTTCATTCCATGTTATAATGGAAGGTTCACCATTCATAGCTCGTCTAGTTTCCATCCATTTCCACCAAGTAGGAACATTTTTATCCAATCGAAGGTAAGCACATTGTGCCTTCTCTATTTCAGAGTAGTTGCAACTTGTGAAGGCTTGTTCAACTTTTTTTTCCCAATCCAAGTAAACATTGGGATTTTTCTCACCATGAAATAGTGGAATCTTCGGTTTGATGTTGCTAAGAATATCCGTGTGGGCAGAAACTTTTAGATTATGCCTTGCGTTAGTTTAAGAAGGAAACTCCAGGCGATCCAATTTTACATTCACTTCCTTAATTTGATCATTGAAAGTCCTTAATAAGGCCTTAAAATCAACTTCTCCAACAGTCATGTTTATAATCTGAAATGTTAGTGTAAAACAAAGAGAAAGAAATAGGGACCTCACACACTCTCTCATGTGTTTCACTCAAATAATGCAAATGCACTCGTGCTTCACACTAAGTTAAGGCTTTTTTCAAAACTGATGCAATTTCTCTCTTGCCTTTTTCCACTCAAAACTTACTTTCTTATGAGAGTGCTAAATTAAAACCACAACTTCAATCAAAAGGAAATCAGTTTTTAAAGATGTGGCAATCACAGAAAAAAAAAGTTCAAAATTGAAGTTCTCAAATATCCTAATTTAATTAAACAATAACCAACAGAAAAGAACTGAAATTTCCAACAAAAGGAAAGAAATTTAGGTGCTGGAAATCAAAGAATAATAGTAGCAAATAGAATAAAGAAGGATGAAAATTAGGAAGGAAATTGATAATTTTTTTTTACTACTCTCTTTTTTTTTCTATATATATATATATATTTTTTTTTTTTGCAGCAATCAATTTCTTTCTTTTTTAATATTTTTTAATATATATATATTTTTTTTGCTGCTAATTTTTTTTTTAGCAAATAATTTTTTTTTATGGAGATGAATAACAGAAATGAAAACAGCGAACAGACAACACGGATGAACAGAACCAGGAACAGTGACCGGAAAAGTGCAAATAGTGCCAGTGAACAGTGACCGGAACAGTACCTGTAAACAATGTGAACAGTACCGATGAAATAGTGACAAATCGTACGGATGAACAATATGAAAATTTTTCTAGAAGTAACCAAAATGGAATGAAACAAGGAAAGAAATAAAATAGAGAACACACCTTGATTTGCAAACCTAAGCTCTGATGCCAAATGATAAGTGAACCCTTTTGGAACCTGTCCAAAGAACCCACTTTGATGTGTATGACACCCGGATCTTTGAGAAACAAGAAACACAAAGAAAATGAACAAACGGACAAGAACAATAGCAAAAGAAAATAATAATAGAGAAGATAATAAGGAAAGATGTTGGTCTTGAGAAGTAGAACCCAAGAGAACCGGTCTCTTGAACCCTAGTTCCAATCACGCCACAAAGAAGGATCAATTCCTTGATAAGTCGCAGTTCGGTCTAGCACTCAAAGAATGCAAAAGAAACTCACAAAAGTCTGAAACTTTAATTATCCAAATCTGAAAAACGCATATGAAAGTTAGCTTAAATAGGCATGGTAAAATCTAACATAATAAGCCTAGAAACTCTAATTAATTTGGGCTCAAGTAATCCTAATAGGATTAGGTGACTTTGAGCTCAAATAACATTCTTATTGGACCTAGAAAAACTAATAAAATAAAGCCCTAAAATAAAATAACAAAAATTCATTAAAAAAATAATAAAATAATACCTAAGCCCTTATAAACATGCCACCACATTAATGAAATCGCATGTTTGACACATGACATGTTTATTTACAAGTTGGACCATCAAAAAGATTATTAATTAAGCAATTAGGCTTTATTAATCACTTAAGTTTAGCCCATAATTAATAAAAACGAAATTAACACTAATTAAGCCCAGTAATGCTTAAGTCACATGCTATTTTAATGAAGCACATGATCTTTTAATTAATTTCTTCCAATGGGCTTCTTTTGGGCTTGAAACTTTCCAAGTGATAAGGCCTTCTACCATGTTCCTGAATTTGTCCAAGCCATCCTCTATCATTCTTTGTGAGATGATTCACAAAAGGATAAAGGGAATCACTAGTGAAAGTGATTGAGAGACTTTTTGTGTTTTTAGAACAGAGCATAAGTATTGTATTGCAGTATTGCAAGGAGCCCGCTGAATTCTTGCTAATAGTGAAAAATCTCAAATGGTAACTTGAGGACATGATGTAGGTCAAATGAATTAGACCAAACTAAAATAGATCACTGAGTTTTTCTCTTCTTTATCTCTTATATTCAATTTTCATTATACTTTATTTTTTTGCAAATTTTTGCTTTCATCGCTATATTGTAATTTTGCAGAAAAATTTCATACTTCCCAATTCATCCCCTCTTTGAAAGCCAGAATTCCTAATAATATGAAATAGGTATATTTGATTATTCGGGCCAAAAAAAGGTATATTTGATTATTGAAAAAAATTAAAACATATGTATATCTTCTTAGTCCATTTGGATTTGAAAGACTTTTTTTGGAGAATTTTTAGGAAAAATTAAAATAAATAAGATTTAAAAAGGATAAATATTGGTTATAATTAAAAAAATCAAATTAGATTTGATATTTTTAATCCCAAAGTATAAAATAAAATAATAGATTTCAGCTCCAAATCTAACTTCAAAGCAGAGATTTTGAAGTATAGAATTGCAGTATACCTCAGTTGAAGCACCAAAATCATGTTGAAGATATCCATACAAGTTACCTACTTTTATATATATAATAAATAGATAAATTTATTATGGTAAGAAAAGAATGAACAATTGGGAGAGATGAAGAAAATTAAATAAATATGAGGTTTTGAAAAAGGAAAAGAAAAATTTTCTTGATGATAAGATAAAAAAAAAACCTGCATGAAATTAGAATTAGAAATACAAAGGAGAACGCTACTTTAGTTTGAAAAGTGGCACAAGAGAGAACAATTTAGAAGCAATAATTTTGAACAAAGTGTAAAAAATATAAATAATAGGTTATAAGTAAAAGAATCTCATAAAGTTTAGTGTTTTAATTTTAAATTATAAAATTAAATACTTTCTTACTAAAAAATATCATTTAAGGAGATTTTTTTAAGTAAAAAATTAAAACACATACAAACTACCTACTTTTATATATATAATTCAAATGAAATAGATATAATTGATTAAGAAAAAAAATTAAAACACATAAATAAATATTATAATTGATTGAAATAGATCTAAAAATTATAATCTTAAATTATAAAATATAACAATAGGTCTTAAACTATTTGAATTCAGACTTTTTTTTGCAATTTTTTCTAAAAAAAAATTAAAACACATAAATAAATTATATAAAAAAATTAAATATAAATTAAACAAAACATATATAATTAGTTATAGAAAAAACTTAAGCACATAAATAAATATTATAATTAATTGAGATAGATCTAAAAATATAATTCTAAACTAAAATAATCATAATAGGTCTTAGGGTATTTAAATTTAGAAGATTTTTACAGAGATTTTTTTTAGAAAATATTAAAACACATAAATAAACTATATAAAAAATTACATATAATTAATTATGGAAAAAATAGATATAATTGGTTATGATTAAAATAGTCTTATTAGATTTGGTGTTTTTAATTTTTAAAAAAAGAAATAATAGTATCAGCTCCAAACCTAACTTTTAAGCAGAGAATTGTGGCAAACCTCAATCGAAACACCAGAATCATGTTAAAGATGTCCATACATGTTAGCTACTTTTATATATATAATAAATAAATTATTCCATTTATGCCCATCAAAGAGCATCCTTCAAATTTCAAATTACATATTGAACTGCAGGATGAGGGGTGTCTCCTACAACAATTGTACAGGTAAAATATTTTTTATTTTAGAAATCTATATCATTTTATTCTGTTTTATATCTTTTTTTTGTATAACTATAAAGATAAAATTCAGTATAACTATATCATTTAATATTTAAATTAGTAAAAATAAAAATAATACAATTTTACAGTTATATAATTACAAAAAATATTTTTTCCTAAACTTAAATATTAAAAAATAAAAAATTAAGAAATAAAAAAAATATGTGGCAGAGGGAGCCAGAGTCTCTCTTGGTGGGAGGAGAGACCCTCCCCAACTGCAAGTATTAAATGAACTTTAAAACATGTTTTATTATTGATATGTATTTAAAAAAATTCTAGTTAAATATCCAAAAAAAGATAATTTAACAAAAGACCCCAATTTATCCTAATTTTAAAAAAATATCAAGATAGGTAATTGAAATTAAATTTGAAAAGAAAAATATGAAAATATCCTTTATATATAAATAATTTATTTACAAGTGATAATAATATATTTATAAGTAACATATATTTATTTGCAAGTGATACAGATTTATTTGTAAATTATAATAGTTTTATTTGTAAATGAGTCTATTTCACTTATAAATATATTATTATTTCTTCAAAATGAGTTACTTACATAAAAATGATATTTTCATCTTTTTTTCTTTCAAATTTAATTCTAGTTCTCTACCTTCATAATTTTTTGAAATTAAGGTAAATTAAATTTATTTTTTAAAATTATCTTACTTTATTGATATTTAACTGGAATTTTTCCAAATACATTTTGTACTCCATTTTGTATTTATGAATTGATTCGGATGATATTTATTATTGTTTTATAATAGATAGAATTAGCGTACAATACAACCAAAACAAGGCAAGACTTGATTCGGATGATATTTTTATTATTTTATAATATAACCAGTGTTTGGAAAGGGGTCGGGTGCGTGGAGCAGCAAGGCAGCAATGCCAATGACCGCGAAACCCTCCATTGATCCTCCTCGGCCTGACACACTCTCTTCCACGACAGAGACAGCATTGAAAATTTCAGCCGAAATCGATCCTCTTCACGCTTCTAAGACTCTCGCTGCCCTTCAAATTTGGGGAATTAACAAATCCCTTCCTCAAACTTCCCATACCAATGGCTTCTTTTCTGACTCCATTCGCAGCTTCCTCAACGTCGATCGAGTCCAACGGGGTCGAATCATTTGCACAGTTTTCGTCAAACCCCCTATCGCTGTAATTTCTTGTTTCCTCTTGCGTTTCTTACTATGCTTTTAGTGCTACTCTTGATGTTCTGCTAGGCAGTATAAAAATTTGGGAAAAAACAGGCTTCCGGATGGGTCTATCGAAATTGCTGTTAATTGCAATATAATTATTAGGATTCCTAGCTGTTTGTTTTCGTTGAATTAGATGAATCTGGTGAGATAAATAATTGTAGGAGGTATATAATGCGCATGCGAGGCTGCGATTTTATTTTCATTTTGACTCCTTTTGCTCTCAAGAACTTAAGTAATTTTTCCCATTCTATATTTATGTGAGAGGACCAAAGAGAGTTTTTCACGATGTTTATTGGAATTGCAGAATTATTTTGAAACACTGCATGGAGGGGGCCTTGCATCTGTGGTTGAATTGATATCTATTGCTTGTGCTAGAACTGTTGTGGCTGAGGATAAGCAGATTTTTCTCGGGGAAATGAGCATGTCTTACCTGTCTGGTGCTCCAGTTAATGTGAGTTGTTTGGTTTGAATTTTGATTCTTCTGTTTATTACATAATGCTCTGCAAAAGAAAAGATGAATTATGCGGACTTCAACCATTCAGAATGCCTCACTTTTCATCTGAGGAAATTTATTGCTTCATACAAAAAAAAAATATTGCACTTCATGTTTCAACATCACTTCAATTGCCAGGAATAACAGGCTAATAAGGGTAAACATTCAAGTTGTTAAGCTTCTATTGATGCATTGTTGGATGTCAATTATATGCAACAGAATTGATTTAATACACAACCTGATTGGGTGGGGTTTATGAACACGGCTGTCCACTGGAGCTCACCTCTAGCTGCCACTGGACATGCTGGAAATATCGCTTGCATGTGGGCTTCATGCGTGATGCTTCTATGTGCCCCCACACACCAAATAGTGCAGTTCTCTTCAGAACCTGATTTTCAATTTTTGTTCCACCATTTCACAAGTTTCCTTGCACTTTGACCTATCCAATAGAACATAAGGGATACAAGAGAAAATCTCACAAGAAAAGAACAAAAGTTCTAAAAATTCATTCTCATTAATCTGTCTCTTTCAAAAGTACATAGGTGGTTCCTTATATAAAAAAATAAGGCAACCAAAACCCAACCCTAAGCTAAAATAAAAAATGAAAATTACAATAAAAATAAAGAAAATAATCAAATCTAATCAATCCTAAAGAAGATACCACAATCTAAATGAAAAAGGAAACAAAATATTCCTCAAATCAATCAAAAGGTGGAACCTTTCTTACTTTAACTAATAGAAAATTCTAGAGCCTAAATTTTAAAAATAGGAAACAACTAAAACTTAATTTCCAAGACACAATCTTTGACTATAGGACTTATTTTTTGGAAATTAAATTAAATAAATGAAAATTCCTAATAAAATTATATTAAAAACGTCACTATTCATGGTCACATGTAGAGCACATGATGTCTTCAAGTTAGCTCTTCCAAATGGGCTCCTTTTGGGTTTGGATCTGGACTTTGTATAGCTAAGAGCATTTTCACGCCTTTGGGCTCCTTTTTTTGGGCTGTAACTTGAACTAAATAAGTAGGCTTCAAAAGTAGCAACTCTTGGATCAATCCATTTAAAGCTTTCTTCATTGTTTTGGACCTTACTCCAATCTTTGGGCTTATCGAGCATTGCAATGGATCTTTGGGCTCCTAAAATTGCTTTCCATCTTCTTGTTCAGCACCTTGATCAAGCTTTCCATGCTCCTCTTTGAACTCTTGCAAGACATGCCTAACCCTTACTCTATCACTCTGACCCATCCAAAAGGCATGATTCATTGTTTGGGAGTACACTTGAGGTAAAATCACTATTATGGACCCCCTCAATCACTTAGAAAGTAACTTTAATCATCAATGTGTTGAGGTGAAAAGTATGTTTAGGGAACTTATGAGAGTCATCAAATGGTTAGGTGAGCAACTGGGAATAGAGTTAACTCTTGAAGTGATTGAGGTAGGACGTAAGTGTAGATAGAGAAATAGAAGGCACATGAAGAGGTTAGAATTACAAGATCAGTATGGCAAATTGAAGAAACACAATCTATAGGGATAAAAATATCTAGCCTTGGAGATAATTTCTCAAAACCTATAGAAGAGAAGTTTTAGGCAGAATTCCTTCGTACAATTCCATTGTAAAGCAGTGATTACAATAGGGATGAATAGTTGACTGCCTAAACCAATCCCATAAAATAAGGAGAAAAATCTGCCTAAAATAAATACAAATATGATCCTACTAATAACTCATACGGAAATAATAGATGGTCAACAGTAACAGTAAAAAGTAAAACAAGAAAACTAAATGGGCTAGAAACCCTAGAGTTAGGTTCAGTTCGCTCGCAACACTCCCCCTCAAGTTAATAAATGATGTTAATCATTTCGAGTTTGCTATTTAGCTCATCAAACTTGACTCTTGTAAGTGACTTGGTCATGACATCCACCACTTGTGAACCAGAAGAAACATTTGAAAGATCAATCGCCTTCGAGTCAATTTTATCCTTGATGAAGTGGCTATCAATTTCAAGATGTTTTGTTCTATCATGATGTATGGGATTATTAGCGATCCCAATTGCTGTCATATTATCACACCAATCCTTTAGAGGATCTACAATGTCAATCTTGAGGCCCTTTAGCAGCCTCATGATCTACATTCCCTCACAAATCCCAAGAGCTAAAGCTCTTTATTCAACTTCTGCAGAGCTTCTTGCCACTACTGGATGCTTTTTTCTCTATCATGTCACTAAGTTACCCCAAACATAGGTGCAACTGCCTGCTGTGGATCTTCTATCAGTTACAGATCCTACCCAATCTGCATAAGTGTAGACTTCTATGCCCTTGTTTTCACCTCTCTTAAAGAGTAGTCCCTTACTTGGAGTCATCTTTAAATACCTCAAAATTCTGTAAATAGCTTCCATATACTCCTCTTGTGGGTTATTGATATCTTCCCTTATCAACTGGATTTCCTTCCTAATTCAAGTTCAGCTTATAATTGGTTTCCAAAAGAGTCTCTATTGGCTTAGCACTAAGCATTGCAGTTTCTTGCAAAAAATCAAGTGTATACTTCCTTTATGACATGCTAATCCCATGATTTGATCTAGCCACCTCCATACCAAGGAAATATTTGAGCTTTCCAAGGTCCTTGACTTTAAATTCAGTAGCCAAAGATCTCTTCAGCTTCTTAATTTCATCTGCATCATCACATGTCAAAACTATGTCATTCACATAAACAAGTAAAATAGAGATTTTACCTCCACAATGTTTGACAAATGAAGTATGGTTTGTCAGACATTGTTTATACCCAAATCTCTTAACAACTTGAGTGAATCTCTCAAACCATGCTCATGGAGATTGCTTCAAACCATATAAAGACTTATGAAGTCTACATACTTGTGTCCCATTCTCCTGATTTCTCATCCCTATATGTATCTCCATATATACTTCCTCCTCCAAGTCCCCATCTAAGAAGGCATTCTTAACATTTAACTGATGTAAAGGCCAATTTAAATTAGCAGCTAAGGATATAAGATAACTTTTATAGTGTTGAATTTAGCTACAGGAGCAAAAGTTTTCTTGTAATCTATCCCAGAGGTTTGAGTAAACCCCTTAGCTACGCATCTAGCTTTATACCTGTTTATGCTTCCAATGGAATTATACTTGATAATAAACACCCACTTACACTCTACTGCTATCTTGCCTTCAGGTAGTGAGGTCAATTTCTTGGTATTGTTCTTCTCTAAGGCTCTCAATTCTTCATTTATAACCGCTTCCAATTAGGATCTGAAATAGCCTCTTGAAAGGTATTTGGAATTTTCTCATTGAAAATATTAGCAACAAAGGCTCTCAAATGTGGAGACAACTTGTCCTAATACAGATCTACTAGTGGAATTTTGAGTACAAATTCTCTTACCTCTCCTTGGTGCTATTGGCTAGTTTAAATCTTCAAGACTTGGTTCTGGCTCAGATTGTTGGCTATGCATAGGAATGGGATTGCCAAGTTCTGCAACATCTTGCTGGTCATCAGGTCTGTTTCTTTTGGTATACATATGAATTTCCAGCATCCCAGGTCTCAGCTACATCTGGGTTGGCTGAATTGTTTTGGTCAATTTTAGGTGAACTGGGTGCTGTTTCAGAACTGTCTGAACAAATTTCTGGGGTATTATGGGTTTCAGTTTCATTTTGTGTCATTTTCTGGGTTATTTTCAGAAACAGTGGGTGATGTAGATGACTCTTGTGATGTTTTACCCTTTTATTCTTTTCATAGGATTGTAGTTTAAAACAGCCCTGTTTCTAACTAGAACACTGAAGTTTTTATAGTTATAGTTACAAACTCATTGTTCCTGTGACTTTGACCATTAAACTAAGTTTTGAAACAGTCTTCCTTTTTTAACATTGAATGATGATAAATTGCAATGCCAACTGCCAGATATGTAGTACAATTTTTGCTATGAACCCAAAAAATGTTATATGTCGTCATTGTTGCGTAGCGTGGCTGGTTAAAAATACCATGTTCATATGAACATTCTGATTACATGCTCATATCCTTCATTATATGGCTTTGCGTTCTTTGTACAGGCAGAGGTGATAGCTGATGCTTCTGTGGTGAAGAGTGGACGAAATTTGACAATAGTGGCACTTGAGTTTAAATTGAAGGAAACTAAGAAGCTAATCTATACAGCCCGTGCTACCTTCTATAACTACCTGGTTGCCAAGTTATGAGCCCTTGGTTTTCTGGTATAATGTAACATGCTTAAGATCGCATATTTATATAACAGTTACCAAAACAGGATTCTTATATGTAATTACAATGATTCATATAAAGAGCAGATGCATAGTGATATGCTCTTAGTTGTTTTATTTACAAATCTTATATGCTTAAAGTTTCTGGTGCTACTGATGATATTTTATCAGAAATGGAATGTTATGACATTCAATGTTTATGCCATTGCAAACCAAATAATATATTGATTGGAAGAGGAAAAGACATGGACTGTACCATCTTGTTAATCTATCAGTCATAGTGACCACCATATATTCTGGTTCTTAAAGATATGGAAAAAGGGGGAAAAAAATTGGCCTTGTCAAACATCAATTGGTTGTTAATAACTGACGCTTCCTTCCAAACTTAATTTCTGTCTATGGTAGCATGAAACACTATTGTAGCTGTCTTCCTTTGAAAGAAAGTTATTATATTTTCTAAATTAAGCATTCATCCTAGAGTTATAATAAAAAAGATAGAATCTAGTCAACTCTAGTCAGATTATATCCTTACTATTGGAGATTTAACTATACATAGAAATAGAAATCATCATAAATAAATAGTTAAAATCTCAAATCATAAAGTGGTCCAAAAAAAAAATCTCAAATCATAAAAGAAAATCACAAGAGTTTGCAATGAAGAAAAGAAAGTTTTGCTCCAATGCTCACTCTAATACTCCCTCAATATTTTGCTTTCTCTCCCTTAGAATGCTCCAAGATGCTCTAAAATTGAGTTTCCTAGCCTCCAAATGCGTAACTAAATGAAAGAATCCGTTTCCCTTGCATCCCATTTATGAGAGCTTAAAAAACCCTGAAAATCTAGAAAAATTGCAAAAAATATGAAATTACATGCAATTGGCGATGGTTGTGACATGTCATTCCTAGTTTTCGGCTCAACCTGGCACTAGTTGAGTTTGATCATGAACTAGTCTCTTCACATGTCTTGATCCGAATGGAACCAAACCGAGCTGACCAAAACTGATAAAAACTGACTATCAATAAGGTCTGCTTCAGTTTCTATCACTTTAAAACCAGTTGGGTTGGTTTTGGTTTTTCTTAATTTTTGCCAGTTAGGACCGAACCAAACTGATGCTCTGTAACTCCATGACTGTTTGAGGCATTTGAGGTGAAACTGATATCTCATAGCCATAGTTATTACTCCCTCATCTCATAGCCATAGTCCAAAACAGCCCACACATTCTAATACTTGCCTTTAGACCCCAACACCCTATTCTGTTCGTCGTTGTGCATGAACTTTAGACCCCAATATCTGTTTAGCTTTAGCCATTTTGTTCTGAGGCTCCGAGATGAGGCAAGGTAGGCTTAATCGCGTTCACTCTTCTGCTCTATTACTTGTGTGAATCGTGATTCAATTTGGAAGAGTAACATGCTTTCTTCACAAATCAGTTTTGGAAAACATATAAATATAATTCTCTCAATTTCAAATCTAAACGTGTGGTGGAAAATGAGGGCTTTAGTATACTGCTGTGTGTCTACACTTGCACAAGATTTTGTCATTTTGTGATTCTATATAAGATTGGTTTATATTGCTATGAAAGGGATTATATAGTTTATATATTATATAGAGAAAATCCAAGTGGGTATGGATCACTTCTTAGTGTCTTACATTTTGCATGTATATGTGTATAATGGATGGAATTTCTGACTTCATATAATATCTTATTTTTTATAATTTTACTTGCAGGAACTTGGATATTTTTTATTAAATTTCACTATATATATTTTGAATATATTTTCGGATGGGAACTGCATGTGAATATATATGAGATGTGAACTTTTTTATAGTATTATGGATGCAATGATAGTGTATAACTATTCATGGTGGTGATGAAAGGATATTCAAAATCTGATAATTTTGTGAGATTTTTAGGAATATAATCCTGTAAAATTTAGTTTTTCATGAGCTAAGTTAGAGATTTCAAAAATAAAAGAAAATGATGTTCATAATTTATTGGAAACCGATGCTCTGTGCTGATTCAAGTCAATGAGTTATATTGTTTTTCGATCACCATAAAGTTTCAAGTTTCATTTGAACAGGCGAAAGAAAAATTTAATTTGAATAAGCTTATTATGTTGATGATTAGTTTACATGGAAAGCAATTAAGTTTTTCTTTTAAGAGAAAAAGGAAAAAATATTTTAAAAATTTTTCATTTTGTGAATATCAACTTTTATGTTGAAAAAATGAGTATAAATTTAAATTTAATTTATTAAAAATTATAGTATATATTAAAATTATAATATATATTTTTTAACAAAAAAAAAACTCATTTAGCATAATCTAAACCATTGGTTTGCTTTTCCGAACTTTTGAACAGCTTACTAAATGTATAGTTTTGTTGTCCTTTGAAGGTAAGAGTGACGCTCAGCAACGATTTTTTAACTTTTAGCAACAATTTTTATCGTGGCCAAGAGCATTTTTTTTCAGAGATCCCTACTCACTATCCATCTTTTGTAAATTACCTAGTACTTTTCGTTGGAAAAAAAAATTACCTAGTACTTTTCATGTCATTTTGGAATCAACAACCTGTCAATTCTGAAAGATGGTTGACTTGGAATGAGTCCAATTAATAAAATCAAATAGCATTTAAATTCTCAAGCACACTTTCGGACTTTCCTTATGAATTTACAAGGCGTTGATCATAATTATTCTTAAATAAAAAACTCAAGCAAATGAAATCTAATTCCCCGCCTCCACTATGGCTAGAAAATTCCACCCCTTGGAATACAAATGGAATTTCCCCCCTAACTTCCTTCTGTCAAGTTCAACGGCCGTTAAACACCTCCACATCCCCCCGGAAAAAAAACTTTTTTTTCCCTGCACCTTCATCGTTCAATTTTTAAATTATTTAAATTAATTTTTTAATATTTATATATTCATGCTCATATATATTTTAAAAAGATTGATGTAAAAAAATCTGCATGTAAGATATTCATATTTCATTTTGGCACTTATTTTTTATCTTTATTAAATATAATTTATGTAAAAATGTAAAAGATTTCAATTACAAAGTATTTGATCCATAGAATGGAATATAATAAAATATATAAAATAAAAAATAATAATAAAAATAATTTCCATATCTGTATGTAAAAAAAATAATAGAACAATTTAATAGTAGTTAGTAATTGGTATTAGATATAATAAACATTAAAGAATAAAACTGTTTACCTCAATTACGCCAAATAAAAAATTGGATTTTTTTTTACTCCTTCTCACCGTCTAGATTTAATAAACTTTTATGAGTTTTTGCCGTCTAGAATTAATAAATTTTAAAAACATTATAAAAAAATAAAAAAAAAGGTCAATTTGACCAAATCACGTGCGGCCAAATTCTAACGGCTCCGTTAAGTTTTGAGATTAGCAGGAAATTATATCATCAACGGGAAGAAATCACCTCTCTGTTTCTCTCTTGCTTCTCTCTGGTTTCCTCCAAACACTATATATATATAACTTCCTCCTCTCATTTCCCTCTCAGTTAATATCTTTCAAGTCCGGGAACCACACTTCGGGGATAATTAATAAGCCAATCACGCAAGCTATGTCGCGTATTGTAGAGATCACCATTTTATCAGCAGAAGATCTCAGAATCAATGGAAAACCCATAACGAAGAATGCGTTTGTGACGGTTCGAGCCGACGGGAGTGCTGCCTTTGAGACAAAGATGGACACAGAAGGTGGGAGCTACCCATCATGGAATGAGAAGCTTATCGTAGAAGTGCCGCTGCGTGCGAGCTTTATAGTGGCTGAGGTTAAGTGCAGAACCTTGACCGGAGTTAAGAGCGTAGGGATGGCAAGAGTGCCGGTATCGGACTTCGTCGGAGGATATGTACCGGAGAATGAACTGCATTTTCTGAGCTATAGGATGTGGGATAGTAGAGTGAGAAGAAACGGGATTCTTAATATTTCGGTGAGGGTGAAGGTATCGGAATATTCTCCACCGGTGGTAGCATCACAGCCTGTGAAAGGCATGCCTGTTTGTATCGGCAGCAACGGTTCGACCGGAGTCGCTACTGGAATTCCGGTTTGGATGAACTATTGAGAGCTTTTGCGCATTAGAACACCTCTCTCCCACATATATGTAAAATAATAATTAATATTCAAGAGTTGTGTAGAATGATTTTTTTTTCCTTTAATTCGTTAGCCAATTCTTTCTTGCAATAATGAAAAAGGGAATGGAGTAAGGATTAAATGTATAAAATACATAATAAAGCAGTTTCATATATACTTTTCTTAAAGAGCAAGAGCAGTGTCAAACAGCATCATGTATCTTCAAGTATAAATCACTGTATTAGGTGGATATAGATATATCGGGAGTCCAGGCTGACTCAATAAGAATTTTAAAAAGAGGAAAATACCAAATAATATTTACTGGAATTACCGTTAGGAACCAAAAAAATAAATTAAATATAAAGAAGGATTTTAGTTAATAAAAAATATTAAAATCTGAAATACTGAATAATAAAATTAGAAGAATAAATAATAAAAGATCATACTTTATAATAAATTTAGTATTTTAATCTCAAAATATAATTTTCTCTAATATTATTCAACTTGTTTTGCAATAAAAACTTAAATAGACGAGCAGGTAGGATATAGTGTGATGAACAGATGATGATGAAGTATGAAAATACTAAAAAATCTAAACTCATAAAAAAATAAAAAGAAAAAATGAGTTTATATATATATATATCACACTATATAGTATATATATGTTCTCTTACTAACTATATATCTGTCTTGTGACACCTAATACAATAAGGATACAACAAGGAAAATAACATGCTAATATTGGAAATAAATATATAAAAACTCACTATATGAATTATAGTAGCGTTTTTGGCCAAAAAATTATAGTAGAATTTGAAGTGGCATGTAAAGTAACAATTTTGACGAAAAAAATTAAAAATCTCCCAACTTTTTATTAAAAAAAAATACTTGTGAATAATTAGAATTTTTAGGTAATTTTTTGTTTCCTAAAAAAAATCTCATGATTTTCCTGCTGATCATAAACATTTCTAAACATAGTATTTTTTTAGTTTGTCCTTAAATAATACAATTTTCCCTAGCTTTTGTTGTTGTTTTTTTTACCAAGTACAATTTTCCCTAGCTAATAACGAAAAGCTGACACTAAATGAGAATATGACTTTTAGAAATGTTTACTGAGATATGTAAACGTGTGTTAGAATTAGTCATGGAAAAAGATAAATTGGAATATAAGAAGAAAATTATTTCTCAACAAGACCTCATTTAAAAATTTTCAGGTAACATGAATTAAATTTTCAACAAATGCTGATTTTGTTTTCTAAATATTTTTTTTTCTTGATCTTGACTGGTCATTCTCCTATTGGTCTCCTAAAACGTATGTCGGCTTATCGGTCACATTACTTTGATTCTGTTTTGCAAATTTCCCGGTAACATTGATAACGTATCCATTAATTCAGTAAAAAATTGATTAATTACAACCAAAAACAATTTTAAAAAATTAAAAATAAAATCCTTAAAATTATAATTATTTCTATAGAACTAAACTTATTATTAAATTGTAATATATTTATTTTCCTATTAAAAAATTACTGTAATATTTTATAAATTATAATTTTAACTATTTTTACAAAAATTTCAAAACAAGTCGCATAAAATTCACCAATAATAATTTCAATTCTTAAAAATTTATAATTTTAAGTATCTTTAACATATATTTTAACTTGTGTGATTTTAAATTTAATATATCTTATAATTTACTCTAAATATCTAACAATATTATATTGTCAAACTATATCAAAAAAAATATTGAACTTTTATATAGCAAAAGAAATTTTATTTTTATTAATTTCAAACTGAAGAGCTTCGGTCTTCAATCTTCTTTTAGGTGATAATAAATTTAAATAAAATGAATAGCCCCAAATCTTTATAATATAAATTCTATAGAAAATTAATTTAGAAGAATGATTTATAAATAGTACTCCCTCCTAAGCCTTTTAATTAACCGAATCATGCCGATTAAAAATAGGAGTTAAAATTAGCTAGCTATCTTGATTTTTTTGAAAATTACAATATTTTTCTAAAATTATATTTATTTAATCTCTTTCTATTTTTTTTAATATATTAAATAGAGATATTTTTTATAAATACATAATAATTACTACCTCATATAAAATGTAAAGGATACTATATTTAGGATTAGAGTAAAAAAACCCATAACTAAAAATGGAGGGAGTATTATGAACTTAGATAACATATCTTAAATTATTTTGTCTTATTGTGCTATCTCGTACACGGCCCAATGAAAAGTCAGGTTTTTTCAAATGGGAGGGGAGCGGGTTGGCTCGGCACACGGAACAATCTAGCAGGGAGACTTCACGGAAACGGGTCAACAACAGAGGAAGAATTCAAAATTCAGAGTCAACTCACGCGTCATCCTCACCTTCCTTCACTCACACGTTCAGTCATGCACAACGAAACAGCCTCCTTCTTTCACTCTCTTTTCCTCCTCTTCCCTTCCTTCTCCTTTATATTCTCCTCTTCCCTTCCCAACCTCAGCGCCAAGCAAATCCTAGGTCGGTCTTGTTTATTCAATCCTTTACTGTCCATATTCATTAATTTCATCCGTCATGAACGCACCGGCCTCATCACTAATTCTAGAGGTCACCGTTTTATCTGCCGACAACCTTCACGTTGATCGGACTCCGGTGACTGATAATGTGTATGTTGTCGTTCGAGCAGAGTCCATCAACAGCTTCGCCACAGGCATGGCGTCGACGACATCTACCCAGTTCTTGTGGAACGACAAGTTCTTGTTGGACATGGCAGCACACACGAGGTCTATGACGTTCGAGGTGAAGCACAAGAAGGCCATGGGAGTGGTGAAGAACGTCGGCGTGGCAAGGATTGCGGTGTCAGATTTTCTCGGCGCAGGAGGGAGTGATGTAACAGAGGGCTGTTCTAAGGTTTTGAGTTACAGGTTAAGAGATTGGGATGGTAGGCCTAACGGAGTTATAAATTTTGCGGTGAAGATTCTTACAGAATGTTCATCATCTCTGGCGAAGAAGAAGGTCAGTTCTTGTGCGTTTCAGATGAGAGCATCAATGGCGGATCAGATGAAGTGTAATGGAGTTGTCATTGGGGTGCCTGCAAGTTGGAACAGATATACTGGAACAAATTTTTGAACATGTGCAATGAATCTGGTTTTACTTCTGAAAGTATGTATACAAAGCATGAAGCAGAAGAGTGACAACCATTTATTTATTGTTTTGAGGAATTTTGTTATTTATTTATACATACAAATAAGTCTGAGTGTACTACGTAATTGTTCTTCTTATATATATATATATATATATATATTGACTAATGTAATTATTGTTCCATTGCTCCTATTTTCTCTCCATACATATCTTTATACACAACCCCCTACATTAATTGCAATCACATTGCTAAGAAAATAGTCTATAAAGGATAAATATATTTGATTTCATAGCTTGCATTTATTATTATGAGTAAAATGTTCTTAAAATTAATATCACAATACTTATTTATGATAATGATCAAATAAATAATCATATGGTTTAATTTCACAATTAGCAATATTTCACCGTTCAAATAAAATGAATGGGGAATTTTGTATAAATAGATGTATGGAGGAAAAAGTACGAAGAAGATCCAAATCCATATATATATATATATATGAAACAAGTTTTATATGCCAACCAAATTTATTTTTTTAATAGATGAAAGAATTTAAAATCGTTGTTGTGAAATTTTGTTGTCTAGTTTAATTTTTTAAAAGAGAATTTCATTATTATCAAAGATCAAAAAGGAAGTTTCCGTTAGCTAAAATAATTTAATATGCATTCATACAAATATGATATATTGTGTTTGAAAATATATCCCTCTCACTACATTCTCTGTCTTCAGTCTTCACATCCAAAGGGTGCCTCATCGTACCATCTAAGCTCGCTAGAGGAGTCCCAAGCACTTTGGGCGAGCCAATAAGCACAATAGATGCAATCTTTATCAATCCAGTTCAAGGTAATTTCCCAAAAAGTATTCGGAATTTGGAAAAAGTATTGATTAGCTTAATCTTTCAAGTGTACAAGGTCAACTTATATTATTTCGGGATGTCGAACCTATAGGGAAGCTCTTATTATTGTTTAATTAATTTCAATCCAATCACAAATTAAAAGATGAGAATAATAAATTGAGTAAAGGTTACAAACAAAATAGAAGTTATTGAGTTAGTCCAATTAATAAGATATTAGGAAATTGGGGTTCATCTTATGGAATGACTAATTTCAACTGATTGATTTTACTCTTTGCAATTGTAATAGCTGTTGTTCCTAAAGTAACTTAATTGTTTCCTGACCAATTAGTTCTTATTTAATTAGCATTTAATTTGTTTTCTTGCAGCTAAAATTCCTATTCAAACCTTAAAAGTTAACTTATATCACCACAAATCGTTAATTTAATCTCTAGATTCGTCATTTGGGTTTATCTCTCTAGATTTACACTCATTCTTAATCTTTTAGTCTATCAAGCTTATTCATTAATTAGATTATATGGTGATCAGTCTTAAAATCCACATGAAAAGCAATAAAGATAAATATAATTTTAAAATATAAATTTAAATCAATAAATATCCATGAAATTCCAAATCAAGCAAATTCATCAAATTAAGAATCTTTAATACTTCCTCCGGTCCTAAATATAGGACATTTTGCCCTACTCTTAAATATAAAACCTTTTACAGTCTACGAGATAATATTTATTATACATTTCCAAAAAATATCCTTATTTAATATATTTAAAGAGAGAAAGAAAGAAAATAAATAAGGATAGTTTTGGAAAAATATTAAAATTTTCATAAAAATTGAGATAGTTAATTAACTTTACCTCATTTTTAATACACGTAATTCGGTTAAAATAATTTTATATTAAGTATTAGATGGAGTAGTAAATTTCAATTAGACTACGTCACTACCTCTAACTAAGAGTTTAGCAATCAAAAGAGAATAAGAAACACATAATCATAGCACTAAAATCCTAAAACATGAAAAGAATGATTAAGGTAAGAGTTCTTAGTGAAGAAAATAAAATCTTGCTGCACTTTTCATTTCTTGCCTTGCTCCTCCCCTTCATACTGCTATAGAAACACATAATCTTCATGTGTCAATTTTAATTAGAGCATTAATTGTTTGACCTTAAAAATTGTATCTATATCATAAATTCTTGTGTATGATATAACTAACATTTAATATTGTGATGCGCCATTTCACAAATATGTTCAAATTCAATAACTTATATGACATTGATTATTTGATTAATTCAAAAAATATTTAATTAAATTAAAACCCAAAATAAAATTAAAACCATTATTATTATCCAATTTTTAGCAAGAAATTATATCATTAATAGAAATTACTGATCTTAGTCAATGATTTATAAATCCATTAAATAATTTTAACTAAACGTTATTTTGATATTAACTTAAATATTACCTTTTCAAAATCAATTTTGAAATGTAGATTTCGAATGATTCATATTTGCATTAACTTACATAATAAAATTTTGAATTAATTAAACACTTTTCGAATCAATAAAATAATTTTTATAAGATGCAATGAATCAATTAATTGCCAAATCAATTTAATTATTTTCAAATTTTAATAAATCTGAAGAATAAAAATTGATAGGTTGCAATAAATTATAAGAGTAGTTACTTGGTACATTTTCTCTCCCCTAAACTTATTCATCATGTTTAATAAATTGCAAAGTATATAGAATGGGTGTCCCAAAAATGTTTGTTTTGTCTACTGTATAATTATATAAAAGAATGGTATGAATACCTTGTAATTGGAACTAGTTTGTAGAACAATATATGACTTTTAATTAAAGTTATGCTGAAATTTCTAATTATTTAAGAACTAAATCCCAAGCCATCTTTGTAGTTGTTTCTTCCTTTTAGTCATTTAAGTTGATCTGTGCTAGTGAACCTAGAAAGGCTTAGTATCCCGATTGTTAGTGTTGAACCAAGGGTTTTGGCTTTTGAATACTCATATTCAATATTGGATATTGTTTTGTTTCCCGAGTAATACTATAATTTAAATGTTTTAAGAGGCTTTTTTTAAGAGACCTTGAGTTATATATAGCTATTATGTTGCTAAAATTTAGATAGAAATGCTCATAATTCAATTAGATTTTTACTTTTGTCTTCGGACTCAAATTTGGAGTTCAAACTCTTGTCTTGAAACTTGAGTTCTTGGATACTATTTTTTTTTTTCTATATTTTACTTAAATTACTCCAAATCTTATTTAAAAATTTAAGATGTTACATGATAAATTTAAAGAATAAAAGTTGATAGCTAGGTTGCAATAAATTATAAAGGTGGGTGGAATGGAGGTGGAGTTATAACATTGTTCTTCTTCTTCTTCTTCTTTTTCTTTTTTTGTGACAACAAGGTCTAGGGTTTAAACCCTCCTTATGTAACAAAAAAAATTGTCAAAATTTTTCAATAAAATTAAGAATGCAATAATTAATCATTTATAAAGCATTTTTCATCATATATTTGAATATGTATTTAATAGTATAATTAATTCAAATATTAGGATCTACATACTTTTTATTCTTGATCCTAATTAAGTTTTCATCACCTTAATGTAAAATGTTTTTTGATTGTTTATAAAGTAAGTCGTAGATATTCATTTATGCTACTCTCCCATGTGTTGTTTATGATGAATTGGCTTGAGAATGACTTTTTTTTCTTCTACATAGGTAGTTTTACAATTAGAATTAGTAAAAAAAATATTTGTATTCATATTCCTTGTATTTGTTCACATCTATATACTTGGATTCTGAAAGCAATATCTGGAACTCTCCATGTATCGCACAAGCGTGAATACTAGTTAAGGCTAAATGCAGAGTTTTTCAATTGCATGTGATCTAAGTTTTATTTAATTAAGTTCATGCACTAAATAATGAAATTCGTAAATTATATTCTGTCTCAATCTTTGAGGGGGCAAATTAAGAGAATGAAAATTCACCATTTCACCCCACTTAATTATATGAAATATATTCTTGTGGGAAAATGATTATCATATTAAACATATTAATAACAATTTATATCACTTTTTTTTCTGCGGTGCTAAATTTGATTAATATTAAAATTAAAGTGATGTGTCTAAGTCTTAACTAAACTAAATCATGCCAACCACGTGACATTATAATACTGGATAATTGATGTCATTTTACTTTATTTGATCCTAAATAATTAATGTACAATTTCAAAAATAATTAATGGTGCTGTGGCAAACCTTAACTAAACTAAAAAGTTATACAAATCATTTCATATCTTAAGCAAGATTAGAATGCTTGATATGTCCAAATCAAATGCATTAGCAAGTAATACTTTAAGAGAATTCAAGTAGCCTGTCAACAAAATGCGACACATAAGCTCAATTCATATTTTCCATTAAAATTTGACCTCAAATCTACAATAAACATTTTTTTGGCCGAAGAATGTATATATATTAAGGGGTCACTTGGTATACTTTTCAGGAAGTTAATTTCTCAGGAAGTTCATGCATGACATGCTTAGTTAACTTTTTATTTCCTAGGAAGTTTAAATTATTTTTCAAATAAATATATTATGTTTTATCGTTAATGATATAAATGCCTATTTTATTTCATCATTTTTTTAAACAAGTTAGGGGATTTTTCAGAAAAATTATTACAAAACACTCAAGAAGTATAACTTTCCAAGAAACCCAACTTCCTCAAAAGTTCTATATTTTTTACTAACCAGGTAAGATTTACTTCTCATGAAGTTTAACTTCCCACCCTTACTTTAATTTCCCTATGTTAAGTTAGCCCTAAGTAAACAATAATGAGGTTTAAGGAGCTACAACAAACTCCTATCCAACACAAGCAGTACAATCATAAGTAAGAATAACAAACAAAAGGGATGGTGGATAGAGATCCCTAAGAGACAAACACATCACACTGTTAACATTACTAGTGAGCCAGCCAACCAGCTAATTCAAATGCCTAGGAATCCAAGTAAGGGAGCAAGCAGTAAAAGGTTTTGCCTAGGAATCCAAGTAAGGTGGTCATGTTGCAGCGCTACCCTATTATTATGCCTTCTTCTGCTATGCCCCTACTTGCTTACATCTAGTTTGGTCTATAAGATGTAGGATGTTACAAGTGGTCCTTCCTCTCACCTCTCTCCCCCTCTCTCACTCATTATCTTAGTTTTTGATGGCCTTTCCCTCTTTCATACTTCTTAAATCTCAGTGGCTTAGTGTTTCAGTCTTTCCTATGTTTATCGTTGTCACCATCACACATCAAGGATCTCATGTCACTGCTGCCTTCTCCTTTACTTCCTCTACTCGTTATCGTTAGATCTTGCATTGCCATTATCGCAATTCTTAGATTCATCATTTCCCACCCTCTCATATCTTGTTCTTGCTATTATTCTCAGATTTGTTTGTAGATGTTATTCACCAATCTACCATTGTAATTGAAGCTTTTATTATTTCTGTATTTTTGTCACCATTCTAGATCTCTTTGGCTCTGCATTATTTTTTCTTTACCAAATCTTCATCCTCATCTCCTTCTTTTACATTTTTGTTGATTTTTTGTCATAAACCCATTAGGCTTGGTGATCCAACCATGCAAACCTAAATGAACTCGATCTATTACTGAGATGGTCCTTGGGAAAAGGAAAACCTAAGCTCATATTGACCCATACTCACCCCTAATGCCACCAATAATCATCAAGAAAAGAAGAGGCTGAGTGAAACATATATTCAGGGTTAAGCGATGTCCCCTAAAAAATAAAAGCAATTCTTGCTTTCCAAATAAACCAACACAAAGTAGCAATCAATGCATAATTTGTTGGAAACTCAATACACACACAGTGGATAACAACACCGAGATTCCTCCTATGGATCCGTTAATGTGATTTAAATTGAGATGTAGAAGAAGAATTTACCTCCGGTGCATGTCTTTTTAGGTTCTTCTCCTACTATCAGACCCCAGGAATTGACACATCTAATCAACTCCCTTTACTAGTATCCACATAAAAGATGAGTCCAACTCAAACAGCATGCTAGCACCAAGGTTTGCAAACGTCTATACATTCTCTTTATGCGTCTGTACATTCTCTTTGTTCGTTCGTACACTTTTTCTCTCTAAATTTGTGGCTGCTCTATCTCTAGAGTGAGTGGAGACTTTCTCTTAATTCTATATCTAATAACTCTAATCTATATCAATATATAGATAGAGTTTATTATTTAATTAATTTAAATCAAATATTTAAATTAAATCAAATGTTAATTAGATAGATTAGTTTAAATTTAAATTTATCTAATAGATTAAATCTAAACTAACTATTTAATTTAAATCTAGAATCAAATCTAAATCAAATTCAAATTATTAGTTTAAATTTAAATCTATCACATAGAATTAAGTTTAAAACTAATTCATTTAAATTGATTTAAATGTTATATATATATTTTGAAATATTTAATATATTAAATATATATACATACACCCTAAATTGAACGTTAAATTCATTGAATTTAGACACATATTAGATTCAATGAATCTAGACATTCTAGCTCGAGTTGGTTAATTTTTGTGTGCGACCCTGCAGGCCCATATAATGTTGGTAGTGGGCCAATGACACTATTGGATTTACAAGTCATAAGTGACCTTTAGCAAAACATTGTGACAACTCAAATTATATGGGATCGGTGATCCGATACAATCTATCATATAACCTTATCATATCTCTTTTGTCTCATGATATATAGGTCAAGTATGAGCATGGAAACATCATCCTCATCTTACTTGACTATCCCTTTCTCGATCTTTGAGCAGACTGACAGAACAAATGGAAACTCTTCCATTCGAGCACAACCATGCATTTCTCAATCTCACTCATCGAGGGCCTAGATATATCTCTCCATTAATTAAAGGGACAAATTCCATCTTGACCATTCATCTTCCTCTACATGAATTCTACTATGCCCAATCATAACCTTTATAATCTCCCGATTAAATGTGACTTTCAACTATGTCAAAGTACTGTATTCCCCATGTAGGAAGCCATGGTGATCTTAGGTCTAAGGGTTCAGTGACACGATTATATATATATATATATATAAGATAAACTTATGACTTAATCCATGCAGCTATCTTATGACAGGCTGATCCAGCGCTTGTTCTCTAACAAAAACTTACAATTTTGATTCATATCTTCATACATAATCAACACACATAATTATCAATCAAAATTATACTAGTCTTAGTTCATCATTGTTCCCACAAAGATGATTGACTAGTGACATTTAGGATAAAATGATTTATCCAATGATATTATTATAAAGAAAAAACATGCAAACAATATAATAATATAATAAAAAGAAAAACACCTTTTTTTCATAATGAAATACAATATTCATAATACAATGATTAGTTTAGGGTACAATCTCCAACATAATTTTTATCATCTAAACACAGATCATGCCATAAGTTCAATAACCAAACATCCATACAAGTAATAGTTATAAGATAGATCTGAATATCCAAAGGACTTCCAAACCAAACTAGTTGAGCCCATGTACACAGTAAAAATAAATATTCAATGGTCTCCACATCATTATCACAGCAAGGGTAAACAGGAGTAGCATAATAATTACGTTTCCATAAATTCTCTCTAGTAGCTAAGGATCTAGTACTCATCCTCCACATGAAACTACGTACCTTTGATGGTGTTTTTAAATTCCATAGCAACTTTTACAACTTTGAATCAACAATAGAAGAGGGACTTGGATGGCTATGATCATCACCCTAAGCAAAAGATTTAGCCACTTGGTAAGCTTGCTTAATTGTAAATAAGCCATTTGAAGAAAGACTCAAGTGGAACTCATCCAATTGAACCTCCAATGACTTGGAATGAACCACGAATCGTGCTAGAATCAAATAGAACACACGAAATAACAAGAAAACGTAAGATAGATGAACAAGTTAAACCAAAAAAATAGGATAATAAATCTGAATGAAAATAACAAGAAAATATGAAAGATATGTTGATCAATATGATAAGACCCTAGGAGAATCTGTCTCTTAGAACCCTAGTCTTGGGATGCCACAAAGGAAAACCAGTTCTTTGATAAGTCTAAGAATTCTCTCAAGGACACAAGGGATACAAGAGAAAGCTAAAAAAAAAGAACATAAATACTGAAAATTCACTGATAATATTCTTTGAATTCCAAAAGTACATAGGTATCTCCTTATATAAATGAATAAGGCAACTAAAATCCTAGGCCAGAATAAAAAAATGAAATTAAAATAAAAAATACAAAAGAAATCATTAGATCTAATTAATCATAAATAAGACACCACAATCTAAATAAAAAAGAAAACAAAATATTCTTCAAATCAATCAAAATGTGGCACCTTTCTTGCTAAAACTAATAGAAAATTCTAAAGCCTAAGTTTTAAAATAGGAAACAACCAAAACTTAATCTTCAAGATACAATTTTTGACCAAAAGATTGTATCTTTTGAAAATTAAATAAAAAAAATCCTAATAAAATCACATTAAAAATATCACTATTCATAGTCACATGTAGAGCACATGATGTCTTCAAGTTAGCTTTTCCGAATGGCTCTTTTTGGGTTTAGATCTGAACCTTGTATAGATAAGTGCATTATCACGCCTTTGGGATCCTTTTAGGCTGTAACTTGAACTAAATAAGTGAGCTCCAAAAATAGCAACTCTTAGATCAATCCATTTATAGCTTTCTTCATTGTTTTGGGCCTTACTCCAATCTTTGGGCTTCTCAAGTTTTGCAATGGATCTTTGGGCTCCCAAACTTGCTTTCCATGTTCTTCTTCAACACCTCAATCAAGTCTTCTAAGCTCTGCATGCTCTTCTCCAAACTCTTGCAAGTTATGCCTAACCCCTTACTCCACCATTCCCTCCTTCCTCGAAATGATTCATCCTCAAATCTCCATTATCTACATGGAAAGAAAGGGAATGATTAAAAGTATCAAATAGATAATAAAGAGCATACTTACCTTTCAGGCTTAATTGATGCTTTGTGGCTTTGATCTTCACATAAACTTGGAAGACAATATTCTCCCTTGGTTGCAAATCTATTTTAATTGTTTCCCTAAGCTTTTGCAACCAATCTCCATAATAAAAAACCTTACTATGCAATCCATTTGTCTGAATCACATATGACTCATTTTCATGGATTGGAAAACAAGAGCTTGCATCAACCTCACTCAAAATCTGTAACAAATAGCTAAACACCAATTCGAAACAACAAAATTTAAATGGAACCAAGATGTTATCGGATTCATGGGGAATCATATGGGGACAAAACTTGACACAAAAGGACGTAATTGAAACCAAGGCATGAGACAGATCATACGAGATGAAATCTGGACAGATTTGAACATAATGCAATAAACTCAAAATCTGGATAATTTAACATTAGATGATGAAGCATAATGATAAGACAAAGATAAAGAAGTAATGAGTAAAGGAGTACATATTAACACAAAACCAAATGAAGGGAATGAACTAGAAAAAGAATGGAACATAATAGACTTATGTGGATGAGATGGGACACAATGCCAACAATGGAGTATGAAAACACATGACTTATGAAACATACAAGCAGTAAAGAAAGAAACATATATCTCATGAGACTCACATAACACATAACATATGAAACGAATTGAAGGCATACAAGAAACAACTTGACGAAACAAAACATAATAGGGATGAAATGGAAAGACATAGATGGATGAACTAGAGAAAAAAGATACTAAGTTATCAAATGGACTTATTATCACATTGAACTCAAGAGGAACAAACATTTCATAACACAAAGAGGGATGGAATAAACTACAAAAATAAAAAACTAAGTAAGAAAGACAAAGAAGATGAAGTGAAGAAACATAGAAGAGGAAAGAAGTTTAGTGAAACTAACTTTATCCTCACTCTCTCTCAAACAACTCTCAATTATCTTTCCATTCTTATCTTTTTGCTCTCTCTCATTTCTCTTTTTTCTCTTTTTCACTCTTCTCTTAATCTTCTTTTCATGCACTCTTTTTCTGCTAACAGTAATTTTCTGGACATTTTCTCTCTCATTACTCTCATTTCTATCATTATTATTTTTCTACTCTAGCTTACTCTTCAAGTTCTCATGATTTTCACACAAATGAATACATGGCAATAGTTTATGGGCTTTATCCGAAACACAAGAATAGTTTTTAACATACGCATTAAAGCTAACATCAGAATCAAAATTTTCAATCACCATGTCAACATACTCAATCTCATCAATGTAATCATAAGAACCATTTCCTATGAAATCACATCACCGGTACTATTAGGAATTAGCATGCTACTATCCAAACAATTTTCCATCAAATCATTATGGCTAATCTTATAAGCACAAGCAACTTCATTATTTTTCAATTATGCTACATCAAGATTTTTAGTTTGCATATTAGAAGCACAACTAGAACCAAAGCTATCTAACTCAATACTAACAACATCTAGCTCAATTTTCTTCATTATAGGTTGCAAACATTTAATCTCATCATCACATTCAACATTATTTGCAACACTAACCAAATCTAATGACTGATCACAAGAGATATCATCACTAAAAGAGATTTGAGATTTAGAAATACCTGTAGTGGATCCTCTTGTCTTATCATCACTAGTTGAAGCTGCAACTTCTTCATCCACTTGATCAACTTCCTTCAAGTAGGCATCACAAGAATCTTTAACCACCATAACTTGTACCTCTTCACAATGTTCATCAACATTCTTAGCTTTGGGAGGATGTTCCTAAGATGGTGCAAACTTTTTCCTCATGACCATTTTCATCTCACTCCATGTTGCAATAAACTCCATTAGTAGTTCATCTAGTTTCAATCCATTTCCACCAAGAAGCAACCTTTTTACCCAATCAAAGGTAAGCACATTGTACCTTCTCTAGTTCAGAGTAATTGCAACACCTAAATGCAAGTTCAACTTTTCTTTCTCAATCCAAGTAAACATCAAGATTTTTCTCGCCATGAAATAGCGGGATCTTCGGTTTGATGTTGCTAAGAACATTCGTATGAGCAAGAACCTTTAGATTATGCTTTGCTTTAGTTTTAGAAGGAAATACTAGGTGATCCAATTTTGCATTCACTTTCTCGATTTGATCGTTGAAAGTCATTAATAAGACTTTGAGATCACATTGTCTACCAGCCATGCTTATAACTTGGAATATTAGTGAAAACAAAGAGGAAAGAAATAAGAACCTCAAAAATCACTCTCTCACGTGTTTCCACTCAAAAATTTATTATTACTCATGTTTCACACAAAAAGATTGGCTTTTTCAATGATATAAAACATTCTTGCCTTTTACCACTAAACTTGCTCCCTATAGTGTTCTTAATCAAATTCCAACAAATCAAAAGGAGAAGTATGTATGAAGTGGCAATCACAAAACTAAAGTTCCAAAATTCAAAGTCCTCAAAGAATCAGATTTTGGAGCAACAATCAAGAAGGATAATGTGCAGCAATTTTGATCAAAAAGAGCATGTAATATGGTATTCAAGAAGGTAAAAAGGTGCATAAATATTGACTATTAGAAAGATTAAATGTGCAGCATGTTTTTATCAAAAGAAAAGGAAGGAAAATGTTGGTGATGAATTTAGGAAAGTGGCATGACAATTATGGAAGGAAAGGAAAGCACAAAATTTGGACAAAACCAAGAACAAAGCAAGAAAGCTAGAAAGAACAATTTAGGAAACCAAGAAAAGAAAGAAATAGGAAAGTAGAATCAAGAAAGAAAATTGGGTAATTAATGAATCAGCCAAAGAATAAAGAATTTAGGAAACAAAGGTGGGGAACAAAATAGGAAAGTAGCCAATAAACCAAGATATGAAACTTGCCAATCAAATTGTTGAACTTAGGAAATTCCAATGTGACTTTGATGGGAGACACGTTAGAAACCCGTCCTAAGAGCCTTCTTTGAGTAAGGATCATGCAACTCAAGGAAACATGAATTAAACACAAGAACAATGAAGAACAACAATGAACAAAACTGAAAAATTAGAAACGATAAAATTAAGAAGACTGAAACAAAATGTTGGTCGAAGGAAATAGACTCCAAGAGAACCCGTCTCTTGAATCCTAACTCCGGGACGCCACAATGATCACCACTTCTTGATAAGTCCTCATTCTTTCTGGCACTCAAGGATAAGCAAGAAAGAACTCACTGAACAACAACAAAGTTGCTAAAAAAGAAATTCATTCATTCATATTGTGGTTTGCAAGAGTAAAAGAGGTGCCTATTTATAGGCAAGTATTAACCCACAAACTAACTCTAGTTCACCCCACAAACCTAACCTTATTAATGCTAATTAATACAAAAAGGAAATCCTAAGTCAAAAGGAGCATTTAATTCTAATTTTGAATTTAAAAAGGTTGGCTCCTCTTAAATGCATAAAGGAAAGCAAATCAAATCATTATTTGCCTTTTATTGAAAAGGAAACAAATTGACTAAAATAATCCTAATAAAACTTATTAAAAACGTCACTTTTAGTGATCACATGAGAAGCACACATTGTCTTCAAGTTATATCTCCCAAATGGGCTTCTTTTGGGCTTGAATCATTAGCCTATATGATTGGAAGCTTTTTCCATACTTTCTAGCTCCTTTTTTGGACTACAGCTTGATTTAAATAGTTGGGCTTCATGCTCTTTCCAAGCTCATTGCCATGTCCAAGGACTCCAAATGCTTCATGCCTCAATCGTATTCTATCATTCCCTCCCTCCTCAAAATGATTCGTCCTCGAATCTCCATAATCTATATGGAAAGAAAGAGAACAATTAAAAGCATCAAATAAAAAATAGGGAGTATACTTACTTTTCAAACTTGATTGATGCATCTTCTCTTCAATCCTTGCTTGAACTTGCGGTGTAATAATGACTGTTGGCTGCAAAGTCATCCCTTTTAATGTTTCGTCTTTACATTCTTGTATTCCAAACTAATCTCCGGGATCAAAAACCTTGTAATGACCATTAGTTTGAATTGCATATGACTTGTTGTCATGCATTAGTGGATCAGAACTTGATTTTCCTTCCATAACATCCACACTAATAACCTGCAATAAAAAAACTAGAGGCAAATTTGACACAATAAGACTCAAGGAAAATTAAGATTGTAGAGTAAACATATGGGATAAAAGCTGGGCAGATTTTCATATTATTTGCTAGGTTCAAAATTCGGAAGGATTTGACACCTGTGGATGATGCACATTGACAAGACACGGATGGAACATAGGTCACAAGAGGAATACATATGGATGAAAACAAAGTATCATAAAGTTGGATGGAATGAGAAGAGAATGGGTTACTAGATAGAAAATGGAACACACAAGATTCATGAAAGTAAGATGGAAGAAACCAATAAAGAACTAAAAAGACACATGACTTGTGAGACACACAAGAGACATAAAACATGAAATGAGTAGAAACTGCTTCACAAATGAATTGAGTTTGCAGAACACTGTGATGAAAATGTAATGAAGTGACATAGATGGATGAACTAGAGAAAGAAGACACTAAATGGTTAAACTGACTTTCTTTCACATTAAATTCAAGAGGAATTGAGGACTCATAACACATGGATGGACTAAATAAATTATAAAAATCAGAGATAAAGTAAGAAGGATGGAGAAGATGAAAAGAAGGAACATATGGAAGATATGAAGGAAGGAGTTGTAAAGAAACTATCTTAAACTCTCGTTTACTCAAACAACTCACAATTGCTTTTACCTCATTATTCTCATCTTTTCTCAAACTCTCTTTTTCTTTTCTCTTTTCTCTCTTTTTCTTTCTCTTCTTCATTCTTCTCTCAAGTTTCTTTTCACTCATTTGTTTTCCTCTTTTTTCATTTTTCTGCACTCTTTCTTTTCTCTTTTGTTTTTCACTCTTGTTTTTACCACTCATATTCTTCTCACATTTATTTTTCCTTTCAAGCTCACTTTTGATTTTCTTGTGATTTTCATAGAATTGAATACAACACATTTCATGGGCTTTCTTTTTTACTTCAAAAGAACAACTATCATCAAATAACCATGGATGCCCAAACACCATATCAACATGTTCAACTTCATCACACCCATGAGAACTAATTTCTAATGGCATAACAATGTGAGTATCACTAGAAACAAGTACACCACTATCAACAAAGTTCTCTATCACCTCACTAGTAACATCTAGAGCAGTTGTCTCCACTAATGGTGGTAAATGATCATGATCAATCCCATCAAGAATATCATCAACATTTTCCTCCTTAAGATTCTCAAGAACATCATACTCTAATTCATAAGAAACATTATCAACACAAGGATTTTGAGAATTAGAGGTGCCTTCAAGAGTGGTTGATTCCCTTGGTTCAACAACCATTGTAGATGTTGAGGAAGATATCTCCTCCATTGCATCTTTTTGCTCCAAATGAGAATCACTTGGACTTGGAACTGAAATTTGTACCTTAGAAGTTTGCTCCTTTCTATGAGTTGGAAGATACTCATAGAAGTAGTGGTGTGGTGCATACTTTTGCTTCAAAATGAGCTTCATGCTATTCCAAGTATCACACTGTTTCTCTTCTTGAAGGTGCTTTCTTTCAAATCGTTCCCACCAAACTTTGGCTTTTCCTTCTAAGTGAAGAGTAGCTAATTTCACTTTCTCAAACTCGGAGTACTTGCAATCTTCAAACCATTGTTCAATTCTTCCTTCCCACTCAAAGTACATTTCAGGATCATTCTCTCCACAAAATTTTGGGATGTTCAATTTAACATCCTTTTTGCATGAAGAAACTTGCATGCTATCCAATTTGACATTCAACTTCTGGATTTGATCATTGAAAGCTCTCATTAAAACTTTAAGTTCAAGTTCTTCACTAGCCATGCTTAGAATCTCAAATATATTACTGAATAGAAGACAAAGAAAGGACCTTGCACACTCTCTCACGTGTTTCACTCAACAATGATACAAATTCACTCGTGTTTTGCACACTTTAAAGGCTTTTTCTAGAAATGATATTTATTACACTCTTGCCTTTTACCACTCACTCTTGCTTCCTATGAGAGTGCAAAATTGAATTTGAACTTAAAATCAAGAAGCAATGTTTTTAGTGGCAATCTCAAAGTCAAAGATCCAAAAATTCAAATTCTCAAAAGAGTTTAAAATGTTGGTGACCAACAAAGAAAGATGGAATTTTTTATTTTTAGCAAAAGAAATGAATTTTCCAGCCAAGAAAAGAGAAAAGGAAATGCTGGGAATTAAAACAAGAGGATGGATGTGTTTTAGATGACTATCAAATCTTAAACAAGGAAGGAACAAGTTAGAGAATTAAATTAGGAAGAAGAAAAAAATAGATAGAATTAAACTAGAAGAGTAAAATTCTAAAGAGAAGAATGGAAACTCATCACTCAAATGAGAAATTGTGAATAGGTATTCAAAAGTCAATTCTCCTATAATAAGATCAGAAAAAGGAGCAATTAAATAACATTAATGCCCAATCACAAAAGGAAATTTGTAATTCAAACTACCACCTTGATTGAAATATCTTAAAGTAGGAAAGAAAATAAGATCTCCTTAATTTTTGAAAATTGCCTTAGCAGCCATATCTCTTTTTTTTCATTCTTTCCTCCTCCTTTTTTCTTTTTAATTTTATATACGAATTTTTTTTTTCAAGGCTGCAATCAATTCTCTTTTTTTTTTTCTCTTCCTTCCCTTTTTTTCCTTAAATCAATTTCATTTTTTTTTGGCAAAATCACAACAAGAAATCTGGGCAGCAAGAAATGGACGAACAGTATGTATGAGCAGTAACAAAGAACAGTGATGAGCGTACGGATAAAACAGTGATGAATAGTACGGATGATTTCTGGACAGCAAGGAAAAGAAAATGCAACGAAACAACAGAATCACACCTTGATTTGCAAGCCGAATCTTTGATACCAAATGATGGGAGACACGTTAGGAACCCGTCCTAAGAGCCTTCTTTGAGTAAGGATCATGCAACTCAAGGAAACATGAATTAAATACAAGAACAATGAAGAACAACAATGAACAAAACTGAAAAATTAGAAATGATAAAAATAAGAAGACTGAAACAAAATGTTGGTCGAAGGAAATAGACTCCAAGAGAACCCGTCTCTTGAATCCTAACTCCGGGACGCCACAATGATCACCACTCCTTGATAAGTCCTCATTCTTTCTGGCACTCAAGGATAAGCAAGAAAGAACTCACTGAACAACAACAAAGTTGCTAAAAAAGAAATTCATTCATTCATATTGTGGTTTGCAAGAGTACAAGAGGTGCCTATTTATAGGCAAGTATTAACCCACAAACTAACTCTAGTTCACCCCACAAACCTAACCTTATTAATGCTAATTAATACAAAAAGGAAATCCTAAGTCAAAAGGAGCATTTAATTCTAATTTTGAATTTAAAAAGGTTGGCTCCTCTTAAATGCATAAAGGAAAGCAAATCAAATCATTATTTGCCTTTTATTGAAAAGGAAACAAATTGACTAAAATAATCCTAATAAAACTTATTAAAAACGTCACTTTTAGTGATCACATGAGAAGCACACATTGTCTTCAAGTTATATCTCCCAAATGGGCTTCTTTTGGGCTTGAATCATTAGCCTATATGATTGGAAGCTTTTTCCATACTTTCTAGCTCCTTTTTTTGAACTACAGCTTGATTTAAATAGTTGGGCTTCATGCTCTTTCCAAGCTCATTGCCATAGAAACTAAAAAGTTACTAATTTGCAAACCAAGTATATCTGGAAATATAATGCAAATCTGGAAATTCAGCACAAGTTTGAATTTTTGCCACAATCTTCTCTTTCATTTTGTGTTCTTTTTTTTTTTCTTTTCAATCAAACATTTGCAATCTCTTACCTTTTTTTTTTTCTTTCAGCCACCATTTTTTTTGAATTTTTTTCACTCCTTTTTTCATACTCTCTGTTTTTTTTTGTTTTTCTTAAGGTCCTTTCTTTTTTTTTTTAGCTCCTCTTTCTTTTTGCAACAGCAAAAAAATTTTTTGAAATTTTTTAATATAATAATGAATCTGGACAAAAGACAAGATATGGAAAAAAGACAAAAACTTTAACACAAAAAAAAAAGAAGAATAAGTCACAAGGAAGAAATAATTCAACAAAAGATAGCAAGCACAAACACCTTGATGAAGAAGCCACACACAAGAGATAAACAAATACAGACAGAGGAGAAAGACAAATTATGGAAGAGAAAGATATGGAAAGATCAAACCTTTGAGGCTAGCAACCTGGCTCTGTTACCAATTGATGAAAGACCCAAGCGGAACTTGTCCAATTGAACCTCCAATGACTTGGAATGAACCACAAATTGTGCTAGAATCAAATAGAACACACGAAACAATAAGAAAATGCAAGATAGATGAACAAGTTAAACCAGAAAAATAGGATAATAAATCTAAACGAAAATAACAAGAAAATAAGAAAGATATATTGGTAAATGGGATAAGACCCTAAGAGAACCTGTCTCTTAGAACCCTAGCATTGGGACGCCACAAAGGAAAACCATTCCTTTGATAAGTTTAAAAAGCCTCTCAAGAACACAAGGGATACAAGAGAAAGCTAAAAAAAAAAAAGAGAACAAAAGTTCTGAAAATTCACTAATAATATTCTCTGAATTCTGAAAGTACGTAGATGACTCCTTATATAAAGGAATAACCAAAATCCTAGGCTAGAATAAAAAAATGAAATTAAAATAAAAAATACAAAAGAAATCATCAGATCTAATTAATCCTAAATATGACACCACAATCTAAATGAAAAAGGAAATAAAATATTCTTCAAATCAATCAAAAAGTGGGACCTTTCTTGCTAAAACTAATAGAAAATTCTAGAGCTTAAGTTTTAAAAATAGGAAACAACCAAAACTTAATCTCAAAGATACAATCTTTGACCAAAAGATTGTATCTTTTGAAAATTAAATAAAATAAACAAAAATTCCTAATAAAATCATATTAAAAATGCTACTATTCATGGTCACATGTAGAGCACATGATATCTTCAAGTTAACTCTTCCAAATGGGCTCTTTTTGGGTTTAGATCTGGACCTTATATAGATAAGAGTATTATCACATCTTTGGGCTCCTTTTGGGTTATAACTTGAACTAAATAAGTGAGCTCCAAAAATAGCAACTCTTGGATCAATCCATTTATAGCTTTTTTCATTGTTTGGGGCCTTGTCCCAATATTTGGGCTTCTCAAGCTTTGCAATGGATCTTTAGGCTCCTAAACTTGCTTTCCATGTTCTTCTTCAGCACCTCGATCAAGTCCTCTAAGCTCTCCATGCTCCTCTCCAAACTCTTGCAAGTCATACCTAACCCTTACCCTATCACCATTCACCCCTTTAGTCCAGCATATAACATCATTATTATCACATGAAGAAATAGGGATACACTTAATAGCTTGCACCTCCTATAGGGAAAGGAAATTCTAGATAGAATCAAGATGCCAAGTAATAATTCGATAATGAAATATACTTAGCAACAACACAGCCTACATTGAAATCATGATTGACTAGCAAGCAAGCTGGACCATCCCCAAGAAGCCTTGCCACCTTTTACAACAACCATAAAACCATATAAAGGAAAGTAAATACCTTTCAAGATAGTAACCACATATCATTTGGAGAATTCAAGAGCCTCCAACAATGTTTAGCAATTAGTGTTAGATTGAAGCTCATGAAATCACAAAAACCAATGTCTCCATGAGACTTGATGTAACATCCAAAGTTTTCTAATCCTATGTTTATCAATGCCTTGAAGGCATCTTGGCTTGACTCCCTTTGCTAAACATGATTATTTGAGAAAAAATTAGAATAAAAATATCAGAAATTAATTTGCTACCATTGCAATTCTAATTATAAGCATGAGGGATATATTTGGTGGTATTTTGAAATAGTTTAATGGGGAATGGTTGTGAAAATTTTTTTATAATGTTTCCTATTGAAAATTGAATAACTTTTGAAATCAACCAATTTGGAGGGTCATATGGCATTATTTTGAAGTGAATTGTATGCACTGGAAAAGAAACATCTCAAGCTTTCTATTGAGTCCTTATTATCTAATTTTTGAGGTTTGTAGCTCAAGTTATATGGTTTTGAAGTTGGAGAAATTTTTCATGTGTGAAATATGAAATAGCAATACGAACTCAAATATTTAACTTTCTCACATAACAACTTCATATTGCAATATGGTAGTTGTAGTATCGCGATTTTATGAAATTGATATTTCATTGTTGGGAAATCGTGATACGAACCCAAAATCTATATTTAAGCTTTTTCAGGGCCCATTTTCACCAAGCCGCTAGGGCTTTTCAATCTACTCCACCTGTAGCTCGTCTCTGATGTTCCAAGGATGATTTTGAAGCATTTTGAAGGTCTCTAGACAAGGTAATCACTTCCAAACATCAATCTCTCCTTCTCTTACATAATTTTCACCTTGGTTTTGTGATTTAGGTGGAGTTTGAATTTTGGGGTTTTGGGTGTCCATACAATATTCTCTTGGATGATGAAAATACCACCATGAATCATGATTCCAAATTTCAAATGAGGGTTATTTGAGCTTGGATTAGAGATTTGTGATAGTATTTACCAAACCCTAAGTTGAAAAATGAGTTGGTGATTTTTTATCAGAAAATCTATTGCTTTGTAGTGGCTTGCACTTGTTTTGGGGAGCTTGGAATTGTTGATTTGAGACTCTTTGACACCCTCAAGTCCTTGTGAACTAGTGGCTCTTAGATTTCCACTATTAGGGTTGACTCTTTGATGCTTGCCTGGCGTAGTGATAAATGGTAGTTAATGCTTAAGGTAACCAAGTTAACTTCTTTTTATTGGCATGATGCATAATATATTAAATTGAAATAACTTGTATGATTTTCTCACATGAACATTGAGATGTTAACTTTAGCTTGAATATGACTATAGCATAATATAATTCCCATGGTGGTGATACCTAGCAATTGTTGAAAGAATAATTGATAGAGAGAATGATAGAGAAGGGGATGGACATGACTTGTAAGAATTTGGAAATGAGCATTGAGAGCTTGGAAGATTGATCAAGGTGCTGAACAAAAAAACCAAGCTTAAGTGAGATCATTAACTCCAAATACAAGTTTTAGAACCAAGCTCAAGAGAAGCCCATTGGAGGATGATGAATGATAATGAATTTTACAGAACTTATGTTCTTCTTTTGTGAGACTTCTCTTGTTCCCTTGTGTGCTTGAGAAACTCATTGACTTATCAAAGGGAGTGGTTCCCCTTTATGGCTTCCCAAGGCTAGGGTTCTAAGAGACGGGTTCTCTTAGGGTCTTATGCCATTGACCAACACTTATCCCTTTTAACTTTATCTATTTTCCTTCATTGTTATTATCTGGACGTGATTGAATTTCAACCCCCTTTTGTGTGAGTTTTTGGATGATTTATGAGTCAATCTTATAGCTTAGAATCCCAGCTTTCATCTTGTTTTGGAAGCACTCAAATCTGAGTTTTCCTTTGTGAGATACATCAAATTTAATAGAGTTGCGCATTCCAGAATTTCCAGTTCGTGTTCTTTAATCTTCTTGCTGTGAATGGCTTTGTGCTTGATTCTAACCGATTCCGGGGTGACATCCAGATTGTAGAAGGTTCCTTGGACGGGTTCCAAGTGGGTCTTTCATCATTTGAAAATAGGAAACTAATGATTCAGCAACAAGAGAAATTAGGAAAGAAAGGACATGACAAGACTAGGAAACTAGAATTTGAAAAGATTTGGAAAGTGGCAAAAAATCAGAATCTTACCATCCATGTTTGAGTAATTAGGAAGCTTTTTGTGACTTGTAGGCCAAGAATCTCAAAATAGGCAACTTTCTTCAACTTGCATTCCAATCATTCAAAATAGGAAACTAAATTGATTGAGAAAGAAATCAATACCCCAAAACAATTCTGACTTTTCCTTTTTTTTTCTTTTTTTTTGGGCTGTCACTATTGCTATTTTTTTTCTTCTTTTTGTTGCAGCCGCTCAAGTTTTTTTTTGTTCATGAATTTTTTTTTCAATTTTTTTGGGCAACACTCACACAGGATATAACACTAATAATTTGAGCAAAAAATAAATAAATAAATAAATTTGAATTTTTTTTTAATTTTCAAAATTTTATCTTGACAACACAAACAAAGTAGGAAACAAAGAAGAAAGACGAAACAAATCACAAAGAGGAAGAAACAAGATGGTAAGACAAGAAATTGATGGAAAAGCCACAAAGAAGAACAAGGGATAGATCTGAGACAAGAAAGGGATGGATGAAATGGAAAAGAAAGGACAAACCTTGAAGCTAGCAAATCGAAGCTCTGATATCAAATGATGAAAGACCCACTTGGAATCCATCCAAGGAACCTTCTACAATCTGGATGTCACCCCGGAATCGATTAGAATCAAGCATAAAGCCATTCACAGCAAGAAGATTGAAGAACACGAACTAGAAATTATGGAATGCGCAACTTTATTAAATTTGATGTATCTCACAAAGGAAAACTCAGATTTGAGTGCTTCCAAAACAAGATGAAAGTTGGGATTCTAAGCTATAAGATTGACTCATAAATCATCCAAAAACTCACACAAAAGGGGGTTGAAATTCAATCACGTCCAGATAATAACAATGAAGGAAAATAGATAAAGTTAAAAGGGATAAGTGTTGTTCAATGGCATAAGACCCTAAGAGAACCCATCTCTTAGAACCCTAGCCTTGGGACGCCACAAAGGGGAACCACTCCCTTTGATAAGTCAAAGAGTTTCTCAAGCACACAAGGGAACAAGAGAAGTCTCACAAAAGAAGAACATAAGTTCTGTAAAATTCATTATCATTCATCATCCTCCAATGGGCTTCTCTTGAGCTTGGTTCTAAAACTTGTATTTTGGAGTTAATGATCTCACTTAAGCTTGGTTTTTTTGTTCAGCACCTTGATCAATCTTCCAAGCTCTCAATGCTCATTTCCAAATTCTTACAAGTCATGTCCATCCCCTTCTCTATCAATAATACTAATGATATTTATACTATCTTATTTAATGTAAATGCATGATGAATAATGATAATGAGTTATGCATGTTAAATATGTGTTATTGGACATGATGTTGTTATTGGTTGTGCTTATGTTGGAATTGAGTAGCTTGGTCCTTTATTATGATGTGATAATTGCTAAAGGTCCACTTATCCACACATAAGGCCCTATGTAGGAAGTGGTGAAGCAATGTGAGATAATCCCTAAACTATCATCCTTTGGCCAGGAAATAGAAGGTGGAAGGTAGAGTGCCAACCAAGGTCAATTTCACTAAACTAGGGTCTTGGAGGATTAATGAAGGTGGAATGGTATTCCCTTAACTATTGCTTAGAAGGGGTTATAGAAAGAGGAATAATTATCTAAACTACACCTTGGATTGAGGTTATAGAAGGGTAGACCAAATAAAAAAGTAGAATGTCGTGGGCATGCCAATGGCAAATTTAGCAAAGGAATCATAGAATTCTTGGATAAGGATTGGAATATCACTTTTGAGCATGTCTATCACAAATCAAATGAATGTGAGAATTAGCTAGATATTCCCACAACCTTGATGTTCAATTTTGTCTTTTATTGATCCCTCTTAAGATGCAGGGAGTGGATGGATTTTGACAAACGAAAAATTAGGGTTTGTTTGACTCTACTTTCTATTTTATGTTCTTAAAATAGTTTGTAAAGTTGTTTTTCAAAAATATGTTTGAATCGTTTTATGAAAATCACATCTATAACTAAAAATAAAAATAAAAATCATTTGGACAAATTAATTCAAAAATAGGTTTTGAGTACTTCAATGGATGACAACAAATAGTGGCAATTGGCGGTGGTCTATGATAGTAGGTGATAGTTGATAATAGACACCAATGGTTACCAGTGATATACAGTGGTCAACGATGATCAATGATGGTCAATGGTAGTTGGCAATAGTTGATAGTCAGTGGTTAACAACAAGTGGCAATAGTTATTGATGGTTGGCTACGAATGAGAACAAAAATAAAAACTAGAACAAGAATAATTCTAAGTCTTTTTCTTCTGTTGTACAAAAAATACTGACAAATTTTAAGAATAAGTAAATAGAAAAATATATCGAGACAGTTTTTTTCTTGAAATCAAAAGAAAAATAGATTTTAAAAACAAAAAAGAATGTGCTCTTAATGTTCTTGTAACAACCTACCTCCAAATACCTCCAGACTTAAACCAAAACTACCAAAATCATCAACCAATACACACCTCATCCTTCAAAAATAGCAGAAACAGAATAACAACACCCAAAACTGGACTGGGGCCGCGGCCGCTACAGTACCACCGCGGCTCCGGCCTCCCCTAAAACTCCATCGCTTCTGGCCTCACTGGCGCCGCGGCCTGGACGATGAAACCGTGGCGCCCCTTGCTGATACCCATATCAGCAACTTCTACAATCCGAGGCGAATTTTTGACTCGCGTAACTTTATGTTCCGACCTCCAATTGACTTGATTCCAACTCCTACAAGTCAATCTAGTCCCAAGTTATCCATAGATACCTTTTTTTGCCTTAAACCAATTCCGTATGGAGATTCTGGACCCTTAATACCATTTTGGCCACTTATTGACCAAAACTCACCACTAACCACTTCCAATTGTCACCAAAGACAACTGGTCACTCAGAGACCAGTCATATAGGTCCAAAACTCCCAAACTGACCTGTCCAAAGAGGTTTCACCACAAAGGAACCACCCCTCTGAGTTTTGACCCCCTTGAACCTCAACATGACAAGACGGGCTACAGGTCCTAAACATAATAACTAGGCCCAAAACCATCCTGGGCTCACAAATACCATAATACCGACTTCCTAACATCCAACACTCTCAAAACACCACAAATAACACATTCCATACACAACCAAAATATGCAACTACCCCATACATCACAATATACATTTACAACCATTCTTACGACACCATATACTTAATACAAAACCTTCTATCCTACTTGACACATAATACATTATCCAAAAACTAACAGTACATAGACTATTCCCATGTCCACAGCTACTCTTTGGGCTTCTCAGGACTAGTGCCAGAACCTTCACCTGAAAGAGTTAGTCATGGGAGAGGGTGGGGTGAAACAATGTCTCAGTAACTGGGGACAACCACACATATAAACACACATATATATTCTTATACATAACTCATATAACACATAAATGCAATGTAAAATGAATGATATTCATGTCGCCCTCTCAGGGGTCTCATCCTTATCCTCCCTAACATATACAATCCATCCTTATCCTCCCTAACAAATACATATATCATCATACGTTATATATATATATATCATCATATCATCACCACTCCGTCCACCATATAACACAGTCTCACAATATCATATGGTGATGCTAATTTATCATTATATAATCATCATCATGTCATATCATCATGTATGCACCATTTCATACATATCAATGTCAACATCATATGTATCATCATCACAATCATCATCATCATCTAACCGTACGCATACCACGATATATATAGAAAACGACACACACAACATATCAATATCATGGTATGATAGAGACATGCATATATACACAACTATACAATACCACATAAACAAGCATCTGGTTATCTTAGGTTGTCCATACCACGCTCACACAAGTTCCACATGCTTTCTTGAACACCAACATGCTCGAACCCCTCTCGGCTAACCAAACAACCTTAATATTAACACAATTCTTTCGTTAACACGATATACCAATAACCAAAACATCACAATTCAACCACTTTAGGCCTAAGCCAAGGTTCCAACACCCCTTTCATGCATCAATAAGCTCTTGGGGAACATTTACACACCAAACAATACCATACAACTCGGATTCCCAAGAGCCTTAATCGGAATCAACCTAGGGTTAACTCAAATCACATGTAAACCCTTTAAAACTCACATCCAAGTAACAAGAACACCAAAACACACATCATTAACTTTTTTTTAACTATTTCAATCGGTGGATTTCATCATAAACCAGAAATCTAACCTCAAAACCGAAAACCCCAAATTTCCACCGAAGAAAAATGAAGAGGAAGGAGTATAGAACACTTACCAACTTAAATCCAAGCTCCCTCGGTCCGAAAAACACTTATGGACACCGGAAATGTCAAACCCTCATTGTCTCTCTCGTCGCTCTCTCCGATTTCTTTCTTTTCGAATGTCCGAAATGATCCGGATTTAAACAAAAATCTCAACTCTTGCCGTGGCTCCAGATATCTTGCCGCGGTTCCACTATAAATTTGCCGAACAACGCTACTGGAAGGCATCTCGTCGCGACGGCTCTGCTTCTTGCCACAGCATGAGGCCCTTTCTGGCTTCTCTTGAACCTAATTCTGCTTTGTTTCCTCCGATCCTGAACACAAGCCAATAAAGATATCATGAGGGGCGTTACACTCTCCCCTACTAAAAATTTCATCCTTTAAATTTCAACTCTTACCTTACTAAAAAATCTCAGGATATTTCCTTCGCATGGATTCTTCTGTCTCCCACGTGATGTCATTTGACGTCAAACCGCTCCATAAGACTTTTATCAACTTTATGGTCTTATTTCTTAATTGCTTTTCTTTAAAATCTAGAATTTGTATCTGCGTGACCTTAAAAGTCAGATCCTCTTGCACTTGATGTAAAACCCCTCACGTTATTTTTTTTCTTGGCTTTTTGTTTAGGACCGGAGAAAACAGGACCGAAGTTGAGCTCACCCATCATTTACATTTCGAATTCTCTCTATATTAGCTTAGAAAAATTCTTGCAAAAAGATTCATTAGTAGCACCAAATATAATATCATCAACATAAATTTGAACAATAAGTAAATCTTTATTTTCTTTCTTAGTGAATAAGGTAGTATCTACTTTTCCTCTGTTAAACTCCTTTTCAGTTAGAAATTTACTTAACCTTTCATACCATGCTCTAGGAGCTTGTTTTAAACCGTAAAGAGTTTTCTTTAGTTTATAAACATGGTTTGGTTTTGCAGAATCCTCAAAGTCTGGAGGTTGGTCTACATAAACTTCTTCCATGATATATCCATTAAGAAAATCACTCTTGACATCCATTTGATATAAAATTATATTCTTCATGCATGCATATGCTAATAGAATTCTAATTGCTTCTAATCTAGCCACTGGAGCAAAGGTTTCTTCAAAATCAATTCCTTCTTGATTGTATCCTTTAGCAACTAGTCTAGCTTTATTTCTGATTATTATTCTAGATTCATCAAGTTTGTTTCTAAAAACCCATTTAGTGCCAATGATAGAATTATTTTTGGGTCTAGGCACTAAATCCCAAACCTGATTTTTTTCAAATTGATTCAATTTATCTTGCATAGCTAAAATCTAGTATTCATCAGTTAAGGCTTCTTCAGTACATTTAGGTTCAATTTGAGAAATGAAGGCACAGTTTATCATCTGATCTCTTAACTATTTTCTGGTTTTAACTTTCTCTTGAACATCCCCAATTACTTGATCAACAGGATGATTCCTTTGATATCTCTAAGCTTTAGAGAGTTCTTGAGATATTTATTCATTGTTCTCATCCTCAAAATCTTTCTCCTGAATATCTTCCTCTATGTTAATAGATTTAGATATTTTTGGAGGTTTAATTTTATCTTCTTCAGAAATATCTAAGTTCTTAAAGTCTGAAATAAGATCATCTTCACCAGTGACATGCTTAAAAACAGTTTCATTTTCAATAAACACTACATGCACAGATTCTTCTACTAATTTAGATTTTTTATTAAAAACCCTATATGCTTTACTCCTACTAGAGTAGTCCAGAAATATACCTTCATCAAATTTGGCATCAAACTTACCTAAATTCTCCTTTCCATTGTTGTGGATGAAGCACTTACAACCAAATACATGTAGATGTGAGAGGTTTGACTTCCTTCCTTTGTATAGCTCATAAGTAGTCTTCCTAAGAATTGGTCTGAAATAGGCTCTATTTATGATGTCACTTGCTGTGTTTATAGCATCAGCCCAGAATACTTGAGAAAGTTCCTTTTCATTCAGCATAGCTCTTGCCATCTCTCCAATTGTTCTGTTCTTCCTTTCCACCACTCCATTTTGTTGAGGAGTTCTTGAAGCTGAAAAGTTGTGATCAATTCCATGCTCATCACAATACTCCAGGAAGTATGAATTTTCAAACTCTTCTCCATGATCAGACCTGATAGATACAATAGAAATACCTTTCTTATTTTGCATTTTCTTAGCTAAGGTTACAAATGCATCAAACGTATCACTTTTAGAAAAAAGAAACAATGTCTAGGTAAATCTAGAGTAATCATCCACAATTACAAGAACATACAAATTTCCACTAATTCTCTTAACTCTAGATGGTCCTATCATATCCATATGTAATAGTTGTAGAGGTCTAGATGTGGTGACTACGCTTTTATATTTAAATGATGATTTAGTTTGTTTTCCTCTTAGGCATGCATCACATTCTTTGTCTTTTTCAAAAGAAATTTTTGGTAGGCAGAACTTTGAGTCAAACAGTACCCAGTTTCCTTTGTCACATGTCTAACTCACGCTTAGCAAATTGTGGTTGAGACCAATCACAAACAGCACCTCTTTAATGGATGTTTCAGGATTCTTGCCCATAATACCAATGCCAACTATTTTGCCATATTGATCACTACCAAAGGTCACCTTTCCTCCTCTCTTGTCTTTAAGGGTGATGAATTTCTCCTTATCACCAGTCATATGACTTGAGCATGCACTATCCATATACCATTTATTGCTCTTTCTAGCTTTAAGACAAACCTGCAAGACAAAAGTTTATATTTTCTTTTTAGGTACCCAAATTTGCTTGGGTCCTTTTTTATCAGTAGTATTTTCCCTAGATACAGATGTACCTTTGGGAATCCATTTAACCTTCATGTCAAGTCCATTTTTCTTTAAAGCACATGAACTAGAAATATGTCCCTTCTTGTTACAAAAGTGACAGGTGGTAAAGGGACTGCTGGATTGAGATGCAGGAAGAAAGTAATGCAGATAATATTTTTGTTTTATATGCTCTGGTTGATCATAGTATTCAATATATCATGAAATATAATCTTTCTTTTTACTACCACTACCATGCAGAAAATATCTCATGTACACGTTTTGATTTTTCTTCCTAATCTTTTCTTTTACTGCACAAGGGTCATATCCAAGTCTAGCCTTTCCCTGTGTTATTCTCTGACTTCCCATTAAGGCAAATAACATATCTTTCCCTTTAGTAAGTCTAGACGTGCTTTTCACCAGATAGTCATTGGTTTGCTTTAATTCAATGCATGATTTACAACAAGCAGATTCAGCAATATGCAGATAAGTAGTTTCAGAGATGTTATGCTAAGATTCTAACTTATTAATCTTTCTCTTAGCTTGTTTGAGTTCTTTGGCAGTCTTAATGAACTCATTATGCAATTCATGAAATGCATCTAGTAATTCAGAATAGGAAGGTTCAGATTCATATAACTCATCTTCCTGATCACTGTTGGATGGGATTTCGGCTTCTTCATATGCAAGTGCCATCAGACAGATGCTGGCAATCTCATCTTCTTCATCATTTGAGCTGTTGCCCCAAATTGATGAGATGTATGCTCTTTTCTTCTTACCTTTGTCTGCAGCTTTCTTTTCTTTTTCTTGTTTCTTGAGGAATTGTGGACAATCCCATTTGATATATCCTTACTTCTTGCACATGTAGCAAGTGACAGGTTCTTTTCCTTCTTTCTTACTATCTCCAACTACTCCTTTCTTGAAGAATTTCTTGTTTCTTTTCTTGTTGTAAAATCTTTCAAATTTTCTAACCATCATAGCCAGAGTTTCTTCATCTAACTCATCTCCATCATCAGATTCTTCTTCTTTCTTCTCAACAGCTTTCAGAGCAAGACCCTTCTTCTTTCTATCTTGACCTGCCTCCTTAAGAGCCTTCATCTTTCCCTTATATTCTTCGAGGCTACTGTAGAGGGCTGTGACAGAGGCCATTGATTCTCCTCTGGCTTCCTTTATTGCAGTTACTTTGGGTTGTCATTCCAAAGGAAGAGCTCTGAGGATCTTTCTGACCTTCTCTGTCTGAGTGTACTCTTTGTCAAGACTTTTCAATTGATTCACGATAAGGGTGAATCTCTTTTGCAGTTCTTTGACACTCTTTCCTTCAACCATTTTGAAGCTCTCGTATTCTCCTATGCAAGAGTTCAATTTGTTTTCTCTAACTCCAGATGTTCTTTCATGAGCAATTTCTAAGGTGTCCCACATATCCTTGGCTATGGAGCATTGTGAGACCCTATAGAATTCGTCTTGATTTAATGCACTGACCAGGCAGTGTTTAGCTTTGAAGTTCAGTAAGACTCTTCTCCTATCTTCCTCATTTCATTCGGCCTCTAGCTTCTCTATGTACTTCCCATCATCCTGCAATGTCATTTGGAAAAAATCTCATTTCTGGATGACAGACCATATGTCTAGATCAATGGAGTAGAGATAAATTTGCATTCTCATCTTCCAGTATCCATAGTACTCTCTACTGAAACCAGGTGGTCTATTTGTATTATTTTCCTCTGGCAGTATACTCCCTCCAAAGCTAGCCATTGTTCTTCCCAAACTGTTAAATCCTTTGTTTGGGAATCCAGGCTCTAATACCACTTGTTAGATATGCTGGCTTCCCAAGAGGGGGGTGAATTGGGAAGATTAAAATTTTCTACAAAACTTTAAGAGAGTGAGCAAAGCAAAGGTGATAGTAAAATAGAGAATAAATGAATAATCAGTAAAAGCAGTAATAGAGAATGGAAGACACATATGTTTATCCTGGTTCGGTCTCTCAATCTTGATCTATGTCCAGTCACCAAGCCACCACTTGAGATTTTCCACTTTCTTGCAAGAATTCAGTGGGCTTCTTGCAAATGCCACAGTACAACATTGATGCTCTGTTTTCAGAGCTCACACTTTCTCTCTCTTTGCACTCTAGCTAAGTGCTTCCCCAATCCCTTGTGATATCCCCTCACAAGAAAATCTTTCTTCCAGATGAAGATAAGATTATTTACAATGAATAAACTCTCTTAATCAGAGTGTATATGAAAGTTGGAGTACAAAGAATGGAGTATATGAGAGTAAGAGACTTTGAGTTGATAATTTGGCAGAGTTTCAGTATATACAGAATTAAAATCGTTTCCCACAACTTCAAATAATGTTATATTTATCGATTTAGGTCTTAACTATACGTTAGAGACAAAATCTATCCGTTAGAGAAATTACCCAATGGTTACTCTGAAAAACTATCCATTCACCAACTGCATTTAATGCTTCTCACACTCAAAGTTCGAATTTTGGTTGGCCAACAGACGAATTTCACAGAGACCAAAAGCTAAAGATTTCAATGTTGAACATTCAAAATTCGTCTGTTATGAAACAAAGTTCGAATTTTGATCTTTGGAAAATGGTTCTATGTTGAAATATACGAATTTTCAAGTTTAAAGTTCTTCTGGAAAGTATGAATAGTTGTTCCATTTTGCTACACTGCCTTCGAAATTCGAATTTTGATACTCAAAATTTGTCTGTCAGTAGACGGTTCAATAAGGCACAATAGTTCATCTATTCGAAATTCAAATTTTCAAAATGTAAAGTTTGTCTGTCAGAAAGGCCTCTTTTCAGACTTAGTACAAAGTTCAAATTTCTAAATACTATCATTCGTATGTCAACATATCATTATAACAAACTCACAAGCTTTGTTTCTGAAATTCGAATTTTCATGTTCAAAATTCACCTGTCAATGAGCTATTTTGATGATTGTTCCAAACTCAGTTTTCAGATGAACTTTGATATATCCTCAAACGAATGTTTCATTTTTCATAAGTTGTATTTTGTCTGAAATTCGAATTTTCAAAAACCAAAGTTCCTGTCAGAGAAAGCTCTTTTCAAACAAGTATCAAAATTCAAATTTCTCAAGTCAAAGTTCGTCTGTCAAAGAAGGCTCTTTTCAGACTTATTCATTTTCAATACGAAATTCGAATTTCCAAAGTCAAAGTTCGAATTTTCAAAACAGCATATTAGTATAAATGTTTCAAACTTCATCTGTTAGTGGGTGTTTTTCAAATATTCCATAGATTAACATAGAATCATAGTTTAAAAAAAATCTTTTTGCCAATTCAAAGTCTTTTACTCAATTTAAACATGACTGTAGATTCTACATCTATTCTTGTGCTGGTTTTTACTGAATTCCTCCACTTGAGATCATTTGTGCACCTTTGATATCTTCTCTCCAAGCTCTAGAAAGTTGGTTTAGAATCATCAAAACACTTGATTCAACACGATTGACTTAATTCCAATCCCTACAAGTTAATCTAATCCCAAACTAGCCATAGACACCATTTACACCTCAATCCAACTCCGTATAGAGATTCTGAACCCCTAACACCGTTTTGACCACTTATTGACCAAAACTCACCGCTAATCACCTCTAATTGCCACCAAAGGCAACTGACCACTCAGAGACCAATCATACGTCCAAAACCCCTAAGCCAACTTATCTAAAGAAGTTTCACCCCAAAGGAACCACTCCTCTGAGATTTGACCCCTTGGAACCCCAACTTGACAAATGGGCTACAGGCCCTAAACCAATCTTTCATCATACATAACACATACACACAACATACATAACCACAAACCATATCTCTTTTCCACATATATCCATATAACCATACAATCTATTTTTATACATTCATTACAAATCATTCTATCCTACTTGGCACATAATGCATTTTCAGAATACACAAACTACATAGACTATTCTCACCTACGATGCTACTCCTGCATCTTCTCCAGACTAGTACCAGAATCGTCACCTAAAAGTTTAGTTTATGGGAGAGGGGTGTGAGACGACGTCTCAGTAACCGGGGACAACCACACACATAAGCATATATCCATACATATAACTTGTGCAACACATGAATGCAATGTGAAATGAATGGTATGCATGTCACCCTCGCAGGGACTCCTATCCTTATCCTCCCTAACACATATAATCCACCCTTATCCTCCATAACATATATATATATATATATCCAACCTTATCCTCCCTAACATATAAATGTATATATATCCATCATTATCCTCCCTAACATATATAATCCAACCTTATCCTCCCTAACATATATATATATATATATCATCATATATCAGATCGTCATCACATCATCACCACTCCATCCGCCATATATCATAGTCTCACAATGTAATGTGGTGATCCTCATGTATCATCATATCATCATCATCATAAACATCATAATATCATGTATGCATCATATCATATCATATCATATCAATGTCATCATCACATATCTCATCATCGTAATCATAATCATCATCTAACTATATACATACCATGATATATAAAAATAGTACACACAAACACATCAATATCGTGGTATGAAAGAGACATACATATATAACCGAATGTACGTACTGTTATACAATATAAACAATACAATAAAAACAAACACCCGGTTACCTCAAGTTGTCAATATCGCGCTCATACGAGTTCCACAAGTTTTCTTGAACACCAATCCCATGACTAGTCTTCTCCAAGTAGCCAAACAACCTTAACAATACCACAATTCTTCCATTAACAGAGTATACCAAACATCCAAATTCCACAATTCAACCGTTTTAGCCTAACCCAAGGTTCCAACACCCCTTTCATACATCAATAAGCTCTTAGGGACTATTCAAACACTACTCAAACACATACACCTCGGATTCCCAAGAGCCATAACCGAAAACAACTTAAGGTTAAGCTCAAAATGCACATAATCCCTTCAAAACTCACATCCAAGCAACAAGAACACCAAAACACACTTCATTAACCCCATTTCAAGCATTTCAATAGGTGGATTTCGGCCAGAACCGAAGATCCAACCCAAAAACCAAAAATCCCAAATTTCCAGCCGAAGAAAATGGAGAGGGAGGAGGAGAGAACACTTACCAACTTAATTCAAGCTCTTGAGGTTTGAAAATCACTCCCAAATGCCTGAAATCATGAACCCTAGCTCTACTTCTCGACGCTCCCTTTGTTTTCTTTCTTTCCGATCGTTCGAAATGATCCGGTTTTAAACAAAATTCGCGATCCTCGCCACAGCTCCACCGTGTTCAACCAAAACAATGCCGCTGGAAAGATTCTCGCTACAGCGGCCCTGCTCCTTGCCGCGGTGTAGAGCTCTTCCGAATTCCATTTGAGCCTTCCTCCATCCTGTTTCCTCCGATCTTGAACACAATACCAAGAAAGATGATATGAGGGGTGTTACATCTACAAATTAAAAACTATAACTTAAAAATTAATGAAGAAATAAAAAAAAAATTGTATCACAAGCTTTTGGGTCTTTCAGATTAACAATTAGGAAAAATAACTAGAATGAGAGACACAATTTAACTTATATTTATTTATTTTTAATTTTATAGTTGTTAGTTTTAACTTTTAAGACTCCAAAATAATTATTCATTTTAAAGTTAGGTATTATTTTAAGATTTTATAATTATCTCAGTAATGTAATTTAGATTTTAATTTTTAAGGTTATAAGATTTTAAAATTATTTTAATTGTAATTGTAATATTTTTTTGCTAATGATTACAATTAAAAGATTAATAAATATAGAAAAATATTAATTAATTGTCTTTTATATATATGCCAACTCATCATTTATAGTTACCTCATTTAATAGTGTTAACATTAGCAAGCTTTTAACTATATTTTAGAAGTTAAAAGATTATAATGAAATTAAATAAAATTAAAAAAGTAAAGTGAAATGCGACTCAAAGGGATCAAAAATAAATTTTAACTTAGTAAAATGTAATTTACCTGAATTGTTTTCTATCATTTAACCGGTGACACATCACCATGGCATACACAATGCTGGTTGAGTGGAGTGAAATCAAAATTAAATTTTCTGACATTTACAACCCGTTTGTATTAACTTTTTTAATGAAAAAATCCCTTTTTTTTGGTATATTATAAAAAATCACTTTTAAAAATTTTAATCGTCAATGGGCTGATTTTTATTAAAATTAGGATTGACTATGTTTTCAATTGCAGTTTATATTATTGTGTTCATAAGACAACATCAAATGAATATCACCCGTATGATTCTTGATGCATATAATGTTACAAATGCTTTGCTTCAGCCATTTTGATGCCCCCTTCTATTCAGTGTTGCCCGTTGATTAATTTTACAGATGCTTGATGCTACACAGGGATGCCTCCCGTACAGATACAAATTTCCAGGCCATATATCTTTTCCAGTAAACCATTCTGCACCTCCAGGACATGGGCAAATTTAAATGATCACAACATTCCAACAACAATTTCACCTTTGCTTCTTTGAATGAATAGCTAACCCAAGGTCCTTGCATAGCTCTTCATCAGGTTGCAAGCTACCTGGATCTGCACCAAATAGTCTTCTAAATACTTCACACCCAGAAGCTACTTGATGGAGACATGCTGATGTATCTTGCAGTTTCCTTTTCAAATATGAAGAAGCAGACATACAGTTTCTTGAAGAACTCTCAGAAAATTTTCCTGCAAATGGACTGTCCAACTCAGCAGCCTTAAGAAACCGTTCTGTGGCAGCCTCCCATGATAGCTCATATCTCTGAGCATCGGTAAGTAGGGCAGGGTCTCCAGTTAGTGCCTCCATTGTCGCTTTAACAAACCCATTGCTGTCATCATATGTCTTACAGTTTGGAAACTGCTTGAAGAAGTCATTTGAGGGATGGTTGGCACATACAACAATTTTGCCCATTGCTAAAGCTTCTGCTGTCGTTGTGCAAACCACATCTGTTGTGCTTGGATTCAGAAACAATCTGTAACTGGGAAACATAAACATAATGAATTAACGTTTGCATTCTCTAAGTGACAAAATCTATAATTTGGTCTTTGAAAGATATCATTGATTTGAGTCTTTCCAGGGGAAAGCAATTGCAAGTTTAAATTTCTTCATTTTAGGTCAGTTTAGTATTTTAGTGAGCCTACAAAAGGAATAATGCAAATTGCAAACTCAAATTAGTGATATTTTTCAAGTACCAAAATGTGAATTTACTCTTCTCCAAGATGTTTTCCATCTTACACAGGGTCGTTTACGAGGAACATCTAAAAAATCCTCAATGAAAGAAAAAGAAGGGAAGCTTAGAGAATTAAGTGAGGGGATAACTCTTCCAATGTAAAAATGCTAATCCATTGTATAAAAAAAGTGGTAATCCATTAGCTGATTACTGCTTTCTTATTATCTTGGTAAAACTGCAGTTGAAGCGAGATCAAAGTTGAACTAATATAATTATAAAGGACAGACTGGGGCAAAGTTGGCTTTTTCCAGCATAGACCTAAATGATTTTTAACTTAACATGAATGATATTGATATATTTTAGCACATTTTCGTTTTCCTAAAACTGGCTTAGCATGTAATCATTCATGATAAGCTTGAGTAACTTCCAAGTAAGTTAATATATAGTTTGATGTCTTAATATGTTGCTTAGATGTTATGGTGTCTATAATAGACAAATTAATTCAACCTCAATCATTTCTTTAGGATAAAAAAAAAGGAAAAAAAAAACTAAATCCTTTTTCTTTTCCATTGATGCACCTCAGGAACCTTTTTCTAACCAAATTCACATTTCATCTATAATCTTTTAAATGAAATTTCAAAAAAAGAAAAAAGAAACTGACATTTCAAACACCTGGCAAAATCAGTTTGCATGATGAAGCTTACTCGTGAAATATAGGATCTACATGATCACGTCCTGGGTGAACTCTAACTGTCAGTTCCAAGTTTTTCACAGCTTCTTGAACTTCATCCGAATCTTCTCCACTACCAAACAAATCAACCTCAAGCCCTGCTAGATCATTTTGGTGGTCACTGAGAAGTTTGATCAGCTCCTTGTAGCCTTTGCTCCATACCATCTTTCCAATATAGTATGCACCTTTGTTAAAGACATGATCTGCGTTCAGTAATTGTTCCATCTTTCTCTTCCCAATTGCAAGGCATTTGGGATTCACTCCATGAATGTTACATATGATGGAACCATTGTAATCCTGGGTGGCAGCAGAAAGCCTAATAACCTGAAATCAAATGGATAATCAACTCTAAAAGAGCACACAATGCTTTTAAGTTGATAGTACAATTCTTCTGACCACTAACAATAAGAATGATGTCTCATTTTTACCGGCATGGAATTGACTTTCATAGGAACCTTTTAGCATGTAAAGTAACAATTCAGAGGACGCCCTCATGTTAGCATTGGTTTCTTCCTAGCAAACAAATATGGCAGTGAACATAAAATTATATCTGACCTAACCAAATATAAACAGCAGTGACTATTCAGATTAAAACATGCGCTGATTGATAAAAAACAATAACAGACAGATATAACACTTTATCTCAGACAGTAGAATACCATGAAATTTGAGTCAAGCAGTAGACCTACATATTAGTCTTTTGTCTCCAAATAGCAATCTAAGTAGTAGAGTACCATCGAATGAGGGATTTTTTAAATATTATAATAAAATTATTCATAAGCCTTTACTCTAACATCACAAATTTTTGAGTTAAAATGATTGTGAAATGATGGATACTCAAGTGGAATGGGGAATCCTTTCCCAAAAGTCAGCTATTGACGTAGGAGAACCACTCCATTCAAATACCTCATAGAGCATCTCATACTACTCAATCCTTCAACCTCATGCAATATATAAGAAATACAGAAAACTGTAAATCCTTTCAATCTGTTTAATTTGGGTGATACAATTTAGAAAATGCTTGCTCACTATTCAGTTTCACAACAACCAAAGCATAAATTTAACAGCATTAGCAGACAGTTAGCAATGTCACTAACAAGAAGATCATCCAATTTATATTGACTTATCAAAATTCAAGATGTATTGTCTTGAAATGCTAGCTTCATCAATTTTTGAAGTAAAGGCCAGAATGCTAAGGTATAAAATAGATATACTATTTTCCATAATGATATAGAAACTTACCTTGTGACAATATATGTCAACAAGCCATTTGTTTATATGTTTAAGCAAAAATGCTTGCATTCTTCCTTCATTCTCTCTCTTCACATATTCCACATAGTTTGTGTGAATAATACCTATAACTAGCCGGAATTTATTCTTCCATCTTTTTCCATGGTAAAACCATGTCAGGTGCTCAGGCTCCTCTAGAACAGCAATATCTGCCTCTTCATCAGGGATAGCTTCTGAAACATCTCCAACTCCAATTATGCTCCTTTTATCTCTAGAATACTACATTATTTGTTATATCATAAATTAGAACTACGTGCATGAGAAAGAGGTACCATCATTGCAATTGGCAAACACTTATTTCTCACATAATTGTAATTAGATGACAAAAATTCTACACGTTGACAGATATTTCCAACCATTCACCAGACAGATTGACTAAATTCAATGGATATTAATCATTAATCACTCATGAGAAAAGCATACCACTACAAATACACTAGTAAATCAACATAGGTACAACCCTCAACTCCACCCAAAATCCTTTTCTCTATTTGTGTGTATGCCTGCAAATTGTCCTTGTTCATGGAAAATGTGATACAACGAAAGCATTTAAGCAATGATCACCTTTGCGGGATAAAATCGTATACTGAAGCAAGATGCAAACCCAATCCTCTCTTCAAGCCAATGTTGTACGTATTTCTCTTGGTCCAAAGGTGAAGCGAATGTGATATTGTTTGTATACACTAGTCCTTGATCTTTCAAAGATATCCAAGGGATCACCAACGTGACATCTTTTTTGCCGTCTTTGGAAAGATATGCAGCACGAAACAGAGGATTCACAGCAGTACCAGTCAACCATGGAAGGCTGGCAGTAGTGAAAATTGCAATATGCCGTTTCCTATCCATTTGAATATTAGCTTTAAATATGAAATCTCATACTTCTGAAGCTCCTTGTATATGAAACTCACCTATTAAATCCAGCTTTAAAATTAGCACTAGCTATGCATAACAATGACTACATAATCAAACATTTAAGCACAGCTTGAGGAAATTAGCATCAGCAACTTGAATAAACATAAAATGAGAAGTGAACTCAAACTGCTCAAGAAATAATAAATTTGTCCCCTCTACAATTCCAGAGAAAGGAGGGATTTCAAAGTACTGACATAAGAAAAAGGAATCCAATGAAAGAAGAGCGCCGGTGCTAGAGAAGAATATCTAGTTTTTCCATTCATACTGGCCAAATGTTACATAATCATCATAAACCATCATGCTAGGGTATCAAAAAATTATCATTTTTAATGACCAAAAGGAATTTGTGCTACTTTGAACAAAGAGTATAGAGTCTATAAAGATTTATGCGTTAAAATAAGAATGATTCCAACTCAAGTCGGGGCCTGATTGGCTATGCTGCGCTTTCTTTTAAAAAAATTAAATGTCTGACTCTGACCAACATGGAAAAAATTAGTAAAAATAATAATTTCTCATAAATGCCCAAAGGCAAGCAAAACCAGTAGGTAGCAGCAGCCCAGTTTTCGTCCTTTTCAGTTTCTCAATGATGAACATACCAAAAAATTCACCCTTCACATAGTTGCAACACAACAAATAGACCGACCAAACGTATGAAACTGTCATAGATATTTATTTCATGTAAAGTACCCTAACACAACCTCTCAACTGCCCAAAGTTGAAAACGAGAAATTAGATCCTTACATGGCAAAAAATTACAGAACAGAAATGTACCTTGAAGAGTTCTTCAATAAATTAACCAAACAGGAACATGAAGAGAGCAAGAGAAGTGATTTCAAAAGAGAAATAGATTGTCGAAATTTGGAGAGAAAGCGAAGGGAGAAGCTGAACAGAGTTCTAGAACGTGAAGGAAGAAAAAGAATATACTCTCTTGGACTGGGGGTATGGATTGGTCTGGTGTGTTTGCTTCAACTCTCAAGGTATCGGTAATTCGTTACAACTTCGAAGGTGATTTTCCTTTTGACCAAACTTGGAAGTTGATAGAGAAATGGCTTTTTAAAAATATTATCAATTTTTGCATTACTCATAATTCAATTTGAAAATGAAAACGTTACACCGTCAAATATAAATTAGATATTGACTATTGACGTACCCACATTTCAAAAAAGAAAAGGTACTCATATTCTATATACATTAGGTATAATATACGTGGGACACGTATTATTAGTTTTTTTTAAATATTCTACAATAATTTAAAATTTTATGAAAACAAAATTTTTTAATTTCTTATTTTAGATATTTTTATATTACTTTTAAAATACTTATATAAAGCTCAATTTTTTAATTTTTTTATCTTTACTACATTAATTGGTTGAATGCATATATAAATTATATATATTGTATTTATATGTTAAAATTTTAAAATTTATCGTATCCAATACTCATATCCTTGTTTGTGCATCATAGGATATAAATCATGATTTTTAAGAATTATTATTTATGTGGCCAAAAAAGAATTATTATTTATTTTTTATCTTTTTTATTTTTATTAGTTTATTTATAATAATTGATATTCAAAATTCTAATATTCAAAAGGTTGAATTATAAGTAATAAATAGTAAATAACAATTTGTGTATTTTTATGAAATTTATTGAATTTACGGTCTTGTATTAAAATTCATTTATTCTACATAATGCATTTTCCAAATTTATTTTCGTTTAACTTTTGTACCATGTCATGTCATCATATACTGATTGCAACTTGCAAGAGTTATGGTCTAACATTTCCGTTTGGACCATTTGTTGAATCAATTAGATATGTTTTTATCTCAATTATATACTGTTTAAAGATAAATTGTATTATTTATAATTTATGAATAATATATTTTGTTCTAGGTTTTATTATATTTATTAAATTGTTAAATATTATCTAAGGATATTTAAAATTATGGTTTGATTCAATTTTCAAAACCTAACTAGACTAAACTATGCCAGTGTTCGAAAAACTTATGCTACTTTTACTAAGAAGTGAGTTTACTTCGATTTTTTGTTGGTTTGGATGAAGTTTAAATGAATTTTTTATAATAAAAATAATAATAATAATTTTTAATATGTATTGTTTTATAATCTTTTAAACTTCAACAATTTATTTAAAAAGTTAATTAATATTTCTAAATTTTAATTTCTTGTTAAAAATAAAAATGGCATTCTCATGTTAAAAATTATTTTTGTAAATATAATTTGTTAGAATTGCTGACTTCCCAAAATGGGGTGAATTGAGAAATTTAAAATTTTTCTACAAAAACATAAGATCACAGTGAAAGTAAAATTTTGTAGAAGAAGCAGAGTGCAATGAAAATGAATGTAAATACAAGATAAGAGAAGAAAGAACTTGGAAATTTATCCTAATTTGGTCTGATCCACTTGACCTATGTCCAGTCCCCAAGCTACCACTTGAAATTTTCACTATCTGCAAGAATTTAACAGACTCCTTGCAATGTCTCAGTACAAACTCATGCTCTGTTTTTAGAATACTCAAACTTTTTTACTCAACACTCTTACAAACATTTCTCATTTCTTTTTGTAATTCCCCTTATAAAGAATCATTCTTCCAGATAAAGAAAAGATTTTTATACAGAATAAATACTTTCTAGAATATGGTGGATATGAAAGTTAAAGTGTAGTAAATGCAATGTGTGGATAAAAGGCTTTGACACAAAAAATTTAGCAAAATAATTATAAAGATAAACTTAAATTTGTTGTTCACAACTTTAAATGAAGTTTTATTTATAAATTTGTAACTTAGCTAGTCGTTAGACACAAGATGTAACCGTTAGAAACTTTAACCAACGGTTACTCTGTAGAAATAGCCGTTCACCAACCGCATTTAAAGCATATAACATGTCAAAATTTGAATTTTGGGATACAACAAACAAATTTCATAAAGACAGAAGGTTAAGTATTTCAACATTGAACTTCAACATTCGCCTATTCAAGTGTGACATTTGAATTTTGAATTTGTTAAAGATATTTTATGTTAGAATATACAAATTTTTATATCAAAAGTGCATCTGTTGAGTTTGAATAGTTATCTCATATTTTTACAGTGCACTCGAAATTCGAATTTCAGAAGTTAAAATTCTTCTTTAAGAGACATATTCAACATGGCACATAAGTTCTTCTTTTTGAAATTCGAATATTGAACTATAAAGTTTTTCTGTCATGCTCTAATGAAATCCATAAGTTCTTATTTTAAAATTCAAATTTTGAAGTCCAAAATTCGTTTGTTAGAGAAGGTGAATCTGAACTCTCTTTGAACTTTACCAATATTTAAATTTTGAGTAAATTTCATACGAATTTAACACATATTCACTAACAATATTTAGTCCGAAATTTGAATTTCATAACTAAAATTCGTCTATAAGAGATAAAACCTTTGTATATTCGAATTTCATCAAGTAAAGTTTAAATTTTACACAAAATACACATAAGTCAATAGCAAAATTCATTTGTTAGTCAGTATTTTTTAAATTTAATATATGCTAACATAGGATAACTATGAAATTACTTGTTTAAGTACAGTGACAACATAAATGAGTGAGAATCAAAGCTTTTTACCCAGTGTACATAGTGAAAAATTCTAATAACTAAGTTTTCACGCGTTTTTCATTGAATTTTTTCACTTTGTCATTTAATACTCCTTTAATATTTTTCTTTCCAAGCTATAGTTGTTTGAAATTATTAAAACTTCTGATTTAACATAATTAAATCTAGATATTTTACTATGATTTTTCTTTATTTTGTATGGAAATTATAATTTATATTTATATTTCATATTTTATATTTTTTGAAAATAAAATTCTTTCAAATTAAGAATGAATTGTTAAAATTATGGATACCATTTGAAAAATAATATTTTTATATCCAAAAGAAAAAATTCATATCTAATAAGAAATAATAAAAAAAAAATATTTTTTGATAACCAATAATATATATATTAAAGCATATATTTTGTCAATATATATATTAATATTAAGTTTGGTTTGGTTGTTGTTTTAAAGGCTCAAAACCAAACCAAACCAAATGAATCAATTTATAGGAAAAATTAATCTATTCATATCCTTTTTATCAATAAAATGGATTATTGCTGCAACTGGACAACTTTAATCCCATAATTATTTAACCATAGCAGCTATGTTCGACAGTCTACAATTTTTTCTTTGGTAAACAAAGGGCCAAAACCGCCAAGTCAAAGGGTCTTAAACATGTACAAGTGTTAAATTAATATTAGCAATTTTTTTTTAATAGAGTTCTAAATGAGGGACAGCAACAAAACTTTTTATAAGGCCCAACAATCGAATGTCATTTTATTAGTCAATTGCTGCTGTCTCCCATTTATAACTGGTCTTTAACAATATATAACCCCAATGTTTATTATTTACAAATAAACTTCAAGAATATACAACTAAAGTCTTACAAAATCTGTACGTAGGGTTTCTTTTCTATTTACAACTAGACTTAACAATTTATAACTCCAGTATTGATTTTTTGCAACTGAACTTCTGTAATCTAACTAAGGACCTAAGTTTTTCATTGTATTTTTCTAAATTCAGAGTCCTTCAATGTAGATATGCTTCCTTTATTGTGATTTTTCTTTGCTTATCTCCTCGTCTGCCTTCAAGTTCAAGCTGTCCATTCCATTTTGCTGGTGTCATGTTTTTTTTGGGCCAAATTTTGCCGATGTCATTAAAAGAACAGGATGCATTTCCCCCCCCCCCCCCATTGCACTCGTTAATTATTCTTTTTAAATACGGTGAAAGGCTTTTTAAAAAAATTTAAAAATCATAGAATTCAAATTTTAATTTTTTTTGCTAAAACTTCAAAACAATCATAATTACTTTTAAAAATTAAAATTATCATCCTATTTTATAAGATTTATCATTGAACTTCAAGACTGAAATTTAGAAAGTTATTATTCAATTTATATTTTTAAAATATGATAATATTTTTTTCTAAAATCTAGCAATAAGTCTCTAAATTATCATTCGAAGTTGAATACAAAAACTGATAAGGGTACACTTTGAATCGCCTATCCTAAATTACAACAATGACATTGTGTAACTACCATATAGAGAAAATATTTTGGTAAAAAAAAAAAAACTAGTATGGAGATAATGTAATACAGAAATTCCAATACAAAAATTACAATGCTATTTAGGAATAGGAAGCAAAAGATACGACAAATCAGAGGGAATTTACGGATAGGGGCAGTAGTGCAATCCAATTCACATATCAATACCTGGACAAAAGTTACAGAAAACATAATACATTATTTCAATTCACAGATCAATGTATAACTCATTTGCAAGCATATGAATCCACAAATCAATTCACCCACATAAATATTCGCTTAAAAAATATAGATTTCATGAGCTTGAGTCTACGGGTTTGTTCTTAAGCCAGTGCCAAGTCCTCATCTAGCCTGGCTTGAAGTGCCCTTGTAAAACCGAGCCAATTGGACCTTGAGGCCACTTGCACAGCCTTTACTTAGCTCTTATCATTCACTTGGCTAAGGAGGGAAAAAGGAGAGAAAAGAAAATAGAGGGAGAGAAAATGGAGAGAAGAAAAGTGGAGGAGAGTGATTTTTTTTCCATACGTTTAGTTGAATAGAAGAAAATAGTAAAGAGAGAAAAGTGATTAATTTTACATTGATAATAATACCCTTATTATTTTTAGGAAAATACTTACATATAATAAAACTTATTATTCTACCATACTATTTATATAATTTTCATATCATATTAATAAATGAAATTAAAATATAGTTTTAATTTTAATCTTAATTTAAAATTATTTTATTCAATCTTAATTTTTTAATTTTTAAAATTATGTTTTATACATTGATTTCAAAAATTTTAAAATAATGCTAAAATTGAAAAATATATAATGTATCAATATTTAAATCTAAAAATAATATAAGTATTTTCCTCATGATGAAAAAAATTGATGAAATAATTTTGGAAGGAGAGTTTTTTCTCTAAAATTTCTTTATTTTTGAGGGAAAAAGTTAAAGAAAAAACATGTAGGATCTATATATTTTTTCCCCCTCTTATTTTTTTCTCCATAAAAGAAAATATAATTTTCTCCTCATTTTTTCCTTCTATTTTTCTCTCCTCTTGCTGACCAACGAAAAGTGGCCTAAAACTAAAAGTGACCAAGCAGGCCTACCTTTCACTCCATCCTACTCCCACGCAATAAAGCAACTAAAATGGCAGTATAGACTTGAAAGGATTGGGTTCTTTGGAAAAAGGGGTTTGCAAGTGAACATGATTTCAAATTGGGGATTTAGGTTAAAGGACCGATTTCTGATTCAAAACGCACTGTTTTGATTCTCCAAAGTGGTGTGTTTTGATTACTTGAACAACAACTCTTAGGGCCAAATGCATATATCATTTTACCTCAGTTAAACATTGTGTCCCTCTCTGGTCAAAACAATTGATCATTGGTTATCCACCTAAAAAGGATATTTGCGTTTTTTGTAGTAAGTTTTCAACAAGGTGGTCAGTATTGGTTAAAATAAAAAGGCACTCAGTCAAATTTAAATCATGAAAGTTATTTTAAAAAAAAAATTCAAAACAAAAGGTTAAAAAGTTACACTTCAAGATCATAAGTTACAAATATTTAATATAAAAATTTTAAAATTTGAAAATTATGTCAAATTCCTTCCCAGTAAAGACAGTATAAAATTCAGACTAAAAATTGAAAAAGTAAGTGTTGAAAGCTAAAATTCTCTCACAAATTAATGTTGGATAGAAGATTTTCAATTCCAAATTTGTTCTAGTGTATCATTGACTATAAATAATATGGCCAATGCCTTTGCCATGTTATTCATATTTGTCAAGGCATGTCTTTATTCAACATTAGCTTTTGTTTTTATATCACTAGTGCGAAGTTTTTTATTTAAGGTTTGAAAATTTAATTCTTAATGGAAATGGGAATGAAAATGATACAACTTCTAATATTATGTATAAACAAGTTTTTAACAACTTAGGGAGCATGTTGTTGTACATTATATCTATTATTAATATGATATATCATCATTCTTCTATTTTGATAGTGTATTATGAATAGATGCAGACATGAAAAATTTTAATTTATTATATCAACTAATTTTCATATTATATATTAACACTTAACTTAGCCAAAAAAAAATCTTTACATATCTTCTCATATATGATAAGATAAAGAATTAACATAATTACAGATATAATTATTCATAATATATATCAATAATAGTAATCAATATAATTTTTTAGTTTATTATATATTGCACAATACCGACATTAATAAGGTGGCATCCTAATAAATTTTGTATTAGATATCCATATCTATTTTTCCTTAAAAAGAATAAAATAAAAGTTATACACACGTATATATACATACAGTTTTGCAAGTTATATCCTTATAGACATTTTTTTTTTCAATAAATATAGCCTTATAGACATATTTATACATTCTAATGTGGGGCCAACCAAGATTAATGGATATTAGTTGTCGACTTGTCGGGTAATCCTTTTCTTTTTGGTCAAAATTGGTAGGGTAATATGATTATGATATAAAACTAAAAAATTACGGAAAGGCAAGAAAGTTCGTGAAGATAATCAAACAAAGTTCTTATTTATTTCAAGGTTCCAATTATTTGGTAAATATTTATTGGTTCCCAACCAATTTAAGAGTTACAATTATATAAAGAGAAGAATTAATCTATATATTTATATATTTTATATAATCTTTGAAAGTTATATATTAATTATCAAAAAATTCCAAATAAATCATTTTTTTTTCTGAGATTATAGAGTTTTAAATGTACAATTCATTGTAGAATTCTCTCTCGTGTTTTTTTTCAATCAACAGAATTCGTTGTGGAATTCTAGAAAAAGGTTCGGGAGATCACACCATATGTTACTATTTGAAATATAATATTGGACAATCCTATATAATATCATCAGCAAATGAGTACAAGATTAATGGATAATGGTTGACCCGGTAAGAGATGGCGACTTGCCTAATTTTAACTGCTTGCCCTTCCCAAGTTCCAACGTCGGATTCCTTGCTTGTTTGGGAACATTTGCTACTTTTCCTCAGTTCAGTTGCTCGTTTTTACATAAACCCTACCATTGCCCTATCAATCTGATTATTAACCAAAGAGATCATTTTATTCGGTGACCATATACCGTTTCAACCTCTCGTCCTAGCATCTTCAGAATTGGTAGGTAATTTTTTCAGCTTTGATTTGGATTTTTTTTTTTTTGATAAAAGACGAACCCAAAACTAGCCTAGCCTATATCCAAACTGATCCCACTACAATCCTTACGTAAAACCTCATGCAAATTATTTAAAGGCTGAAAAAGAAAGTAAAACCCAGGCATGGCCCTAAGACCCTCTTTCGCCATCAAGTCAGCAGCACCATTCACACGTCGGCCAATATATTTAACACGAACCTCCCATTCCCTCTGAAGCATCTCTTTAGCCTCCCTAATCACATAAAAATCACCATGCTCTTTACTACACTCATGAAGTAAAAGTTCCACAGCTTCCATGGAGTCTGATTCTAACTCAACTCGTCTATACCCTCTATCCCAAGCCAACTTCAACCCATGCACACACGCCCAAAGCTCTGCAATTAGAGGATCTCCCTCCATCAATCTGCACATAAATCCCGATAAATAACCTCCATTGCCCTCTCTTATAAGACCCCCACAAGCAATACTGTTACTCAAATGAGAATATGCACCATCTACATTGACCTTCATAAAATCCTGCGCAGGAGGCTGCCATGAAGCCACATAACCCCCAATACTAACACCGTGCCTTCCACGATGGAACTTTTGTTGAGCTTCCCTCATACTATTAATAATAACCCGAGAGCTTAAAATCACCTCTTCATTCCTAATTCTACAATTCTCAAAAACAAAAAAGTTCCTTCGCTTCCACAACCACCAGCAAATAACAGCAAATAAATCCTCCCACCCCTCCGCATTTTGACCATTCTGGTTTGTTAAATTCCATCGCAACCAGTCAATCAAATCATCAGTGAAGAACCTACAATGTGCATCAGATTGAACAACACCCTTCCACAGACTTCGAGTATATTCACAATCTCTAAGCACATGCAAAATGGTTTCCACTCCTTTCTTACAGCAAGGGCAAATATCATCAGTACTCAAGCGTCTTTTCCTTCTCGTAGCGTTAGTCAGTAGAACCTTACGAGTTGCTAACCAAAGAAAAGATTTACAGCGTTGAGGGATATTCAACTTCCACATCCTGCTCCAAAAAGGATCCTCATCAGCACTACAAGCAAGGTGGTTGTAGGCAGACTTTACCGTAAAAAACCCACTTTTCTCCCATATCCATCGAGCCTCACTACCATCATAACTCACTTCAATTCCCTCCTTGACGTCCACCCAAGTTTTCTTAATCCCTGCCCACACATTAGATCCCGGCCGCTTCAAATCAATACTGGGGATTAAATCTGCCCCACATTTATATTTGTCTCAAACAACACGAACCCCAAAATCATCACGTCTCTTAACCAAATTCCAGCCCAACTTCATAAGGAAAGATTTATTTTGAACATGTGCGTGTCGTAAGCCAAGTCCTCCACGACGTTTAGGCTGACAAACAGCCTCCCAAGCAACTAAAGGAACCCTCCGTCTATCTTCCGTGCTACCCCACAAAAATCTACGGTTACATTTATCCAACTCTTCACAAGTACTACTAGGTAACGAGGAAGTTTGCATCACATATCCCGGAATGGCACTAGTGACTGAGGAAATGAGAGTGGTACGACCTGCTAGTGAAATAGAATTAACCCTCCAGCTAGAAAGTTTCTTCTTAACTTTACCGATCACCTCATTAAATGAATTCTTTGTAACACGTTGATGGTGTAATGGAACCCCCAGATACTTCCCAAGGTCCCCAGTTTGAGTAAACCCCAAGGCTTCACTTATCTCAGTACGTCTGGTGTGACCCACATTGCTAGAGAAGAAGATTCTGGTTTTAGAAACATTCACCTTGAGTCCAGAACTACAACAAAAAGCATTTATACAATCAACAATCACATTCACCTGTTGGAGAGAAGCCTCCGAAAAAATCATAATATCATCTGCAAAAAATAAATGCGAAATTGGCGGTCCATTTTTTGTAAGCCTGATGGCCTTCCAATCTCCAGAGTCAATTTTCATTTGGATCAAATGAGCCAATTTTTCCATGCAAATAACAAAAAGATATGGCGAGAGAGGATCTCCTTGCCAAACTCCTCTAGACGAATGAAAAACTTCCTCTTTCTCCCCATTCCAAAGTAATTGCATATTAGCAGTAGAAACACAATAAGAAATTAAGTCAATAAGCTGCTGTGGTAACCGCAATTCCTCCAAACAATGGATTAGAAACCTCCAATTAATTCTATGATAAGCTTTTTCAAGGTCAATCTTGATAGCCATGAAACTTTTCCTCCCCTTCATATTTCGCATAGAGTGTATCACTTCCTGAGCCACAATAATATTATCTGAACTATGCCTTCCAGGGACAAAGCTACACTGATTAGGTGAAATAATTGAAGGAAGGAACTTCTTCACTCTATTAGCAACTATTTTAGTAACAATCTTATAGATCACATTACAGAGACTTATTGGTCTTAAATCTCTGAACGTTTCAGGAGGTTCCTTCTTAGGAATAAGAACAATCAAGGTATCATTAACCTCTTTAATCATATAAGGATTAGCAAAAACATGCTTAATGAAATTAACAACCGAGGTTCTTACCGTACTCCATTGGTTTTGAAAAAATAGAGCATTAAAACCATCTGGCCCAGGCGCTTTAAGTGAACCCATACCAAACAAAGCACCTTTAATCTCCTCTTCATCCACCTCCTTGGCACAATCACGTAAATAAACTTCTTCCACCATCGGGAAATTGACCGAGCAATCAAGCATCTCTCTCACTGCTAGCTCCTCTGTAAAGAGGTGAGCAAAAAATTTAGTGGCCTCTTTTTTAATCTTTTCCGCATCATAAAGCCAAGAGCCATCCTCATCACAAATAGCCTCAATTTTATTCATCTTTCTACGTTTATTAGCATAAGCATGAAATAATCTGGTATTATGATCTCCATTCACATTCCACTCCATCCTAGCCTTCTGGGCCCAAATTAAAGAATCTTGCAGCATTACATCTTCAAACTCCTTCCATAGCTTCAATTGCAAGTCCTCATACTTTCTTGCATCTTGTCCCCTAGCAATAGCTCTAGAAATGCCATCCATCCTTCTCAAAAGTTGCCGCTTTCTCACCTCTGTGTGACCAAAGGTATTACTGTTCCAATGCAAGCAAGCCTCTGTAAATTTACCAATATTCGTATTCCAATCCACTTGGTCGTTCCACTCTCTTTGTACGAAATTTTCAAACTCGCCATGTAGCACCCATGAAGCAATGAAACGAAAAGGACGATGCCTCTTAGCATGTGAGTCACTATTCTTCAGTTTTAAGAGAAGGGGTCTATGATCAGACTTGAAGAAAGGTAAATGCGTAACAGTTGCATCAGGAAAAGCTTGCTCCCACTGATCATTACAAAGCACTCGATCTAGCCTTGCTTCAGAGCTTCCCCGTTTCCAAGTAAATCCTGGTCCTCTAAATCCCATATCATGCAAATTGAGAGAGTCATACCACTCAAAGAACAGTTTATCACACGAGAGCCTGTTACGTGCTAGAGACTTCCTTTCACATTCAAACAAAGTTGCATTAAAATCACCTCTAAGAACCCAAGGACCTTGAATGGAGCTACTCAATCTAAATAATTTAGGCCAAAGTTGTCGTCTAACACTGCCATTTGGACATGCATAAACAATAGTGAAAAACCAAGAAATACCCCTATCAGCATCCACACTCAAGTGAATGAACTGAGAGTGACTTTCGAGGACATTAATACTCCAACCATAAGCATCCCAAAGGCACCATATCCCACCACTATATCCTTCCGCATCAACTACGGTACTATGCTGAAAGCCTATATTTTCAATTCTTTGTTTCATATTTTGCTTATCACACCGAGTTTCTAGAATTGCAACAAAATCCACATTATAATGTTTTTTCACTTCTTGGATCAGGGACGGAAAACTCTTCACCCCTGTTCCTCTTGCATTCCAAAGAATGCAATTCATAAAGATACATTCTGATCAAGACGACTAGTATGGTCAACCACCATGACTTCGTCCATACTAATACCATTATCCTCGGTCACTAGATGATTTACATCAATATGGTCATCCATGGCATTCTGAAACTCATCCCGTTCACGTGAAGAAGATGATGAATTTGGTCTTCTAAGGTCAGCTCTAGCCACTTGTTTAACTTCACCCCTTTCTGTATCCATTTCACTACCTATAAACCCATCATCCATGCCCTTTAACTCACCATTGGCTACCCCGTCCGAAAGTCCATTTTGTAGAATAGAAAAATGGTTGTGAGTATAAATGGGAAACATCTTTAATACCCAACGTGGCTGTCCTTTCCTCTTTATCTAGAGTAGGTGCTTTATTTTCTTTTCCTATTAGACTAGGCTTGCTGGGCTTCTTTCTTTTTGATCCAACTGGGGCCCACTCCCTTTTATTATTATTAATTTCCTTATCAAAGTTCCTCCTTGCATACTCCGTTGACCCAATTTTAATCCCATCATTACTCCTCTTAATATCCATCCCACGTGCCCCTTTTTGTTTTACTTCCTCAATCATTATTCCGTTATGATTTCGAGACTGATTCCCAGACACTATCTTTTGCTGATTCTTCGGCATATTTCCCCTTCCTCGTAATCCCTTCTTTTCCGCAGTCATGATACTATCCCGAAGATTACGGTGAACCAGCATCCCCGGTCCCCGTCCATTCACTGTACCTTCTCCTTCCATAGTCGTCGATGATGACGCCGCCGTATTCCCCAAGCCACTCCCCTCATTAACTGCAGATGTGTTACCAAGACCCCCTTTAGCCGGTGCCATGTTACCTGCTCCTTCCTTACATACAATCCCTCCGTGCCCTACCATAGTTTCTTCACCTTGCTTTGAGGGACACTTATCACAAACATGGCCATATTTTCCACAGAAAAAACAAACGAGATGTAACCCCTCGTAAGCTATTGCCCGATCTTCCCCGAACGCCGAAATGAATGGGAGGAGAGGCTTCTGTAAGTCAATCTCAACACAAATTCTCGCAAAACCTCCTTTATCATATATTGAAGTTGACCAATCCACTCTGATCATCCGCCCTATCATGTTACCAACCCTCCTTAGCGACTCAACATTATAAAACTCCATCGGTAAATCAATTAAACGAACCCAAGTAGCAATCTTCCTCTGCGTATCAGCTTTCCACGGATTGAAATTAGGGCGCCAACGCTGAACTAAGAGGTAATGATCATTAATCATCCAAGGACCTTCTTGAAAGGCATAATCTCTATCCTCCTTATTTGTAAAAGAGACAATAAAGTAGCCATTGCTTAACGGCACAACTTTTAAATCTCCCTGTGGCTTCCACATCCTCAAAACTCTGTCCCTAAGGATATGCCTTGGAATATCATGTCCTAAAAGTTTAACAATGAGAGAGTTCATCCATGGTTTGCACCATGAAGCATATTCCTCCGCTGTAAATGAAAGAACTGGCCATTTATTCTTAGCAAAAGTCTCAGCACATCCCTCCTCCTCAGATTCATCACATTCGTCCCTCCGTTGCTCCATGCTATTCATCTTATTAAAATAATCCTTCCATCCATTCACCATATCTTCCTCCTCATCATGTTTTACAAGAAAGCCATGACCTCCCACGGCCATCAACCTATCCTTATAGGATGATGGTAGCATCCTCCTTCTACTAGGGCAAGCTTCCACATTCCCTGCTGCCTTCATAGACTCCTGCAAACCATCCGAACAACCAAAAACAAAAGTTGCCTTTTCGAAGCCGAAATCGGACATTTTGTCTCTCTCTCTACCTCCCCCACGATCACCATCCACCTCCCCTCTACCACCACCACCACCACTACCACCACCATGGTCTCCGCTCTCGCTCTCGCTCTCACTCATCCTTCGCTTTGCTCGAATCTCCGCTTTGATTTGGATTTTAATCCCTTGATTCTTTACGGGAAGTTCTCAAATGGATAATAAAGAGAAGGGGACCCATATTTTCCATTTCTACCGTTTGATAACAAAGAAAAATTTGTTATCATTTGTGATTCAGAGGATATGGTAAGATGATCAATCCTCAACTTAGGTGTATGATTTTGACGTTTGCCTGTCTTTCTACGTCTTCTTCTTCTTCTTTTTTTGTTTCTCTCGGGAACCAAACAGATCATTTCCCCTGCTTCCCAACAATTCCTTTGGAAGCAACAGTGAATTCGTGGTTTCTTGTCTTGTGCTAGTTCTGCTATTTATCATCAAAATCGCTCATTTGAATTTGAATTCGAGAGTTCTGTAGAGTGCTTCAGAAATAAAGTTTTTTCAGCTTTTGATTTTATATTACTCAGCTCAATGCCTCAATCTGTATTTGCCGGAGATATTGAACTCCTATTTGATTTCAATATGCTCACTTTTTAAAGTTTCAAGTTTCACCATGAAAAAAATCTGTCCATTTCAATCTCTCTCTCAGATTTTTTTTTTGCTCTCCTAAAATAGTAAATTTCAGGCATGTCATTAGCAGTTGCACTAGGAGATTGAATCACATTATATTTCTTTTTTTATGTCCCGAAGCTATTATTTTATTACTCATGCATCTTTCTTCTCTGATCATAAATTTTTTAAGAGATGTTGATGGGTCACGCCCATAGTATATCGGATGACCTGTGGTCACAGAAGGATCAAATACTTGCAGAGCCTATATCTGAATTATGTGATGAAGATGGTGAAGATTGTTCAGAGCAGATACTGTATTCAGCTTCTTTTCCTGAACATGCAAGCAATTGCGTTCAATACGACACTGTGATATGGCTTTCCATCTCATTATTGCTGGTTTTAGCTTGGGGTGTTGGCATTATTATGTTGCTTTATCTGCCCATCAGGAGATATGTACTTCAAAAGGATTTGTCTTCACGGAAATTATATGTCACATCTACTAAAATAGTTTACAAGGTATATGAAAGTTTTACATAATAATGGGGGTCATATTATGACTTCCGTGAATTAAAAGTAGCAGAGAAGTGATATTTCCTTTCTTCCTTGGTCAAGGTTTCAAGACCTTCATTCTTACCTTTTTGGAGGATTGTAAATATTGAGAAGCATGTGCCTCTTTCTCTGGTGATTGATATTATTATTGAACAAGGTACTGATGCAGGCCTTACCAAATTGTTTACTGCAACGAGCTATGTTGTGGCTGATATTTATATGTTTCTTCCCTTTGTATAAATTTGAAGCTTAAAGCAGCAATTAGATAGTGTTTATTCTTAGGCAATGTGGTAGTTCAGGAACCAATTGTTCTTTTTAGTCCGAGAGGAGGAAATTAACATTGTGCCAATCCTGACTGAAGAGACGTAATAAAATGCATTTTATCTTGTGCTTGAGGTCCCACCATTTTGATGCTTCAATGTCTCCTAATATATTCGCTTTGACCAGATTGCATCACTGCTTTTACTAGGTTGTCTTCAGTCTTTATATGGTATTTATACATTTCGAATTGAAAGTATAACACATGGAAAAGCTGCACCTGTAGATCAGCTCCAAGTTCAAGGAGTTTCTAACCCTAATGTTCTGAGAAAGGTAAACAAAATTGTGTTTCTTACTATGATTTTCCCTTTTATGTTTGTGATGACTTACCTGTTAATATCCAATATTTTGGTAAACTAATGGGATTCTGTGCAATCATATTGTATTGGATTTTATTGCAATATTTAGCATTATACTACCACTAACAAAAGGCAATGGACAGGATCTGCATCTTAAAACATTGCAATTTATTTTCAGGTGATCATAACTGAAGCTTCGAAGATCTCACAAGATCCAAGTAAGAGTTTGAAGCCAAATTCTCAGAACATAGATGTGGATAACATGGCGCATATAGGATCATTGACTGAGAGATCACCGTCAAAAAGCATGAAGGTTGTGTCGAACTTTTTTCATTATTGGCATTTATTGATGAATCACTAGTAAGGGATGAAAGAAATGGTGTATATGATTTTGAAAGCCATATAAATATTTGTCTGGATAAGGATGCTTTTACTACTTAGAGTGGCACTCTTATAGAAGTGAACTCTCCACTGTTTTTTGTGGTACTGTTCTATCATAGATTTAATTACATTTGGACAAGTTTGGTGATTTGTCCATATCACATCATCATGAAGCTGAACATGCTTGAGCTGATAGGAAGCTCAACTTCCCATTAACTACGGCTTTTTATTATTATGGAATGGTTTGTTAATCATATAATGGTCAGTGCAAGAAGCATAAGTAATTACATAGGTTAAAGCAATGCAAATTAGACTCTAGTGCATAATCTATAATCCAGCATCGTTGTCTCCTATCTTGACTTTAATGAATTTCGAGGTGATGAGGAGCACTATTGCTTCCCATCTCTGATATTATGTTCTCTGGTGACTGATCCAATGGTACACTGATCTTTACCTGTGCGTTTGTGATTGGAGGATAATTGTCTATTGCTACAGATCTCAATTGTGAATCAAAGTATCGGGAAAAAAATTTTCCTATTTTGTTCTACTTAGATTTGACTTCTTGATTATCTTTTAGCGTGGAAATTTGATGGTTGGTATTGACAAAATGATAGGTTGTACAGATTTTATTTCTTGCATATGAATGTTGACTTGTCTTTTATTCATTTTTATTTTAAACTCTTTTTCTTAACTGTCAGTTCTCATTAGATAGCACTATTAGCAGGTCCATATATATTTGAACATCTTTATACTATAAATATTGCAGATGACAGGCTCACCATATTATGCTTCACTGGAGCGCAGAGTACCTGGAGGACTACTGCTTAATAAGCTTGAGCAAGTCAATAGATCAGTAAAGGTTTGTTTCTTAGTAGGATGTGGAATTTTATAAGTGGGTCCTTGTAAATTACATGGAGTTTGAAAAATAAGTTGTACTATTGATGACTTATAAATTGAACAACTTGCTATACTATAGATTTTATATTTTACATTTGATTGATATTAATATTGATGGTTACATCATGCTCTTAATATATGAAGTAATCCTCCCTCTAACAAACATGTGTGATTTGTTGACAACACAGAAACTTGGGATCTGGTTATGCTTTAGGGAAAATAACACTTACAAAATGTACAACATAGTATATTATTGATCGGTGAGAACCTTAAAATTTAAAATTCCTCAAACTAATCATTTGTGTTTTTTGGATGGCCAAAACGAAATCATTAGTGTTGTTTTAAGTTATTGCCCATGTTCTTTAAAATTGCAACTAAGGTGCCCGTTTGGTTTGTCTTTTTGTAAAAGTACTTTTAAAATAACCATAGTTTACAAAAATGAAATTTAGATAAAAGTAGATAAGTTTACTGAAAAGCTGTCTGGATGAAAAAGGAGAAAATGATGGTTAGAAAGTACAGTTACGTTTTGAAAAATGAGAACCAAACCAGGCAATCATTTAAAAGTTACCGTGGTGTTTTCAACCATAGGTAATCACAAATTTAAAACGTTATTGTAACATCGAAATAATCTAATTGTAACTTCTAGGAGTGAGAGTGTTAATTTTAAAAATGACCAATGGTATCATATTTTCAGGGTCTTGAGGAGAAATTTTTGTTTTAAAGTCTTTAATTGTTAATAAGTTACAGGTTCTTCAGTGTCATTTTCCCAGATGCTTAATGTTTTCTGGTTTTACTACATTCATGTATTATTAATAATTATCTTTCTTTGTCCTCTCTTTCTTCATGAACAGAGACTTGAGCTGCTTTTTGAGAACTCCCAGGCCTCCATTGGGCAGCAATAGAAGTAATGTGCTGTAGGTCGACAACAATGACGAAGGAATCAAAGTTGAATTTCTGTTACCAAAAGAAAAGAAGAAAAAGTTGAATTCCAAATTAGTATGACAGTACTGCCATGTTTGTAACTATATGGGAAAGGAGGAAACTTACATATTTGACATTATATACTTATCATCCAGTTCTTCACTCAAATTTTGACGCATGGATTTTTTTTCTTCCATATGACTAATCTACTCACTAACCACCTCTGTTAGTTTAATTTTGAGCTTTTAAATACTCAAAATTCCTCCCAAGCAGATCCGATCTGGCTTATAACGCCCAGCTGCTAAGAACACCGATCAATGAAGGGAACCCGCAGCAAAGAACACCGTCCGTCCAAGAAGAAAGCTGCCGCATTATGTAATTTTTAGTTAAGTCTATATCTTTATTCATCATTGGCCAAAAAAATATCTTTATTCATCGATGTTTTATCCAAAATTCAAAAGTTCATGCAAAAAAATACAACCCCAAAATCGTATTTTTAATAGAAAAAAATTCAAAGAAGGCTCAATTTAATTCTGCAGTCACTATTCGGCTTCAAATTAATTCTGCAGTCACTATTCGGCTTCAAATTAATTCTGCAGTTATTATTATGGAACCTGGATGTTTGTGGTCTGGCTTTATTGTGGAAGGATGGGGGACCATGTTTCAACAGAGGAGTAATTCTTCACATTTTAGTAGCATTGACAAGACTGAAGAAAGTTAAGAAAAAGAAAAATTAACCGTGAGAAGAATTGGATGATACTTTACTCCTTTTGCTACCAAAAACTAAAACAAAAAATCTCGTGAGGAAAAGTAAATCCAAATTCATCATTCGGTTTCATGATGGAGGAGAGATTCCAGAAAAGAAAACATAATTTATCTGATTCATCCTTGGCAAGTTTCGTCAAGCAAGCAAAAGTCATGATTCCGATAGATTCTAACAAAATGAGGTGGAGATCAGAGTGTGCTAACGTGAAATCTCTCGGTCACGGCTAATCAGAAACACGGACCAATCAAATTCTCATCACATCCCCACCAGAAACTAAAACATTCAAAGGCGAATCCTAAAAATAGCTCAGAAATCGGAACTTAATGAGAAAAAGCAGTGAGGGAAATCACCAGCGACAGCGACTTAAATACAATAAAGGCAATCAAGGAATGAAATCCATCATTTTCTTGCAGTATTTTTTGTCACCACCTGATTCTCCCACTGCATCATAGACTCAAAACAACCAAATCGAAAACCAAGAATCGGCCATTGAGGGGTCCACTAGCAGAGAAGAGAGAGAAAACTTAGCTATAAACTTCACTAGCCACTATCCCAAAGTTCAGAAGAGCAAGAATTGAATAGAAACGTGGCCCAGAGAAGAGAGTGAGTGAGAAACAAAGCGACCCAATGTGAGTTGGCATTGGCATCTACTGAGACGCCGAATTTCTGAGAATAGACTACGATGGATTTAGACACCTCTGGCCACCGGAAATAACCACCAGACCGGCCTTCTGATGAGCTGGTACTGGAGCGATGTAAGAAGAAGAAAAAAGAGGTGCCCTCCTCCCAAAGAACTTTCTGCTCCTGGAGGATGCAAAAATGGAAACAAAAGATGGTGAAGTGAATACTTTGCAGAATGCCAAAGTAGTGGAACAGGAAATTACTATAAGTGATGAAGCCAAACTCTTTCTTATAGAGACTCTCTCCTAGGTTATAATGGAATCGGGTGGATAATGGAAATATTGTGATGGAAGTTGATGATTTACAGGAAGAAGATGAACCAAATGAGGAGTGATTGGAGGGCTCGATGATGATGATGAGGTGGATGAAAAAGCTTTTGTTGATGGTTCCACCTCTGAAGATAAGGCAACAAAGGGTGGACTTGGGAAAGGGCATGCAAGTGTTTCCAGAGGATGGAAGTTTTCATCGGACAACAGAGGAAGGCGGACAGAGGAGTAAAAGCAAGAGTACGATTAATGAAAGGAAAGTCGTGCTAAACCTTATTTCATGGTTAAAGGCAAATAAAGCAAAAGGCCATTGGGCCTGGCAATCACAGAGAAGGGCCACTACACTACAGGGGGCAACAAGCATTCCGTTAATGGGCTGAGGAATGGGAAAGGCAAAGAGCTTAGTAAGAATTTGGGCCGAAGACAACATTGTGTAGTGAGTGGTAATATCCACCAAGGAGGCTCCACTGTAATAATTGCAGAGAACAAACCCAATAAACCAAATGGGACTCAAAACCAAGATACAATGGGGCCGAAATGGGCTGGAGCGTTAATTATAGTGTCAACACCGGATCAGGCTGACCCAAATCCTTCTCGTGCTCTGCCCCAAAAGCCACCTGATCCTGTTTCCTTTCTCGCTCCTCGATCAGGATGGTCACGATGGGATCATCCCAATCACTACCTCTTCTAGCGGACTTTGAGGCCATGGATTCATGAATATGAATCCCATGGCTGTGTACTTTTATGTCTTTTATCCACAATTTTTGGTTTTTGGAATTATAGATTAGAGGTGTTGCTCGAAGGGCTTTCCCTATGATGATGACAGATATGAGATTAGATGTCGATGCTTCAGTTGATTACCTCAATCATGCGTACATTGAAAATGTGTGGAATGTTTGGCCAGAAATGGCCATAGCGGTAATGAATACATAAGAGTCTTCATGCAAATAGCTGGTGAATGCCAAAGCTTTTATGAGTTTGATAAACTCCAAATGGAGAGCTAAATTATGCCGAGCTTTCTAGTCTAGTTTTTCTTTCCTCAAGACTTGTTCTTCCCCTCTCTATTCAGAAGAAAAAAAAAAAAAGAAGAGCAACAATTGAAGCAATTAGTGAGTCTTAATTTATATTTATAAGACGAGAATGCACGGAGCAAGGGTTAAGTGTGAGTTACCCAAGAATTTAAACACAGGCAACGTTGCAAGATGTGCATAAGTTTTATTTAGGTTGATTCTTTAATTTCAAATCAGGTTTTGTTGGTCAAAAAATTAGGTTTTTGGTCCTTTAGATTTATTTATTTTTTTAATTCTATATTTTTTAATATATAATCAAACGTTTCTTTATTTCTAATATTATGTTAGTTGAAAATACTTACAAAATATTCATATTAATACAACTATTTTTTCCAAAATCCAATTCATATATATACATATATCCATATACATAAATATAAATATATCTATATTAAAAGCAAAAAAAGACATCTCCCCTCTTCATCATTACTCATGCAATAGTAAGGCCCTTTGGAATAATGGAAATAATTTTAAAGAAAAAGGAATAAGAATGGACATAAGAATGAGAATGAGAATATATGAAGGAAGGATAAAGTATTTGCTTGGTTGTCTAGAAAAAAAAAAAAAGATAGAACCCACTTGAAGTGATGTCTGATATGATAAAAATAAGAAAAGAATAGAAATAAATAAAATGTAAATGACATAGATTCTCATACAAAAAATAAAAAATAAAAAGTAAATTTATTTTTTTTATCAATTTGACATTGCCATTTTAGAATTTGATCCTAATATTTTTTTTATCAATTCTACTTTAGTGAATAAAAATTTCAGTATTTATCAAATTAGTCTTACATAAAATAGTCTTTTTAATTAAATTCTTCACAAATAAATAATCTTTTAATTTGATTGTTATTTGTTAATGCAATTGTTCTCTCAATTTATTCATTTAGATGTAAGTATTTTTCACTTTAATCATTCACAAATAAAATCCTTACCAATGATAATTCTCCTAGTATGAGTATAAATCAAATTGATGGAAAAGACATTGCTGAAAATGATTTTATTGATAAAGGAGTGGATTGAAGTAATTTACTATTAAAGTTATTGGTTAAAAATTTTTGATAAAAAATGAACTATGTTGATAAAATCTAGAAAATAAAATATCCTTGGCCTTGTGTATAGAAAAAATGTTTTATTGAGAGAAGTAAAATCCACTTCGGTGATTTCTATATTTCGAAGAGATAAGTTTTCGACTGTCGATTGGGAGATACATTTAGTTCTCGCCAAAATAAAAAAAAAACTGAACTAAAACCAATTCCAAATAATTTTTATAGAATTGGTTTTGAATTTACCAAGTATGGAAATTAGAATTAGTAATAATTTTTCTTTATGACCAAAATTCTAAATGAAATAAAGAAATAGTAACTTGAGATTGAGCTAGAGTTTCAATGACACTAATATTAAAAAGGATCATGTCCATCATCATCAATCATTTGACATTGCTATTTTAGGATTTAACACTAATATTCTTCCATTTTACATCTATAAATGAAATTTCATTGACCAATTACAACTATCAACCCATATTATTTGACACTCAATTTAAAAATTTTGACATTCTTGCACTCAATTTTTGACACTTTCATTTAGACATTTGACATTGTCCTTCCAGAAAGAGTACTTAGGTAATTTAATAATAAAATTTTGCTAAATTTAGGGTCATGGGTTCGTTTTTGCCATTTTAGAATTTTTGAGTCTATTAATGGCATTAATTCAAAGTGGCATACTCCCCAAAATCATAATCACCTTTTTTTTCTTTGCACCAAGCACCCTAGGTCTTTGATGAGATAGACTTTGTTCAGATCTCTTTTCTTCTCTTGTGTTCATGACTTGGAGCTTTCTTCTACATGTAATTCAGTTCGTGTAATGGCCTAGGAGTGAACTCTCTTCTCTATTTTTTGGATTAGGTTCTTAGATATTATTGTAGGTGTGTTTGAGATGCCTAATTCAGATGTTGGATGGTCTGTTCATGTCAAAATTGATTGAATATTGTGCTAGATTGGTGAATGTATGCCTATGAAAAGTTATGATAATTCAAAGTCATTTAATTAGCTTGAATTGACTCTATGTCTATAAGATGTTTGTGCAATTGCTTGGGTTACCTTGAAATACCATTTGTATATGTTCAAATGCATTATTAAGGACAATAAATTAGACTGTAATTTGTGTTTAATTCATGCTAACTTTTGTGTATTTCCCTTAGGAGATAATACGTACTATCTTGTGATTCATTCATTACCTAATTTCCAACTTAAACCAAGCTATATTCTATCGCATGAAATCTCACTTTCTCCATGATTTATCTTGACTTATATCCTTAGTGTTTTCAAGCATACAAATCCCCCTTGTTAGTTATACTCCCTCCGGTTCTATATATAAATTACTTCTGTTTAACTTCGGAACCAAAGTAAGTTAGTTAAAGCAATAATATTATCTTAAATTTAAATCATTTTCCATTTTTGCCACTCACAAACACCACCAATTTAAAAAATTGAAATATCTCTCCATAGATGTGGTGGCCCACCCAATGATAGGATTAAATGCTTCAAATAAAAATTTCTTAAAGTATCCCACCCAATAAAGAGAGAAGGGTGGAATGTATGTACTAAATTTGGGAATTGAAATGGGAGACTTTGGCAAAAGAGATTTTGTGGGAAATGAAGTGAGAGAGAAACCATAAAGAGTAGTGCTAGATACGAGGTGACCACATTTGTTGCAATTCCCATTCATGTTAAACGTTTCACATCATTAATTGAAATGTAGTAGGAGGGCAATTCTAGAATAAATTATTAAATACTCATGTGAACCATGCAAAACGACTTACATATAGGACGATGACTTTATTCTAGAACATGACTAACATATATGACCAAAGGGAGTAGTTTTAGCATCTAGCATTAGTTACTATGCCTTGCATCTACATTCATATTAAAGAGTATTTAATTACTCTAAACACCTATATAACCACGACCTCCACCTCTTTTCCATAAACCATCCTTTGTTCTATTGTCCATTATAATTGCATTTAGGTAGTTAACTAGTTTAGATAGCTTGCATTTTTAGTTAAGTTAGGTTAGTTGCATTCTTGCATTTAGTCTTACATTTAGATTAATTTTCATCCTCATATTAATCATTTTCATTAGGTATTAATTGCATTTAAAAATAATAGAATAAAAATAATCAATAAAAATATTCAATATTTTATTTGTTTAGCATTTTAGATTATGGTTAGTTTAACATAACACTACTCCAACTCAATTAATCATTATGTTTGTAACCTTTCGTATGAGAATGACCATTAATCTTTTGAGGATAGTTTGACATTGAAGATCCTTTCAATTTTGGCAACTGTTTATGGTCGAACTGGCTGAGTTTCATGCACCAAATATTGGTGTAGATTGGTGCAATGAAGATTGAATGAAATAAGTGGGGTGTGACAAAATAATTTATTGACGCACTTTTTGATTATGTCATATTTGATGGAATACGAGCTAGGCTTAATCAAGAGGAGGAGTTTGGACGAAATATTCAAGAGCTTGGAGGACTTGGAATTCATGAACAAGTGGCTGGACAAAGAATCCAAGTATGGAACAAAAAAGATCCTTTGCAAAGAATGGGTGGGCCTATGACAAGAGCAATGACTAAGGCAATGAAGCAAGCTTTCAATGGATTGATTCAAGAAGTAATTGAACAAGAGCCCATCTACTTAGCTCAATCTTCAACCCAAAAGGCTACAAGAGGCATGTTCGTCATGGCTAGTATGCTAGAAACTAATCCAAGCCCAACAAACAAGGCATAAATAGAAAAACTCACTTAAAGGAGCATTAGCCAAGCTTGTGACCATTTAAGTAGTGTTCTTTTATTAAATAAATTAGCAATTTTCCTTTTTTATTATTTAATTCAGAAATAAGGCTTTTAACCATTAGTTTCCTATTTTGAATTTATTTGTAAGAATTTTTTCAGATATGATTTTATTTGCTATTTTTGGGCACCACTTATTCAGCATGCATCTAGTCTTATTTTTGTGTAAGGTAGTGCCATTCTAAGAGATTTAGAATCTAAACTATTTTTAGCAAATTAGGCTTAGGGTTTTTGCTTTCTTTTTTTTTTTTTAAAAAAACTTCATTTTTGTACTTGCAAAATGGAGATAAATGAATAGTGCATTTTTCACTAAAACTTTGTGAGTTTTCTTGTTCTCTTGTAAGCTTGAGAGACTCCTTGGCATATCAAAGAGAGTGGTCTTCTCTTTGTGGTATCTTTAGCTAAGGTTTTAAGAAACAAGTTTTCTTGGGGTTTTGCTTCTTTACCAATAACTTCTATTCTTTCTATTTGTGCATTCTTGTTTGTTTATCTTTTCTATTTGTTTAACATATTCTTGGTGTTTTATTTCTTCTCTTTGATCCTAACACGATCTTTACGTTGACATAAGTTCTACACGGGTTTTCTATCATTTGGCATCAGAGCTCCGGTTTGCTAGTATCAAGGTTTTTTTTTCTTCCAATCTTATTGTTTCATCTCTTCTTTCTTCTGTCCAGATTTGTTTTTATGCTTTTTGTGTTTTTGTAGCGTGATTATTCTCCCTTTGTGTCTCTTGTAAGTGGCATCTTCATAAGTTGTTTGTTCTTGTTGTCTTTTTGTTGGATCATCTCTTCCTTGTGTCTTGTTATTCTTTTTTGTTGTCAACTTGGGATATTTTTCTAGATTTCATCTTCTGTCTAGTTTTATTTTTTTTAAAATTTTTTAAATTATTATTATTATTATTATTTTGCAATTTTTAGTATTGTCTAGAAAGTTTGAGTTTGTGTCCAGTTACCAAAAAAAATAAAAAAAAATAGCTACTGTTTGAAAAGAAATTCAAAAGAAGAAGAAGAAGAGAGAGAAGTAGCTCCAAAAAACAAGGAAGAAAAAATGAAAACAAAAAGAAAATTTATTGTTGGACCTGTTATATTTATTGTATCAATCATTGGTACTTGATAGTGAAGATAGAGAAACTTTCTTGATTGATTGCTTGCTTTCCTAATTCCATGTAATTTCCTATCTTATTGAGTGGATTGCAAGTTGAGAAAAAAAAAAGTTAGTTCTTTTATTCTTCTTACTCTTCAAGTCACATTCGAAAATACTAAATTCAACAAATTTGATTGGCAAATTTCAAACCGTTGTGTGGATTGCTACTTTCCTAATCTTATTTCCTTATTTTGTTTTCTAATTTATCATTGTGCTAGAAATTGTTTCCTTTTTCCTTTATTGATTCTACCTTCCTTTTCTCTTCTCTCTTAACTAAATTGTTGTGATTTTCTTGTTTTGTTTGTTGGCTGTCCAGATTTCATTCCTTTTCTTTTTTTTTCTTGTTTTTTCTTGCCACTTCTCTAGAATCATTCATTCATATTTCTTCCATTTCTTTCTTAATCTGTGCTGCAAGCATTGAATCTATTTTGGTGTCATTTTATGCACGAATTTTGTTGCTTTGTTGGTCCCAAATTTGATTCTTTGAAGCTTGAATTTAGGGCTTTAGCTTTGTGTCACCATTGATTTTTACATACCTCTCCCTTTTGAATTGCTGGAGTTGAATTAAGAACACTAAAGAGAACAAGTGAGCAGAAAAAGACAAGAGTGATTTGTATCATAAAAAAAAAAGCCACATTTTGTGTGTGAAACACAAGTGAAATTGTATATTATTCTTGAGTGTAAACACATGAGATGGGTGTGTGAGGTTCCATTATTTTCTTTTTCTTTGTTTGCACTAATAATTTCAGGAAGAAATCACGTCTAGTGATGAAGGTGAAGTTGATCTTAAGTTGTTCATCAAATCTGTCCATGAGCAATTTAAGAGGTTAAATGCAAGACTAGATGGTATGGAATCATCTTCCAATTCAGAAAGAGGCCGAAACAGAAATATATTGAGTGAAGATGAAAATGAATCTAGTGAAGAAGTGTCTCAATTAAGAAGGACTAGACAAGCATCATTTCATAGAAAGTATCCTCTTGGTAACATAAAGATGAAAATCCCTTCCTTTCAAGAAAAAGCTAACCTCGATGCATATCTTGAATGGGAAAGAAGAGTGGAGCATATCTTTGAGTGCCATTCTTATTCAAAGAAGAGCAAAGTGAAATCGGCTGTGGTGGAATTTACAGATTATGCAAGCATTTGGTGGGACCAATTGCTTACCACCAGAAGACGTACAGGTGAAGGTCTAGTTTGGACTTGGAATGAAATGAAGGCTATCATCAGAAAGAGACATGTCCCTAATCATTATTTCAGGGATGCTCATACAAAGCTCCAGAAATTGAAACAAAAATTTATGAGTGTTGAAGAATATCATCAAGAAATGGAGATTGCCATGATTAAGGTAAAAGTGGAAGAAGATCTTGAGCAAACAATGGCAAGGTTCCTTGGAGGATTGAATCTAGAAATTACTGCTGAGGTTGAGATGTAAAACTACCTTGATATGGAGGAGTTATTGCATAAGGCCATCAAAGTGGAAAAGAACTTGAAAGCCAAGCAAAAGTTGAAGGCCTTTGAAGGCTCAGGCACGGAGGCAAGATTCCCTTTTAAGCCTAAGGGAGAGACCAAGCCAAAGGAGGAGAAAAAAGATGAAGGTGCAGCCCTCTACTTCAAAAGGTAAAACTAATTCTAAACCTTCTTCTTCTAATTCTTCTTCAAAAATTAAATGTTTTAAATGTGAAGCTTTTGGTCATATTGCTTCTCAATATCCAAATACTAACTATGATCTTGTTTGAGAATGGTGATATAGCTAGTAGTAGCGATGAAGAAGTTGAGGATGGTGGTTCTATTCCCTCTTTGACTGATAATTCTGACATGGAGATTGTGGAGCTTGTACATGGGCAAGCTCTAGTGTCAAGAAGAGCTCTCAACATTCAACTAGGAGAGGAGCTTGAAAAGGAACAGTGTGAGCATATCCTTCACACTAGTGTTTTGTCAATAACCAGGAATTTAGTGATTTGTTCCCGGAAGAGATACCTAATGGTTTGCCACCAATAAGGGGTATTGAGCATAGGATTGATTTCATCCTCGGTGCTGCACTTCCATATAGGCCTGCATATTGGGCAAATCCGAAAGAAACCAAGGAGATACAAAGGCACGTTAAGGAATTGATGAAGAAAGGCTTCGTGAGAGAGAGCCTAAGTCCTTGTGCTGTTCCAGTCATACTTATGCCAAGAAGGATGGCAAGTGGAGGATGTGTGTGGATTGTTGCACGATCAATAAAATCACAGTTAAGTATCGATATCCCATTCCTCGTTTAGATGATATGTTAGATGAATTGCATGGTGCATGTTTATTTTCCAAAATAGATTTTAGGAGTGGATATCATCATATTTGGATGAAAGAGGAAAATGAGTGGAAAACTGCATTTAAGACTAAATTTGGTTTGTATGAATGAATGGTTATGTCCTTTGGGTTAACCAATGCTCCTAGTACCTTTATGAGTCTTATGAATCATGTCTTTCATCCTTTCATTGGTAAGTTTGTTGTTGTTTATTTTGATGACATTCTTGTGTATTCTAAGAGTCTAGATGAGCATGTGATACATTTGCATGATGTGTTTATGATTTTGAGGGAAAATAGACTCTTTGGAAATTTAGAGAAGTGTACTTTTTGCTTGGATACTGTTATATTTCTTGGTTTTGTTGTAGGTTCTCATGGCTTGCGTGTGGATGAGGAGAAAGTTAAGGCGATACTTGAGTGGCCTACACCAAAGAATGCCAACGAGGTGAGAAGTTTCCGTGGCCTTGCTAGCTTCTACAGGAGGTTTGTGAAAGACTTCTCAACCATTGCTACCCCATTGAATGATTTGGTAAGAAAGAACATAACTTTTAAGTGGGGTGAATCCCAAGAGGTGGCTTTCAATACCTTGAAAGATAGATTAACAAATGCCCCTCTCTTTGTACTTCCTGATTTTTCTAAAGTGTTTGAGATTGAATGTGATGCATCTAGAATTGATATTGGTGCTGTTTTAATGCAGGATTCTAGGCCTATTGCATATTTTAGTGAGAAACTAAGTGGTGCACGTTCGAACTATTCAACTTATGACAATGAATTGTATGCGTTGAAAAGAACTTTAGAGACTTGGCAACATTATCTGTAGCTAAAAGAATTTGTCATTCATTTTGATCAAGAGAGTCTTAAGTTCTTGAAATCTTAAAATAAGTTGAATAAGAGGCATGCTAGATGGCTTGAGTTTATTGAAATGTTTTCTTATGTCATTAAGCATAAACAAGGCAAAGAGAATGTTATTGCTAATGTTTTGTCTAGGAGGTACTCTTTGATAACTTTTATGCAAGCTAGGTTGATTGGTTTTGATTTGTTGAAAAGCTTGTATGAGAACGATGTTGATTTTACTGAGATTTGAAAATTATGTGAGAAACATGGATTTGATGATTATTATATCTTTGATGGATTTCTTTTCAAGAGGCATAGATTATGTATTCGTCATTGCTCTATGCGTGAGTTGCTTGTGAAAGAGACCCATGGTGGTGGTTTAATGGGTCATTTTGGTGTGGAAAAGACATTAACTATGTTGCATGAGCATTTCTATTGGCCTCACATGAGAAAAGATGTTGTTACTATGTGTGATAAGTGCACTACATGTAGACATGTAAAATCTAGGGTGCAAGCACATGACTTGTATTTCCCCTTACCCGTTCCCTCTCATCCTTGGATTGACATATCTATGGATTTTTTCTTGGGTTTGCCTAGGTCCCATAGTGGAAAAGATAGCATTTTTGTTATTGTAGATAGATTTAGTAAAATGGTACATTTTCTTGCTTGTGCTAAAACTCATGATGCTATTCATATCGCTGACTTGTTTTTCAAGGAGATTGTTAGATTGCATGTATTCCCTAGGACTATAGTTAGTGATAGGGATGTTAAATTTCTAAGTCACTTTTGGAGGACATTGTGGAACAAACTAGGCACTAAGTTGTTGTTTTCTACTGTTGTTCATCCCCAAATGGATGGACAAATTGAAGTTGTGAATCGAACACTTTCTACTTTGTTGCGTGCTATAATTCAAAAGAATCTTAAGAATTGGGAAAAGTGTTTGCATCACATTGAATTTGCTTATAACCGTGCTATGCATTCTACTACTGGTTTTTCTCCTTTTGAGATTGTTTATGGCTTTAACCCATTAACTCCTTTGGATATTCTTCCTTTGCCTTCTAATGAGTTTTCTAATCTTGATGGTGAAAAGAAACCTAAGTTTGTGCAGGAACTTCATGCTAAAGTGAGAGCAAACATTGAGAGGAAGAATGAGCAATATGCTTAACAAGCTAATAAAGGCTAAAGAAAGGTTGTTTTTGAGCCTGGAGATTCGGTGTGTGTGCATTTGAGGAAAGAGAGATTTCCCGAGCAAAGAAAGTCCAAGCTTCACCCAAGAGGGGATGGTCCATTCTAAGTGTTGGAAAGGATTAATGATAATGCTTATAGAATCGATTTGCTTAGTTCTTATGGTAATGTAAGTGTCATTTTTAATGTAGCTAACCTTTCTCTTTTTGATGTGTCAGATTCGAGGACGAATCCTTTTGAGGAGGGAGGGAATGATGAAATATGAGCTAGGCTTAATCAAGAGGTCTGAAATTTGAATTTCAGGCCAAATATTGTTAGCGAAAGTATGCAAAATTCGCATAAAACTTGATCAAAATTTGAATATTGGTGAAATTCAGGGTAAGTTCAAAGTCACTTCCTTTGACAAACGAATTTTGAACTTCAAAGTGTGAATTTCAAAATAAGAAGTTGTGAGTCTCGTTAGAACATGCCTATGACAGCCGAACTTTGCATTTCAACAGTTGAATTTTGAAGAGAACTTTTATATCATGTTGAACATGCCACTGAATAAATTTCAGCTTTTGAAAATCGAATTTCGAAGTACACTGTGAAAACTTGAGATAACTGTTCAAACTCAATGAATGGACTTTCAATATGAAAATTCATATGAACTAACATGGGTTATCTTTGACAAACTCAAAATTCAAATTTCACTCTGTAACAGGAAATTTTTTTAAATTCAACGTTAAATACATAAGTATGCTAACTCTGCAAAATTCATTTATTGAGACTCAAAATTTGAATTATGGTATGTTAGATGCACATAATGCAATTGTTGAATGGCTCTTTTTGTAGAGTAATGTCTAAAACTTGTGTCTAACAAATAGTTAAGCCACAAATCTATAAATATAATCTATTTTGCTCTTATGAGTTATAAAATTAAGTGAATTATGTGAAAATGCTAGTTCAATATATAAAATCTTTCTATATCAACATTTATAGTTAAACACACCTCATTAGAGTAAACTTTCAATGTATTATCTACTATAAAAGAGAGTTTCAATTCTGTATTCATTCATTTCTACTATTTTCTTGGTAGAATCTTAGTATGGCGATAACACTAAGAGAAATACATATTTTGTAAGGGTGTGAGGAGAGTGGCTTCACAAGTACCTATTGAAACTTGTGGGATATATTGAGACTTCATGAATGCCAAGATCAAACTTGTGTGATATAGTGAAAAATATCAAGTAGTGGTTTGGGAACTAGACGTAGGCCAAGTGGTTTGAGCTTAACCACAATAAATTCTTGTTTCTAATCCCTTAATTTATTTTTTTTCATTTGTATCCTTCATTACTCTCTGTTCATCCTTGCTCGACTACATCTCTTGATAAAATTGGGTTGTACTTCAAAAAGGGTGAAAATCTTGTATCACCCAATTCACCCCTCCTTGGGTGACCAGCCAAACCAAGCAATACAAAGAGTAATGAACACTGTTATCATCTATCAAATAAAAAAAATGTGAAAGTGATATAATAGTACAGACCTCGAGCTCCGTGAATTTCATGGCGCTAGAGATACATATGAGGAAGGCACTGAACATTGCTATGGTAGTGTTGCACTTCAAGTGCTTGGGTCGACAGTAAGGGCCACCAAGCATGCTCCAAACCTTTTGCCTAAAATCTCCATGGTCGTGATCAGCTCCACCACCCATTTTCTTATAATCTATCTATCTATGCCTGAGTCAATGGTGATAGAGGATGGCTTGGACAAATTTAGGAACATGGTAGGAGGCATTATCACTTGGAAAGATTCAAGCCCAAGAGAAGCCCATTGGAAGAGATTACTTGAAAGATCATGTGCTTCACTAAAATAGCATGTGACTTAAGTATTATTGGGCCTAATTAGTGTTAATTTCGTTTTTATTAATTATGGGCTGAACTTTGTTAATTAATAAAGCCCAATTAGTTAATTAGTAGTCTTTTTGATAGCCCACCTTATAAATAAGCATGTCATGTGCCAAACATGTGATTTTATTAATATGGTGGCATGTTTATAAGGGCTTAGGTCTTATTTTATTATTTTATTTTACTAGTTTCCTAGGTCCAATAGGAGTGTTGTTTGGGCCTAAAGCCTCCTAATCCTATTAGGATTACTTAAGCCCAAATTAATTAGGGTTTCTAGGCTTATTAGGTTAGATTTTACCTTGCCTATTTAAGGCTAACTTTCATGTACGTTTTTTAGATTTGGATAATTAAAGTTTTAGACTTTTGTGAGTTTTTTCTTGTGATTCTTTGAGTGCTAGAGAGAATACTATGACTTATCAAGGAATTGGTCAATTCTTGTGGCGTCACCGGAACTAGGATTCAAGAGACCGATTCTCTTGGGTTCTAATTCACCTCGACCAACATATATTTTCTTTTTTCTTCTTGCTGTTTCTATTTTTCAGTTTTCGTGTTCCTTGCAATTATAACGATCCGAGTGTCATTTGTTTCAAGTGGGTTCTTTGGATTAATTCCGAAAGGGTTTACTTATCAAATGGCCTCGAAGTGGATCGAAGAATATTGATAGAAAACTCGTGTAGAACTTGTCTCATGAACCTTCAATTGAATTGGGAAACATAAGGATCATGCTAGGATCAAAGAGAAGAAATAAAACACCAAAAACACACTAAACAAATAGAAAAGATAAACAAACAATAATGTATGAATAGAAAGAATAGAAGTTGTTGGTCAAGAAGCAAGATCCCAAGAAAACTTGTTTCTTGAAACCTTAGCTAAAGGCACCACAAAGAGAAGACTGCTCTCTTTGATATGCCAAGGAGTCTCTCAAGCTCACAAGAGAATAAGAAAACTCACAAAGTTTTAGTGAAAAATGCACCATTCATTTATCTCCATTTTGCAAGTACAAAAATGAAGTTTTTTTTAAAAAAAAAAAGAAAGCAAAAACCCTAAGCCTAATTTGCTAAAAATAGTTTAGATTCTAAATCTCTTAGAATGGCACTACCTTACACAAAAATAAGACTAGATGCATGCTGAATAAGTGGTGCCAAAAAATAGCAAATAAAATCAGATCTGAAAAAATTCTTACAAATAAATTCAAAATAGGAAACTAATGGTTAAAAGCCTTATTTCTGAATTAAATAATAAAAAAGGAAAATTGCTAATTTATTTAATAAAAGAACACTACTTAAATGGTCACAAGCTTGGCAAATGTTCCTTTAAGTGAGTTTTTCTATTTGGGCCTTATTTGTTGGCCGTGGATTAGTTTCTAACATATTAGCCATGAAGAACACACCTCTTGAAGCCTTTTGGGCTAAAATTGAGCTAAGTAAATGGGCTCTTATTCAATTACTTCTTGAATCAATCCATTGAGAGCTTGCATCATTGTCTTAGTCCTTGCTCTTATCATAGGCCCACACATTCCTTGCAAAGGATCTTGTTCCGTACTTGGGTTCCTTGTCTAGCCACTTGTTCATGAATTCCATGTCCTCCAAGCTCTTGAATATTTTGTCTAAACTCCAACTCTTGATTAAGCCTAGCTCATATTCCATCATTCCCTCCCTCCTCAAAAGGATTTGTCCTCGAATCTGACACATCAAAAAGAGAAAGGTTAGCTACATTAAATATGACACTTCCATTACCATAAGAACTAAGCAAATCAATTCTAGAAGCATTATCATTAATCCTTTCCAACACTTAGAATGGACCATCCCCTCTTGGGTGAAGCTTGGACTTTCTTTGCTCGGGAAATCTCTCTTTCCTCAAATGCACACACACCGAATCTCCAGGCTCAAACACAACCTTTCTTTAGCCTTTATTAGCTTGTTGAGCATATTGCTCATTCTTCCTCTCAATGTTTGCTCTCACTTTAGCATGAAGTTCCTGCACAAACTTAGGTTTCTTTTCACCATCAAGATTAGAAAACTCATTAGAAGGCAAAGGAAGAATATCCAAAGGAGTTAATGGGTTAAAGCCATAAACAATCTCAAAAGGAGAAAAACCAGTAGTACAATGCAAAGCACGGTTATAAGCAAATTCAATGTGAGGCAAACACTTTTCCCAATTCTTAAGATTCTTTTGAATTATAGCACGCAACAAAGTAGAAAGTGTTCGATTCACAACTTCAATTTGTCCATCCATTTGGGGATGAGCAACCGTAGAAAACAACAACTTAGTGCCTAGTTTGTTCCACAATGTCCTCCAAAAGTGACTTAGAAATTTAACATCCCTATCACTAACTATAGTCCTAGGGAATACATGCAATCTAACAATCTCCTTGAAAAACAAGTCAGCGATATGAACAGCATCATGAGTTTTAGCACAAGCAAGAAAATGTACCATTTTACTAAATCTATCTACAATAACAAAAATGCTATCTTTTCCACTATGGGACCTAGGCAAACCCAAGACAAAATCCATAGATATGTCAATCCAAGAATGAGAGGGAACGGGTAAGGGGAAATACAAGTCATGTGGTTGCACCCTAGATTTTACATGTCTACATGTAGTGCACTTATCACACATAGTAACAACATCTTTTCTCATGTGAGGCCAATAGAAATGCTCATGCAACATAGTTAATGTCTTTTCCACACCAAAATGACCCATTAAACCACCACCATGGGTCTCTTTCACAAGCAACTCACGCATAGAGCAATGACGAATACACAATCTATGCCTCTTGAAAAGAAATCCATCAAAGATATAATAATCATCAAATCCATGCTTCTCACATAATTTTCAAATCTCAGTAAAATCAACATCGTTCTTATACAAGCTTTTCAACAAATCAAAACCAATCAACCTAGCTTGCACAAAAGTTATCAAAGAGTACCTCCTAGACAAAACATTAGCAATAACATTCTCTTTGCCTTGTTTATGCTTAATGACATAAGGAAACATTTCAATAAACTCAAGCCATCTAGCATGCCTCTTATTCAACTTATTTTAAGATTTCAAGAACTTAAGACTCTCTTGATCAAAATGAATGACAAATTCTTTTAGCCACAGATAATGTTGCCAAGTCTCTAAAGTTCTTTTCAATGCATACAATTCCTTGTCATAAGTTGAATAGTTCGAACGTGCACCACTTAGTTTCTCACTAAAATATGCAATAGGCCTAGAATCCTGCATTAACACAGCACTAATATCAATTCTAGATGCATCACATTCAATCTCAAACACTTTAGAAAAATCAGGAAGTACAAAGAGAGGGGCATTTGTTAATCTATCTTTCAAGGTATTGAAAGCCACCTCTTGGGATTCACCCCACTTAAAAGTTATGTTCTTTCTTACCAAACCATTCAATGGGGGTAGGAATGGTTGAGAAGTCTTTCACAAACCTCCTGTAGAAGCTAGCAAGGCCATGGAAATTTCTCACCTCGTTGGCATTCTTTGGTGTAGGCCACTGACATATCGCCTTAACTTTCTCCTCATCCACACGCAAGCCATGAGAACCTACAACAAAACCAAGAAATATAACAGTATCCAAGCAGAAAGTACACTTCTCTAAATTTCCAAAGAGTCTATTTTCCCTCAAAATCATAAACACATCATGCAAATGTATCACATGCTCATCTAGACTCTTAGAATACACAAGAATGTCATCAAAATAAGCAACAACAAACTTGCCAATGAAAGGACGAAAGACATGATTCATAAGACTCATAAAGGTACTAGGAGTATTGGTTAACCCAAAGGACATAACCATTCATTCATACAAACCAAATTTAGTCTTAAATGCAGTTTTCCACTCATCTCCCTCTTTCATCCAAATATGATGATATCCACTCCTAAAATCTATTTTGGAAAATAAACATGCACCATGCAATTCATCCAACATAACATCTAAATGAGGAATGGGATATCGATACTTAACTATGATTTTATTGATCGTGCAACAGTCCACACACATCCTCCACTTGTCATCCTTCTTGGCATACGTATGACCGGAACGGCACAAGGACTTAGGTTCTCTCTCACGAAGCCTTTCTTCATCAATTCCTTAACTTGCCTTTGTATCTCCTTGGTTTCTTTTGGATTTGCCCAATATGCAGGCCTATATGGAAGTGCAGCACCGAGGATGAAATCAATCTTATGCTCAATACCCCTCAATGGTGGCAAACCATCAGGTATCTCTTCCGAGAACAAATCACCAAATTCCTGCAACAAAGCTAACACACTAGAGGGCAAAGAGTTATGCAGATCATTCACAGTCAAATACACATCCTTATACAATAGAATCAATGAATTTTCATCAAACAGAGCTTCCTTGATCTCACTTCTTCCATAGAACAAGCTCACTTTCTTTTCTTCACTCTTTTTCTTTTCTCTCTTTACTTCATCGCTCACTTCTTTTCTCTATGTTTTTCTCTCTCTTTTCTTTTTCCCTCATCTTACACTCTTGAGTGATTCTTTTATGATCTTCAAATGCTTCCTATGGATGAATAGGTGTTAGTACAATGGTTTTATTATTGAATGGGAAATAGTATCTATTGCTATAACCATCATACCTAACTTGTCTATCAAACTGTCATGGTTTACCTAACAACAAGTGTCTAGCATACATAGGTGCCACTTCACACAATACCTCATCATGAAAATTACTTATGGAAAATGCTACAACTACTTGTTTAGTGACCTTAGCATCCCCACTATCATTAAACCATAACAAATTATAAGGCTTAGGGTGCTTTTGATTAGGTAAACCTAACTTTTCAACTAACAAGGTACTAGCAATGTTCGTGCAACTACCATTCTTAATGATAAGATTACATACCTTGTTATTGACAAAACACCTAGTGTGAAAGATATGTTGATGATGTTCCTTTTCTAGATCCTCTCCTGGTTGAATGTTGAGAGCTCATCTTGACACTAGAGCTTGTCCATGCATGGCCTCCGTAATCTCCATGTCATAGTCATCAGTCAAAGAGGGCATAGATCCACCCTCCTTAATTCCTCATCATTACTACTAGCTACATTACCATTCTCAAGCAAGATCATAGTTCGCTTATTTGGACATTGAGAAGCAATATGACCAAAACCTTCACATTTAAAACATTTAATTTTTTAAGAAGAATTAGAAGAAAAAGGTTTAGAATCAATTTTGCCTTTCGAAGTAGAGGACTGCACCTTCATCTTTTTCTCCTCCTTTGGCGTGGTCTTTCCCTTAGGCTTAAAGGAGAATCTTGCCTCCGTGCCTGAGCCTCCAGAGGCCTTCAACTTTTGCTTGGCTTTTAAGTTCTTTTCCACTTTGATGGCCTTATGCAATAACTCCTCCATATCAAGGTAGTTTTGCATCTCAACCTCAGCAGTAATCTCTAGATTCAATCCTCCAAGGAACTTTGCCATTGTTTGCTCAAGATCTTCTTCCACTTTTACCTTAATCATGGCAATCTCCATTTCTTGATGATATTCTTCAACACTCATAAATTTTTGTTTCAATTTCTGGAGCTTTGTATGAGCATCCCTGAAATAATGATTAGGGACATGTCTCTTTCTGATGATAGCCTTCATTTCATTCCAAGTCCAAACTAGACCTTCACCTGTACGTCTTCTGGTGGTAAGCAATTGGTCCCACCAAATGCTTGCATAATCTGTAAATTCCACCACAGCTGATTTCACTTTGCTCTTCTTTGAATAAGAATGGCACTCAAAGATATGCTCCACTCTTCTTTCCCATTCAAGATATGCATCGAGGTTAGCTTTTTCTTGAAAGGAAGGAATTTTCATCTTTATGTTACCAAGAGGATACTTTCTATGAAATGATGCTTGTCTAGTCCTTCTTAATTGAGACACTTCTTCTTCACTAGATTCATTTTCATTTTCACTCAATATATTTCTGTTTCGGCCTCTTTCTGAATTGGAAGATGATTCCATACCATCTAGTCTTGCATTTAACCTTTTAAATTGCTCATGGACAGATATGATGAACAACTTAAGATCAACTTCACCTTCATCACTAGACATGATTTCTACCTGAAATTGTTAGTGCAAACAAAGGAAAAGAAAGTAATGGAACCTCACACACTCTTCTCACGTGTTTACACTCAAGAATAATATGCAATTTCACTAGTATTTTACACACAAAATATGGCGTTTTCTATAATGCAAATAACTCTTGCCTTTTTCCAGTCACTTGCTCTCTTTAGTGTTCTTAGTTTAATTCCAGCAAATCAAAAGGGAAAGGATGTAAAAATTAGTGGTGACACAAAGCTAAAGCCCTAAATTCAAGCTTGAAAGAATCAAATTTGGGACCAAAAACTCAAGTAAAATTCGTGCATAAAATGAGACCAAAAGAGATGGAATAACTGTAGCACTAATTAGGAAAGAAATTGAACAATATGAATGAATGATTCTGGAGAAGTGGGGTGAAAAACAAGAAATAAAGAAAAGGAAAGAAATCTAGACAATCAACAAATAAAGCAAGGAAAATCAAAATGATCAATTTAGGAAACTAAGAAAGAAGAGAAAAGGAAGGTAGAACAATAGAGGAAAAAGGGAACAAGTTGCAGCACAATGATAAATTAGGAAACAAGATAAGGAAATAAGATTAGGAAAGTAGCAATCTACACAAGAGTTTGAAACTTGCCAATCAAGTTTGTTGAATTTAGTAATTTCCAATGTGACTTGAAGAGTAAGAAGAACAAAAGAACCAACTTTTTTTTTCAACTTACAGTCCACTCAATAAAATAGGAAACTATATGAATTAGGAAAGCAAGCAATCAATCAAGAAAGATTCTATCTTGACCATTAAGAAGTTGATTGATATAATAAATATGAAAGGTCCAGCAATAAATTTTTTTTTTCATTTTTTTGAGCTACTTCTCTTCTCTTCTTCTTCTTCTTCTTCTTCTTTTTTTATCCTTTTTTTAATAGTAGCTATTTTTTTTTTGAATTTTTTTTATAACTGGACACACAAATTCAAACTTGCTGGACAATACTGAAAATTGCAACAACAAAAATAATTCAAAATTTTTTTTCAGAAAACTTCAAATCTGGACAAAAGACAACAAGAAATAGAAACAAGTTACAAGGAAGAGATGATCCAGCAAAAAGACAACAAGAACAAACAACTTATGAAGATGCCACATGTAACATCCCAATAAAGCTAAAATATCTAGAAATGTAAAGGAATTTTGCAAAAATAGATAGACACCGTTTTGCATGAGAAAGGGCAAGGAGGTCATTTTTCCCGGTTGAATGGAAAAATGAAAAAATTATATTTTTACCCTCAAGGAATTATGAAAAGGACATCTACATCCGAAAAACTTTAAAATTTATGTGGAGAAAGAAATAGAAAAGTCTTGGGAAAAATTACACCTAATAACCTGAAAGTTTCAGAAATTATAATTTAATCCCGGGTCAGGGGTAATTTTGTAAATATACAAAATTACTGTCAAAATGAAGCCCTCGACGAGAGAAGTCCAATGGTATATGACACTGAGGGTTAATGTTCAAGAATAAAGAAATAATTAGTGCCGAGTGTCCAAAAGTTATAGTAAATCAGGTCTGGATATGGGCCATACACAGATATCATTTGGGACAGGATAATTATGAAAATATAAAAATAAAATTAGAATAGTCCCATATCCTAAAAATGCTAAAATAGTATAAAAATGTTTTTATCGATACAGTTAAAAAGTACTCGGGCTGAGGTATATCTGGATCAGGAAAATTGGGCAAATTTTGGACACTTCTCTCTCACCCATGTGTGACTTTTGCTGCAGCCCATGAAGCCCACCAATCATCTCAAAAAGGTTGAGAAAACTTCTTAAAGAAGGAGTTGAATTTTTTTTTGTCAAAAAGTAACTTAAGGTGGTTAAGTGTTAACTATGATTAAGCTATATGATTAAGTCACTTAACCACCCATTTCCACCCATTCTGCACGTCCATTTCCAGAACCAAACCAGAAAAGAAAAACTCAAGGAAGAAGAGAGAAAAGAGAGAAGGAAAAGAGGAAACTCAAGAGGAAGTTCAAGACCTCAAGTTGGTAAGTGTCTTCTACTACTCCAAGCTTGTAGTTCATGGTGTTTAAAGCATGGTTCATGGAGTAGATTTTCTTCCTCTTCCTCTTAGGGTTTCATTCAAACATGATTTAGCAAGGAAATGAATTTACCAACCATAAATCATAGGGAAAATGCTAGACTACACATTTAAAGCTTGAATATGCAAGTGGTTTGTTGTATAACAAAGTGTAGCAATTTTTTTTGAATTTCCCTGATTTTGGAAGAGTTACTGTTCACACTTAGAGTTGGAATTTCATGTTTTTGATGCCAAAAATGAGTTCCTCATGGTAGAAAACTTTAGGAACAAGTGATGGTTTCATGAAAAAGCTTAAGATTAAGGAAGTGAAATTTTTAGGTTTTTGAAGTTAATTCGGAATGAACAGTAACCGAGTTAGAAATGGAATTTGGTCATTCTGAGGCCATATTTGGATTCCTCATGAAAAATTACATGAAATAGAGGTATAATTCATCATTTTTGAGTTAGAAATGAATTTTTGGTGAATTTTTGAAGAATTAGGGTTTCATGAATTGAAGAAAGTCATGGAACCATTAGTTTGAAGTTCTTATGAACTAACTCTTAGTTCAAGTTGGTTTATTTGATATTTGGTGATGCATTAGGGTGTGAGAAAGCTTAAGGAAGTCCTTGAAATGGTTGAATCAAAGAGGAAAGGCATAAAGTTTCATGAGGTAGCATAGTTACTTTTTCTCGCATTATATTATCTTGCTATATTTTATTGTGAATGATGATTTGCCATATTGTTTTTATGATGTTTGAGACTGGGTTTGGCTGTTTTTATGAAAGGGATAGTACCTGGGATGTCCATTTTCTATGCCGTTATAATGCCGAAATTTTTATAAACGATATGGTGATTTATGCCTTGAAATGATTGCTATGATATTTTGAAAGTTTTATAGCATGCATGATAATGTAAATGTTTGAGATGTGACTAGCTACTGAGATTTCCAAAATCTCATCACCCAAATAATAACATGATGGGTCCAAGTTATGGAAGAAATCTAAGGGAGGCAAAGAGCTAAAGGAAAAGAGGAAGAGAATGATGAATGATATTATTATGCAAGTCTTGATGCTATGTTTTGGGAATTTGTATAAATTCGTATGAAAGGAAATAAATCCTGTTTGATGCCTTGAATATATTCTTTTAAGTCCTCTATGATATTATGCATGAAATTGGAGCACTAAATGTCAATGTAAATGTGTTATGAAGCTTATTATGTAAGTTATGGCATAAGTTCATTGGAGATGACCAGTATTGATTTGAGCAGGGGAACACTATTCTAAACAGAGCATCCTATAAAAGTGTTATACATGCTCTTAAAGTAGACAGAACAAGATTTTTATAGAGCTAAAGAACACATAAATTGGATAAATGTAGGAATTATAATGAATTTTTGAAGTCAGGGTTCAGAACAGGCCAAGAATGGGAAAACTGAAATCCGGAAAGTAAGTACTGGAAAATTCAAAGGATAATATAAAATCGTACAAAGCTCCAAAAATTCAGTGGTTTATATGTATAAAAATTTCTATGTTTTAAGTTTCGTATGCCACTGATTTGGAGTTAATTGGAGCTATATAATAGGAGATATGGAGTTTTTCCCAAAACTATTTCAGTAAGAGTCAAATTCTGACCCTTCATGACTTAAGTTAAAGTTATGCCCTGTGTAAGAGAAATAAATGTATAATAAAAATATTTCATTAAGTATACATGTAGATATTTCAAATGACATAAATTATGCATAGTTTGGAATAGAATAGAAGGAGATATAATTTTTCAAAGTTGAGGTCAGAAAACTGGAACATAGCAAATTGACCAAATAAACAGTAAATGTCCACGAAATGACTGTACAAATTGGCCCAATGATGTTACTGTCTTATATTTTTCCCATGTAGATATGAATTTAATAAAATTTTAGAGACATGAATCAGCTCAAGATGATTTTCCTAGATTAAGTTATGAATTTTCAAAATTCATCGGGTAAAAGAGAAAATGCCAAATGAACAATACCCTAAATTTTGTAAAATTCTGATTTTATTATATTATAATTTTAGTCTCTAAACCATGATGAAAGGCATCTAAAATGATCTAATACATGGGAAATGGGCCCTAACATAAGGTGTTACACCACACACAAGAGACACAAAGTGAGAAGAATCACGCCACTAAAAAAAAACAAAAAAGAAGCACAAGAACAAATCTGGATAGAAGAAAGAAGCAACCTTGATACTAGCAAACTGGAGCTCTGATGCCAAATGATAGAAAACTCGTGTAGAACTTGTCTCACAAACCTTCAATCAAATTGGGAAATGTAAGGATCGTGCTAGGATCAAAGAGAAGCAAATAAAACTCCAAGAACACGTTAAACAACCAAAAAAGATAAACAAAGAAGAATACATGAATAGGAAGAATAGAAGTTATTGGTCAAGAAGCAAGACCCCAAGAAAACTTGTTTCTTGAAACCTTAGCTATAGACACCACAAAAAGAAGACCACTCTCTTTGATATGCCAAAGAGTCTCTCAAGCTCACTAAGAGAACAAGAAAACTCACAAAGTTTTAGTGAAAATGCATTATTCATTCATCTCTGCTTTGCCAGTACAAAAGTGATATTTTTAAAGAAAAAGAAAGTAAAAACCCTAGGCCTAATTGGCTAAAAATAGTTAAGATCCTAAATCTCTTAGAATGGCACCACCTTACACAAAAATAAGACTAGATACATGCTGAATAAGTGGTGCCCAAAAATAGGAAACAAAATCAAATTTGAAGAGATCCTCACAAATAAATTCAAAATAGGAAACTAATTGTCAAAACCTTATTTCTGAATTAAGCAATAAAAAAAATGAAAATTGCTAATTTCTTTAATAAAAGAACACTACTTAAATGGTCACAAGCTTGGCACATGCTCCTTTAAGTGAGTTCTTCTATTTGGGCCTTGTTTGTTGGGCTTGGATCAGTTTCTAATATACTAGCCATGACGAACATGCCTCTTGTAGCCTTTTGGGTTGAAAATTGATCTAAGTAGATGGGCTCTTGTTCAATTACTTCTTGAATCAATCCATTGAGAGCTTGCTTCATGGCCTTAGTCCTTGCTCTTGTCATAGGCCCACCCATTCCTTGCAAAGGATCTTTCTTGTTCCATACTTGGGTTCCTTGTTCAGTCACATGATTATGCCTTCCATGTCCACCAAGCTCTTGAAACTCCTTCCCTTTGATAAGCCTAGCTCGTGCTCCATCATATGAGTTCATTGGTTTGAAGTGTTGGTGATGAAGAAGATAGAAGCAAGACAAAGAAAGGAAAATAAGGTTGGAAAATATATAAATAAAAAAAATAGAGAAGGGTGGTGGTGAGCTGCATCTTTTCTATGAAAAAGGTTATGTGCAAGGTATGTGACTTTCCCATTGTTACTTTTCTTTGAGATTTTAATGGTTCAAATGTTTTGGAAATTGAGGGTGTTAAACTGTAGGGTTTTAGATTAGGTGCACTGATGGTGTTGAATTCCATGAACACTTAAAAGTGTAAGTAATATTAAATATAATATTAAAGAAATGTGCTGTGATTCCTAGTTTCTTTTTAGTGTTTTCCTTGATTTTGGGAGGATGGCTTGCCCATGCTCAAATTTTTGTGCTATTTTTTCTTCTTATCAACAAATTCTTTTTTCATAAACAGATTATTGATTTATAAATAAAGTAATTGTTAATAATGTTGTAAGGATTGGTTTGGCTACCATAGCATCATTTCATTAAAAGTCTTTTTTGTTTTTTTTTTATTTTTGGTGTTATTAGTTGTTTAAAATAATTGTTCATTGTTCATAGTAACTTTGACAAGCACTATTTGTTCTTGCGGTTTTAGTCACAAATGTAAACTTTCTAGAGCAACTGAAGGATCTAATTGCTTCTAGTTGCATATTCCTTTTTCTTTTGGCCAAATCTAGTTGCATATTCCTTAACCTTGGGAATTATAAGCCACTCGAGTCTTGATTGTTAATTTCAACTCCCTATGGCTTCCTTCTCTTGAGTTTTAGTTTTGATCTTATTAAGGACAAACTTGGTAAATGTAATTTTTGTGTGGTTAAACTGTTGACTGAAATTTAAATCTTGAGGAGGTATCATGGTGCATTTATGTTTGCATATAATATACATATATATTCAACTGTCCATGACTATGGTTTAATTTCAATCCAATTGGCATTTGTTCTTGTATGTTCTCAAGTTTAATAAGAAATGTATTCAGATATGCTATCTTTATTTGATGCCTCTTGGAATTAGATAGTCTTTAGTTCCTTCTTTTTCACATTATTCAACACTATTAGCCTTACACTTTACTGTCTTAATATTAATTAGAATTAAAGTAATACTTAATAGTTGGTTGCAAGGGTGAATGTTCTTTTTTCAAGCATTCAGGTCTTATTTACTCCAAATATTAGAATTCTATGCATTTATAATATCGACATCAGTTTCCATTGTAGAAAATAAGATAAAGTTCCCCTGCATATATTGATGAATTCTCGAATAGATGGATGAATTGAATTTGTTAGAAACTAGTGGAGGGCGATTGTTCATCTTTTTTACCTTTTCATTTTTAAAGTTTAGGTGAGTTAAACTTCAGAAGTCTATTAAGGCTAGAGCAGGTCTCATGTCTTAAAGAGTATTTACAGACATACTTATAAATTATCTATAACAAAGTCCTCACATTGGCATTAGCATTAGAATCCATGCCTTTGTGGAGAATGATTTACATCCTTGCCAACTAAACCAATTGATGGGATGTCCTACATCATCAACCTTTGTTACCAATTAGGTGGGTACCAAGTGGGATGAGGAACCTTTCCTTAAAAACTAGCTATTGAGGAGGGATAACCAACCCACTTAAATACTCTATTGAGCATCCCATATTTTTCAATGTGGGACTTGAGCATCCCATACTACCAAGGTCCCAATCAATTGGCCCCCATTAAGAGCCGATGTCATGGCAGCTTTACTTGATGCACTTTACTCAACTCCCTTGTTAGTTAGAACCATCCACTGGTCAATACCCCTTGTAGGTAACCTTATTTGAAAATGTCGACGCCCAGGCTCTAATATTATTGATGGGTACCCAAGTGAGATGGGGAACCCTCCCCCAAAAGTTACTATTGATGTTAAAGAACCAATCTACTTAAATACTCTATTGAGCATCCCATACTATTCAATGTGGGACTAGGACATTCCATACTACTCAAGTTCTTATTAATTGACCTTCTTTAAGAGTGATGTCCCAATGACTACATACTATGACACTCTACTAGTAATACTTCACTCAACTCCCCTATCAATCAAAACCCTCTACCGTTTAGAATTCTTTGTAGAAATACCATTAATGGATATCCAAGTGGGATGGGGAATCTATAATATCCTAAAAATTTGGAATAGTATAGAAAATATTTAGAAATAGGAAAATTTGAGATATAAGAATGCATGTGAAAAAGGGCAAAAAAAAATCAAATTTCAAGTCAAGGAAATAGAATATAAAAATTATATTTTAACCTTTGGAAAAAGAATTTATGGCATTTTAGTCCATGGGAAAATTACTAAAAATACCCAAAAGTTTTGAAAATTACTTTTTTGCTCTAATCAAGGGTAATTTCAAGATTGTGCAAATTTTATGTCAAAACAAAGCTTATAATGATTCAAACCCAATGGTTTAATGCATTAAGGTTAACAGGTTCAATGTGAAGAAAAATGATAGAGTATAATTGAGGCATGAAACATTTGATGATGAAGGCAAGCTAAGAGAAACAATGGACCATGGACAAATTCAAGGCCCACTTCAAGGCATTAGAGGATCAATGACTAGAGCTAGAGCAAAAGCCATGAAGCAAGCCATGAATGGGGTGTTGCAAACATGATTAACATGGAACCATTGTATTTCAATGATTTTAAGGCCCAAAACAAAGAAAGAGGCAAGCTGAAAACGTGGAGCCAAATTATAGTTAACAAGCCTAACTTGGAGAAGGCCCCACAAGGAGAATTCACTTAAAATACATGTGCTTCTTATGTGGTCACTAAAAGTGACGTTTTTAATAAGTTTTATTAGGATTACTTTAGTCAATTTGTTTCCTATTGAATAAAAGGCATATAATGATTTGATTTGATCTCCCTTTATTTAGTAATAGGATTTCAGCATATTCTCTTCCTTTTTGCATTCAAGAGGAGCCAACTTTTCAAAGTCAAAATTAGAATTAAACGCTTCTTTTTGGTTAGGGTTTCCTTTTTGTATTAATTAGCATTAATAAGGTTAGGTTTGTGGGTCGTACTAGAGTTAATTTGTGGGTTAATACTTACCTATAAATAGATACCTCTTGTACTCTTGCAAACACAATATGAATGAATGAATTTCTTTTCAGCAACTTTGTTGTTCAGTGAGTTCTTTCATGCTTATCCTTGAGTGCCAGAAAGAATGAGGACTTATCAAGGAGTAGTAATCCTTGTAGCGTCCTGGAGCTAGGATTCAGGAGATAGGTTCTCTTGGAGTCTATTTCCTTCCACCAACATTTTATTTCAGTCTTCTTATTTTCATCATTTCTATTTTCTTCAATTTTTGTTCCTTGTTGTTCTTCATTGTTCTTGTGTTCAATTCATGTTTCCCTGACTTGCTTGATTATTAACTCAAAGAAGGCTCTTAGGATAGATTTTTAACGTGTTTACCATCAAAAAATTTAGTACCGAGCGTTAAAAGTGCATAGTACGCTAAAAAAGGCAATATGGCCCTACAAAAGGGCAAGTAAAGTAAAAAGAAAGTATGTGGACCCCACATTTATGTTAAATCAAGTGTTTTAATGATTCTAAACAACTAGAGCTTGGAAGGATAATATCAAAAGAGTATAAGAACAGACAAATGAAGAAATCCAAGAAGAAATATGTGAAGAATCAAATATTAGGATTTCTCACAATGTACATAAGGGTAAAAGGCTTTTTTGATCTTCACTTGCTCAAACTCTCACTGTATTTTAATGTGCGTTTTTCACGTTATCCTATATATTAACATATGTTATATTTGAAAAATACTTGTTGAATCAAGAAGTTTTGATGATTCCAAATCAACTCTCAAAAGCTTGGAGTAAAAGATATCACAGGTGCAAAAAGAGTTCAAATGAAGAAATCCTGGAGAAATTTGTGCAAAATTTGTTATAAAATGTTTTATTATGTTTACATATGGGTAAAAGACTTTGATTTGATGAAAAGATGTTTTAAAAACTTGATATTTGAAAAATACCCACCAACAGACGAAGTTTGAAAAGTTTACATTGAACTGTCATGTTGGAAATTCGAACTTTGGCTTTGGAAATTCGAATTTCGAGCTAAAACTGAAAAAGTCTGAAGAGATGTCTCTCTGACAGACGAATTTTGATTGCTCAAAATTCGAATTTTCATAAGTATATGAAAGAAGCTATTGAGTAACAGACGAACTTTGAGTCTTCAAAATTCGAACTTCAGACAAAATGCAACTTATGAAAACTGAAAAAAATTCGTCTGAAACAATGTTAAAGTTCATCTGAAATCAAGATTATATTGAGTTTCAAAATTGCTCACTGATAGACGAACTTTGAACATGGACATTCGAATTTTAGAAGCTAATGTTGTGAGTCTGTTGCAATGATATGTTGACATACGAATGACAGTGTTTATAAATTTGAATATTAAAGTAAGTCTAAAAAGAGGTCTCTCTAACAGACGAATTTCAATCTTTGAAAATTCGAATTTTGAAGTAAATGAACTACTGTGCTTTTTGAGCCTGCTGAGAATAGACGAATTTTGGGGTTCCAAAATTCGAATTTTGAAGGCATTGTAGCAAATTGAAAACACTGTTCACACTTAACAAGAAAACTTTTCACTTGAAAATTCGTATATCACAACATGGAAACTTTTTCTAAGTTTCAAGATTCGAATTTCACTTCAAGAACAGACGGACTTCAGTATTTTAATGTTGGAAGCTTTAACCTTCGGTTCCTACAAAATTTGTCTATTGACCAACCAAAATTTGAATTTCAGTATGTCAGAAGCATTAAATGCTGTTGGTTAACGGATAGTTTTTCAGAGTAATCGTTGGATAACTTCTCCAACGGATAGATTTTGTCTCTAATGGACATTTGAGACCTAAATCTATAAATATAACATCATTTGAAGTTATAGGTAATGAATCAAACTCTGTATATACTGAAACTCTATCAAATCTTCTTCTCAAAGACTTTTACCCTCTTACTTTAATACTTGTACCTCAACTTTCATATTCACTCTATTCAAGAGAGTTTCATCTTTGTAAACAATCTAATCTTCATCTGGAAGATAGATTTTCTTGTGAGGAGATATCACAAGGGGTTGTAAAGCACTTTGTGAAAGTACAGAAAGTGATTGAGTGAGCTCTAGAAAATAGAGCACTGACATTGTACTGTGGCACTTGCAAGAAGCCCGTTGAATTCTTGCTGAATAGTGGAAAACCTCAAGTGGTGACTTGGGGACTGGAAGTAAGTCGAGTGGAGAGACCGAACCAGGATAAATTTCTGAGTCTTCTTCTCTTTTCTGCTACTTTTACTGTTACTTATTTATACTCTGTTTTGCCTCCATACATTGCATTCTTCACCTATTTGACATTTTGCAGAAAAGTTCAAACTTCCCAATTCACCCCCCTCTTGGAAAGCCAGCCTAACTAACAAGTGGTATCTGAGCCTGGATTCCCAATCAAAGGATCTCACAGTCCGGGAATTACAATGGCTGGCTTTGGAGAGAGCATCTTACCAGAAGGCAACAACACAAATAGACCACCTGGCTTCAGTGGAGAACACTATGGGTACTGGAAGATGAGGATGCAAATTTATTTCCAGTCAATTGATCTGAACATCTGGTCAGTTATTTAGAAGGGAGACTTTGTCTCAATGGCATTAGAAGAAGATGGAAAGTACAGAGAAAAGGCAGAAGCTGAATGGAATGAGGAGGACAGAAGAAGAGTCTTGCTGAATTTCAAAGCAAAACATTGTCTGGTCAGTGCCTTGAATCAGGATGAATTCTACAGAGTCTCCCAATGCTCCACTGCCAAGAAAATGTGGGACACCCTGTGTTCAACACCAGGTTATACCGCAAGGGTACGGGCCGAGGTATAGTAAAGCGATGAGTGAGTATCGTTTCCACAGGGACTTAGATTAAAAAGTGGTCAAACATTGGACATCGCATTTCCGATTAATTTGAGCAAAGTAATTTAAAAGTTCACTATTCAATTAACTTCAATTATACAAGACAAGCGTATAAAATTAACAACACGGACACTTAGAACTTAAGGAATTCAGGGAGATCTAGGATTATTCATTCCCCTTGTATTTCATGAACACCCACTTAAACTCTTTTTACAATTGTTCTTAATGCAAGATTATGTTAGTCAGGATACCAATTTAACTATTTGTGCTCCATCGAATCTCCAAATAGCTGTTAGTGTACTTAATTAGATAATCTCTTACTAGTTAATTAAACCCTCGTATTCAATCCAAATCCTAAGTAACTATATGAGGTTAGTGAGTATATCTCTACCCCACTAACACAACTTGTCACTCAACAAAGCAAGATTTAAGTTCTCATATGACCCAACTCAAGTTCTTTATATAAGCTAACTTTCTCAAGCATAACTTAAATAAACTAAACAATCTTATTGATGGCCAAACAATAAGAAGTATTAAGAGTAGAGCTAAATCAACATAAAGATTGCATTAATTACAATTATAATAGAGAAATGAGTGTCAATCCATACAAGGGTTCAGAATAATCCTAGAAATGGAACACTAGCCACTCAAGTTCAACAACATCATCAAAACATATATCTCAATCAATATCATTATTGAACAAAAGTGAAACGAGGAGGAAATAAATGCAGGAAAATCAAGGAAGGATGCTGAAATCTGCTCAGAACTTCAAATCCTAGCTTCAAGCTCCTTTAAGGAATCAAATTCCAGCATACCCAAACTCCCCAGACTGAGTTCTCTCCGTCCCCTCGTGCCCTAGCTCATTTTTTTTTTCTTATCTCCTCCACTCCTTCTCAAATACTGCGTTCGAGTGAAGCTTTGCGTTTTGCTGACGAGGGGTTCGCGCCGCGCCTACATAATCCTGGCCGCGGCCTCATATCATTCGGATGTGCTGTTTTGTTCACTGCTTGTCATGAGGCCGCGGCCTCATATACCATAGCCGCGGCGTGGTGAGCTCCAGAAGCATTTTTCCTCATTTCACCAGTTATATTCACTCCTATTATATTTACTCCTCTGATCTCCAGGGGCCGTACTCCAATGCTCTCCCATGATTCCTACAATAAAGAAGAGGTTTTAAAATCTTTCCTGGGTATAAAATAATGCATCATAAGACAAAAATATACTATTATGCATTATTAGGATTACACTCCATATTTTCCTATCCTGAGTATCAAGTATGTACATATATGAATGCGTAACTCAAGGAAAATGTGCTGAAATGATGTAATTCGGTATGATTAATACACCCTGCAAATTGCTCATGAAGGGACAACTGGAGTCATAGAAAACAAATTGAATACCTGCATTGGAGAATATGAGAGCTTCAGAATGGCTGAAGGAGAAACTGTAAAAGAGCTACAAAAGAGATTCACTCTCATTGTGAATCAACTAAAGAGCCTGGGAAAAGAGTACACTCAAACAGAGAAAGTAAGGAAGATTCTCAGAGCTCTCCCTCTGGAATGACAACCCAAAGTAACAGCAATAGAGGAAGCCAGAGGAGAATCAATGGCCTCTGTCACATCTCTCTTTGGCAGCCTTGAGGAGTATGAAGGAAAACTCAAAGCTCTCAAGGAAGCTGGACAAGACAGAAAGAAGAAAGGCCTTGCTCTCAAAGGTGCTGAAGAAAAGGTGGAAGAATCTGACGATGGAGAGGAGCTAGATGAAGAAACTCTGACTATGATGGTCAGAAAATTCGAAAGATTCTACAGCAAGAAGAGAAACAAAAAAATCTTTAAGAAAGGAGCTGCTGGAGATAGCAAGAGGGAACAAAAAGAGCATGTGACTTGCTATGAGTGCAAAAAGCAAGGACATATCAAATGAGATTGTCCACAGTTTCTGAAGAAGCAAGAGAAAGAAAAGAAAGCTGCAAACAAAGGCAAGAAGAAGAGAGCTTACATCTCATCAATATGGGATAACAGCTCGAATGAAGAAGATGATGATGAAGATGAAATTGCCAACATCTGTCTCATGGCACTTGCCTCAGAAGAAGCTGAAATTCCATGCAGCAGTGACCAAGAGGATGAGGTCTATCTCAAAGCTAGAAAGAACAATAAATGGTACATGGACAGTGCCTGCTCAAGTCACATGACTGGTGACAAGGAGAAGTTCATCACCCTTAGAGACAAGAAAGGAGGAAAGGTGACTTTTGGAGGTGATCAATATGGTAGAATAGTCGGCATTGACATTGTGGGCAAAAATCCTGAAACATCCATTGAAGAGGTGCTGTTCGTGATAGGCCTCAACCACAATTTGCTTTTTCTAAGTTAATGCAGAAGGAATTCGAAATATCCATGATGGGTGAACTCAACTTCTTCCTTGGATTGCAAATCAGACAGTGCAATGATGGTATCTTCCTCAATCAATCCAAGTATCTAAAGGAATTGCTGAAAAAGTTTGGAATGGAAAATGCCAAGCCAATGGGGACACCTATGGCTACTGTAACCAAACTGGATATGGATGAAAAAGGGAAACTATTTGACATAACTCAGTACAGAAGAATGATTGGATCCCTGCTGTACTTAACAGCCAGCAGACCTGACATTATGTTTAGTTTTTGTATGTGTGCAAGGTTCCAATCATGTCCCAAAGAAACCCATGCAACTGCTGTGAAAAGAATCTTCAGATATCTAATTGGCACATCATAGATGGGTCTTTGGTATCCAAAGGGCAATGGAGAAGATCTCAAAGGATACACTGATGCTGACTTTGCAGGATCCAAAACTGATAGTAAAAGCACAAGTGGAACTTGTCAGTTTCTTGGAGGATCCTTGGTTTCATGGTTTAGCAAAAAGCAGAACAGTGTAGCCTTATCCTCAGCGGAGGCTGAGTATGTTACAGCTAGAAGCTATTGTGCCTAAATCATCTGGATGAAACAGCAACTGGAAGATCTTGAGGTTGAGTTGAAAGAAATACCAATAATGTGTGACAACCAAAGTGCCATCAATATCACAAAGAATCCTGTCATGCATTCAAGGACAAAACATATTGAAGTTAGGCACCACTTCATAAGGGATCACATTCTGAAAGGAGAAATTAGATTGGAATACATCCCCACAGAAGATAAAGTTGTTGACATCCTCACAAAGCCTTTATCAGAAGACAGATATTGCAAAATCAGAAGAGAATTGGGTATGGTAAATCCTAATGAACTGTAAGTAAATCTTTGTGCAATTCTATTTTTAAATCTTTCAACATTAAATTAATTCTAACTTCAGCATCAGAGTATGTTTAATTTAAGTTGCAGTGCTCCTCATGAGATTCATTGGCAATAAATCAGAAAAATGGAGCACATTGGAATGGAACAATTAAAGAGTGAAGAAAAGGGCAAAAATTCTGAGTTTCTGGATCTAATCTGTAAGTTTTTAAAGATGAAATTCATATATTGATTATGTGTTAGACGAATTTCCGTGAAAAACTAAGTTTCTGAGGAAGTCAGCATGGTCAACATTCAAATTTTGGATATCCAACAGACAAACTTTGACCTGTTATTAGAAGGAACAGTTCTTGGTAATGCCTCAAAATTTCATCTGTTGATCCTTTAAAATTTGAATTTTAAAGAACAAAATTTCAAAGTTATGACTGTCCAACATGGTGATTATACTAATGCTTATCTCTTAACATACGAATGTTGGATAACTTTCACAAAGTAGAGAAATTTGAATTTCTGACTTAAAATTTGTCTGTTGAAACATGCTCCTCAATGTTGAATCTTTGAAAGATGAAGTTTTGTACGGTTAATTCGTCTGTTGTTTGGTGGTTTGTTTGCTGCTTGGTGTTTGCTCTTGAAAATTCAAACTTTGTTGGAACAAAGTTCGTCTGTTCATCTTGTGTTATTTTAACCAAGCCTCTGTTAGACAAACTTTCATAAGAAAATTCATTTGTCAGTAAGCTTTGCTGAATGGTTTAACTTGTAACTGCCCGAAGTTCAAATTTTGACCCTTCAAAATTCATCTGTTAGACGGTTACATACATTAAAACTGACGGTTTTCATTTGAACAGACGCAACCCTATTCCTATTCTCTCTGAGTCTGCTCTAATCCTCTATTCAATACTCTTCAATTCTATTGAAAAACCGTCATTTCCCACCGATTAAACTTCCTTTCACATCCTTTAAATCTATTCCTTGCCCCATTCTGCAACATTCATCCGCGAAAATGGTAAGAGTTGAGAATCCAGAAGCTGGCAAAGGAGAGGCTCAGCCAAAACGTTCAGTTAAATCCCAATATGCCACGAAGGAAGGAGAAAAACTGAAGAGAAAGGCCGAATCCAGCAAAGGAACTCCTTCCAAAAGCCAGAAAACCACATCCAAGGGAGAATCAAAGAAGGCTGGACCCTCTTCCTCGAAGACAACAGAACCTTCGGTCCCTATTCATGTTGTTGCTGAACCTGTTGCTCCCACTTTATCCTCAAGTACTGAATCTGGAGAATATGAGCTTACCACACTGCCATTATGGAGTACTCCACAGATTCAAGAGGAATTGATAGAAGTTGGGTGAACCTCCCAAGAACAAGTCTTAGGCAACTCAAGAACCCAGAGTAATAACCAAAAACAACGAAAGCAATCCAATGCAATTGAGAGACCGAATGGAACCTCTAGAGAAAACTCTAGCAACTCCAAACATAAGACGCTACAAGAGTTGGTCAATTCTCTTGATAAGTCGAATCCGTATTCTAGGAAGAACACGAAGAACCCTAACAATCTCACACGAAATTGAAGAGAGAAATCACTCAAAAAATTATTCAAATCTGATCTGCAATGTGACACCATATGGTCTATAAATAATAATAGAAATCCTAATCCTAATCCTAATAGGATAATTGATTCCTTATAGATAGGGCTTATCCTTTTAAATTCAAATCTGAATTAAATCTTAAGTTGGCCTCATAAATACAAGTGAGAACCAATCAAAAACTGATCTAATCTAATCTGGAAAAAATCAAATCAAAAATAAAACGAAAATTCAAAATAAATTAAAAAGGAATAAATCTAATCCTAAAGTCACATGACTCATTAATGAAGCACATGACTTCCTTTAATCAAGCTCTTCTATTTGGACTTGGATTGGGCCTTTAAGATCTTCAGATTGGGCCTCCAAATAAATGATCATTCTTTTTGGATTAGAAGGTGGCTCCATTTGCTCTAAGTCTTCCAAATAGATGGGCTCTTTCTCCTTAAGCTCTTGGACCAATCCTTGCAAGGCCTCTTTCATGGCTTTTGCCCTACCTCTTGTCATTGGGCCTCCTACTCCTTGAAGAGGGTCTTTGGACACATTGGATCTCCATGATTGAAAGTTCACTTGTTCTCCATCAAAGGGTTTCTATTCTGAGGTAAAACCCTATGCATTCCTCAGGGTTCTTTGAGGGAGGTGATAATTTGGGAAGCTCACGATGGAGGATTAGCTGGTCATTTTGGCAGAGACAAGACAGTTGATCTGGTCAAAGAGAAGTTCTATTGGCCAAGGCTTGAATGAGATGTCAATCGGCATATACAGCGATGCCGAATATGTCATTTGGCGAAGACAAAAGGGCAAAATACAGGATTATACATGCCACTACCAGTTCCAGAAGCGCCGTGGGAAGATGTGAACATGGATTTTGTTCTTGGTTTACCCCGAACACAGAGGCAAAAAGATTCCATCATGGTTGTTGTGGATCGATTTTCGAAGATAGCCCATTTTATTCCATGCTAAAAGACCAATGATGCAGTGCAAGTTGCAGATTTATACTTCAAAGAGATTGTTCGTCTCCATGGAATTCCCAAAACTATTACCTCTGATCGTGATGTTAAGTTCCTTAGCCACTTTTGGAGGACACTATTGAAGAAGATGGGAACTAAGCTCCAATTTAGTAGCGCTAGCCATCCACAGACGGACGGTCAAACTAAAGCTATTAATAGAGTTCTTGGAAATCTTCTTCGAAGCTATGTTGAGAAGAATTTAAAACAGTGGGATCTTTTTCTTGCACAAGTTGAATTTGCTTACAACTCAATTAATCAAGCCACTGGGAGGTGTCCATTTGAAGTGGTTTATGGTAACCATCCACTTAGCCCATTGGATCTGACTCCTTCATCTGACAAGCAACATCATAGTGCTGATGCGGATCAAAGGGCAAAGGAAATCAAGAAGCTACATGAACAAGCTCGTGAGCGGATATAGAAGCAGAACTTTAGGTATAAAGCTCAACGTGATAAGAATTGGAAACAGCAAACTTTTCAAGTAGGAGACTTGGTGTGGATACATTTGAGGAAGAAACGGTTTCCCAAGCAACCAAATGCCAAGCTGTCCCCTAGAGCTGACAGTCCTTTCAAGATTGTACAAAAGATCAACAACAATGCTTATAAGGTTGAATTGCCTGGTGCTTATGGAGTTTCTGCCACTTTTAACGTTGCTAATTTGTCACCCTATCTGGATGATGATGCTGACTTTGACTTGAGGGCGAGTTCCGTCCAACCCAGGGAGAATGAAACGGTTCATAAATCCTCTACCCATGTAACCTCCATAACATAAATCCTCCACCCATGTAACCTCCATAACATAAATCCTCCACCCATGTAACCTCCATAACCCCCCCCTAATAATAAAGTTTTAATTTCTATAAACCCCGTAACTCCTATAACCCTCCTCCCAACTTTAATGTATTTGTTTTATGGTTATGTAACATTTGCGATCCCAACTAGTATAAATAGGGTCATTGCATGTAAGAAAGGGGATCAATAAGAAAAAGAATACATTCAGTTTTCTCAATTTTGAGTATTCCTTTAGCTTTTGAGCCAAAGGTCCTTTACTGACATTAAAAATTACATGGATGAAAATGCCCTTGGAGTTATTAAAACAATATTAACCTATCTTGCAACTAGTCTTTAGTAATTTACAACTCGGCATTGGCAATTTACAATAAAGCTTTATAAATCTACAACACAAACTAAGAATGGAGTCTCATATCATTTACAACTGATATTTTATCGATTTACAACTCCATTTTTCATTAATTACAACTAAACTTGAGGAATTTACAATTTTTTTTAAAGAAGCCCTGAACCACATAACACGAGTAAGATGATGACAACATTCATAAGCTTGCAATATGTCATGACCAAAATATACATTAATAAAAATAATGCAAGAACAATTGATTATTAATAATGGCATGTACGGCTGTAGGCAAGGTGGGCTAGGTTGGCCATGAATGTGAAGCTCAACTTGGCCAAACATTGGATTCATTTTCTAGACCCATAGCTTAGCCTGGCTCTGCTCGGGAAATAGATCTAGGTTGGCTCTGGTTGTCGGGTCTTGCTAATTGAAATCTTCACATTTCTTCTATAACCTTCCCACGCACTAAATCTAGATGAAATGCAAAGTCCCAAGTCTCAATCAAGTGTACAAAATGCCAATTCTCAAATGCATGAAGGGAAAAAAAATAAAGGAAATGAAAAAGCTGATAGAAACACTAGAAGCCAATAGAAGAGAATAGAAGTATATGCAACATTCACAACCTCAACCAAACGTTTAAACCAATGCAACATTCACAAACTCAAAGGCCTCTATTCGATGCAAATCGAAGTATCAGCTTCACTGTCTGTATGTTATTCACCAGTATCTGAAGCGTCACTATCGAAAGGAGAAAAAACTGATAGAAGCAGGTAAAAGCAATATGCACTAGATTTGTCACAAGAAGGAGAAGGCTGCTAATAGAAGAACGCACCAGATCTGAAGAAGATGAAGAAGAGATATAATTCCATGTGAATTATGGACTTGTGTTGGAACATAAATTAAACAACCACTAGATATTGAGTAATTAGTTAACTTCTTCTATATTCTAGATAATCTTTTAAGTTTAATTCACTTGTATTTTAAATATTTTCAAGTCATGCACGAGTAAACATATATATAAGAAATGGTTGTTTCATTAATTTATAAATATTCTCTGGTTTGGTGAGGAAAAAGAAGTGTAGAAATAAGGATTTGATTATCTAGAGGAAGAAAAATACATAACAAAATAGGCCGGCTGTTGCTTTCAAGTCGGTAATCTGGTCCAGATCTATAAAAGCAAGGAAGTCAGATCATGGTGGGGAGAGTATGTTGCAGGTTGGTGATGTCCATCTGGGAGGGCTGGAGGTGTTTCTTGGTGGTTTTGGCGTTGAGTAGCCTGAAGGATTCTGAGGTGAAGCCTTTTCCTCACGTGGATTTCATGCGATGGTTTTAGAACTGTCATGGTTGGTGCAGTCTCGTTAGTTTTGGGGCTAGGACCAAAAGGATAGCTCAATGAGGCCCTATCTAGTGGAAGATGTTTGTGTTGGTGACGGAATCTGGAGGGTGTTGGTTTTTTTTTTCTTTGTTTCTTCTTTTTGTTTTGTGTTTCCTTTTGGTTCTTGTTTTTGGTTGGTTGTGGTTTTACATCGGCGGGGTTTGGGCTATGTTGTATTGCTGATGCTTTGGTACCTGGTGGTTTTACATTGTATTGCTGACGCTTTGGTACCTGGTGGTTTTACATCGGCGGGGTTTGGGTCTTTGTTCAGATAAGGTTTGGTTTTGTCGGGTCTTGGATCTTTGTTCTATTGCTTTCCATTAGAACTTCTTCTTTGTTAAAAAAAATCTTATATATAAAAATATAAAGGTTTTAAAAGAAATGTTTCAAAAAATATTTATCATAAAATTAAATATAAAAACTTAAACTATCAATATGCTCTGCTAACAAAAAAAAATTTTGGTCACCCATAGTTTTTTTCCGGATCTGTCCTGTAGTGAATATGGGATTATGGAGGAGAGTGGGGGTAAATACCGGAGGGATTGAGGGGGGAAAATTTCTCAGCAATGTTTTGAGAATCGAATTAGACCGGATAGTCAGATTAGTCGAATTGTCATCCGAAGATATGAACAGCTCGGTTTTCAGTTTTAAACTATTTTAGGAGTTGAACCGCTTTGAACCAACTTTTTGCGTCGGAAATAGGAATGATTTTTAAAGAATTGGACGGTTTTTTAAATTATGTAAAATTTAATCTAAATTTATTTTTTTCCAAAATTATTAATTATTAAAATTATTAAAAAGTAAAAATAATATTTCCCTTTCTATTTTAAAATTACTAATTATAAAAATGAAAATTTTCATTATATTATACTCTCTATTCCTAATTATAAGATAATTTTGGGACTCTTTATTTTTCTCAAAATATAAGAGATATGGATAAAATTTTGAAGTAATTAATATCATTTTCCTTTTGTACCATTAAATAATTAAGACTTTGTTAATAATTATTAATAATTAATTAGTCTCACTCCAAACTTTTAATATAGGCAATTCTGGAAACAAAATTGAAATTAGAGCATAATTAATGAGTTTAATCAAAACTGTTTTTTCCTTAGTACTGATAAAGTAGTTATTTATTTCTTATAATTGGGAATGGAGGGAGTATAGTCATTTTATAATGTGATGCCCATATAGTATTATTATATTGAAATGTTTTAATATTATGTTTGATAATTTAATATATATTATTACTATGTGAGTTTCTTAATTTATTATGAACTTTGACCACATAAATTTATTTTCTTAACAATTTGATATTTTCTTTTTTTACATATATTATTATATATAACATTATTATTTTTTAATTATTATGTCAACAGTTCAACCGCCGGTTTAACCAGTTAAACCATGAAAACCGTGACCCAGTGGCATTTCCGGTTCAATATCCGGTCTGATTTTTAACATTGATTCTGAGATGCGTCATGTGAAATGGTGAAGAATTTTGGAGAAAGCTATGTAATGCACAAATATGAGTACAAGCATATCAAGTGTGAAATGGTGTGATACGTTAGATACGGTAAATTTAAAAAATTTTAAGTTATGGGCATGTGAAAAATAAAAAATATAAAAAGTTTGAGTTTCAAATAAGTATTTCAAAAATAATATAATGATATCTAAATTAAGAAGCTGAAAATTGAGTTTTTTTTTAATATGTTCATTTATTTTAGAATTTTTTTAAGAAGAAAAACTAATGATATGTAATGATACATAATATGAAATAAAATATAGTATATATATCATATCTAATACAAATACACATTGGTTGTGGATGCATTTTCCTTTTTGAAATATTGGTAAGTGAGATATAATACTCTCATTCATGTTTACTCCCTATTTGACTTTTTGTTTTTGGGTAATAATCTAACCCACTTAATATCAATCCTGAACTTTTATTAATTTAACCTAAATGAAGGTCAAAGTTATCCAATAATATGTCAATTCTTGGCTTAACCAAGCACGCGATGACATAGATGGCTTTGGATAGATTGTAGCGGCACAAATATGCCACAACCAGGATTTTGGAATAAAGCAATACAAGGGTCTCATAAGAATGCAACTAATATTAAAATTCAATATTACAAAAACCGGATGGAGCCGATCGATTTAACTAGGAATCGGCTATATGTCTAATCTGGATATAAAGGAAAATTGGAGATCTATTGAATAGATAGTGAATTGGATAAATCGGTCCTGAACCAACTAACATCAAGAAAATCGACAACAAATTGGTTCACATTTTTTCCTGTTTTTTTAAACAAAACAAAGGAAGGGCAAAAAAAGAAGAATGAGGAGGAGGAGGAGGAAGAAGAAGAAGAATAATGGGAAGATCCCAACACAACCATCTTGTTTCTCTCTTCGATAACAATGAAAACCATGAAAAAGAACTTAAAAAAACATAGTTTAAACCTTCATTTGTTACGAGGCCCCTCATGAAAGTTTTAGATCATAACCCAACAACCTCTAATCTTCATATCACTTTGAATATGATGAAGAGCAAAAGAGGAAGACTTTGAATACTAATTAAGAGTAGAAGATGAAGACATTGAATACTCATGAAATGCAGAAGATGAAGACATGGAGGAAGGCTTCAGATCATTTGACTAGCCAAGACAAAAACTTATTGAAGTAGTGAAGTCTTAAAGAAATGGAAGCCATTAAATGAAAAGTCTTACCATTTGGCTTAAAAAATAAGAAGTAAATGTATTTTGGAAAGTGGGAACAATTTAAAAATAGAAAACCTAATAAGCTAATCTAGGTGGGATAGAGAGTGAAGGAGGGGGAGTGGTATCCTCCAAACAAAATCCGATACTACATCAAAGATAATTTTGATACTTTTCAAGGCTTGCACTTTTCAAAAAGCCTTTTCCCACTTGTTTTTTTCTTCTAAGAACGTGCACGTTCTTCTATGCACCTACTGCATTGACATGTATACAAAAAAAAAAACAAATTATGCTAAAAGAGAAAAATAAAAAATAGAAAGGAAAAGTTCTATTTGTAATTATAAATTATACTAATAATATTATAATATGAGTAAGTTGTATCAAATAAATTTTACCACATATATAATAATAAATGCACCTTACCTTAATTTTATTTTTAATTTAATAAAGAACTACAATTATCTTGTTCTTAGCCAAAAGGCCAAGAAAGGTAAAGAGATATAATTATCAAATATTCATGCTTCATGCTAGTTTTTGTGTTTCTACCTTTTAGTTGAGACTAGTTCAGAGTACGGATGAGATCGGATATATATATATAGATCAAGGGTTTAAATTCTTCATATATATATATATATATACACACATATACACACACATTTATATAACAAAAACTTTTTTGCATTTTTATTTTATACTTTTTATATTGTAATTAGTAATGGTATTTGTGGGGGAAAATATTTAAAATATTAATTTAATTACAACCGATCCAACCCTAATTTAATCCCAATTAGAATATTGAACCTTTAACCGATATCTTAACCAGTACGGTAGCCGTGGCCCGGTGCGATTTTCTTAACATGGGTAAAATCTAATGTGATTATTAAAAAAATCAGAATATGTAATGGAAGATTAAACTGATCAGCACTTTTTTAATTTTCTTCTTCTTCTTCTTTGCTTTCTCTCTCTCTCTCTAGCTAAAGAAAACAAATGATACATAACCTACCATATCTGATATCAAATGAAGAAAAAGTCCAGGGGGCGGCGAGAAGGGGGCGGCGTGAGAGGGCTTACCTCAATACTCAATACCTTATTTTTCCTCTTTTGAATTTTCATTGATATATCACTATTTAGGTATAATATTAGTCAATCAATATATAATATTAAATTAGAAATTTCTTTAAAAAAAGTAATAAGAATAAATATTTTAAAAGATCATATTTACTTTTTTAATATTTAAACCATATTAAATATATAAAAAATTTAAATAAGTAAATTAATAAAATTATGCAAACCCAATAAAACACATAGAAATTGAAAGAATAAAAAAGTTTAAACAAATCTCGATCAATTATAGTGAAGACATACTATAAAATTATCTTGTTTAAATTTTTTTTAAAAAATTAAATTAAATTAAAAATTATGTACATTTATTTACTCTCTTTCAAGTTGCATTACATGAGTCGTTTTAGAAATTTTTAAATATTTCATTTTATTTGTTGATTTAGAAAACAAATGAAGAATTACTATTTTTTTCAATTATACCCTTAAACAATTAATAGTATATATTTTTTTGTTGTAATTTAATACTCCATAAAGAAGTACTCTCTCAATCCATATTATAAGACAATAAAAAAAGTTTCACGCATATTAAGAAAAATTTAATATATTTTTAAATTTCTATAAAATAATAAAAATTTTTAATTTTACTCCTATTATTTCCACTCATTCCATTAACACAAGTTATAATACTAATAATATAATAAATGAAGGATAAAAATGATAAATTACTATATATATATATATATATATGAAATAAAAAAAATTCAGGATGGATTATTTAATAATTAAGAACAATTTACTAAAGTTACATCAATCATCATATTAGGACGAAGGAGTGTGTATATATATATATATATACTGATAATGATATCTGTCAATCATACATAATGTTCAATTATTCAACTTTTATATAATATTAAATATATTTTGTGTCCGGATTATAAAATTGTCATGTGATTGACTCCAGGTTGAGATCTAAGTTGAACTTACAGCCACAGCACTAGCACAAAGCCAGAGCCAAACCTTCTGTGTGTCAAGTTACAAGTGTTAAAACTGAAATCAGTCCAATGGCAGAAGAAGCTACACAAAGGTGATCCTAATCCATTGAACCGTTTTCTTGATATTCTCTCATTTCATTTCCGTCACTCTGACATTTTGCTTTTGTCAGGTATGCAGTAGTGAGTGGAGCAAACAAGGGAATTGGGTTAGAGACAGTGAGGCAGTTAGCTTCAGGTGGGGTGAAGGTGGTGCTCACAGCAAGAGATGAGAAGAAGGGTCTAGAAGCTTTGGAAAGACTGAGAGAGTCAGGTTTCTCAGATCGACTTGTGGTTTTCCATCAGCTTGGTGTGACTGATGCTGCAAGTGTAACTTCTCTTGCAGATTTCATCAGATCCCAGTTTGGGAAACTTGATATTCTGGTTTGTAATCACTGATCATTCCAAGCATCCTAAAATCTTTTTTTTATATATCTATTTAGAACATTTACTTGTGGATTTCTTTAGTTCTATAAGCTTTTTTTAGACATGGCAACGGGGAAGAGGAGATTTTTATTTATTTATTTATTTATTTTTTCACTATCTATCATAATATTGGAACATTACACATATTCAGGGCAAAACACATATTAAGAATCAATAGAATCTTGCCCTCCTTGACCTCATCCCAAAGTCAAACTACAAAGATGGATCGAATTTCCTTGAATTCAGTCCAAATCCTGATCAAACATTGACTTACCTCGGTATTTTGCTCAATTCTTATGTTGATGATGGCATATTGCATTGAAAGATCTTCTTGTGTAACGGGTGCAGGTGAACAATGCAGGAGTTGGAGGGGTCATATTTGGTGACAGTTCTTTAACAGTTTCAGCAATCACTTCTGGCAGGGTATGTTATATTAATTTTGATCTCCAAAAGGCTTGAACCTGGTTATTATGATATATGTTTGTAGATGATAGAACTTGAGATCATAAGTAGCTAGCTAGCAGCTCAGGTAGCTAGTTCAAGAAATATATATCTATCTAAATTTTAGAGAAATTTCACTTTTAACGAATCATCCTTCATTAAATATTTGAACACTAGCATTTTTAAAAGAACACTCGCTTCTGCTAGGTTTGTCATTAATCAAAATCATGTAAATCTTAGACATGCTTGTCAACACCTGAGACAAGTTTAGAGAAGGAAGAATGACCTTTCTCTATGAGCTACTCACATGAACAGAGATGGAATAATTCACCCCTATTTCTCATCACTTTACTTGAATAAATACTATTTTAAAGGCTCTGCAATCGTAATGAAATAGCAATCTGAGAAAAAAATGGGACCTGGATTGAAAGGTTTTCTGAGTTTTATGTTGTATATATGATGGATGATGCAGGAATTATCGCAGGAGGACCGGAGAAAAGCAACGATAGAAACATACGAGTCAGCCCAAGAATGCTTGCAAATAAATTATTACGGTACAAAAAGAATAACCCAAGCCCTTCTGCCCCTCCTCCATTTGTCTGATTCAGCAACCATTGTGAATGTGTCTTCCGGCCTGGGCAAATTAGAGGTAAACGCTCGCGCTTGACGTCATAAATTTAATTATACAGCGTTACGATGTTAATTTCCCCCTGATCAAGTCATACTGAATATAACTTAATGTTACTGTATGGTATGGTGGAATTAATGAAGTACGAATGGAATGAGTGGGCCAAAGGAGTGCTGAGTGATGGGGAAAAGCTGACAGAAGAGAGAGTGGATGAAGTGGTCGAAGAGTTTCTCAGAGACTTCAGAGAAGGGGTGCTAGAAGCCAAGGGGTGGCTCAACATTCACTCTGCTTATACAGTTTCAAAAGCAAGTATGACAGCCTACACAAGAATTTTGGCTTCCAAGTACCCCAACATGTGCATAAATAGTGTTTGTCCAGGCTATGTCAAGACTGATATAACTGCCAACACTGGCTTCTTAACCCCTCAACAAGGTGCTTCCAATGTTGTCAGGTTGGCTTTGCTGCCCCATGATGGCCCTTCAGGCCTCTTCTATTCCATGACACACCTCTCTCCCTTCTAATTTATTTCCCAGCAGCACATACAATTTTAATGCCTGGTATTTTTTAAATTCTTCAAATATACTCTATATATAGTGGTTTGTTTTGTTAAACTGATGAATATATATATATGCTTTTATTAGTGGACTGAAAGTACATATTATTTATAGAATTATCATTATATTTTTATTTGTTTTGGACATTATATATCTTTATGTGTTTACTGGTTCTGAAAAGCGCCGAAAACCCTCATTGCACCTAATGAAGCAGAGCCATAGGAATAAGCTTAATCACAAGGGATTAAATGTTAGGTTTTGCTGTTTATAGGAATTGGAATGTCTCTTTGGTTCTAGATACTAAGGACAGCAATTCTTGTCCTTATAGATGTTTGCATATAGACAATGGTTTTCGTATCTTTGATTAACCTATACACCTTATAATGAAGTGGTGGATAATGAGAGGTGATTGTATACATATCTTTTCCCTTTGTATTTTTCCTGGCTACTAATTATAGAACCGTACTTTCATTAAAATATTAAAATGTTTGGTTTTTCCTGTGGCAAAAGACAGAATTTTATGGTTGTCTGACGTGGCATTCTAGTAACAGGAGGATCAATCTAAGGGCCAAAATTTAAAGTAGCTAGCATCTCTGTTCCGTTTTGTTGGAGCTGAAAGAATCCCAGTGTTTACTAATTATAGTCACTGCCCCTTGATTATTGATATAGTGAACTAACCTCCTCATTTAGATTCATCGAGTATGTCAAGGATGTGCATAAATACACAAGAATAATTGTGACAGCAAAATCAGTTTCTCGATAGCTTGATATATTAATGATATTATAACATGCAACTAATGATATAAGGTGGTCAAATAAGGTGAAACAATTTCTCTCTAAAAATTAATTAATTATATTAAATATTAATTAACTAATTATGAGAATTTAAAAGGGCCACTATTAGGATTTTCTATGATATCTTAACTTTTTGGCAGCCCTCATAGTAACCCTAGTGGCTCTACCTCTATCTTTCTCATTGTTTATTATGTACACTAAGGAGTAATGTAGTTATATCTCTCTGCTCATCTCTCTTGCACTATTATGCTTGTCTTAGAATCTTCTTTAAGGTATGCACAATTATCATTGTCAATTTAAATTTTAAGGGGAATCACACTTTGAGATTGAAAGCACAATTTTATTCATTACGCCAAAGATAGGTATTATTGGCGCTTAATAATTTGTGGTTATAGAAGGAAAAAAAAAAACACTAACAAAAGTGAGGCGGAAGCATAATTGTGACGATAAAATCAGTCGTGGTAGCTAGATATATTAATAATGTTATAACGTGCAACTAATGATATAAGGTGGTCATATAAGGTGAAAAACAATTTCTCTCTAAAAATTGATATAAAGGTTGTGTGTGAGCCAAAATAAAAATTTGATAAAAAAATCCTATTAGGTTACTATTTACTTGGTAACCCTTAATGTTTTTATTGAACTCTAAAAAATTATAACTAATTTTAGAAAAATGGTTTTGTGATGATTCAAATTTCTACTTGAAGTACTCTACAAGAAAAAAAAATAATTAACTGGAAATTCATTGATCAATCAATATAATTTATTGTTTGAAAAATACTGTTCATGTGGTTCTTGAAAATTTTCAGATTTTATCCCTTTTCTTGGAAATTCCATACCTTATTCTATATTTCACCAAATGAGGTGATCTTGGTCTAATTTTGAAGCTAAAGGACTTCTCTACATGTTGTCATCAATATTTTCTCATATGTTCATCAATGCAATTAAATCATCTTCCTAATCAAAAGTATTTTACTAATACATACGTTATTTTTTAGACTTGGAAATTGTAACATAGATATTATGATGCCATAATTTCAATAAGAGACATTCCAAAACATAATATTATATATTAATAAACATGTCATACATAATTTTCATCATGTCATAATACATAGCTCAAGTGTAATGACTCTCAACATCAATTATAAGAAAGACTTAACCAAGTGGTGCAAGACTAGAGGGACCAGGACCAAAGGAGGAGTCAAATTGAGCAGGGAAGCAAATTTTGTGTTGACACCATAGTGAATTGTAGGGTTGCCACGATGAGATATGCCGAATTGGGCTTATGAGCCAAGTCAATGGGCACTGACACCCAGTGAGCTTAAGTGGCATCACGGCGGTAGTCATGAAATCTGTTTAAATCAAAAGTCAAATTAGTCACGGGACACAGAGAAAAACAAAAGGAAAAAAAGGAGTTGCACTAGGGTTTCATATTTCCGACTTGGGGGCTCAATTTCTAGCATCTTGGAGACTTAAATCTTGTTGGTAAATCATCCCTCACCTTTCCTCTTTCTTTTCTTCAAGTTGTTTAGTGATTTTCTTGGTTTTGATTAGGGTTCCAACTTGGGTTGCATTTCTACCGATTAATCTATGTTTAAATGCCTTATGATGTATTATTGGACATGTTTAAGCTCTGGGTTAAGGATTAAGTGTTTAAGTGGTATATTCTCCAAACCCTAACCCTTAACTCTTGGTATTATTTGGAATCCGAATTTATGGGAGCATGATCAAGGTCTTATGGATTGTTTTGGTTGTTCTGATGTATGGGTTTGCAATGGGAAGCTTTGTTTCAGAAGGATTGTTCTTTGAGTTGGCATTTGTGTATGCTAATGATTGTGAATTTGTGATGGTAATGAGAATGTGATGATGTATAGTTTGTAATATTGCTCAATTGGGATCTCTTGGCTCTAGGTTGTAATTGGAAAGCATTGAATTGATTGTGATTACCCCCTTTGGCCTACCGAGCTCTCGAGTGGGTTGGACGGTTGAGGTAACTGAGTGTTCTATTCATGTCTTTTAATTAATAATAGATATTTAGCCCTTTTTATATCATGATATGCATGCTTTATGTATATGTTTTATTCTTTCATATCATGATATACCTCATAGTTCAAATATGATAATTCATTTTCATATCATGATATGTGCAGCTACACGGCTAGTGAGTTTCCTATCCTTACATTGTTTCATGATGAAAATGGCTGTTGGTATTCATGAACATATAACAATACGAATATGATGATATTGTCATGTTATTGGTTATGATGCACCCTATGCTTTGTTATATACTTTATTATGGCATGCTAGTACGATAGAAATAATAAGTGTGTTGATATGTTAGCGTGCATTGTGCATTGTCGCATGGTACATGTAACACCCTATGCTCATCAACCCTAAACATACCAAAAGGAATACAGAAACAGGGGAGAGAAGACCAAATGATGGAATGGCATTGCGGCTATACCCTATGGTGCCACGGTGAAGGACATTCCTAGAGGAAAAGAGGATAGAACCTAAGACACATGGTGCCATGGCCACGATTATATGGTGTCGCAGCTCTAATGACTAAACCTGTTTCAGCACTTTGTTGATGCAATCGACCAATTTTTGACACACATGGCTTTGCGCTTCGACTTTCAATTGATCATATTTCAAAGTGTACAGGTCACTCTAATCATATTCTAACTATGAACACCAATTACACCTTAAAACACCTCAGTATGGAGATTTTTGACACCGAAAACTAATATATTACTTATTACTTTTTGACCAAAATTAAGAATCAAACACCTCCAACTACCACCAATGGTCAATTGGCATCCATAAACCCTTCCAACATGTCACACATGACACAAGGAACATGTCTAAGAACATTTTAACCCGAAGAAACCACTCCTTTGAGTTTTCATACCCTTGAACCCCAAATTAAGCTAACAGGCTGTATGTCCATTTCAAACACTAAGGACCCAATAACCACACCGAAATCACAGTTCAGGCATACATGCTCAAAGAGACTTGGAGTCACCTATCTCAAGTGCAACACAATCAAACATTAAGGATTTAAACATCACATGCCACACGTAGAACATGATTGATATTCAATACACCACTAGTATAACCATTGGCCCATCAACACAAAAAAGGCCATACACCAAGCATAGAGAGTATAAGAGAAGCCACAAAATAGTTCGATCCTAGAATAACAAAGATACATGTAATATCACACAACAACATAAATGGCACTTTACTAACAATGCAACTAAAAAACAACAAGAGAGGAATGACCCCAACACCCTTAAGTACTCTCAATCTTCTTTCCCTAAGCCCTCCTTGGTCCTTTCCTTGCTAGTGTTGGTGTAACACCTTAACTATAGACTATATTACCCATGTATTAGAACTTACTATGGCCCATTGATTATATTTAGAAGCTTGAATCACATGATAGATTAAGATAGCAAATTTCCTTTCCTTGGGTTACTATTCATATGGTAAACCCTTTGTCCTGACCGAATTTTGAAAATTCATAATTAATTATAGAAAAACCGTATCAAGGTGATTCAAGTCCCTAAAAATAGTTTAAAATATCATCTACATGAAAAAAATATGAAACAATATTTTAGTTATGCCAATTACTACAGTTCATTGCACAAAATTTACTATTCAAATGGTCACTTTTCATTTCTCCAAGATTTTGACCATAAATTTAAAAATTCATATCTCATTCTATATTAAGCCAAATTGTGCATACTTTATGCCATTGGAAATTGCTATATATCTACATTATATTCATATTTTTCTTGTATATTTGTTTAACTTGTGTAGGGTATGAATCTAACTTAAATCACTGAGGGTCAGAACCTCACTTTTATTAAAACAATTTTAGGAAATCATGTATAACTTTCATTGTATAAGTCCAATTACTGTCAAACTAGTGGCATATTAAACTTAAGCATTAACCATTTTATACATATAAGCCACTAAATTTTTTGAGCTCTATACGATTTTGAAGTTTCTTTTAAATTGATGATACTTTCAGTAAAGTTCACATTTTTCACACCACTCTCCAATTTTGACTCTCAAACTCAAAAATGTACTATAATTCATACATTTATTCAAATTAGGTGTTCTTTAGCTTGTTAGAAAGCCCTATCTATCTAGTTTTTGAAAATGTAAAACACTCATGTGTTACATCACATTTCGAATAAATAGTAGCTACATACCCATCAGATGCTCAGATTATCTAGAATATGTCATGACATTGCAAAGAGCTAATGTATATCACATATATGGTTCAACCTTTTTTCAATCATGTTCAAAGCACCATAAGGAACTTATAGGAACATGTTATCAAGCAAGCATTTCCTATTAGCTTTATAAACTATTTTACATAATACACTTAAAAATACAAAAATCATAGCTTGAAGACTCCATTGCCAAAACTTGATTGGGACGACACTCTCAGTAGCAAGCCACATCTTATACAATTATGTTAATCATTTCACATAAAAATTCACATTTAATCACATTAAACATTAAAACACCATATTGATTATAAAAATTTTAGCAACATAACGGCTTAGAAAATGGACATCCCGGGGAACAAAACCCCTCATTTTATTGTCAAAACCAATCAAAGAAAATCACAAACACAATGAAAGAACATAAAGCATTATAGTGAACTTATCTACCTTTGGTGATATGACTTGGCTTTCCTTTTTAAACCAAAACTTCCTCTAGTTTTCCTAAACTTCCTCAAGTCTCTAAACATCAGTAAACATTTGTTCAAGCCACTGATTTCATGGCTTATCGCATAAAGTTTCATGAAACCCTAAAATTCCAAATTCTTTATCTTAAGCTCTATCTTTGAGCCAACACTTGTCTTTAAGGTTTTTGGCCATGGGGAATCCATTTCTAGCATCAAATTAATGAAATTCACACTTTAAAATGGCCTTTTGGTTTGGTCAAAATTCTTCCCTTAAGGAAAAATAGTGGGCTTTTCTCAAAACTTGCTCAAATCAAACCTATCTTGCTTACTCTTGCAAAAACTCATGGTTTCTTATCATTTTATGGTTTAAAAACATCATCCCTCTCTGAAACAAGCTTTGGCTAAAACTCATATTGAGAAGGGAAGGGAGAGAACTTCATGAAACTACTTGGAACAACTAGCTTGAAGGCATAGAACTTAACTTTGGTCTTGAAACTTCAAGCTTTTCTTCCTCTCTTCTTTCTTCTCTTCCTCACGCCATTTTTGGAGCTTCTCTCACTAAGTTGCAGCTGCAAGCACACCTGGAATGAGGGGGGAGAGAGAGGCCAACTTACATAATCAACTTGGTTAATTGCCTAATTAACCTTGGATAGTTTTCCAAATACTTCCTCAAGAAGTTTACTCCAAAAAAACTTGCCTTCCTTGAGAAGTTTTAGGACAAAATGTGACCTGAATGAACACCTAAAAGAGAGGAGAAATTTTGAAAAATACTACATATTTTTTCTAATTTAGTAATACCTTGTGCTGGTTACTTTCTACTTGGACTAGTAAAGTTACTTTTTACAGTATAAAATCACTTTATGAGCATAGAATTAAAGTAAACTTGTATCAAGAATGACTTTGTGATTTTGTATCCAAAAAGCTCCTTTTGTTGTGCTCATCTACTTTACTATCTGCTTTTTTATTTTTTGCAAGTACAAAAGCATCTTTATAAGTATAAAGATACTGATTATTTCTTTATTCTTAATTATTAACCCCTACTGCCATATATCATTAGACTCATATCGTCGAGAGCTTCGTTATGACAGTAATTTAGCATATTTACAAAATTACCTATATCTAGGGCAAAATTATAATTTTTTATTTGTAGGGTCATTAGTTGTAATTTTTCCAAGAACTTTTTAACTTTCTTTCTCCCACGTGATTTTTATTGCTTATGGATTGATTTGTAATTTTTTTAACTTTTAGGGGTAAAAATATAATTTCTCATTTTTTGTCAGACCAGAAAAAATGACCTCTTTGCTCTATTTCACGCACAGTGGTATTTATCAGTTTTCGTAAATTTCTTTTGTATTTTGAAATATTTAAGCTTTTTAGGGATATTGTAATTGGATCCTTCACTTGGGAATTGTTAACCATGAGATGAGCCATATGTCTCAGTAACTAGGGATTTACACATATACAAACATACAGACATGCTTCCTTCATAGTAATCAAATGTAATAATCAATATAAATCCAACGTACATGATATGCACATATAACACCCATCAATACATGGCTAGAACCATGAGCTAGTTACCATGATAAGGTAACCATAATTAGTGGCCCCCTTCCAACGAATCATGACGGCCAATTCCGAGGTCATCACCCAGCTCTTCTTCCAATGGTCATGATTCGACAAAAACCATTGTACCAAAGGTTGGATCATGCTCTTGTTCGCTTGAACCACCTGAATTTGTGGCTATTTAGAAAAGGTGCACCCCAATTCATAGCTACCTAAGTCTCCCGGCTATAAGACAACTATTTAGTAAGTGGAATAACATAAGCCACAATGCCTGAACACAAGACCTCACGTGCTATTTAGCGGATTGGCATATCACATAGTATATAGAGCATCATCACTCAAACCATATATCTCAACAATGTGTACTATGTGACAATACCTAATGCATATTAACATATCAACATATGTATCCTTTCAATCGTGCTAACATGCCATAATAAAGTATATAACAAAGCATGGGTGCATCATAACTAATAACATGTCAATATCATTATCTTTATATTATTACATATTCATGAATACTAGTGGTCATTTTCATCATAAAACAGGATAGGGATAGGAAACTCACTAGCCATGTAGCTACACATATCATGATATGAAAATGAATGACCATATTCGAGTTATGAGCCATATCATGATATGAAAATGACTAAATATATATAATTAATTAAAGGACATGAACAGAGCATCCTAGTTACCTCAACCGTCCAACCCACTCTACACCTTGTTAAGCCAAAAGGAGCAGCATAATGAATTCAAACTTTCCAATTACAACCTGGAGTCAAGAGATCTCAATTGAGTAATATTACAACCATCATCAAATTCTCATTACCATCACAATTTTCACAATCTTTAGCACCCACAATTGCCAACCCAGAGTACAACCTGACTGAAGCAAAGCTTCCTAATACAAACCTAAATATCAAAACACCCAAAACAATCCATAAAGCCAAGATCATGCTCTCACATATTCAGATTCCCAATAATATTAAGATTTAAGGGTATGGGTTTGGGAAATATACAACTTAAACACTTAAAATCCTTAACCTAAAGCTTAAACATGTCTAATAATACATCAATAAGGCATTTAAATGTAGATTAATTGGTAGAAATACAACCCAAGTACCAAATCCAATAAAATAACTGAACAACTTGAAGAAAAACGAAGAGGAAAGGTGATGAATGATCTACCAACAAGATTTAAGCTTCCAAGATGCCAAAAATCTAGCTCCCAAACTGGCAATATGAAAACCCTAGTATAACTCCTTATTTTCCCTCTATTTCTCTCTTCTTCCGGCGATTAACTTATAATTTAAACAGATTTCTTGACTGGCATGGCAGTGCAACTTAAGCTCGGCACAATTTTAATGCCAATTGTCTTGGCCTAGAGGCCCAATTTGGCATATCTCGCTGCAGTGGCTGTGCACCTTGTTGTGGCGTCAACACAAAATTTGCTACCTTGTTTAATTTGACTCTTCCTTTGGTCTTGGTCCCTCCACTCCTGCACCATTCAATTAAATATTTCTTAGAATTGATGTTGAGGGTTATTTCAGTACACATTGTTGGGATTTATGTTTTAGGTGACAATGCTTTATATACCACTTGGTTTGCTAATTTGCTAAATAGCATATGAGGCCTTATGTTCAGGTAGTGTGACTTATGTTATTCTAGTAACCAAATAGTCATCCTGTAGCTGGGAAACTCAGGTGGCTATTAATTGGGATGAACCTTCTCTAAATAGCCTTCGATTCAGGTGGTTCAAGGGAAGGAGAATCATGGTCCAACCTTTGGTATAATAGCTTTTGGCTAGGTCATGACCATTGGAGGGAAAACTGGGTGGTCATCCCAGAATTTACCATCATGTGTCGTTGGAAGGGGGTCACTTGTTAAGGTTACATTGTCATGCTAACTAGTTCATGGTTCTAGCCATGTATTGTTGGGTGTTGTGTGTGCATATCATGTACGTTGCATTTATATTGATTATTACATTTGATTTCTGTAATGGAAACATATTTGTATGATTGTATATCTGTAAACCCTTAGTTAGTGGGATGCATGTCTCAACCCATGGCTAACAATTCCCAGGTGAAGGGTCTAGCACTAGCAAGGAAAGAACTAAGGAGGGCTTGGGAAAGGGGAATTGAAAGTACTCATGAGTATTGAGGTTTACTCTTTCCTTATTATTGTTGTTTTGGCTATGTTGTTAGTAAAGTGTCATTTGTATTGTTGTGTAATGTTGTTAATAGTTAGGTTACTTGACTTGAGATTAATGAGTCCAAGTCCCTCTGAGTATGTATGTCCAAACTATGATGCCAATGTGGTTATTGGGTTCTTGGAATTTGAAATGGGCATATAGCCTATTAGCTTGATTTGGGGTTTAAGGGAGTCAAAACTTTGAGGAAAGTGATTTTTTGCACATCAAAACCTTCTTAGACATGTTCCCTGTGTCTTGTGTGACCTGTTGGAACGGTTTATGGGTGCAAATTGCCCATTGATCGCAATTGGAGGTGTTGCTTCTTGATTTTGGTAAAAAAGTGACCATTTTGGTTCCAGGTGTTAAAAATCTTCATACGAAGGTGTTTCGAGGTGAAATTGATGTATATGGTTAGAATATGATTAAAGTGACCAATAGGCTTTGGAATTAAGTCAATCAGTGGCTGGAGTGTGGAGTTATGTGCATTATAAGTTTGTCGAACGCATCAACAATTTGCTGATGCAAGTTCTGTCATTGGCATCACAGCACCATAATAGTGGCCGCAGCGCCAGTCATCTTTGTTTCCATTCTTATTTCCTTCAAAAATGTTCTTCACCATGGCACCATAGGGCATGGCCACACGCCACTATGCTTTTCTATCTTCTCTCCCCTGTTTTGATGCATTTTTGGACAATTTTTTAGATTTGTAAGTATAGGGTGTTACGTCAAGCTTCATAATTACATCATTATATCAAAATATTATTTAAATAATTTGCATAAAAACATGATTTCATGAAGTTTCCAAACATTTCAAGATTAAAGCATGTTCTTACAAAATTCATACATATTCTTCCATATTCAACTATGTTCATGCATGTTCATACCATGTTCTAAGCAAAATCATAGCTTTGTTCCAAGCATAAATACTTTCATATTACTAAAACACGTTTTTCATAATCATGGCAATAGAAAATTAAATCAAACCAACTACTTAAAAGATGCTACATTAGAGAAAACCTTAAACATTCTTCCTTCTTTTCCACCTTCCTTCTCCTTCCTTCCTTCAAGACTTCTCTCTCTCCTCTCTCTATGGATGGCATTTTGGTGAGGTTTTAAGGGGGTGGGGAGGAGTTCTCTATTTATAGAGAAAGTGAGTGAATTCTAGCCATGGATCTATTTTTTATCTAGGGTCCATATTTCTCCTCTTTTTCTAACCTTGGCCACTTCTCCTTCACTTCTTTCCCTCTCCTTCTTAACACCACTTTCTTGAATTTTTTAGTCCATTATGTGTTCTTCAATGTATTAGATTAAAACAGCGAGATTTGGCCCAATTATATGCTCTTATCATTTTTTGGACTTTTATGATATAATTTTTATCCAATAAAATTTTCTACATACCTTTAGGCCTAGTAAAATAGTTTAGGTCTATTAATGATTGCTCTAATATATTTGAGATCGTTAATAGTGATTTGATACAATAAAATAGAGTTTTATGCTTATTTGGCCCAAATAGTCCAACTTAACCAAATAAACCTTAGGACTTTTTGAACAATTTTCTAAAATTGTAAAAAATATCCAAATTTTACATTATTCTCCTATATGGTCTTAGAGTTGTTACTCTTGACAAATAATGACCCAATTTCATTAATTATGCATTTTAATTAATTACGTAATTTATTTTTAATAAGTTATTTCTTGGCCCAATTCCTCTTTCCTTTGGATTTTTCTATCTGATCAAGGCCCAATGACATCAGTTAGAGTCCTATAAAAATATTTTAAAGTCCAATTTGCTAAATTCTTACTAAATTATAAAATAAAAAATATTTACCATTCATACCCAAAATGTTTCATAATTACCAACATTACCCAAATTGTATAACAATATCATATCAATACTTTTTATGGGTTAAACATCAACAATGTCATATAAAATTCTCATCCATGTCCTATATCAATCAAAATTCATAGATAATAACTCACTATACACAAATAGGAAATTTCAAAATATTACAAAGTTAAAATAAACAAGTTGCAAACTAGAAAATCCAAATTGCAATTTCTAGAACTCTTAGAAATTTAAATTCAAACTTTTTATATTAAAAGTTGGGAGAGTGAGTTTCAAATTTCAGACAAACAAGTTAAGAATATGAAAATCAAAGTTGCAAGATCTTGAAACTCTTACTAGTTTAAATTCAAACCTCTCATATTAAAAATTAGGAGAGAGAATTATAAATTTTAGATAAACAAATTATGAATCTAGAAATTAAAGTTGGGAATTCTGGAAACTCTTATACTATTAATATTTTAGCGCCAATGACAATGGGAGAGGGAGAGTGAAGGTGTGAGGAAGTTTTTGTAATTTCACAACTTTTTTTTTTGAAATCACAAACTTTGATCTTTTATTGTAATTTTTAAAAAATTAATCCTAATTTACAATAAATTTATTATTTAAACCTACAAGCGTGATTTCCCTAAATTTTATATTCTTCCATTGCTTTTTAATATTGTTAGCATGATCAAGTTTTGACGATAGTAGTTTCCTTATCAGGCTACCACTCCGTGTAATCATTACATCTATGCAGCTAACATTTTGAAATCTGTCCACAGGCATATATAATTGTCCAATTCGGACAAGAATTAAGTGACATATAGCTTCACAAAATTGGCCCTCCTAAATTAAGTGACATATAATTGTTCAAAGTGACTAGCTATCTCCCAAATTGATAGTCAGATTAATTGAAGTTTAAAGTAATTATCAAATAACAACAAGTAGTTCAATCGTAAAAAAGAAAGGCCTCCCTAACTATAAACCTAACAATTGGGTAAGGTTGAAGTGGTGGGCACATGAGGTCTTATAACTTTTTCCCTTAACAGGAGAAGTGATGCAAGCATACTAGGAAGCTTGTAGCAAGCTCAAGACATTGGAGAAAAAGAGACTAAACATGTGATTCAAAAGTTGAAGACAATTGATCCATTACAAAGTATGGGAGACTCAATGACGAGATCAAAAACTAAAGCAATGAAAGAGGCATTGAATAATGTGATCAACAAGCAACTTGAGATAGAGCCTTTGCACTTAAGTCAATTTAAAGCCCAAGAGTACAACAATGGCATGATTATGCTATCATATATAGAAGTTTAGATTTGAACCCAAAAATCAAGCCCAACAAAAAGAGCTCACTTAAAAAGGCATGTGACTCTCTTAAAGAGCATTTGACTTGAGGATTAATGGGCCTAATTAGTATTAATTTAGTTTTTATTAATTATGGGCTGAACTTTGTTAATTAATAATTCTCAATTAGTTAATTAGTAGTCTTTTTGATAAGCCCACCTTGTAAATAAGCATGTCATGTGCCAAACATGTGATTTCATTAATGTAGTGACATATTTATAAGGGTTTAGGTCTTATTTTATTATTTTCTTATGAATTTTCATTATTTTATTTTAGGGTTTTATTTTACTAGTTTCCTAAGTCCAATAGGAGTGTTGTTTGAGTCTAAAGTCTCATAATCCTATTAGGATTACTTGAGCTTAAATTAATTAGGTTTTCTAGGCTTATCAAGACCAACATCTATCGATCTTATTTCTTTATTTTGGCTCTCTTTTACTTCTGTTCTTGTACATTTTTGTTCTTTTCTTTGTTGTCTAGTCTTTGTGTTCCTTATTTCGCAAAGATCCGGGTATCTTACGTATCAAAGTGGGTTTTTTAGACGGATTCCATAAAGATTCACTTATCAAGAAGGCCAAGGCCTGTGAGGTTGATTAAAATTTGTGTTTATAAAGTGAAAAAATTCAAAAAAGTGAATGAAAATATGTAAAAAAAATAAATTTTATACACATTCTCATTATATCACCTTCTTTATATTATAAGATCCAAAGTAGTAAGGTTTGATAGGTTGGAGTCAATTTTTAGAAAAAAAAAATGGAGAGAGAGAGAGAGAGAGGAGGAAGGGGAGAAAGACTTTAATGAAAAAGCTATTTTTGGACCAAAAGATGAATTTGATAGACATGAAGAAATTAGGAATTTTTTTATTGGAAGTTTGATATGACAGCAATAAAAAATAGGAAGGAAGGAATCCTAGTGGCAAAAAGACATGAACTCCCCTTATCATAGAATAACTTATGGGTTTTATTGTCAGAACATGAGAGGAACAAATTTTTTAATCCTTAACAAAAAAGCTGCTTTCTTCAACCAAAAAAGAAAAAGCACACTTCCTGAATGAAGCATTAATTGTGGTTAAACTAGACCAACCATTGAATTGGTTAAAGCATCGTTTTAAGGTTTAATAGTTTAACCGTAGTTAAAATATAATCAAACATGTAATAGTAAAATTAAAATATTTTAATCTTATATGTTATATATTATATAGAAAATTATAAAAAATTATTATTAATACGTTTTATAATTTAATATTAAATTTTAAATAAATTAATATTTATCTATAATCATATTTTGAATTCAAACACATGTCCCTGGACTGAAATCAAGCTTTGATACCAAATCCAAAATGTAATATCCTAACTTTAAGGCTATAAATCTTTAGGATGTTGCATTAATAGTATATTATCATATTATTTGTTACATAAATTTATTATTATTAATAATTATGTATTATAATAATACTTATACAATATTATAACATAAAAATAAAAAATTTATACAAAAAATAATGCTATTTAATACTAAAAATATGCTATTTTATCTTAAAAACTAAAAAAATTTAAAAATAATTTGACTGGTTTAACCGATTCATAACTAGTTTGACTAGTTTTTCATCGGTTCTAGAATTGGCCCATCCTCCTTTTGTCCATATCGGACTTGATACTAATTTTTTGTTCAACCAATCAAGCCAGCCAGTTTGGTTTGATTCTATCAGCACTGCTAATTCCTTTAAAATCTGCATAATGTACATCAATTGGGCAAGATAAAGATTTCTCTCTCATTCCTTTTTTCTTGAAATTACTCTCATTCATGCTAAACATGGCCTAAAAGTAAATTCATACCAAAAAAATTAATGAGTGAGAATCATACAAAATTTTATTGAATTTTGTTTAACAGAAACTCCTACAATTTTTCTATTTACAAGATATATATAAACTTTTTTTAAAAAGTTGCTAAAATCAGAACAACATTTCCTTTCTTTTCATAACCTCTACAAATCTCCCAAAATTGATTAAATCACATAAAATTTTGGAGTTTTATTGAAATCATATGTACCTTTTTCTATTTTCAAAATAGACAAATTATGTAATTTATTCATTATTTTCAAGAAAAGCTTATGCAAACATTTAAAAATAGAAGCAATGTTTGTGTAACTTAAAAAAAAATTAACATAGATATGTACTCCTTTGGTCTCAAATATAATGGACCTTGTAAACAGTTCCCATGGTTCAAAATATAATTCAAAAGAAAGGTTAACAATTAAAAAATATTTTTTTGCTACAAATTTAATTAGCTTAAATAACTTTAACTACTTTTATTTGTTTGTTTGAGGTATGTAATGTGGTGCCATATTTTTTAGATTGGAGGGAATATAATATATATTCTTTACTAGTGCTTAATTCAGGACCCAATGTTTTGAAAACCAAGCTAGTCATTGAATTGGTATTGGTTCAAGATTCAGTGGTCTAATCGTAGTCAAATTGGGACTGAAATGATCTTAATTAAATGAATATATCTTTAATTTTACATAGATTGTCTCAAATTAAAGAAAAAAAGAAAAAATACAAATAAATTTTAATATATAGAAATGCAAACTATAAATTATAGTTCTTATGTTTATATTTAGGTAAGTTAAATAAAGAATATTTGAAAATTATTTTAATTTTGATTAAAAAATAAAATCAGGACCATATATAATTCCAAATTTCAACACAGTAATATTATATGCTTCATTATGATATTTTTGTGTCTTGGGTAGAAAAATATTGAGGAATATATTACATGTGCAGTTACAATGTAAGAGGAAATATAATGATATGTGGATCACAATTTTCGTGAAAAGTGCAACAAAAATGATGGCTAGAGTTGCAATGTGTTTTTGCAAGAAGGACAAAGATGAAGAGAAAAAGTGGGAGGATGGGTTATAGAAACTTAAATGGAAAGAGAGTGTAAGAACACGCACGTGCACTAATGGAAAGTTTCTGTAGCTTTGTACAAGTCCCACATCATTGAGGATTAAAAACAAATGGGGTAGGATGAGTTATAAAAGTTTTGGTAAAAATTTAGCCCATAAAAAACCAGTTCAAATGCTTGACTTAGTTTGATTGGAATGTTTTCACTGTTGTAAACGGTTTTCTATTGGTTCTTGTTATAGTTAGCTTTGGATGAGTTCTGAATTGAACTAGTCATCGGAACTAGGCAATTCAATCCAATTCTTAGAATATTAACATGATCTTTTTAACTAAATTATGTGGATTGAGGTGATGAGTCAAATTAGTTAAAATTCTTAATTTTTTAATAATTATAGTGTCTTTTCAAAGCTACCATTATTGAAAGTCCATCAACATAATAGAGGATGGTAAAAGAGTGGGTGTGTTATATTTTTAAAGCAATTTAAGATGAATTAAATGGGTATTTTTGGTAATACATAATAAAGTTAGATCATATTCTTAAAAGGATAATATATTTAAGACCAAGTAAAATGATCATGTATTTAAGACTATAGGAGGTATTGGATTTTTAATAGAAATTTAAGTTTTAAAAAAAAATAAAAATTCATATAATTATAACAAAATTATAAAGGTAGACATATTTTTCATTTTTGTATGGGTTATAATAAATGGATATGTAGTAGTATTATAAACAACTTGTGAATTATTATAAAATTGAGGAAATATAAGAAAACAAGAGATATAAGAACAAGAGTGAAATATAGAAATAAGAGAGATTGGGAGAATTTTCTATTCACTTTGATTTGAATGTGTGTACAATGCCATGAGTTCAACCTCTGTTTATAGGCCTTCTACATCAAACAATAACTTAAAGGTACAATGTATCAAAAAGGAAAATTCATGTACACTGAATGGAAGCTCTTCATCTTCATGCATTATTAATGATAAGTCTTCAATTTAATGTCTTGGATTCCTAAATACATGAAGGAAGTGTATCACCAATCCTTTCTAAAATTCATTCATGAAGGCCATAATTACAGTTATCAATTCAAAGAGTTTAAGGTCCATAGACATTCATATTTATAATAATATTTATAACACTCCCCCTTAGATGTTCATGAATAAATATTGTGCCTCGTTAAAACCTTACTAGGAAAAATCCAATGAGATAAAAACCTAGTGAAGGAAAAAGAATACATTATAAACTTGACTAGAGCTGTCTCATTAAAAACCTTTCCAGGAAAACCCAGTGGGACAATACCATGGAAAGGAAAAAAGTACAGCATATTCCATTACTCCCCCTGATGACAAGATCATTTTATATCTTCGAATTGACGCATTCCAATGCCATATACTAATTCTCAAAAGTTGTGTTTGGTAGCGTCTTGGTGAACAAATCTGCAAGATTATTGCATGAATGAATTTTTTAAACATTTATATCACCATTCTTCATAAGATCATGGGTCAAAAACATTTTTGGAGAAATATGTTTTGTTTTATCTCCTTTGATGTATCCTTCATTTATTTGAGCTATGCATACTGCATTGTCTTCGTATAATAATGTTGGATTCCTTTGCTCTACAAATCTGCACATCAGTTGGATATGTTGGGTTATTGATCTCAACCAAACACATTCTCAACTTGCCTCATGTAATGCAATTATTTCTGCATGATTGGCGGAGGTAGCAACTAAGGATTGTTTTGTTGAACTCCAAGATATAGCTATTCCTCCACAAGCAAATAAACATCTAGTTTGAGATCGAGCTTTGTGTGGATCAGATAAATAACCTGCATCTGCATAATTGTTCAATTGGGACCCAAATTCATTAGTATAAAATAGTCTCATATCAATTGTCCCTTGGAGATATCTGAATCTATGTTTAACTCCATTCCAATGTTTTTTAGTTGGGGAGGAGCTAAATCTTGCTAAAGATTTACAGAAAATGCAATATCAGGTCGAGTTGTATTAGCAAGATACATTAATGCACCTATAGCACTAAGATAAGGTACTTGAGAACCAAAAAATTCTTCATCATCTTCTCGAGAGCAAAAAAGGGTCTTTTTTCACATCAAACGATCTTACAACCATTGGGGTAGTTAATGGATATGCCTTATCCATATAGAATCGCTTTCAGACCTTATCAGTATAAGTTGATTAATGAAGAAGTATCTTATTTGTTAGATGTTCAATTTGTAACTCAAGACAAAATTTTGTCCTTCCTAGATCTTTCATTTCAAATTCTTTCTTTGAACAATCAACTGCCTTTTGAAACTCGTTAGGAGTGCCAATAATATTTAAATCATCTACATAAATAGCAATTATGGCAAATTTTGATCCATTTCTTTTTATAACTACACAAGGACAAATTGGATCATTTTGATAATCTTCCTTTAACAAATATTAACTGAGATGATTATACCACATTCATCCAGATTGTTTTAATCCATGTAAGGATTTATGCAATCGTATTGCATAATTTTCTTGAGAATCCTTATATGCTTCTAGCATTGTAAACCCTTCAAGTACTTTCATATAAACTCCATTGTTTAATAAGCCATATAGATAGGCTGTAACAACATCCATTAGATGTATGGCAAGTTTATGATATACTGCTAGACTGATTAGATATCTAAAAGTGATTGCATCCACCAAAAGAGAATATATCTCTTCATAATCAATGCCAGATCTCTGCAAAAAACCTTGTGCTTGAAGTCGTGCTTTATATCTAACAACTTCATTTTTCTCATTTCTTTTTCGCACAAATACCCATTTATACCCTACATGCTTTACTCCTGCAGGTATTCAAACCACAGATCCAAAAACATCACATTTTGAAAGTGAATTCAATTCTGCTTGTATTGCTTCTTTCCACTTTGGCCAATCTTGTCTATATCGACATTCTTCTACTGATGTAGGTTCAAGATCCTCATTTATTATTTCAATAGCCACATTATATGAAAATATGTCATCGACAACAATATTTTTTTAGTTCCATCTTTTTTCTATCATGACATAACTCATTGAGATCTCTTCATTATATTCAAGTACCAGGACCTCTTCTGGGATCATTTGATTTGTTATGTCATAGGCCTCCGTAAAGGTATCAACCTCCTTAATACCAGTCTTATCAACTTGACTATCTTGATTATTTGCTCCTTTTCTTTTTCTAGGATTTTTATGTTTGGAATTGATAGGCTTATCACGCTTTAATTGTGACTTAAATTCATTTGCACTAGCCATTTGTCTTATAGGAACATAAATCCTAATTGGAGCATTTTCAGCTAAAATATGAGATTTAGTAATTCTCTTTATATCATTAAATGCATCTGGCAGTTGGTTTGCAATATTTTGTAAGTGCATTATTTTCTAAACTTCCAATTCACATTATTTTGTATGAGGATCTAAATAAATTAGTGATAATTCATTCCATGTAATTTCCTTATCTTTGTCCAGCTGTTTATTTTCTCCCCCTAATGTTGGGAAAATTGTTTCATTAAAATAACAATAAGCAAACCTTGTTGTAAATAAATCTTTAGTTAATGGTTCAAGATACTTAATTATGGAAGGAGATTAAAAACCAACATAAATTCCTAACCTTTTTTGAGGACCCATCTTTGTGCGATGTGGTGGAGCAATCGGAACATATACTGCACATCTGAAAATTCTAAGATGGGAAATGTTTGGCTCTTGACCAAAAGCCAATTGTAATGGGGAGACTTTATGATAGCTTGTTAGCCTGATGCGTATAAGTGCTGCTGCATGTAAAATTGCATATCCCCATGCCGTAATGGGTAATTTGGTTCTCATAAGCATTGGTCTAACAACTAGAGGCGTTTTATAAAAGATTCTGCTAGACCATTTTGAGTATGAACATGAGCAACAGATTCTTCTATTTTCATTCCAATTGACATGCAATAATCATTAAATGCTTGAGATGAAAACTCACTAATATTATCTAAACGAATTGACTTTATTGCATGATCTGGAAATTGTACCCTTAATTGAATTATCTGAGCAAGTAATCTAGCAAATGCTAAATTATGTGTTGATAATAAGCATACATGCGACCATCTCGTAGATGCATCTACCAAAACCATAAAATATTGAAATGGTCCACATGGTGGATGAATAGGGCCACAAATATCACCATGGATACATTCTAAAAACACAGGGGATTCAATTCCAACTTTGGCCATTGATGGCCTTATAATCAATTTCCCTTGAGAACAAGCAGCACATGAATAATCGTTAAATTGAAAAATCTGTTGATTCTTTAATGGATGCCAATATGAATTTTCAATTATTCTTCGTATCATTGATGATTTGGGCTGGCCCAACCAGTCATACCAAACTATGAAAATATTTTTATCAATATACTTCTGGTTTAATGCAACATTTGTCTCAATTGTATTTATACTTGTATAGTACAAACCAGAAGATAAAGTAGATAATTTTTCTAAGACACATTTCTTTCCCAAAATGATATCTGTAATACACAGAAATTTCACATTTCCTTCATTAATAGTCTCAATATAAAAACCATTGCGTCGGATATCTTTAAAGCTCAACAAATTTCTTTGTGACTTAGTGGAAAACAATGCATTATCAATAACAAGCTTTGTTCCTTTGGGTAAGCATATAATAGCTCTTCCCAAGCCTTCAATTAGTTTTGCATTACTAGCTATAGTATTTACATTTGCCTCATTCAGTTTGAGATGAGAAAAATGCTTATTGTTTTTAAGTATTGTATGAGTCGTAGCACTATCAACAAAACATATGTCTTCATTATTGTGCCCAATGAAAGGAAGAGAAATATCCATATTCTTCATTAAAGAAAATAAAATACACATAAGAAGTAGATAAAAGAAAACAAAACACACTATGAGCAATATTGCTCTTATTACAAGAAAAGAAAACATAGAAAACAAATCATAAATATAAATACAAATGTTCACAATAATTTTAATTATGATTCTCAAAGAAGTTTGCTACATCCAAATGCACCATCTCATCAAGACCATTAATATCTTCTAATCCATCAAGATAATTGAGATCATCATCTTTTAATGCATAATTTGCCTTAACATCATCATTTTGGTAAATCAAATTTGTTTCTGCATTATTCTGATCTCTTTTCTTCATAGAGGCTTGATAAAGCTTCACCAAATAAGAAGATGCATGGTAAGCACGTGCTCAATGACCACTCATGCCACATTTGTGACATAGATTCTCAGTTGATTTTACAACATTGTTTTGACCATCCTTATTACTCTTCTGTTTGTCATGATTTTTCTTCTTTTGGTGGTCATAATTATTGTTACCACCACCATGGAAATGGTAATAATTGCATCCTTTTCCATGACCTAGGCCACGGCCACAACCTCGACCATTAAAATTATTACGTGCTTGCCATATTCACCATTGGAATTGGAGCAGATCCAATAGAACGAATTTCATGATTTTTCATCAATAGCTTGTTATTTTGTTCAGCCACAAAAATGCATGAAATTAATTCAGAGTATTTCTTGAAACCCTTCTCACAATATCATTGTTGTAACAACACACATTGGAAGCATGAAAAGTTGAAAAAGTTTTTTTAAGTAAGTCCTCATCAGTAATTTTCTCACCGCATAATTTCAACTGAGAACTTATTTTAAAAACCATTGAGCTATATTCACTCATAGTTTTAAAATCTGGAAACCGTAGATGCATCCAATCATAATGAGTTTTAGGTAATATTACCATTTTTTATGGTCATGCATTATTCTCTTAGATTATTCCACAATGCAAGCAGATTCTTCACAGTAAGATATTCTACTTTGAAAGCTTTGTGAAGATGATGACGAAGGAATATCATTGCCTTTGTCTTATTTTGATTAGCTGCATCATTTCCCAGCAAAATTGCATTTCCAAGACCCTTGACATCCAAATGAATTTTAGCATCTAATACCCATAATAGATAATTCCTGCCAGATATATCAAGGGCCTCAAACTCAAATTTAGTAAGATTTGACATTGTTCAAACTAAAAAAAATAGTAATACAAATTATAATCAATTCCAAATAGTTTAATTAATAAATGTGAATATAAAATCTTGATGTCATCTTCTCAAAAGTTATGTAACATATGAACAAATTGTCAAAATTAAAATAGAATCATTATTGATGCAAAAGGAAAACCAAAAGCATTTATCATATAAATCAATAATTTAAATTAAAAAAAAAGGATCTTTCAACATAAAGAATCAAATTAAATTCTAATGAAAATAAAATATTAGATGGAAGAAATTACCTCAAATCAGTTGAGCAAACTCGTGTTGATAACGTATTATAAAATTGAGAAAATATAAGAAAACAAGAGATATAAGAGCAAAAGCGAAACATAGAGATAAGAGAGATGAGGAGAATTTTCTATTCACTTTGATTTGAATGTGTGTACAATGTCATGAGTTCAACCTCTATTTATAGGCCTTCTACATCAAATAATAACTTAAAGGTATAATGTATCAAAGAGAAAAATTCATGTACAATGAATGGAAGCTCTTCATCTTCATGTATCATTGATGATAAGTCTTCAATTTAATGTCTTGAATTCCTAAGTACATGAATGAAGTGTATCACTAATCATTTCTGAAAAATTCATTCATGAAGGTCATAATTACAGTAATAAGTTCAAAGAGTTTGAGGTTCATGGACATTCATAATTATAATAATATTTACAACATGAATAAATTTTATATTATAAATATAAACTAGATTATACTCATGTGCGTTACATGGGGATACTCTTTGTTTAATTATTTTTGGATTGCTGAGTATATGTTTGGAAAGATAACTGAATTTGAGGAGTGTGACTAGGTTTAAAAAAATGAATTTAAAGTAGTATTAATATGTTCTTGCTCTCTCTATATATTTTTTCAGGAGCACATATATATATATACACACACATATTGGATTTTTTTACAGGTTTGTTTACATATGACTTGACTTTGGACTGACCGTAGGCTATGTTTGATTTAGAGTTGGTTCTAGTTAAGCAATGTTCCTTAACTTTTGCCATCAAATTGTAAAATCCCATTTATAATGGGAAACCAAACACACCCGGCCCATATGCTTGACATATTTATTTTTTTCATTTTTGTATGCGATATAATAAATGAACATGTAATATTATTATTAACAACGTGTGAATATAAATTATATATATAAATATAAAATTAAATTAGTGAAGCAATAATTTTTACTACAATAATGATGAATTCGAGACTCCTTGCTTTGCTTGGACCGAAAGTAATTCAAGAATAGTGAAAACACGCAGATCATCTGTAAAATAATTCAACACGTACACTGGTTGAGCCATGAGCCATGAGCCATACAATAATTCCGATAAAGATCAAGTAGGTGAAGCGAATTGCACATTGCTTACTCCCTTGCGATGATCGAGCACGTGTTAATGTTAAACATCCCGTACGGATAACACATTGATCACATGCTGGTCGTATGAGATATTTTAAAATGATGCGGCCCCTATAGGATTCGTTCCAATGAGCAAAACTAGCAATTTGTTTTCGGCCTAGCATTGGGTTTAAGAAAAAAAATTTTATTCTAAAACAAATGGAAAATGGGACAAATCAAATGATAATTTTTCCTTTCAATTACTATAGTAGTTAGGTTTAGTGGTAATGCATTTAATATCTCTTAAATAATTTTTTGAATTTGAATTGTCTAGATAAAGAAAAATATTGAGAGAGCTTTTCATTTATTTGAGATTCTATTTGATTGGGCTCAAATCTGAACCACTGAGTAATGAGTAATTTAGATACTCCATTCAATCCTTTTTATTAGATACTTTAACCAACTTCACATATATTCAGAAATTTTGTTAAAGATGGTTAATTTCATTAAATTTGTATAAAATTTCAATTATTTTTCAAAATTATCCCTATTTAATAAAATTCATTAATAGCACTTTTTCCTTTCTTCAAGGGAATAATATTTAATATATCACTAACTATTGATATAATTATCTACATGAATATTATTTACTAACTTCAAACAAAGGGTATTTTTGGTAAAAAAAAATATTTTATGATTAAGATAATTCTAAAAGTATATTATATTAGGGATAAAAAAAATATTTTATAAAAAGAACAGGATGGAGTATTAGATATTGTGTTAGGGGTAAAAAAGACAAAAAGGAAGTTCAACTTCATTAGTATGAAGAGATGATTTGAAGTTATTGGCTCTCTTTTGCATAACAAGACAAAATCAGAGTGAAAAAAAGCATTGAATATATTGAAAGCAATTCCAGATGGTCAAATAAAAAAAAAAGGCTCAAGATAAATCTTGACTTTTTGACTGATTCTTTTATTCTATGTGGATCAAAATGAACACACGATGTTGCACAATTGTTAAAGGTTAAAAAAGCACAAGAATGCAATTGAAATATTTTGACAAGTTATTGATTTTTGAAAAAGGTTAATGAAATTATTTTTGATTGTCATTAAATGAAATACATATTAAGTAGAAGAATGGTTTTTTTTCAATCTTCTACAATTAAAATATAAAAAAATGTGTATGTTATTGTTTCACATTGAGGTTCTCAAAGTAAGAGACCTTAATTTTCTTAACTATCATGATGGAAAACTTCCTCCCATGTTTACATGGAAGTGATGTTTCCAAGAACTATTGTTGCTTACCAAATGCACCCAGAAGAATTTTTCTCTCATTCTCTCATTCTTAAAACCTCTCTCCCTTCCACCAAATGTGACCTTAATGTTTATGTGATTCTAATAAAATCTATATTATGGTAATGACAGGAGACACATACAAAATCGCTAATCTAATTATCTCAAAACTAGAGACACACTTGTTTCACTATCTTTCCCGCCATCTAGTGGGGTTAAAGTTTCGTGTGAAACAAGTGATATGTCTATTGAACTGGCGATATAGCTACATGAAAGATCCAATCATAATCAGCATATGGGGAGTTGGAGGTATTGGTAAAAATACTATTGCTAAAGCTATTTATGATAGAATTGGTGTAAATTTTAAAGGTAAATTTTTTATGGCAATCATACAAAATTTTTTAATTTAGTAGTAGACATTTCAGTGATTGGAAATTGTCATTATATCAATTAATTAAATAAGTATATTAACTAGAACACTAGTAATTTTTAATTGGCAATAATTAGAAACCACCATGATTGTATTTTCTATTGGTAACAGTGGTTTAATACTCTTGTCAATCTATTATGAAGGAAACACCTACCGAGTTCTACGAAAGATCAGTAATTACAAAGTATTAAACTAGTGTACCAAATATTAAAACCTTGATAATTTTCATTAGAATGAACATTATACTATTATATTTTCTCTGTAATCAATTACATGGTTTTCCTCTTTTTCTTGTGTTCATGAAATAGGTATGTAGACGGAGGGCTTGACTATTCTCTTCTCCAAAATAATTATCTTGCTTGGCTAATTTTTGAGAATGAAGGATTTTTTATATCATTTAAAGTGTCTTGTGTAACATCCTACCTCCACTTCATAACCAAAACTCATGTAATGCAACCAAACACAATCCAAACCGCTTAAAACAACATCTCACATCCTCAAACCAGCGGAAACGAACCCCAAATTACCAAACTTTGGGCTAGGGCCGCGGCCGCTATAGGACCGCAGCGGCTCCGGCCTGCTCTGTTTCTCCCTCGTTACTGCCATCACTAGCGCTACGGCCTGGATAATGGCGCTGCGGCGCACCCTTGCTGATATCCCATATCAGCAATTCAACGTTTTGGGGCGAACTTCCAACGCGCATAACTTTATGCTCCGACCTCCAATTGACTTGATTCCAACTCCTACAAGCCAATCTAGTCCCAATCTAACTACAGATACCTTTCACCTCAATCCAACTCCATATAGAGATTCTAGACCCTTGACACCGTTTTGACCACTTATTAACCCAAACTCACCACTAACCAACCTCAATTGTCACCAAAGACAACTGGTCACTCAGAGACCATTCATACAGGTCCAAACTCTCCAAACTAACATATCCAAGGAGGTTGCACCTCAAAGGAATCACTCCTCTGAGTTCTGACCCCTTTGAACCCCAAGATGACAAAACGGGCTATCGACCCTAAAACACAACCATCAGGCTCAAACTACTCTGGGCTCACAAATACTACCATACCAATTTCCAATTACTTAACACTCTCAAAACACCAGCATAACACATTCCACATAAACATAACCAAGCATACATTCATCCATAACAATCTTGTCAATCTCATACATTCAATACACAACTGTCTACCCTACTTGGCACATAATACATTATCCAAAAATACAAATATTACATAGACTTCCCACGTACACCACTACTCTCTAGGCTTCACTGGACTAGAGCCAGAACCTTCACCAGAAAGGGTTAGTCATGGGAGAGGGTGGGGTGAGACAATGTCTCAGTAACCGGGATCAACAACACATAAACATATATATATATATATATACAAATATGAACCATATAATATATGAATGCAATGTAAAATGCATGATATGCATGTCGTCCCCTCTGGGACTCCCATCCTTATCCTCCCTAACACACGTATACATATACCCCATCCTTATCCTCCCTAACACACATATACAAATAACTCATCCTTATCCTCCCTAACACACACAATCCACCCTTATCCTCCCTAACATATACAATATCACATACTCCAACCTTATTCTCCCTAACAATTTTATTTATCATCATATATCATACGTCATCACATCATCACCACTTCATCCGTCATACATCTCAATGTAACAATAACATGTGGTGATGCTAATGTAGCATCATGATCATCATATCATATCACATCAATGTTCTCATCACATATCCCATCACAATACTCATAAACATCATCTACTATACACATACCACGATATATAATAACCACGCATAAGCATATCACTATCGTGGTATGAAAGAGACAAAAATATATATATACCACTATACATACTATCGTATAAAACCATATAAACAAACACCGGGTTACCTCAGGTTGTCAATACCACGCTTAGGCAAGTTCCACACGCTTTCTTGAACACCAACACGCTTGAACCCCACACAGTTAACCAATTAACCTTCTAACACATAATTCTCCCATTAACACAATATATTCATAATCACAATATCACAATTTACTCACTTTAGGCCTAACTCAAGGCTCCAACACCCCAATCATACATCACTAAGCTCCCAGGGATCGTTTAAACACTACTCAAACACATACTCTTCGGATTCCTAAGAGCCCTAACCGGAAACAACCTAGGGTTAAGCTCAAATCGCACATAAATCCTTCCAAACACACATCCAAACAACAAAAATACCAAAACACACTTCATTAACCTCAAATCATCCATTTCAATCGGTGGATTTCACCCCAAACTGGACACCCAACCTAAAAACCAAAAAATCCACATTTCCACCGATTAAAAACAAAGAGGGAGGTGTAGAAGTAACTTACCAACTTAAATCCAAGCTCCCTCGGTCTGAAATCACCCCTGGACACCCTATATTCAAACCCTAGCTCAGCTCTCTCGCGATCTCCCTCGGTTTCCTTTTGTTTCTTTTCTGTCCGAGCATCCGAAATAATCCGGTTTTAAGCAAAAATCTCGACTCTCACTGCGGCTCCAGCATACCTCGCCACAGCTCCACCATCTGATCCGGAATAATGCCACTGGAAGGTCTCTCGCGCGGCGGCTTTGCTCCTAGCCATGGCGCGGAGCCTTTTCTGGTTCCTCTTGAACCATATCCATCCTACTTCCTCCGATTCTGAACACAAGACCAATAAAGATATCGTGAGGGGCGTTACATCTTGAGTTGTTGGTCATTGTTTAAAGAATTTCAACATGATGTGACATGTGTATATCCTGTTAGTGTCAGGATAAAGAATTTCACAAAGGGTACCATAGACTTCTGTAAGCAAGATGTTACAACAACTTCCAGATGATAAAGAATGGGAGAAAATAATATATAATTTGGATCTTGATAATTAGGTGGAAGTTACAATTAATGATGGAAATCTAAGAGACATTCAAAAGATCTATAGCTACTCGTGGAAAGAGCCCATTTATCTTGATGGATTCATAGTGTCTCCAAGGCCTAATCCAAGGACCAGCATCGTGTTTCCAAGTCTCACTTCAAGTTCAAATGAATTGATCCACCAAAAGACCATGCTTTGGAGAGTCCATGGATAAAGGAGATATTCAAGAGTTTACAAGAGCAATTTGGAGCCTATGTTATCACAATGAAGGTCCAAGGACCTAATATGTACATGAAGAAGTCCAATGGAGACTTAATAGTTCATATTCAAGCCCAAATGCAAGCTCTTCTAGCCCATTGAATTAATGTGACGTGAATAGTATTTTTGGTTCATTAATTAGTTGTTTGATTGTGTTTTGTTTTATATTTAATTGGACAAAACTTGAATTATTTAAATAAACCCATTTGTTGAGTCTTTATTGGGTTCCTAATTGTATTTCCAAGGGCCCAAATTAGTATTTTAAGTGTCTTAAGTCCCTTATGACTACTTGACTCTCAAGTAGATCATAAATTAGGTATGTTTTTGAATAAAAAATGTCATTTTCTTTGTGACTCTTAAAAAGTGACGTTTTTAAAGTAATTTTCATATTTATTTAGTGTTATCTAGTATCTTCTAAGATGTTCTTACTTAATTAGCAAGCTGGAATATTCTAGAGTGATTTAGTTTCCAAATAAGTGAGATTCTTAAAATCTCGTAAGATTTAGTCTCACAATTTAAGTAATTTTTATCCCTTAGCTTTAGGAATAATTAATTACTATTTTATAAGATTCTCTAATCATTCTAGAGGATTTAGGGGTCATTCTAAATATATGTATTTAGACCTGTGTTTTTTTAACAAATTGAATAAGAATTATTTTCCTTCAATTATCTTGTGTGAGGATTATCTGAATTTATGTTCTCTTAAAAACTCTTCACCTACCAATCGAAGTGATCAACTAAGTGGGCATCATCATTAGAGCTTAGGAACGAATTTTCTTGGTTCTAGCACATGATCATCAACTTGTTCTTGTTTATGAGATTGTTTCTGCTGTATTTTCTGGTTTGCTTGGTCATCCACTGATAGGGCCATATCAGTTGGCATCAGAGCTCAGGTTCGAGTCAAGGGTATTGTGTTATTTGTGTCTTCTTTCCTTTCTTTCACGTCTTCTTCTTGTGTCCTTATATTCGTCATTTTCCTTGTGTCTTCTTAGGTTTAGATTTGTTTTTTGTTCTTCTTCTTTGTGGCGTCTTGTTTGTGAGTGTTTGTGTTGCAAGTTTCATTCTCATCATCTTCTCCTTCCCTCCACCTGTGGCTTTCTTAGTGTTGTTGCTATTTGTATTTTGTATTGTTTGAGTCATACTATTCAGTAAAAAAAATTAATCCAAAAAAAGTGAAAAAAAGTGGATAGCACATTGAAAAAAAAAGAGCTGAAAAAAAAAAGAGAGAGAAAAAAAATTTAGATTTGTTACTTTCTTTGGTTTCCTATTTTGTAGCATTACTTGACAATCAAGTTTAAGGTTACTACAAGTTATTGGATGTTACTCTATTGGTGAGATATTTCCTACTTGCAACTCAAGTCATTTACTTTCGTAAGTTTTATTTCTTAAATGCCACTGTTTTTCCTCTATTATAACCTTCCTATTTTGTGTTGTTTCCTATTTTGTTCTTTCCATCCATTGTTGTTCTAATTGTGTGTGTTTTTTGTAGGGGAATCAAGTCATTTACTTGAGTGTAAAGTCATCTACTTAGACCCCTAGAGTAACACCCTCCATCCCTTTCTTTCCTAATCCATCTTGTTTCTTATTCTTGTGTTCCAAGTCTTCATTTTGTCCTCCTAGTCTCTTTTGAATTTAATTTTTTCTTGTTGTCTATATTTGAATTAAAATCTTTTTCTTCATCTATCTCTTGATTGATCACATTACACATACATCCGATTTGGAAACTTATTTTTTGTAAGTTTTTAATTGATGATTGCTTGCTCTTATTTCCTAAACTTTGTTTGCTTTGGTTGTTTGAGTTTGATTGAGAACATTTGCTATTCAAAATTTGAGCGGAAAAAGGCAAGAGTGATTAGATCTTTATAAAAGCCAAATTGAGCGAAACACGAGTGACTAACAATATTTTTTTCGAGTGAAAAAAAAAAAAGAAGTGAGGTGTGTGAATGTTGTGAGGTCCTTCTTCTTTTTTGACTAATCATGGTAAGTGAAGATCTTAGTAATGATTCATTCTAAAAGGATTGGCTTTTGAGCATTTATGCACAACAATTTCATACTCGTTGTCTTGTTGAAGGGAATAACGATAAAGCTTGCACTGTGATCATTGATGCAGACCTTCACAGAAACTATGCTAGTACTATACTAGTGGAGAAATTGGGGTTGCTTTGCATTGAGCATCCTAAGCCGTACAAGATGATGACATGGATAGACTACGAATATGGAGAAATTGTGGTGGACAAGCAAGTATTAGTGTCATTCTCCATTAGGAATTATTTTGATGAGGTATGGTGCGATATGGTGCCTATGAATACTCACTTGAAATTAGGCAAGTAGTGGCAACGTCAAAGTAGTGCTATTTATAGAAAGAGCAAAAATGATTTCCGTTTTGAAAAGGAAGGTTGAAAGTTTAAGCTAATCTCATTGACACCACAACAAATTTATGAAGATGAACTCATGTTGTCAAACAGAAGAAATCAAAGGAAGGAAATCCAAGTTAAAGAATCATCCTCAATTGAACCAAAAGAAAATATGCAGGCTTCCGTAGTTCAAAACTCATGTGAATCTTATATGGAGCAAAAAGATCAATTAGAGGAGATAGCTTCTGCAACATCTATACTAGATGTTGAAACAAGAGATTCTACACCTAAAGGTATTTCTAATTCTCAAATGTCTTGTGGTGATGACTCTTGTGATAAATTAATTGAGTTGGAATGTGTTGCTCTTGAGAATTCAAAAGAGTTACATGTTAAGTGTGCTGGACCTGAAATTGTTCTAGATGTGAGTGAGGTGATAGAAAACTTTGACAATAGTGGTGTGCTTTTTTCTAGTTATGTTGCTGCGCCATTAGAAATTGATTCTCATGCATGTGATGAAGTTCCTCATATTAATATTGTAACACCCCTCATGTTATCTTTCTTGGCTTTGTGTTAAGGACCGGAGGAAATAAGAGGGAGGAAGGCTCAAGTGGACTCTGGAAGAGCTCCATGTCATGACAAGAAGTAGGGTCACCGCGGTGAGAACCATTCCAGTGGCATTGTTTCAGCCGAACCCGATGGAGCCGCGGCTAGGTGTGCCGAGGCCGCGGCGAGATTCAAGATTTTTGTTTAAATCTGGATCATTTCATACGATAGGAAAGAAAGAAACGAAGGGAGCGACGGAGGAGAACGCATGGGCTCTGCTAGGGTTCGTGTTTTCCGACCATTGGGAATGATTTTCAGACCTCAAAAGCTTGGATTCAAGTTGGTAAGTGATTCTTACTCCTCCCTCTCTATTTTCTTCGGTTGGAATTTGGGGTTTTTTGATTTTGTGGTTGGATCTTCGGTTTTGGCCAAAATCCACAGATTGAAATGGATTAAATGGGGTTAATGAAATGTGTTGTTGTGTTCTTGTTTCTTGGATGAGAGTTTTGAAAGGTTTATGCATGATTTGAGCTTAACCCTAGGTTGTTTTTGGTTAGGGCTCTTGGGAATCCGAAGTGTAGGTGGTTGAGTAGTGTTTGAATAGTCCCTAAGAGCTTATTGATGCATGAAAGGAGTGTTGGAACCTTGGGTTAGGCATAATGTGGTTGAATTGTGATGTTTGGATATTTGGTACATGTGGTTAATTGATATATTGTGTTATTATGAAGGTTGTTTGGTTAACTGAGAGGAGTTCAAGCGTATAGGGCAATTCAAGAAGTTCGTGGAACTCACGTGTGTGGTATAGATAACCTGAGGTAGCCGGGTGTTTGTTTATATTATATTGTCGATATTGTATGATAGTACGTATAGTTGTATATATATATGCATATTTCTTTCATACCATGATATTGATGTGGTTGTGTGCACTGTTTTTACATATCGTGATATGCATACAATTAGATGATGATTATGATTATGATGATGATGATGAGATATGTGATGATGACATTGATATGATGTGACATGATGCATACATGATATTATGATGATTATGATATGATGATACATGTGTATCACCATATGACATTATGAGAATGTGATATCTGGCGGATGGGGTGCTGATGATGTGATGATGATATGATGTATGATGATATATGATATATGTTAGGGAGGATAAGGATGGATTACATATATGTTACGGAGGATAAGGTTGGATATATATATATATATATGTTAGGGAGGATAAGGATGGATGATATATGTGAGGGAGGATAAGGATGGAAGTCCTTGCTAGGGCGACATGCATTCTATTCATTTCACATTGCATTCATAAATTGTGTGATATATGTATATATATATATATATATGTGTGTGTGTGTGGTTGTCCTCGGTTACTGAGACATTGTCTCACACCCCTCTCCCATGAACTAACCTTTCAGGTGACGGTTCTGGCACTAGTCCGGAGAAGACGCGGGAGTAGCTACATAGATGGGAATAGTCTATGTAGTATTTGTAATTTTGGATATTGTATCATATGCCAAGTAGGATATAATGGTTTGTAATGAATGTATGGTTATGGATATGGATTATAAGGTTTGTATGGATGGATGTATGTATGGTTATGTATGTTGTGGGTATGTGTTATATGTGATGAAGATTGGAATTGGACCTCGTTGGTGTGTTTTAGGGCCGGTAGCTCGTTTGTCATGTTAAGAGTTGCAAGGGGTCAAATCTTAGAGGAGTGGTTCTTTTGGGGTGAAACCTCTTTAGACAAGTTGATTTGGGGGTTTTGGACTTGTATGAATGGTCTTTGAGCTACCAGTTGCCTTTGGTGGCAATTGGAGGTGGTTAGTGATGAGTTTTAGTCAATAAGTGGTCAAAACGGTGTTAGGGGTTCATAATCTCCATATGAAGTTGAATTGAGGTGAAAGTGGTGTCTATGGTTAGATTGACACTCGATTGACTTGTAGGAGTTGAAATCAAGTCAATCGGAGGTCGGAGCATAAAGTTATACATGTTAGAAGTTCACCCCGGAGTGTAGAAGTTGCTAGTATAGAAAACCAGTAGGGGGCACCATGACGTCAGTGTCCAGGCCGCAGCGCCACAATGTCTAGAAGTGATAGAGAAACCAGGGAGGGCGGAGCCGCTGTAGTACTGTAGTAGCCATGGCCCCAGCCCAGTTTTTGGCCTTTTTGGGGTCGTTTCTGCTGTTCTGAAGCATTGAAGAGTTGTTTTGAGATGTCAGGGTTGTGTTTGGTTGAATCTTGAAGTTTTCAGCCAAGTCTGGAGGTTTCAGGAGGTAGGATGTTACAGATATGGTGTTTGGGCATTCTTGGTTATTTGATGAGCATGATGAAAATATTTCCCTTGTTTTAGAGGAAGCCCATGAGTTCTTGTATTGTATTCAGTCATGTGAGAACCAAGAGAAAATCAAAAGTGAGCTTAAGAGGAAAAATAAAAGTATGAGTGGTAAAAATAAGAGAGAAAAAGAACGAGTGCAGAAAAATAAAAAAAGAAAAAAGAAAATGAGTGAAAAGAAAAATGAGAAAAGAGTGAAAAAGAGAAAGAGAGAAAAAGTGAGATTGTAAGTATAGAAAATGATGTGATTGAAGTACCAATAGAACTTGTGAGATGCTCTTTGGATGAAATTAAGGTAAAGGCATTCTTCACCAAACTTCTTTCTACTTCTTATTTATCTTCATTGCATCTTTCTCTTCCTTCCTTCTATATTCCATATTTATGCTCTTTAAGTCTTTCATCTTTGTGTTGTGAGTCCAAAGTCTCTCATGAGTCTTTAATGAATCAAAGTATTACCTTAGTGTCTTCTTCATCCATATTTATTGTTCCATCTCATCTTTATTGTGATTTGCTTTATCAAGTCTTCTCTTACATCTCCCCAATTTGTTTCATATTCTTTGTGTCTTGTGTGCCTCATGAGTCAAGTGTACCCATATTTCTTTGTTGGTCATGTATTCTTTTTCTTCCTTCTAGCTTGTCTTGCTTGATTATGGTCTTTCGTCTCATAGTATGTCAAGTTAGTTCACTTATTCTTATTTTAAATAGTATCCTTCATTCATTACATGAGTCACATTTTACATGGGTCTTGTCATCATACTTCTTTACTTCACTCTATCCACTTGGTTTCATCTTGTTTCCAAAAGATATTTGCAAGTTTGTTTTGCAAGTGTTTTATGGTGAAAAGGTGTTGACTTGTTTCCCATTGTTAAGGCTTAAAGAACCAAGCTCTAGACACTTTATCTTTGTCCAGGAGATGGGTGTTGGTTAGAAATGAAGCTACAGTCAAAAGTAAACATTGCTCTTCAAGTTTATGCGAGGATTAAAGATAAACCATATCAATCCAACTTAAAGAATAAGCCTAATCATTATGATCTATTTGATGTTTTTAATTGTTCCCTCTCCTTTCATGCAGAATATGGAGATTCGAGGACGAATCCATTCGAGGAGGGAGGGAATGATGGAAATCTAAGAGGCATTCAAAAGATCAATAGCTACTCATGGAAAGAACCCATTTATCTTGGTGGATTCATAGTATCTCCAAGGCCTAATCCATGGACAAGCATGGCGTTTCCAAGTCTCACTTCAAGTTCAAATGAATTGATCCACCAAAAGACCATGCTTTGGAGAGTCCATGGATAAAGGAGATATTCAAGAGCTTACAAGAGCAATTTGGAGCCTATGTTATCACAATGAAGGCCCAAGGACCTAATATAAACATAAAGAAGTCCAATGGAAGCCTTAATAGTTCATATTCAAGCCCAAATGCAAGCTCTTCTAGCCCATTGAATTAATGTGATGTGAATAGTATTTTTGGTTCATTAATTAGTTGTTTAATTGTGTTTTGTTTTATGTTTAATTGGACAAAACATGAATTATTTAAATAAGCCCATTTGTTGAGTCTTTATTAGGTTTCTAATTGTATTTCCAAGGACCTAAATTAGTATTTTAAGTGTCTTAAGTCCATTATGACTACTTGACTCTCAAGTAGATCATAAATTAAATATGTTTTTGAGTAAAAAAAAATGTCATTTTCTTTGTGGCTCTAAAAAGTGACGTTTTTAAAGTAATTTCCATATTTATTTAGTGTTATCTAGTATCTTCTAAGATGTTCTTACTTGATTAGCAAGCTGGAATATTCAAGAGTGATTTAGTTTCCAAATAAGTGAGATTCTTAAAATCTCATAAGATTTAGTCTCACAATTTAAGTAATTTTTGTCTCTTAGATTGAGGAATAATTAATTACGTATTTTATAATATTCTCTAATCATTTTAAATGATTCTAGGGGTCATTCTAAATATATGTATTTCGGCCTGCGTTTTTTTAACAAGTCAAATAAGAATTATTTTCCTTCAATTTTCTTGTGTGAGGATTATCTAAATTTATATTCTCTTGAGAACCCGTGACCTACCAACCGGAGTGATCAACTGAGTGGCGTCATCGTTAAAACTTAGAAACGAATTTCCTTTGTTCTAGCACATGATTATCAACTTGTTCTTATTCGTAAGATTGTTTCCATTGTATTTTCCGGTTTGCTTGGTTATCCACCAAGAGAGCCACATCATTTAACTTTGCTCAGAAATATATTGTGAAGAAGCTAGACTGCAATCTATCTTGTATATGTTGAAGAAACTAACAAGCTCAGCATCTCTGGAAAATGTTAAAGTATTGACATGAAGGTAGGGTTTTTCCCCTTGTTAATTAGCGTTGTTGTAATGTATGATTTGCTTGTACTTATTCTATGTATATTTCAATGTTTCTATGTAGGATAATGTTGCAGGGATTCATTTAGAAAAGAAAAAAAAAGTGAAGAATAACATGTTGAAGGCTTTGAGTCAAGAAAATGACGAGAATTTTGTAAGAAGAACAATTGCAGTTAAGGATTGTGAAATTTTAAAATTCCTAAAAAAAAAAAAAAGAAGGTCCTTGGAGGGAAAAATAACTTTTACTAGACAAAAAATTTCAACCCAACAACATGTCATCTTTTTTAGTAGATAAAATATTTCCAACACAATTTTTCATTTTTTTAGTAATAAAATTATCAATTTTTAGTAGTTAAAATATTTCTAACACAATGTTTCAGTTTTCAATGATAAATCTTTTAGTTTTCAATATTAAGAATGACACATTTTCTACTTAGTTAAAAAAAATTTTCTATCCCTATAAGAATCTTAGTCTTTTTTAGGAATTTTAAAATTTCCTTAAATTTTTCTTCTTGCACAGTGCTTAGATGTCATTTTCCCTCGTGACTGCTTTTCTTTTCCACTTTTTCATCTGTGGAGGAAAAAAACAAAAAAAGAACTCACGTTCAATTTTCTTTCATTGTACTCTTGTCCACTTTTCATCACTTGGATCATGTACGTTTTTTCTTACTCATTTTCCTTCTTTTTTGGATGAAATAGTCCAGAAAAAACGAGTTAAGAAACAGTTTTAGTGCCCATTGGATTTTCGATTTTTAAGTGACCCAAAACCTTGAACCATTAATCCAAATCCTTAACCACCCCTTAAGCCGAAAAAACCTTGACCACTCCATTTTTGTTTTTTATGGGCCCATCAAACCAGCACTTAAAACTATTCGTCGAAGTCGAAACTAACCCATGTCGCTTTTCACCGTCATCCACTTCTCATTTCGTTCACTTTTCAGAAGCTTCATGGAAGAGAGAGGCACTACTAAGACAAAGGGCCGGTATTGAACTCCAAGCTCTATTCTGAACTCCGATGAGAAATTCTACACTTGATAAGCAGAGAAAAGTTGCAGTCCTCTTCTAAGCTTTCATTAGAACCTGAAAAATATTCACTTGGTAATGTTTGAAAATTTGGGAGTTGAATAACTCGAGTTTGAGATGTAGAGGGTGCAGGCAAGAGCAAGGTAAATGTATTATCTTTATCGACTTCTCTGCATTTGTATGACTGTTTATTGATCATTTTGGTTGTTGACCCATCACAGGGAAATGGTGCTGGAAAACTGTGGTCTTGGTTTCTAAGGGGCATGAATGTGATTTTGGACGAAGAAAGAACAAGGGTTCGATAAGCATCTATTCTTGCTGTTTCCTTAGTCTTAGATGAATTGTTATATCATGAGTATGAGTAGATAGTAAAATCAATGTTTGCTTCATGATGTGTTGAATTAGGAATTGAGATTGTTGATTTTGGTTTTGGACCAATTGTGGAGATGGCGACCAAGTATCTGTGATAATATATAGGAAAGTTCTAATAATATGATAATTCTTGACAGTGATTATTGTGTTGGGTCCTAAGGTATATATATACCTGCTATGTGTCAAATATAAAACCTTGGTGTTTTCATTAGCATGAGCATTATATGAGAGCTCATGGAGACGATTATATATCCTCACCTTCTGTCAGGCACTCGAGTGACAACAGTGGGCTCTCTCCATTTGCTCCTGAACAGGCTCGAACAACAATCAAGTGAAGAACCTGTATTTTGTCAAGCATATTTGTTATTGCTTGGTTTGAATTACTGTTGATATTTTACTCATTGTTACCACTAATAGCTGGTTACCAATAATGGCCGCACAAGGTCCTTGTAACTAACTACAAGTTACTACAAGCACATGTGAAGAGTTGTTGTTACCAGCATAATAAGATGGAATCACTGGATTGCGCAGGTACACTTAAGCCTCCTTAACGTGCAACTGATCATTACTATATCTCACTAATTATTAGGTAATTAAATCCTCTGAAGGTTGATTTTTTGTGAAGTTGGTGAAGTTGTATGATGCAAGGGTTTAATGGTAAAAATTGAGTTTAGTTGAAAAGAAAGAAAAACAAAAAAGTGACAAAATCAAAGAACTTCAGAGAACAGAAATTCAGAGGATCCGTTTCCCACTAGTTGATGTTCAAAGTTGTTTTGAATTTGTTATTGTCCCAGAGCTGCAGAGTCCAAATATGAATGGGTATCCCATGCTTAAGACGGTGCTATCAAATTTCTTATTATGATTTGGTGTCTAATATCAAAGTAGATAGCATTAAAGTTTTTTTCCAGATTCGGTTTGTTTCCTAACTGCAGAAGTGCATAATCAAACGTTGTTGTTCATTACACATTCACCAACATTAATCATGTTTCCTTGTGCTAGTGAACAATTTTTTCTGTGCCCTGAAGCTAATTCCAGAGTCTTGAAGAAAACATGTAATGAAGTGTATCATGAGGGTTCTTGGGGTTGCTGATATATCTGTTGATGTTCCTCAAGTCTGTATTAAGAGATTGGTGAAGCTGCTCAAGTCTGTGGTGATTCTTGTAAATATTTGATATTTCTTGGAAGTACGTCTCTTCTTCTTCTCCTTCCTCTTTTTCTATATACCATGTGGAGGAGTTATGGATGAGTTCTTGATATTTTATTAAAAAAGATGTAAACTATAGGACCAACTAATTAATTTTCCTGGTATATACGTTGATAATGCCGACACATTATAAAACCAGGGTAGGCCAAAGCCCTACGAACAACTCCCAATTTACAGCCAAGTGGAGGATACATTTTATGTTGTTTAAATTAATTAGATTTGATTTGAACTGTTTATATGTTAATATTAACAGAACATATGCACGTACGTGATAAAAGAATCCGTTCTGAATAGATTCATCAGAAAGGAGACAGACCAATGTCTGGAGGAGATGACACCACCGGAATGCTACATTGTTGTGGTGAATGAAGGAGATGAACAAGGGACCAAGAACTGACCATGGGTTGCTCCATTTAATGTTGCAGAGGTAGAGCCTCATTCTATATGGCCAAACTGAATGCAATTAATGAAGTGTTTACCAATTCAAGTTGACACGAGTGGTAGTCTCTTAAGTAAGTGATTAAGGGTTTGATTATATTAGAAAAGCTATAAGAAGATAATAGTGTATGATTAGTTAGTATCTTGATATGATGTACTTGACTTATCTTTGATCATTGTTCCTTGTCTTATTAATTAACTAATTGGTTCGAATGTAAATTTAAAGTGAATAAGTATTGGGATTTATGATGATATTGTGAGTCCAAATTCAACATGGTTAGAAGTACGAAGAAAATCCAAATCCGACATTCAATATAATATTTACAGCGCATGTCAATCACTTGATGGATCAGCAATTCACAACATTGGCTTGACTTCAATATACATATCAGCAAAAAGAAGCTAATAATATATGATTGAGAATAAACTTTCACTTCTAAGGCAATAATTTGGATAATTGAAATGTAAAATTTTTAAAATATCCTTCAATTGACAGGATAATATGATTATTCTTACAAACATATGCATATATGTATACATATATATATTTAACCTACAATTCCCTTTAACTCAACAATTGTGCTTGTTGTCTCAAACCCCGCAAGCATACATCACAATTTTACTAAGAAACATTAAGGGGTCCTACAATCATTTTTGGCACACTTGAATATTGAACTCTGGAATGCCATTTTTGGCAGCTGCACTTTCCTATGCTATAAACTATCGTTCTAAAATTTCAACGAATAGGATAAAAAAGAAATGAAAATAAAATACTATTTCCAAGGTGGCTTCATCTGATAGCGCATTATTGGTTAGGTGAATAATATAAATAGTCAACCTAGTTTGAGTGTATATATATATATATAATCAAACCAATTTCCAAAGTGGCAATGAGGGTGAGGGGCATACGAGAATCAATGATAACAAATTACTTTGTAGAAGGGATTCTGGATGCTTTGTTTGAGAGGTATGCAACACTGGTTGATGAAGAAATGGAGAAGGAGGATATGAAGCCTATCAACTTTGCAGAGGTTATCAAGAAATTATGAAAGCCAATAAAAGATTCAATTTCAATAGAGAGACCTGGAGGTAAAAAAGCAGTAAGAGGAGCACTTTCATCAACTTAGCTGAAGTAAACAGCTCGGTTTTCTATAACCATAAAAAATTAAAAAAGAAGCTCAGTTAAAATGATTGAGTCATGCATGTAAACAAATCATCAATATATATATATGTATATATAACAAAATTTATAAATAATACTGTTGATTTCTCAAATTCTATCTATTATGTAAGTATAATATTTTAAAGGATCCTTCTATGAATGCAGGAGCACTTTTATATAGATACACACACACACACATATATAACTATCATCGGACACCTTTCCCCAACTTAATTAAGATGATTTTTTATTCTTTTAGTTTCATAGTTATTTTTGTGCCACTGATTTTTTAATTTAATAAATGGTTACCTGAAAGATAAGCACTTATTTTTGTGCTATTAATGATCAGCTAAGGAATCAATTGATCAATTGATTGACCTGATGAAAAAGCAAATTTGATCAACGTTTGGTAAAGTTCTTGAATTATTTTTCTTAATTTATTATAAAAAAAATGTTGAAAGTTTGAAGGCTCATAGTTAATTTTATAATCATTTACGGTCCCACTTCGAAGTTTATGCATTCTATGCTTTTCAACTAGAGTCAAAGTCGTGAGAAAGAGAAAATAGCAAAAACCACCCATATGGACCTTCTCTTAACAGCTTAAGGTTTTCAGCTGAATTGGTTCTTGATAGGGATTAGGCCTACCTGACCAATTGGTCAAGATTTCATGAACAAATACAAATGGCTTTCATTGTGAGCTGGCATGTTAGAGATGATAATGCTAATCAATTATGGATGGGCCTCTAATCAAAAGCTTAATCTTTGAAGATGATAGGTTCTTGACAGTGTATAATTAACCTCTTAGTTATACTAATGTGGAAATTAGTTTGCTAAACGTTCTTCAGATAAACACACTGGACTAACATTTGAGTACAGCTAAGCAAAACGGTTACGTGAAAAATTAGTCCAACTCTACCCTCTATGTTCTTGAGACTTTACAACTACAACTTATACTGATAAACAATCCTCAATTGTGATCCTATGTCACACCAACTGATCCTATAGTGTGGGAGAAGATACTACAACACAGGTACCTAATTAACTCCCTAAATTCAGTTACCCGGACATTTGTTCAATACAAGGTTAACCAATACCAAGAATCTTGCTTCCTTGTAATATTTTGAATTGAATAAATCATCGCAATGGTTCAGTTTAGTATGTATATAAATTAATGATTAAATAGAATATACTTGCTTATTCATCAAAGAAAGCATTCATCAACATTGGTTCAACAGTGCAGAAGTGGCTGGCTACATATATTATATGAACCCACAAAAACAGAGTACAAGGAACCATGTCTAAAAAATTGGGCTTCATCTGCTTTTTCTTCAGTTTTCCGTTTTCCTTTTTTCTTTTTCTTTTCTCTTTTTTTTTTAATAAAAGACAAGTACAATCTTCAAAGAAGAAACACTAGAAAGCTAAAAACGTGAAGAAGAAAGACAAAACAGCTTAGCTAGCTACCCAATCAACGTTTCACCAAAGACTATTGAAAATAATAATAATACATACATACCGAGCAAGCTAGCTTTCACCAAAGCATGGAGCAAACTGGGTTTGGTCGGCGTTCATGCAAACTGAAGGCCGAGTGGATATGGTGGCCGAAATAGAAATGTTTGGTGATGGGGTTGGCAGTAAGGTGGCTGAAATGTAGTGGGTAAGGTTGCAGAAAGCGGAAAAGAGGGGGAAGGCGCCGAAAAGCAAAATCGGTGGTGCCAGTGGCCGACAGGAACGACAGCGGCAGTGGCTTCAATCAATCGTACAAAGGAATGGGTTGTGGTGGCGGCTTCGAGTTTTAGTGTGGAAGAAGGTGGTGGTTTTGAAGCAAAGTGAGGGTGCAAGTGGGAGTGTTTTCAAATGCGGTCCAAACATTATTTTTAGAAGCGTTTTCTCAGCAGCGCTTGCAAATGTGCGGTCCCAACATCGACAACGCCTTTCATATAGTCCGGTCCCTATTATACATAAATCATCATTTAAAAAAAGATTTCATGATTTTAAATATAAGTCACAAAGCATAATGTTCAGAACGTTTAATTTATTTCTCACAAATATCTTTACTATTTACACTCTATAATTAATATAAAGTTATATGCAAATCAATTTAATTAGAAGCAATTTTTTAAACCATATAAATATTTGACTGATTTAATGAATTAAACTATTTTTGTTAATCTATATGATATACACTACACCAAAATTGACTTATATTAGGGACAAAAGTTAGTATTAAAGAATGGTAATAGACATGAAGTTACTGACCTCGACCATGTTCAGCCGAACATTGCAAACATCGCTTAGAGTATTAGAAACTAACTACAGCAATTTAAAAAACAATATCTCAGGTTTGGCATGTTCAAGCAATTAAATCATCTACCAATGCAATAGTCAAAAATCAACAGCCAAATATCTGGCTCTATCCCTTCATTTGATATTTTAGAGGAACTAGACGGTTATCCGTGCGAAAGATTAGAATTAGTAAGGTATACAATAGTAAAAAAGTTATATTTATAATTGGTGAAAATAAATATGGAATTTAAAAAAAATTATTGTTTTTATTATTGATAATGAAAATTATTTGTTATCTATTTTCATATTATACTAATTTATTATTCACAATGATAAAAGATAGTTATTTTACTACACTTTATTGTAAAAAATAAAAATATTTATATTTATGTTAAAAATGATATTTAAAATTTAATTCTCCTTTTTTTTCTATTTTGGTATAAAGCAAATATTTTTCCCATTAAAAATTTCTATTTTTTTAGACAATAAAACATTTTTCTAAGTGTATTTTCTAACTAAGAAAAGTACATAAGGCATTTATACAATTTTAAGAAGTGATTTTTATAATAGGTCAAGACAGGACACTAAAAATTCAAAATGTAGAGAAAGCAAAAATGTGGTATGCTTTTGGAATATCATCAAAATATGCTTGTAATATATATATGTATACTTTTTTTTACAAGTATACCATTATTTTTTAAGTGAGCATCAAAGATATTTCTCAAACTTACAATTAAAAATTATTTTTTTTGAGATGTAGAAATCAATTAAATGATTTTTACCTTTTCCAACAAAATCTTTTTCATACACATGGTCAGAGTTATGCAAATATACCAATATATTTATAATATATTGACCAAAATATAGTGGATAGGAAGAAGATGATTTATAAATCAATGTTATAATAATTAAAGACCCTTATGTAATGGTTGTACAAAAAGCTATAATATCTAGTGAACCATCTTGTGCTTGACCATAACATATACCACTTTTCTTGATGAGTTTGAATAGTTCTTAATTAATCCACTGCAACATCAATTCATCCAATAATTTTATTGATTGAATAGAAAGAAAAATTGACAACCACATTCACTTTTACTTTGATCAAAATCATTGAAATGTTGGGACATAGCCATGAATCAAGAGCATTATACAAAAATCCAGATATAATTTTCAATATATGGGAAATGATTTGCAATAATTAACAGTGTTGCTGGAGCACTATACTACGATAGATCTCCCCCAATTAGAAGCATTTGTATAATAATATCAGCCTAAAAAAGTAAAAGTTAAAGATTGAATACTTCAAGCATTACTTAAACTTGGAACAATCACACTATGAAGAAGACTCAAAATTGATTCGCAGCTACTCTCAACTTTTTCTTATGTTTTTCTTGTCTTTACTTGTAATATTTAGGTGTGTTTTGGAAATTTAAATTTTTTTGGCTTATTCAAAGCAAAAAAATCCAATACGAAACTTTATTTCTTCATTCTAGCATTGTAAATTTCAGCTTGATCAAAACCTTATATTTTTTTTCTTGGTTTATGTCAAACTTTTAGCCTTGTAGACAGCACAATGATTGCAACACCTAGAAATTCAAGAAAAGATGTAAAGACAATATAGTTTGATCAACATAGGATGAAGCATTTGGGTATCACAATATATCAGGTAAACAAAATACCTAACCTATAGAATTGCAGAAATTTGTAAGCTAAGTATATCTGGTCTAGATAAGTTAGTTTCGATCAAATGCTTCTGCATAATATCATCTCTGCAATGTTATGAACAAAATGTTTTTTTCCCAGGAATCGTACAACAACAACACATTGAGGACAGAGAAGGGAATATTATTACAAATAAATATACTATTATATTTATAAATGAGTTATTTACATAGGAATTTTAATTTAAATTATTAATCTAAGTACTTTTTTAGAAATAGGTTGAATTGAGATAACTTTTTAAAAATATTTTATTTTTTAAAAATTTAGCTAAAATTTTTCCTAAAATATTTCGTCCTGGTACAAAATAATAAACGGAGGTAAATCTCTTTAACCCCTTGATAAACCAATGAACTACTACTTACTGTTTTTAGGAGGACACAAATCGACAGTGATTGCTTTCATGTCAGATGTACATAGCAGATTTTGTGTCATCTTTGATAAGTTTAGGCCATCATTACTTACAAGATCAACAATTTCAAAGGAGAGGTGTTAGCCTGTAAAATCTAACATGTCCTTCATGTTACATAATGAAAAAATAACGATGAGGATATTATACACTCAAAATCTACGTTGGATGAAGTATGCAAGGTAGAAATAATTTCCAAGTATTAACACTTATCTCCTGATGGGCAATAATTTCGTTCACAGCTTTTAACTCAATTTTTTTTTATTTTAACGTTTTATAATTTCAACATTATTGAAGCTTTAAGTTTTATTATTTATTAGAATACCAAAGCTAGCCGTAGAAGCGTTGATTTTTTTTTTTAATAAAAAAGTTAAGTAAATGTTAAATAATATTTTAAAAAAATCATATAAAATCTAATTCATATGGGAAGCCAAAGTCAAGGTCTTCCTTTCTTTTTGATTGAAGATCCGTAAGTGGTTCTAGGAGATTTTTTTGTAAAATAATAAAAATAATGGACAAAAATTTATATTAATTGATAATTTAAATACTTAATTTAATCAAAGAAAATAATAAAATTTAGATATAAAAACTAACATAATAGATATCTATTATGTTAGCTGTACATATTTTAAAAAATTTAACTTAATATATATATTACAAGTGGTACTATAAAAATAATATAAATTAATACTAATATTTTATATTTATAATATAACTAAGAAAAGTGATACGGAGGCACTGCATGATTTTTGTTTTTTTTTTTACCAGAGAGGCACTGCATGATAGATTTCAAGGAGAGGTGATATTTTTTGTAAACGGAGCCCTTGCTTCAAAAGATGTTTCTTTTTTTCTTAAATAAGAAAGTAGATCAACATTTTAATAAGTGGGGCCCACGAGTTTCTAAATATAAAAAAGCCAACCACGTTTTTTTTAAGAGTATAGTTCACGTACTTGAGGATGAACAGTGAAGGACTAATCATGAAAAAAAGTTGGGATAAATAGTAAACTGTGTGTACATATACAGCATAAAAAAAGAAGCTAGTTTACATGTACGTGTGTATGTGTGTAGGGAAATAGTATAATTAAAGTCTTAAATTAAAAAAATTATAGGCCTATGAGGCTACTAAAAAAATTAAAAAAAAAAAACTGAAAATATTTGAGTTCATTGCATGGTAGATATTCCATTCCAAACTGTTCTAGATTTGTGTCTTGAACTTCTTTTTTTTTTAAAAAAATAAATTCAATAGGATTCACATATTTCTGAATATTTAGAAAGAAGAGACGTATCATATTTTTTATAGTAAAACATATGTGGTTAAGGTGGAATAAACAATAAATTGTGTTTTTTAATTAAAGAAAAAAAAAACGAAAGAGAGGTTGGTAATGTCTAGTGGGGTCCACACTAATTTGGAGAGAGACAAAAAATAATATGATTTCATGTATGGGAGAAAGACATTTTAGAACTCATGTGTGAAAATAATTTTTAATTAAGACTATTTTTAAAAATTTTCAATTTAAATTCCTGTTTTGTAGGAATGTTTTTACGGTTAAGGGTAAAAAGAAAAACAAAAAGTTTTGTAAGAAGCCCCCTCATTACAGTTAAGTGGGGCCCAGCCAATGAAGTTGCAGCAGCAAATAAATTAGGAGAGAACAAAAAGTTTGGATGAATAGGGCTGCCTTTTCTAGTTTGTTACGATTACGAGTTAGCCACGATGAATACAAGCTACCTTTTTTCTTATCATCATCTATACTCAAACATTCAATAATTCTCAATATATTCCCTATTATTGTTTTGTACTTATTTTCAATGAATTCCAAATTGCAATCTAACTTCTTTATGATTAATTGTAGCAATTTTAGGGTCAAATAAAATATAAGAAAAGTGGAATTGATTGATAAGTGACATATAGTAGAGATGAGTAATTAGAAAATAACAAAGCGGCGAAATCCTCCTTCAACCAACATTGTGTTTGGAGGACACATGAGGAATTCAGCGATGATTGAATTGATATCACATGTGCCAGTGATGCTATCTAGGAGATTCTGTATAATCCAGATGGCCGCCCTACAACCTCACCACCTTCAAGACCTAACTTGTGGATTCATGTAATCTCAATACCTACACTACCATCATAAAACTTTCGAATCAACATTGATACGAAAGATTCCATCAAAACTCTTTGGATGGAATCATGTTTATTTGGTCTTATATATAAATTAGTTTCATCTACTCGACCTTATTTGTAAGATTCAAATTTACAATAAATAAATTAATTAAAATCTTAAATAAAAAGATTTATCTCAGATGATGACTAATTTGCACGGTTTTAAAAAGCTTGAAAAGAATATTCCGTGGTTTTGACATAAATATCATACTAATTAATAAAATGATATCCACATGTAAACATTATAAAAAAAAAAAAACAAACAAACCGAAAATCAAAATCCACACACAGAAAGAATAAGAAAGCAACAACAATTCACAAAGGTCATGCTGTAGCAAATAACTTGACATGGATATTAGATAGTTAATATGAATTAACCCAGAAGAAATTAACCTAGTTTTCTACCCCTCAAAAGAAATCAACCCGGCTAAGACATTGAGGGTAAAATGAAGTAAAAACTAAATTCCCATCCAATAAACCATTTGTTTAATCTGACATTAAAAACCAAAGTAAAAACTAAATTCCCATCAACTTAACAAACACCATAAACTCAACATTTATTATTGAGACAAAAACGCCGGAATTTTTTCCCCAACTCATTTGTTGGACACCCACAGTTCAGATATATTGCGTTCATCACCACAGCAAACATCACAACAGTGCACCTCTTGCTGAATTCAATACACCAAAGTCCTAACGCAAAAGAACACATGCATTAAGAAATAATTAAAGAATTCATTAATAAATTCCAACCTCAAAATAAAGTAGCCAGCCACATCAACCATTAAATCTAGCAAATGAGTTCACGCTTTAAGGTACGGTAATAGATCCCCATGCATTATCATTCCTTGTTAGGGTATCAATCCACTAATGAATTTGCTTTACAGATCGCATAATTATTGTGCAAAACATTATTACTACTCATGACTTTAATAATTAACATTATTCCAAAACCAACCAGGCAAGCTTAAACAACACCAAACATACCTCTTCACTACACGCCTAGATCATACTCCATATACTTCCTGCAATAATAATAATAATAACAATAAGAAGAAGAAAGGAGGGGGAAAAAACCCACCCTGCTCAAGCTACCATTCGTTCCACCATAATCACAATTCAATCCTCCAACTATTATACCAACATCAAAATAATAAAACATAAACTTCATAGAACCAAAATTAAGAGGAAAGAAATTCCATCAGTACTCCCTCGGCTCCTTTGGTCAATGACCAGAGATGAGGCTTTTCTCTCTCTCCCTCAGTCTCCACAAACCTCGCCAGAACACCGTTTGAGTGTCAGAAACAACAAAACCTATCGCAAAAATAGATTTGTTAATCAAGGTAGGTAACAAAAAAATCCAATGAATACGGATTTCTTAGTCATTCAATTTCATGCTAATCAATACAAATTTCTTAGTCATTCAATTTCACTATCACTCGTCCCAGAACCCCGGCGACCTCTATGTTTGCTCCCTAGCTAGCTGCCAGATTTGCTCCGCAACTGTCGATGACCTCTTCTCCCACCCAATAGTCAAGATCACACACAAACTTGACACCATCACAAGGACACACAAAATCTAAAGAAAAATAAAACAAAAGTAAGACACCAAGTACAAAGAAAACACACAAATTTGACTCCATCGTAACGCGCAACCTCTGATTACAAGGAATAATTGGAGAATCTAAACCGCACTGCCAATCTGGAAAGAAACAAACCACATGAGACACAAGAGGGAAAAAAATTCGATAGATATACAACACTAACATATAAAACATATCAATGAACTCTCGTTGACTAACATATATTTCAACAAAATACAACACACAAAAAAATTCACCTTTCAAATAAAAGAAACCCAAGCTGAAAACATCAAAAACAAAGTCAACTCCGTCACTCTGAAAACGGCACACACATTCGGATTCTGCTTCACCTTCAAATTTTTCCGACGATGCAAAAATAACAAACAATAGCTAACAGCGCCCGTGGGAAAACAGAACAAATGCGTTGGCTCACAGAGAGAAACAAACATAATGGAGGAATTTAGTTGCAGGAACTGGGAAAAGAGCACAGATTACCGCTCACCTTCCTACCAACATATATTCCAATAAAAAAACCCTCTCCTTAACACTTCTTCCATCATCCAAGAGAGAAGAAGTCCGATATGAAGATAGCAACTTAAGCCACATACTCCCAAAACCATAGACACGACACGGCAACATCTAGGAAGAAGAAAAGAGAAGAATAGAACAATCCAGATACAGGAAAGAAATAGAGAAAATTAACACTAAGCAGAAAAGAGAATAGAAAATAAAGGCCTAAACAAAAAGAAAGAAACAGAGATAAAAAAGAGAATAAGAATACAGACACAGAAAAATCACTGATTTGAAAACACCAAGCAGAAAAAGAAAATGAAGAGCTGAAAAACCCAATCAAGCACAAGGATTGAAAAGAGAATAAAAGAATCCACACATAGAAAAGCGATTGATTTGAAGGCAATGGAACCTACCACAAAAAAAAGTTGAGCAACGTATGATTCCAACAAAAAATGATGGCTTTGATGAATAGTGATTTTAGACGAACCAAACAATGCATCTCCCATGGGCATACAAGTAGTATTTTGGTTAGTGTTTCCACGAGGTTTTTAGAGTTCTCCAGTGACGGAGAGCAAGGAAAAGAGAGAAAGAGAGGAGGATGGCTCATAGGAGAAAAAAATAGAGGAAGAAGGTTGTGAGAAAGTTTCGGCTTTTTTTTGTTTCTTTTCCCAAATCTTCAAGCTGGCCCACTTGCTTTTAATAAAAACAAAAAAAGCCATTCATTCTTCTAAAAGTGGGCCACGTGTTTAAAAGGTGAACAGTAAGGAAAGTTATAAAATAAAGATACATAGTTGATCCATTTACTAGAAAAAGTTGGGATGAATAATTATGTATGTCTATGAGTACAGCAAAAATGAACGAATCATTGTACCCAGTTGGGATGAACAGTATCCAGTTGAGATGAACGGTAGTTAGTCAGATTTTACTTTTTTATATATATTGATATTGGTGATATTGATGATGCCTACCCGAACCTTCACTTTTTAGTTATCTGCTCTAATGATTAATTCAAGTATTAAGAAAACAAGTAAACAAAATAAAGGATCAGTGCAGATGCTAATTGCTACTATGCCTGTTCTGCAACTTTCATGGAAGTAGCACAAATACCGAAAATTAATACATGTATCTAGTGAATTTGCATTTAAACACCCTCTCTTCATCCAGACAAAATCTGAATCATCCACTTTTAATTTGATCGTTTTAAATTTAAAGTTCTTTATTTTAATTTTTTTTAATGATCATTTTTTAACTAGTGACAACTATAAAATTATCTCTATTTTCTATTTTGCATGTAATAAAAGAAAAATATATTAAAAATATAATACTAAAATTAAATTGAATCTGGACTGTCCAATTTTAATCTACACCAAATGCAGATTCATAATTAGTACACGTATAATGTAGTACTTCTATGAATTAAGCCCAACTGGGTCTGAATTGGAGCCATCTCTAATTCTTCTCATATAAAACCTTCATTGTCTTTCTTGGTCTAATATATTGATGTTAATCCTCCTCCTCCTCCTCCTCCTACTCTTGTTCACATCTGTGTTCCTTCTTGTATTTGACTCCTGTTAAACTACTTGTAGAAGATGATGAAAATTCTATTTGTTCATCAAATGAATCATCATATATCAAGTATACTGCCATCTTTTTCACGGTGAATCCATTCCCAAAAACTGCAATCACCTCCACTTGGTCATCTGAGTTAAGATTTGATATTATTTCCTTCCACTCTGCTTCCTTAAAGGAAATCACTATGTCTCGCTTGTAGCGCAGAGTGGTTTTCTTTGTATAATTTATGATCATTAAGCTAATCAAAGAATCAAATGCAATGCTGGCTGAAACTTCTGAAGTGAAATATATACAGCAAAGAGACATCCCTTTTAAACAACGACCATTAATTGAAGGCACTTTAAATTTTACAGAATCTCCTTCATCCTTAAAAGTTTGCCAATAGGGATATTTGTCCCCAGGGAGAACACAATCATCACCATACTTTGTAAGAGTCAATCCCTGCACAATAACAGCACCACAACCTCTAATTCAACTATATAACATGCAAGCAATTTAAAAAAAATAATAATAATTAGAGAGAGACAAATAGAGAACCTGTGCAATGCTCACTGAAAGAGTACTAGTGACTTGGTTAGTCTGTCCAATTTGAATTAAAAGATGTCTCAAGCAATTTTCTAACCTTGAGATGTCCATACAATTTGTGGCATACGAGGAATCCAACATTTTTGTGACACCTCCACTTAATTGAGTTTCAGTCTCTAATCCACATTCCATCAAAACACTTTGTGGCTTTGGAGGGTTACTAGGAATTGATGATGAACCACCAGGGACACTCCTATTTAGCATATTCCATAAAATTGAAGATGGCATGCCCACATATGTGGGAATCAGAGGTAGATGATTATTTGTTGGGGACATCCAAGACTGAATGAGAGAAGGAAACACATCCCGTGATAACCCTTCATAACCACATAAAGATAAGTATCCAATGCTTTTTAATCTCACTAATGAAAAAGGCAATTGTGTTATTGCAGTGCCATCCGCAATTAGAGTTGTCAAAGAATCCATTTGCTCTATGTCCTCCTCTAACTTTTCAACCATTGAACACCCAGAAAGAATGAGAGTTTTTAAACATTTCAATTTATAAATGCTTCTTGGAAGACTATGAAGGCCACTACAATCCTTCAAATTTAGCAGAAGTAGTTTGTCAAGAAGTCCAATAGTGTGATGTATCACGGACAAACTTGGACAATCCTTGAGGATCAACTTTTCTAGATTTGGTAGTTTTGAAAAATCAGGAGTTTGCACTAAGTCATGAGAGTGGCTCAAATTGAGAACTTTTAGCCTCTCCAATAACTACAAGAAAGCAAAATTTCAAAGAAAAATTAGAAAAAGATCTTGAAAATTATATAATAGATGAAAACAATTATATGTTTAAAGAGCCTAGAGTGCTGAAAATGCCACCCATGTGTTAGGTATTGCTATCACATTGAAACCAACTACTAAAGGCCACTTCTAAAACCTAGCATTAAAGTTAAAAGTACCATATTTTAACAAGCTTTTAAAAGATTGAACGGAAACTAGTTTAATGACTGGAAAATAATTTTAGAGGATCTTTTCTAGATGTAAAAAAAGAAAATAACCGACCACAAAATGTTATGTACAACATTGAATGCTTTAGTTTATAGCCAGATGATTTTATAATTCTCAAAACATGAGCATTATCAAATATCAACTTCTATTGAAATTGATTAATTCATGAAAGGGAAAAATAGACACTATCAAATAATTAATGCAGAGATAGTAACATAGCTCAATATGATGGCGTAATGGCTAGATCTATAGCAATACATATAAAGGAATGGGAATTAAAGAAAATCCAGCAGCTTTATTCTGCAATAATAGTGAAGGAAGATTCATTCAAAAACTACTATGAAAATCTGATGGGAACCAAGTGGGATGGTGAACCCTTCCCCAAAAGCTAGCTATTGAGGTGAGAGAACCAACTCACTTAAATACCCCATTAGACATCACATATTACTCAAGGTGGGACTTGAGCATCACATGCTACCCAAGTCTCCATCAAAATCCAATTAAAATGAAAATCAATCAAGAAGGCAGGTAGTAAAATAGAAACTAATCATATGACTGAATGGCTTTCCAATAAAAACAGAGACGCCAATTCTGAGTAATATATTGACATGTCCCAAATCCCTCTTTCTATCCAATATCCATAAACTTTAAAGCTAATATCAACAAACTAAGTATTTACATACCTGGGGTTCCACCCACACATGCCTGAGATTGCTGTATTTTAAGTCAATAGCAACTAAATTTTGCTGATAAAAGTTGGCAGGGATATATTTCAAAGAAAAGCCATGCCAGCAAAGCCATCTAAGATCTCTACTAATGTATTTATAGTCTCCTTTAAGTTGCAAATTGCCAAGGCAAAGCAATCTGAGTCTTTTCATCCTCTTAAATGCTTTGGTGCAGAAACAAACTTTTTCAATTTGTGACAACCTCAAAGCCAGTCCCTCAACAGCTTTTGTTCCCTGAGAATAATGAGCATATAAATGTTAAAGTCTGCATCTGTGGTAAATGTTTGCTGAAAAGAACAATGTAAACCTATGTCATATGAAACTTCCAGAGCAAGTGACTAAAATTGAGTTTTAAAAGAATAATTTGTGCCTGAGAGGTGAAGCACAAAACAGTAAACATAGGATAGAAAAGTTCTTACAGTATGTTTTGACAACACATCAACCACATCTTGATGAATCCATAACCTACTTCGCTCCTCAGGATCTTTTGATGATTGTTCACGAATTATTTCTCTTCCCATGTCCCGTAACAAATCATGCATCCCAAGCTTGTTCTTCTCACCGATGGTTACAAGGCTTCGCTCCACAAGGACACTGATTCCAATGTCAGCAAAAAATCCACAACCATTTAATATCTGTGTCACATCACTTCTGTCCATCCCAATAAAGAAGCAAGATATATCAAGAAATATTTCTTTCTCCATATTATCACTCAGACCATCAAAACTTATTCTTAGCTTCTTTTGTATCTCATCATTGGGAATTTCTTTTAGTTTCTTCAATACACTCCTCCACTCCGTCACTTCCCTATCAAACAAATAGGAGCCTAGGACTTCAAGAGCTAGTGGTAGGCCCCCAGAATAAGCAACTATATTTTCAGAAAGTTCAATGAAATCTTCCTTGGGACTTGCTTGTTTAAATGCATGCCAACTAAAAAGCTCAATAGATTCCCTTTCTTCCAGATTTTTCATTCTATATATATGGTCCACTTTAAGGACATTAAGTAGATGCACATTTCTAGTTGTAATGATTATTTTACTTCCTGGACTAAACCATTCATGACTTCCAACTAAAGCATTTAGTTGGTCCAACTTGTCAACATCATCAAGCACAACAAGTGCCTTTTTATGGCAAAGTCTATCCCTCAATATGATTTTTCCTGATTCAATGCTATTTATCTTCATATTTGTTGTTTTACAAATTCCATAAAGAAGTTGGTTTTGTAAAAATACTGGGCCATTATCTTGCTCCCAAACTTCTCTAATATTTGAAAGGAAACTTCTACACTCGAATATTGCTCTACCAATTTCATTATAAATGGCTTTGGCAATAGTTGTTTTGCCAATGCCCCCCATTCCCCATATCCCTATCAAGATAACATCCTTTGATTGATAGCTTCCTGAAATTTGTATCACATCTTGCACTCGAGAGTTCACACCAACTGGGTGGTTTGCGACAAACAAGTCTTTCTTGTCAATTATGTTACATACATGCTCAACAATATTTTTGATGTCTTCACTCTCGTTCCTGCGAATCATAGAAAATAATAGGAAATGAGCATTGGTTATATAAGTATGATTACAAATAAAGAATGTTAAGATATATTGAAATCAACATGTGTTTGAATAAGAGGAGAGGTATTATGAGCAAACTATGACAAGAGATGGGGCATTGGTTATATATTGATATCATTTGTGCATTTAGAATTGTTAAAGCTTGAAAAGTGAATATAATGAAAACATTCATAATTTAACTACAAAATAAACATTCCATCCAACGCATTAATTTATATGAATCACCATCTCACTTATTGTTATGATAAAAAGGCGCCATTTACAACAAGAAGTATGTATGTGTGAATATAGGTCATGTTTGGTGTTGAATCAAGAGTTTTGATGATTCCAAACCAACATTCAAGAGCTTGGATTGAAGATATCAAAGGAGATCAAAGCTGTCTCAAGTGAAGATTTTCTGAATTCTTGCTGTTAGATCTTTTGTAGGATCCTTAGTTTTTGTTATGACTGGGTAAAAGATTTTGATTTGAAGAAAAGATGTTTTCAAACTTTGATTTTATGTTAAATCTTTAAATATTTGAAAAACACCCACAAACAGACGAAGGTTGAAAGGTTAAGCTAAACTGTCAAGTTGGAAATTCGAACTTTACCTTTGGAAATTCGAATTTCGAGCTAAAACTGAATAAGTCTGAAGAGATGGCTCTCTGTCAGACGAATTTTGGCTGTTCAAAATTCGAATTTTCATCTAGTCTGAAAGAGGCCTTTTGATAAACAGACGAACTTCACACTTTCAAAATTCGAATTTCAAGTAAAATGAAGTTTGTAAAAACCAAAGAAATTCGTCTGAAATTATGATAAAGTGCATCTGAAATCAAAATGAAATTGAGTTTGATAAATGCTCTCTGACAGACGAATTTTGAACTTCCAACATTCGAATTTTCATACAAGTCTGAAAGATGCCTCTTTGCAACAGACGAACTTTGAGTCTTCAAAATTCGAATTTCAAACAAAACAAAACTTGAGAAAATAGAAGAAATTCGTCTGAAACTATGTTAAAGTTCATCTGAGATCAAGAATGATTTAAGTTTCAAAACTGCTCTCTGACAGACGAACTTTGAACATTAAAATTCGAATTTCAGAAGCTAAGTTCTTGAGTCTGTTAAAGTGAAACATTGACATACGAATGATAAGGACTTGCAACATTCGAATGATGAAATTAGTCTGGAAAGAGTCTCTCTGACAGACGAATTTCACCCTTCCAAAATTCAAATTTCGAAGAAAGTAATCTACTGTGTCTCTTAAACATTCAGTGGACAGACGAATTTTGGGATACCGAAATTCGAATTTCGAAGGCACTGTAGAAAATTGAAAACACTGTTCACACTTAACCGAAAAACTTTCTTCTTGAAAATTCGTATGTCACATTGTGAAAATGTTTTGTAAGTTTCAAAATTCGAATTTCAATTCATGAACAGACGAACTTCGTGCTGTAACGTTGGAAGCTTTGATCTTCGGTTCCTTCAAAATTCGTCTGTTGACCAACCAAAATTCGAATTTCAGTATGTCAGAAACATTAAATGCGGTTGGTAAACGGATAGTTTTTCAGAGTAACCGTTGGATAACTTCCCCAACGGATAGATTTAGTCTCTAACGAATATTTGAGACCTAAATCTATAAATACAACATCATTTGAAGTTGTGAAAAAGAGAATCAAACTTGTATATACTGAATTTCTGCTAAATCTTCTTCTCAAAAGCTTTTACCCTCTCAACTTCTATACTTGTACTCAAACTTTCATATCTACTCTTTTCAAGAGAGTTATTTCATTGTAATCAATCTACTCTTCATCTTGGAGATAGATTTACTTGTGAGGGGTATTCACAAGGGAATTGGGAAGCACATAGTGAAAGTGCTTGGAGAGTGTGAGAGAGCTCAGAAACAGAGCATACTCGTGTACTGTGGCCCCAGCAAAAGCCCATTGAAATTCTTGCTGTATAGTGGATAAATCTCAAGAGGTGTCTTGGGGACTGGATGTAGGTCAAGTGGAAAGACCGAACCAGGATAAATCACTGAGTTTTCTTCTTCCTATCTTTACTTTTCATCTTGCTCTGTTTTACGCATTGTTTTCATTATATTGTGATATCTTCACTTACTTCACTTTGTGCAGAAAAATTTCAATCTTCCCAATTCACCCCCCTCTTGGGAAGTCAGCCTTGCTAACATTTGGTAGATAAGAAGGGGTTTCAAAAAAGAGGAAAATGCGAGAGCAAATCTATTTTAGTGTGCTTGATATACAATAATAGCTTTTTTATTAGAAACCTCACTTCCATCAAATATAGGAAAGAACATTCCACCAAGATAGCTAAGTAAACACCACTTCCTTTAAAAACCCTAATATAAAGGATGAAAATAACACACTTTTTTTACATATATTTTAGGTAAATTGAGCATATATTGTTGGTAAGACCAAGTTCTTTAACCAAAATCATTTTTTAATAAAGGATATTGAGTCATTTATTTTTGATTTTCAAACATTTTAATTTTTTTTTTCATCCATACCAAACATGAATTGGGTTTGGATTGAAAAGTTACCTTCCATAGAAGGCCTTTCCCTTACCTCTTTCATTTCCTTAAAAACCTTTCAATTGTACCAAATGGGGCCACAGTGTCTCAACTTTTTTTTTTTTTAAAAAAAGTGACAATTAAAAATTACCAATGAAGATAACACACACACACACACACACACATCATTTGCCTGGTTGATTTTTATAAGCCATGCATGATTATGGAAGGAGTATGCAGGCCCTAATTATTTTATAAATTTCAATGATAATGATACAAAAATATTAATATGTTCTTTATTATATGTTCACTATGATTCGTGCATGATCATTCCATTATTTTCCATATTCTTGAATCATGTTTTATCTTGAACCACATTCACTATAATTTGTGCACTAAAAAACCGATGAAGAAAATGCAGAATCGTCATAAATTTTTCAATTTATTTATAATAATGCCACTGGTCAATTTTATACGTTTAATATTTTAGCCAATGTTAATTTTATTTTTGTACTAGTGATAAGGTTATATGTGTGCATAAAATCTAAATTGAATATATGAATAAGAAAATTTTCATACATTGGATAACATTGTTCCTATTGCACTTAATTTTTATTAAATCATGCATATTGAAAAAGGAAATTGAGCAAATAATTTGACTTGCAAGTTAAACATCCCCTATATTGGACGGTCCAAGAAAAAAAAGTGAGCATGTGAGTGAATAGAAAAAATATCAACAATGTTTTATTAAGGAAATTATGCAAAACAGATGCTATCTAAGAATTGAGAAATTTAAAAATTAGAAACTTTTGAAGTTTGGATATATCAATTCAAAAAGGTATCTTAACAATTTTTACATGAAATCCAATCACTTAAATTTTTATTTATTAGCTTAAGACTTTTGGTTCTTAAAATATATGTTTGAGCCCCATCAGTGAGATATAAATACATTTTACTTAAAATAGGAAGTGTAAAATTTTAAAGATGTAACTGAAACTATGTTTGATAGGGAAGAAGCAAAAGCAAGTGATAACCAAATAACACACACATATATTAGGTGGTTCAAAATCAAAAGCAAATAAAAAGTCAAAATTACCTGGAACCAAGTACAACAAACCCCGCAATGCCCCCAGCTTCACGAAGGGCTATCCTCCACTTGAAAACTTGATCTTTCGATGGTGAAATTCTACGTAAAAGATCATTAAACGCTTCTCCAAAACTAGAAGTTTGATGACGAATTTCTGATGGATCCACACCGTAGAACACGGGAAGAACGATCTTACCAAATGATTTGTGAACTTCCATGATTTTTGAGAGTTCCTCCAAACACCATCTAGAATCAGCATATTCTCTAGAGAAGATGATGATTAAAATTTTGGAACTTTCAATTCGTCTCAATAGTTCATTTGAGATATGGTTTCCTCTTGGAAGCTCAACATCATCTTTGAAAACAACAATGCCAGCATTACTTAGAGATGAATAGAGATGTGAAGTAAAAGTTGCGCGAGTGTCTTCACCTCTAAAACTCAAGAACACATCATATATATGACCTGAATGTTACATTGAAAAAATACAGATTAGGAAAAAAATTCATATAATACAAAAATAAAATATTTGAATAATAATAATTAAAAAGATACAAAAATGTTTATAATTTTAGATTATAAATGCTCAACATGATCATAATTAAATAACAATCAATCTTAGCCAAAAAGCCAAGATACGGTGGGTGCGATGACCCCCCGTTCAATTACCGTGTAATTTGTTGAGTTATGGCCTTATTAGGGCCCTTCATGCAATAAAATTTAAAAAAAAAAGTTTTAACTATTCCACATATGAATGCAAGTTGTAGGTCCTAATTCAAATCTCTTTATTTTCATTTTTCTCATCTAATATTCTTTTTGGGGCCAACCTTCTTACTCTCATCTAACTAGAGTTCCTTACTCCATGCAATACGCAGGAAGCTTTTTTTTGTTTCAATTTGAGCAATGAAAGTAATAATTTTTCTCACAAAATATAATATAATATAATGCTTGTGCAACAAGCATGAAATATTTATCAAGAAAATTAGTTTTAAAAAAAAAGTTTTGCAATGATTTCCTCATAATACAAGTAGCACCAGCAGATGCAAACAATTTCTCACAGCTACATGTCAATAATGAGAAAGGAAACTACAAAAAGCATTATCTAGATTCAAAACTAATACTTGGTGGCTCAACCATTGGTGCCAAAAAAAAAAAGTGTCATCCTTTTTTTCTGGTAAAAAATGGGGAAAGTGTCGTCCTTTTTCGTGGTTGGAAGCATAAAGTTAAAATACAATCAATAGGCATGGAGGGAAAAATCAATCAATTAATAATCAATGTCTAAATGAGCTTTCACGTCAATTAATAATCAATGTCTAAATGAACTTTCACGTTATAGAAATTAAAAATCGTATAAACATCAGGTGGATCATGAATTACAATGTGGATTTTATAGTGTTTAACACTTCAGAAAGGCTTACTCTGCTTATTGTCCCTCTTAAGCTGAACCTTTAATTTCTTGCCACTACATTGAAATCCATTCATCATGCTAATGGCAGCTTGAGCAGCTTCTGGAGAGTCGTAACTAACAAACCCTGTAAATTGTAGCACTTAAGACAACAAAATCTCAAGCAAACCCATCAATTTCATTAACATAGAGTACATTGGGCTTACCAAAACATTTGCTTACACCAGTTGTTTTATCAACAAAAACTTTAGCCCTCAAAACCGTACCAAAATGTTGAAACATGTCTGCAAGCTCTTGGTCTCCAAATTCAGCAGGTATGTGATAAATAAAGAGATTGGCACCAGGTGGTCCTGAGTTGGAGAAAGACAATGAAACAATGGACAAAGTTATCACCAAGTAAACATTCAAGTTTTTTTTTAAAAAGATTAATGGAAGAACGTAGATAGTAGATACATAAATACAGAGACAACAGACCTTCAACAAGACTGCTGGAATTTTTATTGGCACCTGAAGGTGTAGCAGAGTTGCTACTCCCACCCACAGGTGAAACTGAACCAGGAGGGCTACTCACAGGCCTTGGACTAATCATTCCTCCAGGATATGCCATTGGATGCTGTATACCTGGAACTGCAGGATAAGAGCCATAGTAACTTCCCGAAGGCACAGGATAATTTCTAGGGTTCATATTGGGACCAGGTTCAGGTCCCAATGCATTTCCTTGATTCATGTGAGGCATCATATTATGGAAACCCGGTTGATTCCGCAATGGTGGCAAGTGGTATGGCATGAGCTCATAACCCCCAGGAGCCTATCAAGAGAACATTATCATTGATCAAACATATGAAAGGTTATGATAATATTTATACTCCCACCCACAGGTGAAACTCAACTGGGAGGGCTACTCACAGGCCTTGGACTAATCATTCCTCCAGGATATGCCATTGGATGCTGTATACCTGGAACCGCAGGATAAGAGCCATAGTAACTTCCCGGAGGCAGAGGATCATTTCTAGGGTTCATATTAGGACCAGGTTCAGGTCCCAATGCATTTCCTTGATTCATGTGAGGCATCATATTATGGAAACCAGGTTGATTCTGCAATGGTGGCAAGTGGTATGGCATGAGCTCATAACCCCCAGGAGCCTATCAAGAAAACATTATCATTGATCAAACATATGACAGGATATGATAATGCTGAAGCAAAACTGCCTAAAGTACAAATATAAACATTGCATTCAGTAGATGTATATAATTTACCTGATAACCATATCCATTATACTGTGGAACAGAAGCCCCAAACAATGATTGATGCTGAGAATCAGTATGTGGCACATTAGAAGCTTGGGACTGTGCTTTCTGTACCCTTTGAGCTTGTCTTTCCTTTTCCATATCTGCCCATTTGAACACCAAAGGAACACTTGAACCCTATAGAAAGATAATCAGGTAGCAATTTAATGAATCAACCTAAATGTCAATTCAGTAACATTATTGGCAATTATTAAAATCACTACTACAAAAACATGCTTTTTATGTCTGTTATTTTTTGGATTTCTATGTCTGGTTTTAAAGAGATATAGAAGCTAAAGACAAAAAGCCACACTTTTTATGGTATCAGGTAAATTTAATGAACCATTTTTACATCTGTTTTTCACACGCCTGTTTTCCAAAAAAACAAATGTAAAAAGGACCCCAAAAACAGCCATAGAAAGGATTCCCTTTTTATGTCTATTTCTTCAAAAACAGACGTAAATTTAAATTTTTTTTAAGAAAAAAATATAATTTCCACTTTTTATGGCTTCCCTTGCTACATACAATGCACTTTTTTTCGGGTAGAAAATTCAAAAGCAATTCCATTACTATTCTATTACAATTGAAAATAAGAATGAAAAGCATACTATGGCTAGAAAATTCTAAAGCAATTTCATCATTATTAATCAATATCATCTTACAAATCACAATCAATTAGTATCTTGAGACTACAAAGTGATCAAACGAACCAAAAATAAAAATTCTAAAAAATATTCTATAAAACCTCCATTAATTTGGCAACTAAATTCGGTGGGTTGTGCTAGGAATCAACTTCTGTTGACATTTCTTGATCTGTGAGCATCTTGATGATCTCCTCAAGTCAGATATAATCTACAAAGCCCATGCAAATGCAACAAAAAAAATAAGTATAGCATATCATAAAATCAATCAAAGAAGAAAAGAGAAATCCAGAAACCATCCATATAAATCATAACCCACAAGACAGCCTCAGTGGCTCTGATATTATGACCTCTACTTCACACGTTTTTGGGCTGGTTGTGATATTACCCATGGCCACTTGCGACATTGTATATACATTTGAGTTTCACAAAATTTCATGAAACTCAAATTTATGGTTAGTACTACATTGGAATGAATATATAAGTTACAGAAAAAGCAATGAAAATGTGAATTGAATGAGATAGTATTACCTAGCTTTGGATAAGATAGCAATGCTTATACAATGTTATGTTCGGAAGAGTAAAATGAGCTGTATTACTCTCAGACCTCTCTGATAAGAGCCCCTCTTTTCATGCTATACTGCAAATATGGTCTTTGGACATGATCAATCACATGAAGAAAAGTCACCAGTCCAATGTAGAAAAGGGCCTCAAGAGAGTGAACTCACAATATCTGCATTTTATTGGACATGGAAATGACTATCATAGATATTTCCACTTAGCTGTTTATAAGATTTTTTACAGTAAAAAACATTATCAAATGTAAAATCCAACTTTCTTGCCCTAAGATGTGAATGGAAAGAGAGACTTTAACCAAAACTACTAAGATATATTCTATATGAATGAATTTCATCTATAGCACGTTGACAAGCTTAGGAAAAAATTGAGGATAACCTCTTCAAGGAGTAAAATCCAAAGATAAAGAAACAGGTACTTGATAATTAGTACACAAATTACCTAAAAGGACAAAAAGCCACAGCTTCAACAGTATCCTCATGCCCATGAAGATGCCTCGTGGTCCAATAGATGGCCCATGAGCAGTTTGTTCATTACCAACTTCTAAATGCTATGATTATTGGTCATCTTAAAAACTAGTCAAATGCCAATAAAAAAATAAAGGTCAACACCCAAAACCTCTGGTTAAACAAAATTCCAACCTGCTCCATAAAAAGTTAGAGAGGACAATTCAAAAGCAAAAAAAAAAAGTAAGATACATACGTATGTGGCTCTATGAGAAATGTTGATTAGTCAGAACTCCATGAAAGAGCAGAGAAATAAGATCTAACGACCTGAAAACTCATGAAATTTCCAGCAATTAATTCTTGAGTTCTAAAATGGGTTGTTGCTGTTCTCAAACTCATATGCAAGCCTTCATCAGCAATATATATGATAGACAATGTGACCTTCTGTCTGCAAATACTAGGCACTAAGATAATTTAAATAAAATCACTACCTTTGAAGAACAGATTAGGAATTAGCGTTAGAGTCATACAACAACTAAGGTTCTGGTTAGTTTGATTGATTATCTACATAAAAATGGATCTTAGAATAGGACTTATCACTTTGCTTGCCTTAAACTAAGAGAATCCATGGGTCAACTATCCACAATGAAGAAAGAGTATTATTTCAAGACAAACTTCCCATGCAAATAACAATCCTTGTTTGAAATTCTAAGTCCTAAAGGAACAGAGATATCAAGTGTTAAAACGGAAGTTGTTACCTAAAACCCTTTAGAAGCAACAGCCTCTAAAAGGAAAATCTTGAACTTTCTTAGAACAATGAACTAAGATACCAGGTCGTAAGAAGGAGAAGCCAGAGTCCTTCTCTAGTCTTCTACTTTTCTCACCACAATCACATAATAATATAATAATATGCACCATTTACTTCTGATAGGGAATGATCAATTAGAAATAATATTCAGATGATAGAGCTAGAGTTTAAGGAAGATCCCTATAGACGAAGCATACCTGATGCAACTAGAAATCAAGAAGAAGCAGATAAATCTTGTGAGCCTTCCTATCCTGCGATTGAATGCTCGGGATGAAGAGGATGAACCTCAGGAAAAACAAGCTCCAGAGGGAAAGAAAAGGAAGCTTAGGTTTTTGACCAAAGTGGCTTTGGGATTATAGACGAGCCAAAACGGAAGATTGTCTCTTTATGATTCTTTTGAATATTAAAAGATTGTTTAATCGGATTCAGGTAGGTTGAAAAGCAACAAATCAGAAAACGACAAAAAATTAACAGAGCAACATGAACAAGCACGAACTTAGACAATTGATACCCATCCAGACAAATCCATTAAAGAAACAAACTTAAAATATTGTAGATTAATTCAGCAACTCAATAGAATAATATTAATAGAGTCATATTCCAAAGGTCCACCAAATATTAGGAAAACTTCTATCAATCCGAGAAGTGATTTATAGAAAATCAGAAAACTTACCATCGATTTCCACTAAAAATGAGGAAGCTTCTTAGCATCTACCGCTCTTCGTTCAAATATGAACCCTAAGAAAATCGATAACACCTACTAGCTTAGCGTGAATAGCCTGTTATACTTTCCTGTTCACATATGAACCCAAAGCAAATCAATTACTCAACCAAACCACAAATCCTTTAGCCATATATTAAATTATTCAACAAAACTAAGCCAAACCAACCTTGAGAAGATGGAAATTAGTGGAGCCCCCAAGATCGAGCTCGCTTCAGTGGGAATCCTAGGCAGCTGATGCGAGTTGTCGGCAGAGGTAGATTTTCGTCGACAGCAGAGCTCGCGGCGACGAGAGTTAAAAAACCTCGGACGGCCATCGACGAACTTCCGATGGCGATAGTATAAGCATCCCACGATTCGCACACTCCGGTGGTTGCAGCACCAGATACCGAGCTTGCTTCAGTGGGCAGAGTGAAAATGCGAAATGACAGGAGATTGGGAAGATGACCGTGAAAACCCAAATATAACAAAAATAACAAAACAGTTTTTAATTAATCTTAGGTCTGTTTTTGATAACGGACATAAACGTACGTAGGTAATATCAAAAACAGGCATAGATGTAAAGTATTTTTTTGTGTTACGTCTGATTTTCATAAAATAGACATAACAAATGTTACTAGTTCCATATTATGTCTGCTCTTTTAAAAATCGACGGAAAAAATATAAACATATTTACAAGAATATCATTAATCAACTTTTTGTGTCTATTTTTTAAATAACGGACATAAGTAACAGACATAAAAAGATTATTTTGTAATAGTGAATGTATCACCTCATATCAACCAAAAGAAATCAAATATGTGAGCAAATTGTATAAAGAAGGGGGTATTAGCATAAAGTTTGGTGTTTGATCAATCACTTTATTTAACTATTGATAGTTAGGAGGAAATGAAATTCAAAGTAAATCCATAATCCAATTGATTGTGAATGACAGAGATGTGTGTACATCTCTACTAGGCTCGTTTTTACACATTCATGATCATCTAAACACATTTGGTAAAATGTTGGGAAAAAGAACATTTGGTAAAAAAAGAAGTTCATTTAAGCACATTGTCTTAGTGCCTGTTTGGTTCCATGTTTACAAAATAAAACCATGGTTTTGTAAAAGATGTGTTTGGTCAAACACAGGTAAAACATAAACTGATTTTTTGAAAAATGAAAAGTGGGTTAAATTGTAATTTTGGAAAAGGAAGGGAAAAGTTACTTTTCCTTTAACAAAACGTGAGTTTTGGAAAAGGAGAAACAAATTTACTTTATATTATATATCTAAAAGTACTTTTAACCCCTATCATCCAAACAAATTTTTTATCAAACTTACTTTTACAAAAAAAATATCCAAACATAATAACTTCCAACAAACTTACTTTATCTAAACTTCATTTTTACAAACTTTATTTATCTTATCTTAATTTTTTAAAACGGAGAATCAAACGGGCCCTTAATTGTTGAATGTCAGGACAAGTGTGTTCTTGTGATGTCATCCCAAGATCAAGTTTTGTTCAGCTTGGATTCACTTGATGCAAACAGTACATATAATAAGCCACATGGGCCAAAAAATGAAGTTAAGAAAAATGAAGTTTATAAAAATGAAGTTTTGATAAAAGTAGGTTTGCAAAAATGAAGTATGTTTAGATATTATTTTTGAAAAAGTATGTTTGGTAAATTGATATATGTTTGGATGATAAAAATTAAAAGCATTTTTAGATGTATAATTACCAAAAAGGACATAAGTTTTATAATACAATACTTCCTCTGATACTTAATATAAGACTCTTTTAACTAAATCACGCTGATTAAAAATTAGAATTAAAACTAATTAACTACCTCAATTTCTCTGAAAATCCCAACATTTTTCCAAAACTACTCTTATTTAATCTCTCTCTCTTTCTCTTTCAATATATTAAATAGATGTTTTTTTTAAAAAAATGTATAATAAAAACAACCTCGTACATTATAAAGGGTTTTATATTTAGGATCAGGACAAAAAATCCTATATATAGGATCGAGGAGTATTATATAACTAATTGAATGATGTATAGTTTACAATAATAATGGTTAATTCAGTATAATTATTACTCTATGTCAGATTATTTTATTTTAATTAAAAAATATAACACATTTAACGATGGTTTTGTAAACTGAAAAGGAAGTCATCGGTGCATTTAACAAAAGCTCGTTTACAGCCTGTTTCATTTTTGAAAAATTACATTTACTAAGAGCCAAACATGTCAGACTCAAAAATGATATTTTGCAACTTACATTCAATTAAGTTAACGGTGAACCAAACACCCACTAAATTTCTCGTCAAGACCTGGATCCATTTTGAATCTAATATATAAATTATAAGTTGAGATTGAGCATAAAAAATCAACTCACACATATCAATTAAAGGACACACATGATTTAATGTGTTTCTAATATTATATTCGTGGGGAGAGAGATTGAGAGAAAAAGAAAAAGAAAGAAAGGAAGACTGAATTGGAGAGTCGGAGAAATAAAAAAAAAATGTGAGGAGCAATTGGGAGAGAAAAAAAAAAGAAATTGAGCTTGTCTTTTTGTCATTTTTAGAATCAATTATTTTTTTCTTGTCATTTATATTCTCTTTATTGTGAGTTATGTTTTGAGATGATCTTTCATACCCATGAGCATCTCTAATAGAAAAAAAGACATATTTTTATATGTTTGAGAGAAAACCATTTTTATTTATTTTGCTTTTCTTTTTTTTTTATTATTTTGCGTTACATCCACAACTCCAAATTATTGATTTCATATTTGAAATTAACTTAGATAGTGGTGACACTCTATTTCTTTCATTATTTAATTTATTTTACAACCTTAAGGCAAAATTCTTATATATATATATTTAGACTAATGACCCAAGTTGCTTATAGTCTCTCTATTTGTATTTGAGAAAAAAGCAAAAAGGTGGAGTAACAAGATTTTTATTGACAACTATTTTGCTTCTAAAAAAATTAATTGATAACAATAAGTATTGGTGAATATACGAAACACCTTAATTGAAGGACTTTTTCATTTTGGTTATATAGTTCCATGTTTCATCTTATGTGTATACACATATATTTTCGGTGGCTTTAAAATGATATTCCTGTAGATGGAGGTAAAGCATGTTTGACGTGAATATTATACAATATCAAATCATTGAGGTTGTATGGCTTGTTGCATTATTCTTCTCAGTTATGGTAACAAAGCTCTTTCCTTTCTAGCTTGTAGTTTATTTCTTATGATATTACACCATCATACAATCACCATTTATGAGATTAATGTTTGTTATTAGAATATCACTATGTGAGGTTTGTAGAACTTCCGTATATATTGATTTACCATGTGTGACATAAGTCTTTCCGATATACCAATTTAATTGTATATGTATATATATATATTTTTTGGATCTCATGGTTGTTATTTTAGAAATTCAAATAAAAGATTCTTTAAATTTGCAATTAAAGATTTATCATAAATGAAATTTTTTTCTTTTTATAATAATTTTCTAATACATTTAGAAAAACAATCGTACTGCATGTGGTTTTTGGAACCTTCATGAATATTTGAATTAATAAATTTACCACATGTTATGATGTATCTCCATCGGCATACTAATCATATTATGTGTTTTTTTATTGAAAATATTTTTGAAATGAAAATAAAAAAGATTCTCTCAAATTTGATAAAGTTTTCCATCTATTTTAAATAAAAATATTTCTTTAAATATAATTTTATAATATATTTTTAAGCTATTTTTTGTGATGTTTTTAGAACTTTTATAGGTATATAAACTAGTAAGTGAGTACGTGGTATTTTTGGAATTCTCGTGAATTTATTAACAAGTAATAAATAAATAGCTAAATAGTTTATATATATATAATATGTATAATTTGATTTTCAAAAATAACAAATATATATAATTTTTTTTAGAAAACACAAACCTATTGATATGACTTTTTACATTCAAACTACATGGACTTTGATTTCTATATTAGAGTACATAAGTCCTAGACTTTCATTTTAGGTCAAATCCGCTTTTGTAAACAAATTTATTTTTTTATTTAATTATTTTCTTATATATGTTTATAAAGGTAATTAAAATAATATTAAGGGTACATTAATTTTGTATAATCAACTTAAGATAGCCGTTCTTATGAACGGATGTTATGAGGTGCTTAACATCTTTCCCATAATACAATCAACTTTCGAACCATTTATGTTTCGTAGACTATGTTTTTTTTTTTAGAAAAAGGTTTTCCAAAATGTTCCTTTTAAAAATTTTGGTGACAACTCTACTTTTATTTTAGTTTTTCATTCTGGAAAATTAAAAATCATGTGCGACCCTAACCTGACTTCACATTTTGCAACTGAAACTTTCAGTCGAACTACTATTGCTCTGTGAATCAATCTATATCTAGTTTTGGTAAAGGAATGGCTAACTCAAAAGAAGACTTCGATTCTAGCACAGGAGTCGATAGTGAGAATCTACTATAAAGTACAGTAGATTTTTCCTTTTGTTCGCACATTTGGAGGATTTTTCTTATTGCAAAATATATAGAGATAATGGAGTCTTTGGTGGATTTAATTTTTTTAAAAGTATCCCTAATTAATTAGGTTAATACAATTTATACCTGGTTTGGTTCACAAACAATTTTGAAAGAAGTAAAAGTGGAAGTAAAAGTGGGGTTTAAAAATAGGTTTGATATAATAATGGAAGTGTGATATATTTTTTAATTGATATCTATATTTATATTATGAAAATACCAAAATACCCTTCAAACAAAAAAAGATACTGACCATTGGCCATCACCTGCACATAGAAACCATAGTCACCACTCCCCCAGAACCACCATCGTTGGAAAACAAACTTAAAAATAGCCACATAACCAAGAGTATTAACCATTTTTCTTTGAAACGAAGAGAAAGGAAAAAAGAAATCAAAGTCAAGATTTGTCGATCTTGCTGCAGATCTCATTATTGAAGCTCTAAATCTGCAATAGATTGTCAATTTCTATAACAGGTGTTACACCTGGAAATGTAACGTATATGGTGCGGAAAATGAAGAATGGGAAGAAATCAGGCTTCACGACGGATATCGATTTTAGAGGAGTCATCACCAAAATTTTAAGGAAAATTTTGGAAAACCAAAAGAAAAAGGAAAGAATGGTTTGAAAATCAAAATTAGATTTGGGTGTATAATTATGAGTAGGGAAGGTGTTAAGCACCTCCACAGCACCTGTTCCTAAGAATGATTATCTTAAGTTGATCATGCAACTTTTGTGGCTTTTAAAAATTATTTTGATTGCCCTTTAACCATTCACATGTAAAAATAAATATAAAAATAAGAGAAAATGTAAAAAATGAAAATATGAGAAGTTGGGAAAAATAAAATAAGAAAAAAATATTATTTATTTACAATAGCAGACTTGATCCAGAATTAGAGTCTGGCTTATGTACCCTGTGATAGAGATCAAAGTTGACGTAGTTCGGGATATAGATGCATATCACTGGGTTGATATTTTTTATCATATATATTTTTTTGAAAAGAGAAATTTATAAAAATTAATTTATCTTTCTACAAAGAAAACAGTTTTCAAAATTGGTTGGTGTGTTTTAATTTGTAAAAGATAAATTAATTTTAATTATTTTCTCTTATCATTCATTTTTCATTTTCATTTTTTTTAAAAAACAAGAAATCAATTCCTAAAAATAGACATGATTTTGAGTATTTTTATTTTTAATTTGAAAAGGAAAATTTTGAAAACAAATTTATTCTTACAAAATGAAATCAACTGACTTATATGGTGACTTTATCACTCACAATCCGCTCATTGGTACCTAAATATCCACGGTGATACCACTCAAGGCAAAAGGCATAAAAAAAATCAAAGGAAAACAAACTATTTTTATACAAGTTATTTTTATTTTCTTTTTATTATAAAAATAGAAATAAATAGAATTCTTTTAACATCTATTTATTTAAAAGGAAAAAAACACTAAGAAGAATTCAAAATGTGATCATTACATATGTTTTCAAAGAGAAATAATCAGTATATATGATGACTTTATCACTCACAAGTTACTGATCAATACCTAAATACCCACGGTGTTACCACTAGAGACAGATAAGTGAAAAAGATAAAAACTTGGAGAAAAACAATTGGTTTAAATTATTATTATTATTATTTTTTAAATTATGAAATGAAAAGGCAAAAAAAAGCATAAAAAACGAATCAATAAAAATCGAAGGAAAATAAATAATTTTGGTATGAATTATTTTTATTTTTTTTATTATAAAAATGGAAATAAATAAGGTACTCTTAACACATATTTATTTTTTTAAAAGAAAAGCATTAAGAAAAACTCAAAATGTGATTATTACATAGATTATCGAAGAAAAATAATCAGCATATGTGGTGACTTTATCACTCACAAGTTGCTAATAAATACTTGAATACCTATGATGTTACCACTCGGAGCTCAAAGGTAAAAAAAAAAAGGCTTAAGGGATAAAATTGGAAAAAATAAATTTTGCATAAATCATTTTTATTTCCTTATATTAAATTATAAAAAAAACATATTTTTATAAAAAGAAAAGCGATAAAAGGAACTTAAAATTATGACTTATATATGTATATATATTATCTATTTATTTATTTATTTATTTTAGAAAAAGAATCAACTAGGATCTGTGATGACTTTTTCACTTACAGCTCGTTAATTGATACCTAAATACCTATAGTGATATCATTTGAGGTAAAAGGCATAACAAAAATTATGAAAGATGAAATTGGGACAACAAACAATTTTTTTTACATAAATTATTTTTACTTTCTTATATTAAATTATAAAAATGAAACGGCCATTGGAATTTTTTCTTTCTTTTTCTTTTAAAAAAGGAATTCAAGGTGGAATTACTACATTAATATGATATTTTTCTTCCTAAAATTAACTTTATAACCAACTGACTAGCAATTGTGGTATTGTCACTCAGGGGGTAAAGGCAAAAAAGAAAAGTTCAAAGTAAAGGGCTTTTATTGTAATTATTTTATCATTTATTTATTTGTTTATTTCACAATTATTTATTATTTTTCATATTTTAATTTTATTAAAACAAGCCATTGATACCCAAAAATATTAAAAATTTAAGAAGTTGCCAATATAAATACCACGGTGATTCCTTATTTATGGCACTCTTGACTGACACCTTATATGCACACGGAGACTTAATCTCTCGTGGCAAACTCGAAAAATTATAATAATAATGAATAGTTATAAATAAATAATTAAGAATCAACTTAAAATAAACATATGTAAAAAAGAAATGCAAGTGAGGACTATCGTTTGTGACATATGTAAGGATTAAGGTAAATGAGACCTATACCCCCAATTTCATCTAACAAGTGGACAAACCATGGGTAGCTTGGACTTAATAGCTTGGACTTAAAAACCATGGAAACAACACACAAATTCAGGCCGGTTTTGAATTCATTTCCATGCTAAAGTCTTTTCTTAACACTTGGGTTAGCTAACAGATTTTTTCATTTTAAAAAAAAAAAGAAAAAAATTCATGTGATAACTTTTATGTTCAGACTACCCTACAATTGTAGCTACTAAGCATGGGACTCCCAAGGTACATTATAGTCATATGACCACATTTTAGTTCAACACGTAAAGTACACATTCAACAATCAATCCTCCATGGTTTACATGGGAAATCAAGGTCATATAGTCCATTTGTAAATCCAATCAAATCTAAGAGAAGGACATGAGCAAATAGTTCATTTATGAGCTAGAAACAACAATCATATGAATGTATCTAGCATAGAAGATTTATGTGGGAAAACAAGAACATATGAAGCATTCTTCATGATTAAATCATTTAGTGTCAGCCCTTCAAAGCCGAAGTTAGAACATAGTTAAAACTAGATTTTTCCCATAAAAAACATACTCACATGGTTAGCTTTGAACCCAAAGTCAAATGACACCATGCAACAATTAACACAAGGTCCCCTTTTATTTATTTTCTTTATGGAAGATATAATAATATAATCACTTTTAAAGTTTAATCTACAGTCTATGCATATAGGGAGAGCAAACTATAAATATATGACCATCTCCCTTGAACTCAAACGCAAGTCTGTATGTTACAAGAAAGCAACATTTCCATCAGGTACATAGTTGCATAGATTCAAAGCTGCAAATCATACATTTGACTCTTACTAAGCTAGTCACCACATTTTTATGTAAGTTACATCACAAGACTACCAAAATCAATAGTTAAACACTCACAGTTCTTTATAGTAGAATCTACAAATAAGCTCTTGTGAATCCCATTGAAAAGGAAAAGATATTTAGAACCAACCCAATACATTTGGTCTATCAGTTTTCTTATTATGTAGAACCAGACTTATTACCTTAGCCTTGAATCCATGGTAGAAAGATAAAGACAGAAAAAACAAAACAACTCCTATGAACTATCGCAGTACTTAAGTTAAACTTACTACTAAGATTCATTCCAAGGGCCACTAGCATCAAAGCTAAACAAGCACATGATTAGAACTCAACTCTTATGACCATTAACATTAACACAAATTCTTTGGCTTATAGATAAGCAAGAGAAACACAGCAACTATATCGCATAGCTAATATGGTCATGAGATTGTAACAATGAATCAAATGAACAAAATGTATTCCTAGTCATTGTTTTCCAGAAAAACAGAGCAAACAAGGCTAGAAGGAATAAACAAAAGATAAGGAAACCTAGCATTCATCCTTGTTAGTTCAACAAGATAACAACAACAAAATAGACTCCAAACTCAGTAGTTCATGCAAGAGAATTTCATGATAGAATGAGAAAATTTTATACCAAGCTAATGCCTTTGCCACACGAATTTCAACTCCTCTTGTGTTCGTGGCGTTCAGTAACTTGAACTTGCCTTGCAACCTTCCTTCCTCAATTGCTTCTTCCGATTAAGATTTTGAGCATCCTCTTACCTGTTCCCTCTTAGTCACTTTTCTTTTGTTCAGAGCACTACCTTCAGACCCCTTACCACTTTCCTTTTAGTGTTCTTTTCTCAACTTCCTAGGGTTTCCTCTAGGTTTTTTTTTTGTGTGCTTAGCCAATCCTCCTCCAAAATCCCTTGCTTTATCCTTTTATAGGATCAAAGCGAGTGAAGAAGAGTGGAAACCATAATGCGTGGTCCCAACTTTTGCATCCCTTCATTCCTAACTTCACGCCCTTCAATCCATGCATCCCTCTGCCATTTTCATGCCAAATTCATGGACCTCCAAATACTCCCTCACCTCCACCACATGGTCGTACCCAGTATAGAGGAGTAGAGAGAAGTAATTTGTCATTTCTGCACCTCCTTCACTCTGCTTCTCTGACCCACACTTGAACCCAAACCTGGCCCTCTGCCTCACTCTCATACTTGTGCTCTACCTCACTCTGGCTCTAGTCTGAGCTCCCCCGGTCACTTTGCTCGAGCTCTCTCCATGTCCCAAGCTCATTTCATGTCTGAAGTGCTTGAGCCCTAAGGCTTCTTCTCTCCCCTTCGTAACTTTGTACCTGAGTCTTCCTGCCTTGCATGGCTGAAGGACACACGAGCCTTGCCCTCAGTTTCTTGGTTCGAGCCCTAAGGGCTGTATCTGTTTCTCTCTGAGCCTCAGAGGCTCCCTTTATTTTGTCCACGAGCCCCTCTCAATTGGGCTCATGGATTAGCATTTCAGTCCAAACATATATATTTTATTTTATTTTTTCATTATTTACTATTTTTTATTTTTTATTTTGTTATTTTATTTATTTATTTTATTATTTTTTAATATTTGGGTTTTGGGGTTGAAAAATTGGGCTACCTACATTCAACCCAAATTCTATTCTAACTCTATTTTTCTTTCTTTTTCTTTTTCCTTTTCTTTTTTTTTATTTATTATTATTTATTTATTATTTTTTATCCCTTATTTTATTTTATTTTCATTATTATTATTATTATTTTTATTTTATCCATTTTTCATTTTTATGTATTGTTAGATATGCTGGCTTCTCAAGAGGGGGTGAATTGGGAAGATTAAAATTTTCTGTAAAAGTCATGAGTATAGTGGAGATAGAAGAGACAGTAAAACAGAGTATAAAAGAATAGCAATGTAAAAGCAAAAAAGAAGAAGGGTAGACACCCAAGTTTATCCTAGTTCGGTCTCTCTATCTTGACCTACGTCTAGTTCCCAAACAACTACTTGAGATTTTCAACTATCCTGCAAGAATTCAGTGGGCTTCTTGCAATTGCCTCAGTACAACATTGATACTCTATTCTTAGAGCTTACAACTGTTAGATATGCTAGCTTCCCAAGAGGGAGGTGAATTGGGAAGATTAAAATTTTCTGCAAAACTTGAAGAAAGTGAGGAAAGCAAAGGTGATAGTAAAACAGAGTATAAATGAATAATTAGTAAAAGTAGTAATAGAGAAGGGAAGACACAGATGTTTATCCTGGTTCGGTCTCTCAATCTTGACCTACGTCCAGCCCCCAAGCTATCACTTGAGATTTTCCACTATCTTGTAAAAATTCAGTGGGCTTCTTGCACATGCCACAGTACAACGTTGATGCTTTGTTTTTAGAGCTCATACTTTTTCTCTCTTTGCACTCTAGCTAAGTGCTTTCCCAATCCCTTGTATTATCCCTTCACAAGAAAATCTTTCTTCCAAATGAAGATAAGATTATTTACAATGAATAAGCTTTCTTAATCAGAGTGTATATGAAAGTTGGAGTATAAAGAATGAAGTATGTGAGAGTAAGAGACTTTGAGTCGGTGATTTGGCAGAGTTTTAGTATATACAAAATTAAATTCATTTTCCACAACTTCAAATGATGTTATATTTATAGATTTATGTCTTAACTATACGTTAGAGACAAAATCTATCCGTTGGAGAAGTTACCCAACGGTTACTCTGAAAAACTATCCATTCACTAATCGCATTTAATGCTTTTGACACTCAAAGTTTGAAGTTTGGTTGGCCAACAGACGAATTTCACAGAGACCGAAAGCTAAAGACTTCAATGTTGAACATTTGAAGTTCATCTGTCATGTAGCAAAGTTCAAATTGTGATCTTTGAAAAATGTTTCTATGTTGGAACATATAAATTTTCAAGTTTAGAGTTCTTCTGGAAAGTATGAACAGTTGTTCCATTTTACTACAGTGCCTTCAAAATTTGAATTTGGATACTCAAAATTCGTCTGTCAGTAGGCAGTTCAATAAGACATAATAGTTCATCTATTCGAAGTTCGAATTTTCAAAATGTAAAGTTCGTCAGTTAGAGAGGCCTCTTTTCATACTTACTTTAAAGTTCGAATTTCTGAATACTATTATTCGTATGTCAACATATCATCACAGACTCACAAGCTTTATTTCTGAAATTCAATTTTTCATGTTCAAAGTTTGTCTGTCAGTGAGCCATTTTGATGCTCTTTTCAAACTCAGTTTTTAGATAAACTTTGACATATCTTTAGACAAGTTTTTCATTTTTCATAAGTTGTACTTGTTTGAAATTCGAATTTTCAAAAGCCAAAGTTCGTCTGTCAGAGAAGGCTCATTTTAGACAAGTATCAAAATTTGAATTTCTCAAGTTAAAATTCATCTGTCAGAGAAGGCTCTTTTCAGACTTGTTCATTTTCAATGCGAAATTTGAATTTTCAAAGCCAAAGTTCGAATTTTCAAAACAACATATCAATATAAATGTTTCAAACTTTGTCTGTTAGTGGGTGTTTTTCAAATATTCCATGGATTAACATAGAATCAAAGTTTAAAAATATCTTTTTGCCAATTCAAAGTCTTTTACTCAATTTAAACATGGCTGTAGATTCTACATCTATTCTTGTGCTGGTTTTTCTTGAATTCCTCTACTTGAGATCATTTGTGCACCTTTGATATCTTCTCTCCAAGCTCTAGAAGTTGGTTTGGAATCATCAAAACACTTGATTAAACATTCTCCCCCTTTTTGATGATGACAAAATAACTTACAAACTGGATTAGTACTTGGGTTTGCTTTAACAAGCTCCCCTTTAACATATGCACTGTAATTCAAAAGATATCATGTATAATAGATCAAGCAAAGAGATTCATTAATTCATTCAAAGTTCAACACAAGGATGCAATCATAGATTCCAGATCAAAGAAATTTTCATTTCTTAAAAAACCATATTACAAGGTATTATAAAGCAACGGGAAAACAAAAACAACATCACAAAATACTACAAGAAGAACCAAGCATCCATAAGTTCTAAACACTATTTCTTGGACTTGGACTTCTTGCTGTAGCTTTTGCCAGCAGACTTCCCAGTTTGCTCGAATATCTTCTCCTCCTTTTTGGCATCATTAGGAAGGTGGACAAAATCAGCAGGATGAGGGATCTGAGACACTGGAATAGCTTGAAGAGGCACAGGGACAAAAGGTAGTTCAGGATTGAACTTTGGCAAAGACTTAGAAACTTCAGAACTTGTGTCTTCATCCTTAGAGATTTCAAGAAGTTCAAAAATTTCTTACCTTGTAACTGCCAATTGAGCCTTTTGTGCTTCCGAGAGACCATAAGATGTAACAGGTGAGGGAGTAGGAGGACAAAACATCTCTTCAAGACTCTAGGCTTGTAAAAGAGCATAATGTGCAATTGCTTCCAAATCAACATAAGGCATAATGCTTCTTTCTTCATTTAGGGCAGCTTGCATGAATGGTGAAGTGGTGATTGCTGCCACAAGTCTCTCAACTTGCTCAGATTCTTGATGTGAAAGAATTGACTCTTGAGCATATGCTAGAATGTGCTCATGAAAGCTTAGTTCCTGAGGACCTTCTTCCTCTATGCCATAGTCCAAGGGAGGACCAGGACTTGCCTCATTGCTGGAGACCTATGGTGTGCTCAATGTGCCAGCAGCCTCAGTATATAGCATCATCATGAATAGGAGAGGCTAGCTTAAATGGACTTGGAGGCTTAGGAGTTGGAGACATAACAAGCTTAGAGAATCTTGGCTGAGGTGGAGCTGATGTGGCAGGAATAACACTTCGAATGTCTTCACATGCATTAGCAACCACTTTCATGTTTTTGGCCAACTGGTGGATCTAATCTTGCAGATGAGCAAACTTGGCATTTTGCTCATCCCTGATGTTGAGTATGAGTATAGACAAACTGTCATACAGCTTAGTGATCTTAGTTGGCTTGGCACAGGAGGAGGGAGTAAATGGAATTGGAGCTTCAGCAGGCTGAGATGGAGATGGAATAGGCTGAGAAGGCTGAGGTGTGGGTCTTGCAGGAGCCTCAGGGTACCTTCATCTGGCAGAGAGGCATCTTCATCAAAGAAGAGAACCTTAGATTTTTCAGCTCCCTGTCTAATCCATCTTCCATCTTTCTTCTCTATATCCATCCTTTGCAGCTCTTCTTCCTTGAAGATCTCAGTAGGCTTTCCTTTTCCTTTCTTAAGATGCTGAATTTTGGCATATTGAAGGATCCTAGAGATGATTGTTGCATAAGGAAGTGTGGAGTCTTTCCTCTAATCCTTAGCCTTGATCATGCGTTAGAGAATGATATGTCCCATGTTGATAAGCTTCCCACGCATGATTGCTGTCATCACATGTGCCTCTGCCCTTGTGATCAGATTGAAGCTATCTCCTTTGTTGAAGATAATCCTAGACACTATATAGTGTAGGATTCTCACTTGAGCATTGAGGTCAATGGGCTTGAGCAAACTTATGGGTGGCTTATTCTCCTTTTTTCTAAACAGAGTGTTCATGATTGTGCTCTCTTTGTAGTTTATGAAAGGTCCACCTTCTTCATTAGCAGTCTCTGCCTCATCCATATACACAGAAGCAGTAATTTCAATCTTCAAGCCATCTTGCCTTGGAATTTCTAACACCTTGTTAAGGGTTTCATCTGTTAGCCAGATGGTTCTTGATCTCAGATTGACTTCCCACTTCCTCTTCTTGCTATTGTATTTCAGAGAGGCATACCGAGTCTTGACTACCTCATCATCATATCTCTCCAATATCTCTAACAAATTCTTGTATTTACTCATCCATAGCCTGGCATTAAAGTTGTTAGAGATTAAAAATTCTTCCATATTGACACAGTGAGACTTGATTACCTTCTTGCTCACAAACTTAGTCGTGTATTGCTCCTGAATGTGAGCATTGCTCTATAATGGCAATGTGGTCAGCTCGTATTCTCCAGATTCAGTACTAGAGGATGTGGAAGCAATAACAGCAACAGTAGGAGAAGCAAGAACCGAGGGCTTTGTTTTCTTTAGAGAAGATGGTCCAGCTTTCTTTAAATTAGGCTTTGGTGTTGTTTTCTACCTTTTGGAGGGGGTAGCTTTGCTGGATTCACCTTTTCTTTTCATTTTCTCACTCTCCTTTAAGGTATATTAGGATTTCACGGTTCTCTTTGGCCGAGACTCTCCCTTTCCAACTTCTGGATTTTTCATTCTTGCTATTTTCATGGTTGAATGAATCAGAATGATGTAAAGAATGTATTTATAGGGTGCGAAGAGAAGTTTAAATGGTGGAAAATGAAGATTTATGGATAGAATTAAAGGGTATTGATGAGAGAATTTAAATAGACTTATGAAAGAGATGAATAGGGTTACGTTTATTTAGAGGATAACCGTTGGTTTTAACACATGTAACTGCAGGACAGACAAATTTTGAGGGGTCAAAATGCGAACTTCGAGCAGTTATAGGTTAACCCATTCAGCAAAGCTTACTAACAGACGGATTTTCTCCTAAAAGTTTATTTGATAGAGGCTTAGTTCAATCAGCAAAAAGATGAACAGATGAGCTTTGTTCCAACAAAGTTCGAATTTTAAAGAACAGGCAGCAAGCAATTATCAATACAATAAACAACACAAGAATTTTAATTATGAAAATTCATCTTTCAGAGATTCAATAATGTGAGCATATTTCAACAGGAGAATTTTAAAACAAAAATTCAAATTTTAACATTTTTGTAAAGAGGTTCTAACATGCATATTTTGAGAAATGGAAATTTGCACAATCTTCATGTTGAACAAAGATAATATTGGAATTTTATTTTTGAAAATTCAAATTTTCATAGACCAATAGACGAATTTCAAAGGACTATCGAGAACTGTTACAATGTAAAGCAAGCTAAAGTTCATCTGATGGGCATCAAAATTCGAATGTTAAGCATGCTGACTTGTTCAAAAACATAATTTATCAAGGAAATTCATTTGATACACATCTAAAATGCGAATTTTAAGTTCATAAACTTATAGAATGGATTCGGAAACTCAGATTTCGTGCTTTCTTTTTTATCTTTTGACTGTTCCATTCTGGTGTGCCCCATTTTCCAGATTTATTGCCATTGGAACTTATGAGGAGCACCTGTAACTTAAATTAAACTTATTTCGATGCTAAAGTTAGAATTAAATCAATGTCAAAAATTCTTAAAACAGATTTGCACAAGGATTTACTTACAGTTCATTGGAATTTACCATACCCAATTCTCTTTTGATTTTGCAATGCCTATCTTCTGAAAGAGGCTTTGTCAAAATGTCAGCAACTTGATCTTCTATAGGGATGTGTTCTAATATGATTTCTCTTTTCAAAACATGATCCCTAATGAAGTGGTGCCTAACTTCAATATACTTTGTCCTTGAATGCATGATAGGATTCTTTGTGATGTTAATGGCACTTTGGTTGTCAGACATTATTGGTATTTCCTTCATCTCAATCTCAAGATCTTCAAACTGTTGTTTCATCCAGATGACTTGGGCACAACAGCTTACAACAACAATATATTTAGCTTCTGCCATGGATAAGGCTACACTATTTTGCTTCTTGCTAAACCATGAGACCAAGGTTCCTCCAAGAAACTGACATGTTCTACTTATGCTTTTTCTATCAGTTTTGGATCTTGCAAAGTCAGCATTAGTGTATCCTTTGAGATCTTCTCCATTGTCCTTTGGATATCAAAGACCTATCTGTGATGTTCCAATATGATATCTAAAGATATGCTTCACAGTAGTTGCATGGGTTTCTTTGGGACGTGATTGGAACCTTACACACTTACAGACACTGAACATGATGTCAGGTCTGCTAGCAGTTAGGTATAGCAGAGATTCAATCATCCTTCTATATTGAGTTATGTCAAACATTTTTCCTCCTTCATCCATATCAAGCTTGGCTGTAGTAGCCAAAGGTGTTTTCATTGGCTTAGCATTTTCTATGCCAAACTTTTTTAGCAATTCCTTTAGATACTTGGGTTGATTGAGAAAGATACCATCATCACATTGCTTAATTTGCAATCCAAGGAAGAAGTTGAGCTCACCCATCATTGATATTTCGAATTCTCCCTGCATTAGCTTAGAAAAATTCTTGCAAAGAGATTCATTAGTAGCATCGAATATAATATCATTAATATAAATTTGAACAATAAGTAAATCTTTATTTTTTTCTTAGTGAACAAAGTAGTATCTACTTTTCCTCTGTTAAACCCCTTTTTAGTTAGAAAATTACTTAACTTTTCATACCATGCTGTAGAGGCTTGCTTTAAATCGTAAAGGGCTTTCTTCAGTTTATAAACATGGTTTGGTTTTGTAGAGTCCTCAAAGCCTAGAGGTTGGTCTACATAAACTTCTTCCATGATATATCTACTAAGAAAAACACTCTTTACATCCATTTGATATAACATTATATTCTTCATGCATGCATATGCTAATATAATTCTAATTGTTTTTAATTTAGCCACCGGAGCAAAGGTTTCTTCAAAATCAATACCTTCTTCTTGATTATATCCTTTAGCAACCAGTCTAGCTTTATTTCTGATTATTAATCCAGATTCATCAAGTTTGTTTCTAAAAACCCATTTAGTGCCAATGATAGGATGATTTTTGGGTCTAGGCACTAAATCCCAAACCTGATTTCTTTCAAATTGATTCAATTCATCTTGCATAGCTAAAATCCAGTATTCATCAGTTAAAGCTTCTTCAGTACATTTAGGTTTAATTTGAGAAATGAAGGCACAATTTATCATCTGATCTCTTAACTGTTTTCTAGTTTTAACTTTCTCTTGAACATCCCCAATTACTTGATTAACAGGATGATTCCTTTGATATCTCCAAGCTCTAGGGAGTTCTTGAGACATTTCTTCATTATTCTCATCCTCAAAATCTTTCTCTTGAATATCTTCCTCTATGTTAATAGATTCAGATATTTTTGGAGGTTCAATTTTATCTTCTTCAGAAAGATCTAAGTTCTCAAAATTTGAAATAAGATCATCTTCATCAGTGACATACTTTGAAACAGTTTCATTTTCAATAAACACAACATGCACAGATTCTTCTACTAATTTAGAATTTTTATTGAAAACTCTATATGCTTTACTCCTACTAGAGTAGCCCAGAAATATACCTTCATCAGATTTGGTATCAAACTTACCCAAATTCTTCTTTCTATTATTGTGGATGAAGCACTTACAGCCGAATACATGTAGATGTGAGAGGTTTGACTTTCTTCCTTTGTACAGCTCATAAGGAGTTTTCCCAAGGAATTAGTCTGATGTAGGCTCTGTTTCTGATGTAACTTGCTGTGTTTACTGCATCAGCCGAGAATACATGAGAGTTCCTTTTCATTCAGCGTTGCTCTTGCCATCTCTTCAATTGTTCTGTTTTTCCTTTCCACTACACTTCATTTTGTTGAGGAGTTCTTGGAGCTAAGAAGTTGTGATCAATTCCATGCTCATCACAATACTCCAGGAAGTATGAATTTTCAAATTCTCCTCCATGATCAGATCTAATAGACACAATAGAGATACCTTTCTTATTTTGCACTTTCTTAGCTAAGGTTACAAATGCATCAAATGTATCACTTTTAGAAGAAAGAAACAATGTCCAGGTAAATCAAGAGCAATCATCCATAATTACAAGAATATATAGATTTCCACCAATGCTCTTAACTCTAGATGGTTCTATCAGATCCATATGTAATGGTTACAGAGGTCTAGATGTGGTGACTACGTTTTTAGATTTAAATGATGATTTAGTTTGTTTTCCTCTTAGGCATGCATCACATTCTTTGTCTTTTTCAAAAGAAATTTTTGGTAGGTCAATGAATAACTCATTTTTAACCAGTTTTGATAGTTGATTCATGTTAACATGTGCTAATCTTCTATGCCACAATCAACTATCATTATCCTGACTAGTCAAACATACAGAATCTAAGGGAGGAAGTTCATCAAGATCAATAGTATAACAATTACCATCCCTTTGAGCATTGAGGATTACTTTGTGATCACTTTTTCGGATGACTAGGTAGAACTGTCAAATAGTATCCAGTTTTCTTTATCACATGTCTGACTCACGCTTAGCAGATTGTGGTTGAGACTAATTACAAACAGCACCTCTTCAATAGATGTTTTAGGATTCTTGCCCACAATGCCAATGCCAACTATTTTGCCATATTGATCACCACCAAAGGTCACCTTTCCTCCTTTCTTGTCTCTAAAGGTTAAGATTTTCTCCGTATCACTAGTAATATGACTTGAGTAGACACTATCTATATACCATTTATTGCTCTTTCTAGCTTTAAGACAAACCTGCAAGACAAAAGTTAATATTTTTTTTTAGGTACCCAAATTTGCTTGGGTCCTTTTCTGTTAGTAGTATTTTCCCTAGATACAGATGTACCTTTGGGAATCCATTTAACCTTCTTGTCAAGTCCATTTTTCTTTAAAGCATATGAACTGGAAATATGTCCCTTCTTATTACAAAAGTGACAGGTGGTAAAGGGACTGCTGGATTGAGATGCAGGAAGAAAGCAATGCAGATAATATTTTTGTTTTACATGCTTTAGTTGATCATAGGATTCAATATGTCGTGAAATATGATCTTTCTTTTTACTGCAACTAGCATGCACAAAATGTCTCATGTACATGTTTTGATTTTTCTTCCTAACCTTTTCTTTTACTGCACAGGGGTCATAGCCAAGTCCAACCTTTCCCTATGTTATTCTCTGACTTCCCATTAAAGTAAATAACATATCTTTTCCTTTAGTAAGTCAGGACATGCTTTTCACCAGATAGTCTTTGGTTTGCTTTAATTCAATGCATGATTTACAGCTAACAGATTCAGCAATATGCAGATAAGTAGTTTCAGAGATGTTATGCTGAGATTCTAACTTGTCAATCTTTCTCTTAGCCTTTTTGAGTTCTTTGGCAGTCTTAATGAACTCATCATGCAATTCATGAAATGCATCCAGTAATTTAGAATAGGAAGGTTCAGATTCATATACCTCATCTTCCTGATCACTGTTGGATGGGATTTCATCTTTTTTAGATGCAAGTGCTATCAGACAGATGTTGGCAATTTCATCTTCATCATTTTCTTCTTCATCTGAGTTGTTGCCCTAAATTGATGAGATGTATGCTCTTTTCTTCTTGCCTTTGTCTGCAGCTTTCTTTTCTTTTTCTTGTTTCTTCAGGAATTGTGGACAATCCCATTTGATATGTCCCTACTTCTTGCACTCATAGCAAGTGACAGGTTCTTTTCCTTCTTTCTTGCTATCTCCAGCTGCTCCTTTCTTAAAGATTTTCTTGTTTCTTTTCTTGTTGTAAAATCTTCCAAATTTTCTGACCATCATAGCCAGAGTTTCTTCATCTAGCTCATCTCCATCCTCAGATTCTTCTTTTTTCTCCTCAGCAGCTTTCAGAGGAAGACCCTTCTTCTTTCTGTCTTGACCTGCCTCCTTGAGAGCCTTTATCTTTCCCTCATATTCTTCGAGACTACCAAAGAGGGCTGTGACAGAGGCCATTGATTCTCCTTTGGCTTCCTCTATTGCAGTTACTTTTGGTTGCCATTCCAGAGGAAGAGCTCTGAGGATCTTTCTAATCTTCTCTGTCTGAGTGTACTCCTTGCCAAGACTTTTCAATTGATTCACGATGAGGGTGAATCTCTTTTGCAGTTTTTTGACACTCTCTCCTTTAATCATTCTAAAGCTCTCGTATTCTCCTATGCAGGAGTTCAATTTGTTTTCTCTAACTCCAGATGTTCCTTCGTGAGTAATTTCCAAGGTGTCCCACATATCCTTGGCTGTGGAGCATTGTGAGACCCTGTAGAATTTGTCTTGATTTAGTGCATTGACCAAGCAGTGTTTTGCCTTGAAGTTTAGTAAAACTTTCCTTCTATCTTCCTCGTTCCATTCAACTTCTGGCTTTTCTTTGTACTTCCTATCATCCTGCAATACCATTGGGACAAAATCTCCCTTCTGGATGATGGACCAGATGTCTAGATCAATGGACTGGAGATAGATTTGCACTCTCATCATCCAGTATCCATAGTGTTCTCCACTGAATCCAGGTGGTCTATTTGTGTTATTTCCCTCTGGTAGTATGTTTTCTCCAAAGCCAGCCATTGTATTTCTCGGACTGTTAAATCCTTTGATTGGGAAACCGGTCTCTGATACCACTTGTTAGATATGCTGGCTTCCCAAGAGGGGGTGAGTTGGGAAGATTAAAATTTTCTGCAAAACTTGAAGAAAGTGAGGAAAGCAAAGGTGACAGTAAAACAAAGTATAAATGAATAATCAGTAAAAGCAGTAATAGAGAAGGGAAGACACAGATGTTTATCCTGGTTCGGTCTCTCAATCTTGACCTACGTCCAATCCCCAAGCCATCACTTGAGATTTTCCACTATTTTGCAAGAATTCAGTGGGCTTCTTGCACATGCCACAATACAATATTGATGCTATGTTTTTAGAGCTCATACTTTCTCTCTCTTTGCACTCTAGCTAAGTGCTTTCCCAATCCCTGGTGATATCCCCTCACAAGAAAATCTTTCTTTCAGATGAAGATAAGATTATTTACAATGAATAAACTTTCTTACTTAGAGTGTATATGAAAGTTGGAGTACAAAGAATGAAGTATGTGAGAGTAAGAGACTTTGAGTTGGTGATTTGGCAGAGTTTTAGTATATACAAAAATTAAATTCTTTTTCCACAACTTCAAATGATGTTATATTTATAGATTTAGGTCTTAACTATACGTTAGAGACAAAATCTATCCGTTGGAGAAGTTACCCAACGGTTACTTTGAAAAACTATCTGTTTATCAACCGCATTTAATGCTTCTGACACTCAAAGTTTGAATTTTGGTTGGCCAACAGACAAATTTCACAGAGACCGAAAGCTAAAGACTTCAACGTTGAACATTCAAAGTTCGTCTGTCATGAAGCAAATTTCAAATTTTGATCTTTGAAAAATGTTTCTATGTTGGAACATATAAATTTTCAAGTTTAAAGTTCTTCTGGAAAGTATGAACAGTTGTTCCATTTTACTATAATACCTTCAAAATTTGAATTTTGATACTCAAAATTCGTTTATCAGTGGGCAGTTCAATAAGGCACAATAGTTCATCTATTCGAAGTTCAAATTTTCAAAATGTAAAGTTCGTTTGTCTGAGAGGCATCTTTTCATACTTACTTCAAAGTTCGAATTTCTAAATACTATTATTTGTATGTCAACATATCATCATAACAGACTCACAAACTTTATTTCTGAAATTCAAATTTTCATGTTCAAAGTTTGTCTGTCAGTGAGCCATTTTGATGCTCTTTTCAAACTCAGTTTTCAGATAAACTTTGACATATCTTTAGACGAATTTTTCATTTTTCATAAGTTGTACTTTGTTTGAGATTCAAATTTTCAAAAGTCAAAGTTCGTCTGTCAGAGAAGGCTCATTTTAGACAAGTATCAAAATTCAAATTTCTCAAGTTAAAATTCTTCTGTCAGAGAAGGCTTTTTTCAAACTTGCTTATTTTCAATGCAAAATTCGAATTTCTAAAGCCAAAGGTTGAATTTTCAAAACAACATATCAATATAAATGTTTCAAACTTTATCTGTTAGTAGGTGTTTTTTAAATATTCTATGGATTAACATAGAATCATAGTTTAAAAACATCTTTTTGCCAATTCAAAGTCTTTTACTCAATTTAAACATGACTGTAGATTCTACATTTATTCTTGTGCTGGTTTTTCCTGAATTCCTCCACTTGAGATCATTTGTGCACCTTTGATCTCTTCTCTCCAAGCTCTAGAAAGTTGGTTTGGAATCATTAAAACACTTGATTCAACAATAACTTCTCTCTTTGCACTATAGCTAAGTGCTTCCCAAATCCCTTGTGATATCCCCTCATAAGAAAATCTTTCTTCCAGATGAAGATAAGATTGATTACAAAGAATGAACTCTCTAATTTAGAGTGTATATGAAAGTTGAAGTGCGGAAGTTTGAAGTGTGAGAGCAAAAGACTTTGAGTTGAGAATCTGACAGAGTTTCAGTAAATACTTTATTAAAATCATTACCCACAACTTCAAATGAGGTTTTATTTATAGATTTAGGTCTTCACTATACGTTAGAGACAAAATCTATCCGTTAGAGAAGTTACCCAACGATTATTCTGAAAAACTATCCGTTCACTAACCGCATTTAATGCTTCTAACACTCAAAGTTCAAATTTTGGTTAGTCAATAGACGAATTTCGAACATACAAATTTTCAAGTTAAAGTTCTTCTTATTAGTGTGAACTGTACTCCGATATTGTTACAGTGCCTTTGAAGTTCGAATTTTGGTGCCTAAAATTCGTCTATCAATGGGCAGCTTAATAAGGCACAATAGTTCATCTTTTTGAAATTCGAATTTTCAAGATTCAAAGTTCGTCTGTCAGAGAGAGCTCTTATCAGACTTAGTTCAAAGTTTGAATTTTTAGATACCAATATTTATATGTCAATAGATTGTCATAACAGACTTGCAAGCTTTGTTTCTAAAATTTGAATTTTCATAAGCGAAGTTCGTCTGTCAGTGAGCTCATTTTGAACTCTTTCTAAACTTTATTTTTCAAAAGAACCTTGACATATCCTCAGATGAATTTTTCATTTTCATAAATTATGTTATATCAGAAATTCAAATTTTCAAAACTCAAAGTTTGTCTCTCAAGAAAGGCTCTTGTCAGATTCATCTCAAAGCTCGAATTTCTGTACTCATAGTTCTTCTATCAGAGGAGTCTTTTTTCTGACTAACTAATTTTCAATTCAAAATTCGAATTTTAGAAGCCAAAGTTCGAATTTCCAAAGCAATAGATCAACTTTAAATTTCGTCTGTTACTGGGTGTTTTTCAAGTATTCCATGAATCAACATGGAATCACATTTCTAAAAATTTTCTTTTGCTAATTCAAAGTCTTTTACTCAACTCAAACACAATAATAAATCCTATATCTAATCTTGTGCTGATTTTACTTAGATTTCTTCATTTGAGATCTTTCATGCACCTTTGATATCTTCTTTCCAAGCTCTAGAAGGTTAGTTTGGAATCATCAAAACACTTGATTCAACATGTATAAAGTTCAGACAAAATATGGTGTTCACAGCAGGTGACCGATGTTCTTCTTTGTAGGTAGTTGTTGGAGGAGGAAAGCATGATTCTTCTCCCAAATCATCAAAGGGTAAGGGCATCATGAACCATCATCAATCTAGAACCATCAAACCATCATCGTGATCAATGGAGGGAAGAATCATTGCTGTCAAACACTATAGAGCTTGGGATCATCAAACCTAGACCCAGATTAGACCGTATCAATGAAACCATAACCCAGAAGAAACGTAGCCAAAGAAAAAGTTGAGAATGGAGACCTTCCACCTACAGTCATACGAAAAGCATGAATTGAGTGAAGAAGAAGCACCATTAGACAACCACATCATTATTGCCAGCATTTAATGATGATGGGTGAACTGACAAAGACAAGGGATGAGGAGGGCAACTATAATGTAGATGAAAGGTGAGAAGGGCAAAAGTGTCCTTTGGCTATGAGTTCCATCACTTTAAGTGTGGAGGCCACTTCTATTGATTTGATGGAAGTGGGCTTCCATGGGAAGTGTGCTTCCCACACACCAAACAAGTTAAAAGGTGGATTCTGATTCTACTTCCATTTCCGTGGTCTTAATTCCTGCATACTAAACAGGGCATTATTTTTATTAACTATATAATGTAAATGTTGTTAACATAAAATGAGAGGTATTTTAAAAAATATTCTACATTTCTAACAAATTTAATGATTTTAATGATTTTTATTGGTTTGTGTGATTTTATTCTTTATCTCTTATATTATATTAAATAGTCTCATAATAAATTATTTATTTCCTTTTGTGTTTTATTCTAATTTTCAATTTTCGTTAGAGATATAAATCAATTAAAATAATTTAAATTTTGGTGCATTTTATTCTTTTGAATGTCACCTAAATCAGCAATAATAAATAGTACGTGAATTTTCAAATTTTCTTTTGATTCTTTTATTTTTCTTTGCATATCCATTTTTTTTTCTAGAATATCAATTTTAATATGGGAAAATTATAGATAAATACCACAAGAGAAAAAATTTACAAAAATATACCTTAAACATTCATATATACCTTAAATATTTTTCCTCCTCCCTCCCATTTCTCTTTTTCTCTCATCCTTTCCTTTCTCCTCCGCTCTTTCCCTCATCTCCTCTTTGTAACATCCCTAAAAGCTATAATATCTAGAAATGCATAAAGAATTCGTAAAAATAGACATACACCATTTTGTGTGAAACTAGGTAAAGAGGTTATTTTTTCAGGTTAGAAAAAAAAATAGAGAAAATGACGATTTTGTCTAGAAGGAAAAAAAAAAAGAAGCACGTTGGCCAAAGTTTTAATATTTGGGAAAAAATTATACCTGATGACCTGTAAGTTTTAAAAATTATAAATTTACTTCGAGTCAAGGGTAATTTTGTAAATATACAAAATTACTGTCAAACTGAAATTTTTGACGAAACAAGTCCAATGGCATATGTTACTAGGGATTAATGATTAAGAATAAAAAAATAATCAGTGCCAAAAGTTTAGTGGCGTCTTTATGCCAATAAAGGTACTTTTATATTTGCAAAAGGCAAAAAGGTAGATAATAAAATTGATAGGCACCACAAAAGGAGCGTTTTTGAGACAGGATCATAAAGTACTTTTAGACAAAAGTTTACTTTAATTATGTACTCATAAAGTGATTTTATACTATATAAGGTAACTTTACCGGTCTAGGTATAAAGTAATTGATACAGAATATTACTGGATTGAGAAAAATATGCAGTATTTGAGAAATAACTCCTCCCTCATATGAAGCCACATAGGCTGCCTATGTGCTCAAATTGGATGAATTGATGGCTAAGACAACTTAATGGTTAAGTTTTGATTAATATTAATCAAAGTGATTAGCAAAAAGTAAGTTTGATTAGTGGCCTATAAATACCCCTTCACCCCCTCCTTTTGAACATCCAAGAGCAAGGAAAGAGAGAGAGGAAACTCTGCCAAAATGAAGAGAGGAAGGCAGCCAATGTGAAGAGCAAGAGAAAATAGAAGAAAAATAGGAAGAAATCCAAGAAAAATCGGTAAGTGCTTAACTTGAGATTTCTAAGTGATTTATCATAGTTTCATGCTTGTATAGAATAGTTTTCATGGAGTTCTTTCCTTCCCAACCTCTGCCCAATTTCAGCCTAGGTGTGTTTGTGGGTGGAATGATGTTTTTAAGCCATAAATCATGATTAGCTATGAGATTTTTCAAAAGGAAGCAAGTGTGATATGTTTGGAGTAAGTTTTGAGAAAATCTCATTTTTCCTCTTCTAGGCTAATTTTTGGTCAGACCAAAAGTGGTTCTTAGAGTGGGAATTTTATTGTTTTGATGCCAAAAAGGGATTTCATATGGCCAAAAACCTTAAAGACAAGTGTATGTTTCAAGATTAAGCTTAAGATAGATAAGTTGAATTTTTAAGGGTTTCATGGGAACTATATGTATTATGCCATGAAATCAGTAGCTTGAGTTAGTGTCTACTGTTGTTATAGGTCTTGGGGAAGCCAAAGGAGGCTAGTGGAAGCATTGGATTCAAGAGAAAGAGCCAAAGGAATGCTTCAAAGTAGCTAGTTTCATATTCTTACTTTATGTTCTTTCATTGTCTTTCTATGATCAAATTGTGTCATCATATTGTAATTATGATTTCTTTGATTGGTTTTGACTGTAATATGAGGAGTTTCATTCCCTGGGATGCCAATTTTCTAAGTTGTTATGCTGCCAAAATTTTATGACTAATATGACATTTTATTTGATTAATATGATTAAATGTGTTCGAATGTGAGATTTATGTGAAATGATTGATATAATTGCATAAATAGTAACTTGCTATTGAGATTATTTCAATCTTATCCCCCAAAGTATCAACATGATTAGTCTAAGGAGTAAAGGTGAAGGGAGAAGAGGTTGATGATTAATGTTGTTATTAACACTACTACAAAAAGAGGCTTTTTATGTGGTTATTTTTTTACTTTTCTAGATGGTTTTAAACCACCTTCTACTAGACCGCTAAGAAATACTTTCATAGGTGGTTTTTAATCGCCTACAAAGTGAATCTATTTAAAAAAATATTTTGATACTGGATTAATCGAGTATCAAAATAAATGCAATCTCTAAAGCCGTTAGCCAAAAAATTATTATATTAAAAAATATTTGCAAATCAATATCAACTTTATTACAATGTTTTAAAAATCTGATCGGACGTCGAATCAGAAATGTCACCGAGTCACGGTTTTTATAGTTCAACCGGTTAGACCCGCGGTCAAACCGGTGATGTAATAATTAAGTAAAAATAATATTATATATAATAATATATGTATAAAAATAAAATATCAAATTGTTAAGAGAATAAATTTAAGTAGTTTAAGTTCATAATAAGTTAATAAGCTCACATAGCAATAATATATGTTAAATTATTAAAAGTAATGTTAAAACATTTTAACATGATAACATTATATGATCATAATATTATTAAATAACTATACTTTCTCTATCTCCAATTACAAGAAACAAATAATTACTTTATCTATATCAAGGAAAAAACAGTTTTGGTAATTAAACTTATTAATTGTGCTATGATTTCAATTTTTTTTTCGGAATTGCCCACATTAAAAGTCTGGAGTAAGACTAATTAATTATTATTAATTATCAATACAACCTTAATTACTCAATGGTATAAAAAGAAAATAATATTAATTACCCCACAAATTTTATTCATGTCTATTATATTTTGGGATAAATGAAGAGTCTTAAAATTCTCTTATAATTTGGGACAGATGGAGTATAATACAATGAAATTGTTCATTTTTATAATTAGTAATTTTAAAATAAAAAAGGGAAATAGTCTTAAAACTCTCTAATAATTTTTATAATTAATAATTTTGGCAAAAAAAAAAAAAATTTAAGTTAAATTTTATCCAATTTAAAAAATCGTCCGGTTCTCGACTTAGCTCTGGTTTCCGGTTCAAAGCGGTTCGATCCGGTCCAACCCCTAAAATGTTCCAAAGCTGAAAACAGAACCGTTCTTCACTTCGGGTAATGGTCAACTAGTTTGACCATCTGGTCCGGTCCGATTTTCAGAACATTGCTTTATTAATAATCCAAAAAAATTACATACACTGATCCATAAAAGCAAAAAAAATAAAAATAAAACTTTGGAATACAACCTAAACAATCAAGAAAAAGACCTAACGTACAATCTAACAAAAACCATAACAAAAACAAACCAAAAGCAATAGACAACCTAACCACTTCCATTAGCAACCTGCACAAGTAAAACCATTAAATGTATGGATTGATCTAAGTAACAATATATAATTTTGCATCACATATGACATAAACTTGTGCAAACAAATGCTCAATTAAAATTTCTAGAGAATTGACAAAAAATTTACTTAGGAAAACTTATAATATGCCAAATCTAGCAAGAAAACAACTAGGTATTCCAAATAATCATATCAATTTAGCCAAAGGCATTATCAAATACAAGAATTGCCTCATGCCACAATGCCAACAACACGTAGCTAGCTTTAAAATGCTAGATTAATAATAAGGATATCAAAAGTAGTTTTAAAAAATGTTGGCACAAGTTTCAAACCAAGTTGCAGCTTGGTAAGTTTATTGAAGAGTCACAGGACTAAACATTTCCCAAGTGATTGTTAGGTTGGCTGGTTACCCAAGAGGGGGGTGAATTGGGTGATGTAAGATTTTCACGCTTTTTGGATCACAACCCACTTTCACTAAGAGTGTAGCAAAACAGGGATAAACAGAGAGAGTTGTATGCAGCAACTGAATGGAGAAGATGAAGAACAATACATAACAATTTATACTGGTTTAGCATAACTACTAGGCCTATATCCAGTCCCCAAGCTACCACTTGGGATTTTCAACTATATTCCACAGGTTTGATCCGGACACCTATGAAGCCTCAATACGTCCCACAAGTTTCAGTAGGTACTTGTGAAGCCACTCTCCCCACACCTTTACAAGATGTGTAAATCCCTTAATGTTTCCCCATACTAAGATTCTACCCAGAATATGTAGAAAGAAATTTTTACAAAATGAAAACTCTCTTGAAGAGCAGATAATACATTGAAAGCTCACTCTATTGAAGTGAATTTTTTAAATAATGCCGAGATAGAAAGATTTTACAAATTATTTCAGCATTTTCGCATAAACTCTCTTAAGATTGTTACCCATAAGTTCAAATGATGTTCTATTTATAGATTTATGGTGTAACTAAAAGTTAGACACAAAATCTAGCCATTAGAGACGTTACCCAATGGTTACTCTATAAAACTAGCCATTCACCAACCACATTTAATGTGTTGACACTCTGAAATTTGAATTTTTGGTATCAACAGACAAATTTCACAGAGACCATAAGTTAAAAACTTTAATGTTGAACTTCAAAGTTCGTCTGTTTTAAAGCAAAATTTGAATTTTCATCTTTGACAAATGTTTATATGTTGGAATATACGAATTTTCAAGTTTAAAGTTCTTTTGGTAAGTATGAACAGTTGTTCCATATTACTACAATGCCTTTGAAGTTCAAATTTTAGTGCCCAAAATTTGTCTGTCAGTGAGCAACTCAATATGACATAAGTTCTTCCTTTCGAAATTCAAATTTTGGATGTGGAAATTCGTCTGTTGGCTGTTCCAGAAGTATTTTCACATTCTGGAGTTTCGAAATTCAAATTTTGAAAGCCAAAATTCATCTGTTAGACTTGAAGTTTAAATTTCAGAAGTCAAAATTCATCTATTAGTGTCAAGCTCAACATGACACAAAAGTTCATTTCTAAATTCGAATTTCGGAGGCCCAAAATTCATCTATCGGAGGTGGAACCTCTAAAACTTTAAACTTTACACTGTAGATAGTTTTATAGAAGCTATAACTCTCTCATTTTAACTTCAAATTAAACAAATGACCTATGGTTGGAAATCTCTCAATGTCTACTTTCAAATGCAACAAGTTTCACTTCAAAAACAAAACGTATTCTATAAGATATGATCAAAATAATGATAGGAGATCAAAACTGAAAATTCATATCTCACTAAATTTTAAATGACCATAACTTTTTCATATGACTTTTATTTTGAGTGAAATAACCTTCTTTGAAAATCTTATTAAGTCTAGTTTCATATAAAATAAGTTTTACATCAAATCTATATGTATTTCGAGAGATATATTAAAAACACTAATCAAAGGTCAAACTCTAGATTCTTGAAAACCAGATTTCACTATGTTTAAAAATAAGGATATGTTACTTTGATACCCCAAAACTTCTTGAGTTAATCAAATGCAATTGCAAATCATTGAGTTTTATTCTAAAGTTCAAATTTTGAAATCCAAAATTCGTCTATTAGAGGGAATGTTTTTGAACCCTTTTAGTGTGTAATTATCATACGAATTTTGTCATGACTTCAAGCAAATTTTGCACATTTTACTAACTATTCTTGACTCAAAATTTGAATTTCAACACTTGAAATTCGTCTGTCATAGGTGATATCTCTGGAACTTCAAATTTCAGTCAGCAAAGTTCTATTTTCATGAAGTATATGAAGTTTAACTTAAAATTTGTCTGTTAGTCAGAGTTTTTCAAATCCAACATATGCTAACATCAGATTTACTTAATCTAACTTATTTAAAATATATGATAACAAGATTAAGTAATTTTCAAAGATTAATCCCACCTCAAGACCTAAGTGAAAACAAAATATACCTAGTGACTATGTCTTCAAATGTTGAGTTCCACTTCCACTTGGTCATTTCCTTCTAGCATGCTCCCTTCTGATCTTCCATTTTTAGAGCATTCTTTCTTTTCTTCTTTCTTGAGTGAGGCATAATATTGATTTCCATTTCTGTATTCCAATGCTCACTCTTCTTACTTGCACCAACCTACATTTAATATATTACACTTACAAACCAAGTAGTTAGTCCAGTTTATATATCCAACTTATGTATTCATTGTAAAAGTATAGTGGATATATTTGCACATAGTATTATATATACAATATAACTATAATTAAATACATACTAATGCACATTTTACTTTTTTAAGGAATATTATATATGTCAGATACATATGATGCATTTGTTCCTGATTACTCTATATTTGTCATCTTCAAAACTTATATTATACTAAACCTTACAGTTATCATATAGTTCTATAAGTTAAAAGAGAACATAACAATAGATATCATCATCTTGTAATACGGATGTATATAAGATCTAATGAATATGAGCCTACCTTGACAATGGAGAAAGTCAAGTGCAACCACTACCTCCGCAGCATAAAACCTATACTGTTATTACGTTTATGCCAGTTTAAGGAAAGTATATGGAAATGCAAAATTGCATAATTTTAAAAGGATTCACAACATTAGAGATGGGAATTAAGTACAACTATTTAATAAAGTCTATAACAATAACAATAGACTAAATAAAGATAAAAAGAACTGGGCATTAATTAATATCCAAATTGAAAAAGAGCAAAAATAATCTTATACTGATTGGCCAGGAAGAAATGACCAAGGCTCCTTGACAAAGCAACATAATTACAAGCAAGTCTTTAAATCCTCAGGCTTTTTGGTTATATATATACATGTCAAATTAATACCTTCCTAAGAACCCTGGCAATCAACTCTTTTACACTTCTATGGTGTCATTAATTGGCAAGCATGTACATGGAAAACATGCCACGGTGTTCATCTACAAAGTGAGCAATTGTAGGCCTCAAAATCTAAAAAAAAAAAAAGAAAATTGGATTGTTACCATTTTATTATGATGGAAAAAATAAATAAAGTTCAGTGTATAATAGAAACTACCATCACCATCAACAAATATATGGGCAAATTAAAAGGACAAAGAAAACAAAAGTTCAACAACACCAATGTGCACCTAGTTATAAAAACTTTTAGTAAATTTTGCTATTGCATATTGATCCAATCTGCAGAACCATTGAATATCTTTATTAATCTTATTAAAAAATTATGGTTAATATTTGACTAAAAAGTCTTGCCATCTTTGCCCTAAGATTATGATTTGAGGTTGAAATTTAAAACAAAAGTTACAGCAAAAGAAAAGAAAAAGAATAAACAATAAACATGTAGTACTAACTTGGAGTTGAACACTATTAATAAACCTTAGTTATAAAATACCAGACTCCATATAATGCAATGCTGTAAATTCAAGTGTTTTAGAAATAGAGTAGACTACGATAAAACAAACAAGAGTTTAATGGTATTCCATCCTTATGACCAATCCTTTTCTGACCACCATTGTCTAACTTTATCACTATAAGCAATCAAGCCTCTGTCTTATTCTTACCAAATCAAGAAAACACAGTTTGAAGAAAAAATGGGAGCATGAAGTAAAGCATTTATTTTTCATTTTCCATTTATATCAACCTAGTCCAGGCATATCATGTCATAAAGGAAAATTAAAGATTGTGGATGCAAAGCACTACAATTATATGAACAAAACTCACAAAGTTTTCAACCATTGAAATATATATCTTGAATATTTAGCCAAATGGAAACAAAAATAGTGAAAACATTATTTAAAACAATGAAAGTAAGGTGGATAACCTTAATGTTAACTCTGATGAAAAACTCTTGTTTTATTCCAAAAAGAGGCAACAAATGAAAGTTTGACAACAGCCAACATAATAGCCAAAAAAAAAATCTATTGTTCATAACTTACAAATAGTGCAACTATTATATAAATATATAAATATAGATATTGTTGATACTCACAAATTAGTAATCACAAAAGAAATTAAATTAATATTTTAATAGCTATTAATTATTAAGTACATTTCCTTCTATAAAATTTAAACAAAAGCTTATAAGAAGAAAGAAAGAATAAAATGATAACAGAAGTGAAAGGTAAAGTACCCTTATCTTCCCCCAACTGCAATAGGATTCGTGGTCGTGGTTCTCCTCCCCTAGTAAAGCTCTGCTATTGAGAACCAAAAGAGAAAATGAGAAGAGAAGAAACACACAAATCATACTAATTAACTAATTCAAATTTTCTAACAAGAAGCTAGACTCTACCCTTGTCACTATAGGATTTCCAGAAATTAAGGACAACAAAAGAAGTAAAGTCAAGAGAATATCTAGATAAAGTTCCTATTAAAAAGGTAGTTAAAGGCAAAAGGCACCCTTAAGGTGACAGATAATACTTAAGGCAAGAAGCTATAGAAAGGCACTTGCCCAAGTGAATAAAGGCTCTAAAGTTATTAATAGTTTAAGAACACGTTTTCATTAAAAAAAGGGTTCAAGAACATATCCTCAAATGGTCAATCCTTTGATAGGGATAACTAGTAAAATACAATGAGTGACATTTTTAAGTGTTGGGTAATTTACCTGCAAAATTCCTAAGGACATCAAGCTTTTAAATTGAACCAGAGATTGATTAGACAATAGAAGTAGATCATCACCTTGCAATCCTAACCACTTGACGTTGCAAGCTATATATGCAAATAAGTACAGTTTCATTGCACTATACAACAACAACAGCAAGTATGCATTTAATCGAAAGGCCCTCAAGTTACCATATTTGTATGCCTCTAGGCCCATTCTTACAGTTCTAAATTTGAAGGTGCATAGAATAGCTAATCCAGTTGGATTCCTTTCATGATTTATGAGCGACATGGAGATGACAATAATAGTGACATAGAAAAAAGAGGGAGGAGGGAGGGGAGAATAGAGAAGCAATAGAATGCTATCTTCCATTATAACCTCCAGAGAATATTTGTGAACCTCAAACATGGAAAGAAGAAACCATACTAGTTTACTGAGTCGATGAAGAAGAAATCTACATTTGAATTTAGGCGTTAATGCTGCAAATTTAAGTGGTAGTGTTAGTCGGGGTGCTACAATACAAGCATCCTCGGTACCTACTAGTGATATTTAGGTGACTTATAGTGGTGACAAGAATACTTGGTGTTTGATGAAAAATATGATCCCCTACAAGCCACCAAAATATTGCATGCTGAATAGAAACAAGCCAACCAAAAGTAAAATAGATTTTTTTCCTTGGAAAGTTTTTTCTTCTCTAGCTAAGTACTTCCCTAGAAAAGTCAAAGTCAAACCATTGGAAAGTTGAAATGGACCGACCAACAACCATAGTGTACCGAGTAGCAGTCGTAAGGCTCTCTTTGGGGTAAACTTAGGCTTCCTTAATCAGACTTGTGGAACCCACGGATGTAGGGAGAGAGCTTCGGCGGGAAAGAGAAGCCATAAACTTAGGGAACCCAGGGAGATGCCAAACGGACTAGGCCAGTGGGAGAGAACTTGAACAAGACAAACTAATCTATGAGGAAGCGAGAGGAAAGCCTACTTGCAGCTTTGAATGGGGCTGAAAGTAAAAACAAATATTAATAATTAATGTTTTTTTTAAAAAAGAAACATAAGTAGTAAATAAAAATAATTGCCGGATGATATTTAAAACATAATAATAAACATAGACGGTTATTAAATATAACCACCTACTTAGTTTTTTGCTTTTTTTCCTTTTAAATGATAATACTTTTTTAGCCGGTTATTTACAAAAGTGTACTTTAGTATGTGGTTATAAAAATAACCACCTAAAAATCTCTCTACCTCACTTTTCTTTGCATTTTTATATAACCACCTATAAATATGCGCTAATAAAACACATGTTTGTGGTAGTGTAAGCTATGAATGTATATTTTGAAGAATTTTATGTAATATGGTATATGAAAGCATGATGCTTTGTATTTATGTAAACATGTTCTTGAATGTCCCTTATGATGTTATTAATATGATTGGGACAAGTTTGAACCATGTATGCAATGTATATGAGGATTGAGCTTATTTCTGCAAAGTTATGATGCAAGTTGTCTACTCTAAACGTGTCTTAGTTAAGTAACTATTATTTATTCTAATTGTGAGATAACATAGGAATGTTATATATGTTTGGAAAGAAGATAAGTAGAGCTTTAAAATTGTCAAAGAGAACCTTATTTAGGTGTGTGGACGAATTTTTATGAACTTTAGAATTTAACGTTCCAAATTGGATAGTAATGTAAAAACTAGAACTTTCATTGTGAGTATTGGATTTTTCAGAAGGCAATATAAAATCATACAGAGCTCCAAAAACTCAGCGGTTTAAATGCATGAAAATACCTATATTTTAAGTTTGATATGCCACTGGTTTAAGGGTCATTGGAGCTATACAATGAGAGTTATGCATGATTTCCTAAAGCTGTTATAGTAAAAGTGAGGTTTTGACCCTTAGTGATTTAAGATGGTGTTATGCTCTGTTTAAGTTAAATAAATATACAAGAAAATATTTCTGTAAAGTAAACATATAGAGCTTTCCAATGGCATAAAGTATGTGCAAGTTGGCTCAGTATAGAATGAGATATGAATTTTTAATATTAGACCAAAATTCTAGAGAAATGAAAAGTGACCATTTGAACAATAAATTTCATGCAATAAACTATACTAATTGGCATGACTAAAATGTTGTTTCATATTTTTTCCATTTAGATAGATTTTAATCTATTTTTAAGAACTTGAATCACCTTGATACAATTTTTCTATAATTAGTTATGATTTTTCAAAATTCGCTATATGTATAGTAACATGAGGAAAGAAAATTTTCTATTTTAATCTATGATGTGATTTAAGCTTCTAAATATATTTCATGGAGCATAATAAGGTTCAATACATGGGTAATGTGATATATAGTTAAGGTGTTACACTTTCCTCCAACCTGTGACCATCTCCCTCATCCTCCCCCCTCCGCTACAAACTGCCTCCCTTATCTCCTCCATTGTCTCCTTCCTCTTCTCTTTCCCTCTTCCACGATCTCCCTCAATGATCCTACACCCTTCACCTTCAATCACCACCATTAAAGTTATCATTGCTGATGACAACATCAATAATGACATTGATGACTCTGGATCTGAGAAGACTCCATCATGACTCTGGATCTCACAAGTCGCCTCATCCTCACTAAATCTGGCAAGAAGCCTTCATCATTGTTGGGTTATAGATCCTCGACATCACTAGATCTACCTTCACCATCACCTGAACCACAGATCTTGTAGGTGCTTTTGGATCTCCTTTCTTCTTTTTCTTTCCCTTCTGCTTTCTCCTTCTCTCTTCATTTTTCCTTTTTTTGGTGGTTGTTGTTGGTGTGTGATTTATATTCTAATTTCTCCACCACAATACACTAAGATGGGACCTCAAAGAAGGTTAGGAATATATGTTGGATATGAATCTCTCTCAATAATGAGATATTTTGAACCATCAACAAGAGATTTATCTACGGCACGATATGCGGATTGTCATTTTGACAAATAAGTTTTTCCAATATTAGGGGGAAAGAATAAGCAGTTGAAGAATGAAAATAGTTTAAATGAATTATCATTATCTCATCTTAATCCTCATATAAAACAATGTGAACAAGAATTTCAAAAAATAATTCAATTGCAAAGTTCAGTAAATTAATTGCAAGACGTGTTTATTGAGCCAAAAGGAATGAATAAATCATATGTACTAGCTGCTAATGCTCAAGTAAAATTGATGTTCCTATCAAACAATCAAAGTCTAAAGCACGCATGAAGTGTGATAAACCCATTAGTTCCAAAAGCAAGAATCCTCTAAAAAGAAAAGGAGTTAAAAATCAAGATGATCCAATCGAAGATAAGTAACCCTAGAAGAGTGCCTAGAGGTAATTCCAGAGATTCCTCAGACATAATTAAAGTTTTCATTTTAGAAGAAACTTAGGTATCTAAGATTTTTGAAAATATTGAGATTTCAATAAATTATGTCATGAATAGAATATTATAGAACCAAAATGAAGTCAAAGTTGATGATAATTTTTGTATATAATGTAGCGCATGATGTAGCATATGAAAATGAGGATCATGAATCAAATTCTATTAAAGATTATAGAGAAAGAGGCAATTAGCCAAAATGAAAAGACACAATTGAGGCAAAACTAAATGCACTTACAAAGTGAAAGGTTTTTGAATTTGTAGTTCGCACACCTGAAGTTGTAAAGCTAGTTGGATATAAATGAGCCTTTGTGTGAAAACGAAATGATGGTGAAATAGTGAGATATAAAGTACAACTTGTTGCATAAGGTTTTTCCTGAAGATTTCACATTAATTATTAAATGACATATTTACTCATGGTGGATGCAACTACTTTTTGTTATTTAATTAGTTCAATAACATGGGAAAAACTCGATTTGTGGCTGATGAATGTTGTTATAGCTTATTTATATGGTTTACTTGATAATAACATCTATATAAAACTTCTCGAAGGTTTTCACTTACCTAAAACATGCAATTCAGATTCACAAGTAGATTACTCAATCAAACTAAATAAATCCCTTTATAGATTAAAACAATCTAGACATATATGGTACAATCGTCTTAGCGAATATTTGTTGAATGAAGGGTATAAAAATGATCTTTATTTGTCCGTATCTTCATGCAAAAATTTAGAAATGAGTTTGCTATAATTGGAGTTTAAGTTGATGATTTAAATATTATTGAGACCCCTAAAGAGCTCCCAAAAGCTATTGAAAGTAAGGCTAACACCCAAGAGGGGGATGAATTAGGTGTTATAAAATTTTCTGCAAAAAAGTGCAACAAAAAAAAAAGAGTATATCAGAGATAAACAAAAGAGAGAGAGGAAGAGAGAAAATGCTGAATCTATTTATCTTGGTTTAGTCCTCCACTTGACCAATGTTCAGTCCCCAAGTCACCACTTGAAATTTCTCCATTATATCTTGTAAGATTCAAATAGGTTCTTGCAAAAATCGTAGTATAGCTCCAGCTCAAACTTTGAGCTTAAAAACTCTCTAACTCTTCTCACACAAGAGTAAGAATAACTCTCTTAGTATTTTCTCAAACTAAGTACTTTCTACAAGTATGTAGAAGTTTACAAATCAAAGCTTCAAATTCTCTCAAAAGAGTAAATATGAAAGTTTAAGAACAAGAGTGAACTAAGCAGAAGGTAGGTAAACTTTAAGGAATCAGAAATGAATTCTATAGAGTTTTCATATTAATGAGCTTCTCTATCTTTTAACTAGTTTAAATGAGGTCCTATTTATAGTTTTAGAGGCAAACTATCCATTATAAACAAGAATTAGCTATTACTCTAAAAAAGTAAGAATTCACCTACTATATTGAATGTGTCTGACAGATGCTATATTAATAACCTCCTCAGGTAATGTGAATAATGGGTGACTATTTACTATTGGCTCATAGTTTCAATGTTGGATATATGTTATGCAGATAATTTACTTAGGTTTTGCAAATAATGTTCATCCTAGAATGACTAAATTTCAGCTTAAGAACATTTTCGTGAAAACATTCTGAGTTGTTTGAAGGACGTCTCACAAACTTGGATACCATGAGGATTATTAGGATAATGTCTTAGGATGTTATTCCTTGTTCGAATAACATTTAATCAACCTAAACTAAGTTTTTGAAAAACACAGGTTATTAGGGTAACCTCCTAAGGTTATACGGATAACAAGTTCAACAGAAGGAGGTCAAAGTGTTCTGTAACATACATTATGCGAATAACCTCCCTAGGTTATGCGGATAATAGGTAGTACTGAACAAGTGATCCTTATGTTAAGTCTCTCATGCAAATAAGGTAAGTACCTCAAACTTACCTTATTAGGAAAATGAGCTAGACAGAAGCAAGGACATGATGCAGGCCTTAGTTTTGTGGATAACCTCAAACTTTTTTATGAAAACCAAGAGGAAACACTTGAAAACAACACAAGGTTGAGAGTTTATCCCCATAACCTCAAAGGTTTAAGCGCATAAGATGAAACTTTCTATGAAAACCAATTTGAAAACATAAGCTAAACATTAATCACTAAGATAAATGTCCCATTTAATATCAGGATAAGTAGAAAAGAATATTTAAAGCTTAACTACCTTCTTTTACAAAGGAATTCCAAACAAATGTACATAAAAACTCTTCAAACTCCAAGATTCTCTAACTTTGGTGAAGAGTCATCATCCAGGCAATGTTTACCATGTTCTGTACAACTGCCTTAACTATATGGCTAATGCTCTCAAATAAGGTTAGAGTAGGCTGAGGAAAGAAGAGAGCATCAAGCTCTTATTTCCGTTGTTTTAGGAAAATTTCATGAAGGAAATTTCCTTTGGCTATAGAGGTATTAAAGCTCTTTCTTGATTCTAATCAGATTCCTCTTTTTATTTTTGCCATAGCTGTGATTCTAGATGATTTGAGAGGATGAAATGTATTTAGGATAGATTGGAATGTGTTTTTCACACAAGTGACTGCTGAGAATCAAAGACTTTTATATATAGTCTCAACGTTATGTGCATAACATAAGGAGGTTATGCGAAAAAGTTGCACTAGAAAATATACCCAAGATTACTGTTTGCAATGTTATGCGAATAAGGTCCTTAGGTTATCCACATAACCAAGCTAATAAGTAATCAAAGCAAACAAGATATGAGAATCATTATTCGGATAAGCATCCCAGGTTATCCTAAAAAATGAGTTTCATAGAGAGCATGAAAACAAGCAATCAAGACGTTATCCGAATAACCTTGCCATCTTATGCGAATAATGTTCTTACTTTAAGAGTCATTTCTTTGGATGTAATGTTATGTGGATAAGATATGTAGGTTATGCAAAAATTGACTATTACAAAACATATACAATGAAGCAAACAAGGAAAATTATGTGCATAAGGTGATGACGTTGTCCAAAAAATGAGTTTCATAAAGACCAAAACTTCACAAAAGGTCATGTTTTTAGGACAAGCTTCATACCTTATTAGCATATCCTTCAAAATGCAGACTATAAGCACTTAAAAATCAATTCATTTTTAGTATAAGGCTATGAGTTATGCACATAAGCATATAAAAAAAGCCCATAAACTCTTACAAACTAGCTATGTTATCCCTATAAGTCTTTTCTTTTCAGCATAATGTTGAATCAAGAGTTTTGATGATTCCAAACCAACACTCAAGAGCTCGGATTGAAGATATCAAAGGAGATCAAAGTTGTTCCAAGTGAAGATTTTCTGAGTATTTGCTGTTAGATCTTTTGTAGGATCTTTAGTTTTAGTTGTGATTGGGTAAAAGATTTTGATTTGAGAAAAAGATGTTTTCAAACCTTGATTTTGTGTTAAATCTTAAATTATTTGAAAAACACCCACAAACAGACGAAGTTTGAAAGTTTAAACTTAACTGTCAAGTTGGAAATTCGAACTTTGCTTTGGGAAATTCGAATTTCGAGCTAAAACTGAATTAAGTCTGAAGAGATGGCTCTCTGTCAGACGAATTTTAGTTGTTCAAAATTCGAATTTTCATCTAAGTCTGAAAGAAGTTTCCTTGAAACAGACGAACTTTGGATCTTCAAAATTCGAATTTCAGACAAAACAAAACTTGAGAAAATAGAAAAAATTCGTCTGAAACTGTGTTAAAGTTCATCTGAGATCAAGAATGATTTAAGTTTCAAAACTGCTCTCTGACAGACGAACTTTGAACATCAAAATTCAAATTTTAGAAGCTAAGTTCTTGAGTCTGTTAAAGTGAAACATTGACATACTAATGATGTGAACTTGCAATATTCGAATGATAAAGTTAGTCTGAAAAGAGTCTCTATGACAGACGAACTTCACTCTTCAACATTCGAATTTCAAAGAAAATGAACTACTGTGCCTCCTTTTCACGTACTGGGAACAGATGAATTTTGGGCTTCCAAAATTCGAATTTCGAGGGCACTGTAGCAAATTGAAAACACTGTTCACACTTAACCAAAAAACTTTCTTCTTGAAAATTCGTATGTCACATTGTGAAAATGTTCTACAAGTTTCAAAATTTGAATTTCACTTCATGGACAGACGAACTTCAGTATTTCAACGTTGGAAGCTTTAACCTTCGGTTCTTCGAAATTCGTCTGTTGACCAACCAAAATTCGAATTTCAGTATGTCAGAAGCATTAAATGTGGTTGGTTAATGGATAGTTTTTCAGAGTAACCGTTGGATAACTTCTCCAACGGATAGATTAAGTCTCTAACGGACATTTGAGACCAAAATCTATAAATACAATAACATTTGAAGTTGTGAAAAAAGAATCTAACTTGTATATAACGAATTTCTGTCAAAACTTCTTCTCAAGAGCTTTTACCCTCTCAACTTCCATATTTGTACTTTAACCTTCAAATCTACTCTATTCAAGAGAGTTATTTCTTTGTAAACAATCTACTCTTCATCTGGAAGATAGATTTACTTGTGAGGGGAAATTACAAGGGGATTGGGAAGCACATTGTGAGAGTGCTTAGAGTGTTTGAGAGAGCTCCAGAAACAGAGCATACTCATGTACTGTGGCATTAGCAAGAAGCCCGTTGAATTCTTGCTGTATAGTGGATAAATCTCAAGAGTTGTCTTGGGGACTGGAAGTAGGTCAAGTGGATAGACCGAACTAGGATAAATCACCGAGTCTTCTTCTCCTTATCTTAACTTTTCAGCTTGCTCTGTTTTATACGTTGCTTTCCTTACACTGTGCTATCTTCACCCATTTCATTTTGTGCAGAAAAATTTCAATCTTCCCAATTCACCCCCCCGCTTAGGAAGTCAGCCTTGCTAACACATAACTCCATTCCAAAGTGTAGTATACTCTATTTTTATCAGATTTTCATCCTTTTAAGCTTAAGGAATACCTACAAAACAAATTTCTAGATACTTCGATGCTTAAGTCAGTATTTATATCAACTAAATCATAAGTTTAAAGAAAATAAAATTTAGAAAGCATTTACCATTCATTGGGATATATCATTCCTAATTCTCTTCTTATGAAGTTGAATCTATCTTTAGCAAGAGGCTTGGTGAATATGTTAGCTAGTTGATTTTCTGTGGAACATACTCCAGGACTATATCTCCTCTCTGAACATGATATCTAATGAAGCGATGTCTGATTATGCTTGGTTCTAGAGTGTACTACTGGATTCTTTGTGATATTGATAGCATTGGAATTACCACATCTAATAGGAACTTGATATAAATTAACTCCAATGTCCTTCAGTTGTTGCATCATCCAAAGGATTTGTGCTCAGTAACTTCCAGCAGCAACATATTCAACTTCAACAGTGAACAAGGCTACACTATTTTTCTTTTTGCTAAACCATGATACCAAAGACCACTAAATAATTGGCTGATTCCACCTATACTTTTTGATCAGTTTTGGATATAGCAAAGTCAGCGTTAGTATATCCAAGCAGCTCTTCTCCACATTATTGTGGATATCATAAACCCAAGCTGAGAGGTTCCTTTGAGATATCTAAAGATTCTTTTTTACTGCTATTGCATGTGATTCCTTGGGACATGCTTAAAATCTTGCACACATGCATACATTGAACATTATATCTAGTCTACTAGTCATAAGATATAATAGAGATATATCATTCCTTTGCATTTGGTGATGTCAAATGACTTTCCCTCCTCATCCATGTCAAGCTTTGTTAAAGTACTCATTGGGGGTGTTAATTGTCTTTGCATTTTCCATCCCCAACTTCTTGAGAAGCTCTTTCACATACTTTGTTTGATAGAGAAAGATTCCATCACTGTATTGCTTGATTTGTAGTCCTAGGAAGAATGTCAATTCTCACATCATTGACATTTCAAATTCTCCCTGCATTGAGTTAGCAAAATCCTTACACAAACTTTTATTAGTAGTTCCAAATATAATATCATCAACGTAAATTTGAACGATAAGCAACTTTAAGTTAACCTTCTTAGTGAAAAGAGTAGTGTCCACTTTTCCTCTAGTGAACCTCTTTTCAATCAAGAAGTTGCTTAGTATTTCATACCAAGCTCTGAGTGCTTGTTTTAACACATATAATGCTTTCTTAAGTTTATACACATGATTAGGCTTTGTTGGGTTCCCAAAACCTAAAGGTTGATCAACATACATCTCATCCATGATATACCCATTAAGAAAAGTACTTTTAACATCCATTTGGTAAAGCTTGATACCTTTTATGCAAGCAGAGGCTAGAAGTATCCTTATTGCTTTCAATCTTACAACTGGAGCAAAAGTCTTTTCATAATCCATGTCTTCTTCCTAATTGTAGCCTTTAGCTACCAATCAGACTTTGTTCCTTTCGATTACACCATTTCATTTTGTGCAGAAAAATTTCAATCTTCCCAATTCACCCCCCCTCTTGGGAAGTCAGCCTTGCTAACAAGTGGTATCAGAGCTCGGATTCCCATTCAAAGGATTTTACAGTCCGGGAATAAAGATGGCTGGCTTTGGAGAGAGCATACTTCCTGAGGGGAACAACACTAACAGACCACCAGGCTTCAGTGGAGAGTATTATGGGTACTGGAAAATGAGGATGCAGATCTACCTCCAATCAATTGATCTTGACATCTGGTCAGTCATTGAAAGAGGAGATTTCATCCCAATGGCTTTAAATGAAGATGGAAGGCACAAAGAGAAGCTGGAAGCAGAGTGGAATGATGAAGACAGAAGGAGAGTTCTACTGAATTTCAAAGAAAAGCATTGTTTAGTCAGTTCCCTGAACCAGGACGAATTCTACAGAGTCTCACAATGCTCCACTGCAAAAGGGATGTGGGACACTCTGCAGATTGCACATGAAGGAACAACTGGGGTCAGGGAAAACAGACTGAACACATACATTGGAGAGTATGAAAGCTTCAGAATGGTTGAAGGAGAAACTATAAAGGAGCTCCAAAAGAGATTCACTCTCATTGTGAATCAATTGAAGAGCCTGGGAAAGGAATACTCTCAGTCTGAAAAAGTGAGAAAGATACTCAGAGCTCTCCCTCTGGAATGGCAGCCTAAAGTGACAGCAATAAAGGAAGCCAGAGGAGAATCAATGGCCTCTGTCACAGCTCTTTTTGGCAGCCTTGAGGAGTATGAAGGAAAAATCAAAGCACTCAAGGAAGCTGGGCTGGACAGAAAGAAGAAAGGCCTTGCCCTCAAAGCTACTGATGAAAAGGAAGAAGAATCTGATGAAGGAGATGAGCTGGATGAGGAAACTCTGGCTATGATGGTCAGAAAATTTGGAAGGTTCTACAGCAAGAAGAAGAACAAGAGGTTCTTCAAAAAGGGAGTTGCTGGAGAAAGCAAGAAAGAGGCAAAAGAACCTGTGACCTGCTATGAGTGCAAGAAGCAGGGACACATTAAGTGGGACTGCCCCCAATTCATCAAGAAGTAAGAAAAAGAAAAGAAAGCTGCTGACAAAGGGAAGAAGAAGAAAGCCTACATCTCATCTATATGGGGCAACAGCTCAGATGAGGAAGAAGAAGATGAAGATGAGATGGCCAACATTTGTCTGATGGCACTTGCCTCTGAAGAAGCTACACTCTCATGCAGCAGTGATCAGGAAGAAGAGGTATATGAATCTGAACCTTCCTATTCTGAATTACTAGATGCATTTCATGAGCTTCATGATGAATTCATTAAAGTTGCTAAAGAACTGAAATTGGCAAGGAAAAAGATAAATAAGCTGGAATCTCAAAGCACAGTTTCTGAAATTGCCTCTTTACCTACTACTGAATCTGTTTGTTGCACTTCATGTATTGAACTTAAGCAAACTAATGATTATTTAGTTAAAATCATGTCTAGGCTCACTAGAGGTAAAGATATGTTGTTTGCCTTGATGGGGAGCCAAAGAATATCACAAGGAAAAGCTGGTCTTGGGTATGATCCATGTGCTGTCAAGGAAAAGATTAGGAAGAAAAACCAGAATGCATATATGAGACATTTTGTACATGCTGAGAGCAACAGAAAGAAAGATCATATGTCATCTTGCATTGAAACATATAATCAACCAAAGCATGCAAGATAAAAGTATTACCTGCATTTTTTTCTTCCTGCCACTCAATCTACCAGTCCCTTCACTACCTGTCATTTCTGTAACAAAAAGGGATATGTCTCCAGCTCTTGTGCTTTGAAGAAAAATGGAGTTGGCAGGAAAGTTAAATGGATTCCCAAAGTTGCATCTGCATCTAGGGAAATATCTACTGACCAAAAAGGACCCAAGCAAATTTGGGTACCTAAAAGGAAAACATAAACTTTGTTCTGCAGGTCTATCTCAAAGCTAAGAAAAGCAACAAATGGTATATGGACAGTGCCTGCTCAAGTCACATGACTGGTGATAAGGAGAAGTTCATCACCCTTAGAGACAAGAAAGGAGGAAAGGTGACCTTTGGAGGTGATCAATACGGCAAAGTTGTTGGTATTGGCATTGTGGGCAAAAATCCAGAAACATCCATTAAAGAGGTGTTATTTGTAATTGGCCTCAACCACAATTTGCTGAGCGTGAGTCAGACCTGTGACAGAGGAAACTGGGTGCTGTTTGACTCAAAGTTTTGCCTGGTCATAAGAAAAAGTGATCACAAAGTAATCCTCAAAGCTCAAAGGGATGGTAATTGTTATACTATTGATCTTGATGAACTTCCTCCCTTGGATTCTGTATGTTTAATTAGTTAGGATAATGATAGTTGGTTATGGCATAGGAGATTAGCTCATGTTAATATGAATCAATTATCTAAACTGGTTAAAAATGAGCTGGTAACTGGACTGCCAAAGATATCTTTTGAGAAAGACAAAGAAGGTGACGCATGTATAAGAGGGAAACAAACTAAATCATCTTTTAAATCTAAAAATATAGTTACCACAACTAGACCACTTGAGTTGCTACATATGGACTTAATTGGACCTTCTAGGGTAAAGAGTCTAGGTGGTAATCTGTATGTTCTTGTAATTGTAGATGATTATTCTAGATTCACTTGGACATTATTTCTTTCCTCTAAGAGTGATACCTTTGAAGCATTTGTAACCTTAGCTAAGAAAGTGCAAAATGAGAAAGGTATTTCCATTGTGTCAATCAGGTCAGATCATGGAGGAGAATTCAAAAATGCATACTTCCTGGAGTACTGCAATGATCATGGGATTGACCACAACTTCTCAGCTCCAAGGACCCCTCAACAGAATGGGGTAGTAGAAAGGAAGAACAGAACTATTGGAGAGATGGCCAGAGCTATGCTAAATGAAAAGGAACTCTCTCAAGTGTTTTGGACTGATGCAGTGAATACAATAAGCTACATCATAAACAGAGCCTACATCAGACCAATCCTTGGGGAGACTCCATACTAGCTGTACAAGGGAAGAAAACCAAATCTGTCCCATCTCCATGTGTTCGAATGCAAATGCTTCATTCACAATAATGGGAAAGAAAATCTGGGTAAGTTTGATGCCAAATCCGATGAAGGTATATTTCTGGGCTATTCTAGTAGGAGTAAGGCATATAGAGTTTACAATAAAAGATCAAATGTGGTAGAAGAATCTGTGCATGTGATTTTCATTGAAAATGAAACTGTTTCAAAACATGTTACCAATGAGGATGATCTTGCCTTCAACTTTGAAAAACTGGGCATTTCTGATAAACGTAAAACTGAAACTCCAAAAATACCTGAATCTGTTAACACAGAGGAAGATATTCAGGAGCAAGAGTTTGATGAAGAAAACAATGAAGAAACATCTCAAGAACTCCCTAGAGCTTGGAGATATCAAAGAAATCATCTTGTTGATCAAGTAATAGGGAATGTTCAAGAGAGAGTCAAAACCAGAAAACAGTTAAGGGATCAAATGCTCAACTGCGCTTTCATTTCTCAAATTGAACCCAAATGTGCTGAAGAAGCCTAAACTGATGAATACTGGATTCTAGCTATGTAAGATGAACTAAATCAGTTTGAAAGAAATCAAGTTTGGGATTTAGTGCCTAGACCCAAAAATCATCCTGTTATTGGTACCAAATGGGTTTTCAGAAATAAACTGGATGAATCTAGAACAATAATCAGAAATAAAGCTAGATTGGTTGCTAAAGGGTATAATCAGGAAGAAGGTATTGATTTTGAAGAAACCTTTGCACCAGTAGCTAGACTAGAGGCTATAAGAATACTGCTGGCATATGCATGCATGAAAAACATTTTACTATATCAAATGGATGTAAAGAGTGCCTTTCTAAATGGATATATCATGGAAGAGGTTTATGTAGATCAACCTCCAAGTTTTGAGGATTCTACTAAACCAAACCATGTTTATAAACTGAAGAAGGCTCTTTATGGTTTAAAACAAGCCCCTAGAGCATGGTATGAGAGACTGAGCAATTTCCTAACTGAAAAGGGGTTCAATAGAGGAAAAGTTGACACAACTCTATTCACCAAGAAAGAAAATAAAGATTTACTAATTGTTCAAATCTATGTTGATGATATCATTTTTGGTGCTACTAATGAAGCTCTTTGCAAGAAATTTTCTGAGTTAATGCAGGGAGAATTCGAGATGTCTATGATGGGAGAACTTAACTTCTTCCTTGGACTGCAAATCAGGCAACTTCATGATGGTATCTTTCTCAGTCAATCCAAGTATCTAAAGGAGCTGCTAAAGAAGTTTGGAATGGAGAATGCCAAACCAATGGGAACACCTATGGCAACTGCAACCAAACTGGACATGGATGAGAATAGGAAGATGTTTGACATTACTCAGTACAGGAGAATGATTGGATCCTTGCTATACCTAACTGCTAGCAGACCTGACATTATGTTCAGTGTCTGTATGTATGCCGGGTTCCAATTATGCCCCAAAGAAACCCATGTAACAGCTGTGAAAAGAATATTCAGATATCTTATTGGAACATCACAAATGGGTCTCTGGTATCCAAAGGGCAATGGAGAAAATCTCAAAGGATACACTGACGCTGATTTTGCAGGATCCAAAACTAACAGAAAAAGTACAAGTGGAACTTGTCAGTTTCTTGAAGGATCCCTGGTTTCATGGTTCAGCAAAAAGCAAAACAGTGTGGCCTTATCCAATGCAGAAGCTGAGTATGTTGCAGCTGGAAGCTGTTGTGCCCAAGTCATCTGGATGAAGCAGCAGCTTGAAGATCTTGAGGTTAAATTGAAAGAGATACCAATCATGTGTGACAACCAAAGTGCCATAAATATCACCAAGAACCCTGTCATGCATTCAAGGACAAAACACATTGAAGTTAGGCACCACTTCGTAAGGGATCATGTTCTGAAAAGAGAAGTCAGATTGGAATACATCCCAACAGAGAATCAAGTTGCTGACATACTCACAAAGCCTCTATCAGAAGATAGGCATTGCAAAATAAGAAGAGAACTGGGTATGGTAAATCCCAGTGAACTGTAAGTTATTCTCTTGCAATCCTGTTTTCAAAGGTTTCATCTTTAAAATAAATTCTAACTTTAGCATCGGAGAATGTTTAATTTAAGTTGCAGGTGCTCCCCACAAGATCTAATGGCAAGAAACTTGAAGATTGGAGCACACCAAAATGGAACAACCAGAAAATGAAGTAAATGGTGAAAATTCTAAGTTCTGGATCCATTTTGTAAGTTTTTAAAGATAAAATTCATAGTTTAATGTGTGTTAAACGTATTTTGCTTCATAAACTGTGCTTTTGAAATGGTTAACATGGTCAACATTCAAATGTCAGCTAACTAACAGACGAACTTTGGCCTGTTATGGTTTGGAACAGTTCACGGTGTTGCCTCGAAATTCGTCTGTTGGATCTTGAAAGTTTGAATTTTCAAAAATAAAAATTTCATAGTTATGATTGTCGATCACTGTTATTCTAATTTTCACTTCTTAACATACGAATGTTGGATAACCTTTACAAAAGTTGAAAAATTTGAAGTTTCAGTTTAAAATTCGTCTGTTGAATCATGTTCTTCATGTTGAATGCTTGAAAGATGAAGTTCTGCATGCTTAATTCATCTGTTGGTTGATGGTTTGATTGATGCCTGCCTTTTTCTTTTCAACATTTGAACTTTGGTAGAACAAAATTCGTCTGTTGTGCTTGTATTGCTTGGTTCAAGCCATTGTCAGAATAACTTTCAGGATGAAAATTCATCTGTCAGTAAGCTGAGGTGAACAGTTTAACTTGTAACTGCCCGAAGTTCTAATTTTGACCTCTCAAAATTCATCTGTCAGACGGTTACATACGTTAAATGCGACGGTTTTCCAAAGAACAGACGCAACCCTATTTGTAACCTCTCCAAGTCTGTTCTGATTCTCTCTTCAATCCTCTTAACTCCTGTCCAAAAACCGTCATTCTTCACAGTTTAAACTTCCATTCGCATCCTATAAACCTATTCTTAGCCACATTCTGCATCATTCAACCGAGAAATGGCAAGAGTGAAAAATCCTGGAGCAGGAAAAGCTGTGGCCCGACCAAAGAGGAATGTTAAATCTCAATATGCTACCAAGGAAGGAGAGAAATCCAAGAGAAAGGCCGAATCCAGTAAGGACACTTCTTCCAAACGCCAAAAATCTTCATCCAAGGTAGGATCTCAGAAAGCTGGACCCTCCTCTTCAAAAAGTGCAGAACCTTCTGTCCCTAATATTGCTTCTTCTGCTTCTTCCAGTACTGAATCTGGAGAGTACGAAATGACTATACTGCCACTGTGGAGCACTCCTGAGATTCAAGAAGAGTACACTACCAAGTTTTTCAACAAAAAGGTAATCAAGCCTCACTGTGTAAATGTGGACCAATTTCTAATATCCAACAACTTTGATGCTGAATATGGTTGATAAGATATAAAAATCTGTTGGAAATTGCTAAAAAATATGATGATGAGGTAGTAAAGACTTGGTATGCCTCTCTTCAATATAACAGTAAGAAAGTGAAATGGGAGGTCACCTTGAGATCAAGGACCATTTGGCTTGCTTATGAAACCTTTAATGAGGTGCTGGAAATCCCAGGACAAGATGGGCTGAAAGTTGACATCACAGCCTCTGGATATATGAATGAGTCAAGTACAGCTGATGAAGAAGGTAGACCCTTCCTGAACTACAAGGGGAGCACCATTTTGGACACCCTATTGAGGAAAAGGGAGAACAGGCCAACGATAAATCTGTTGAAGCCCACAGACCTAAGTGTTCAAGTAAGGATCCTGCACTACATAGTGTGCAGGATCATATTCAACAAGGGTGGCAGCTTCAATTTGATAACAAGGGCAGAGGCTCATGTGATGACTGCTATCATCTTCCAGCGAATGATAAAGGCAAGGGATCAGAGGAAGGATTCCACACTCCCCTATGCAGCAATTATTTCAAGAATCCTGCAGCATGCTAGGATTCAACACATTGAAAAGGGGAAAGGGAAACTCACAGAGGCATTCAAAGAAGAGGAACTGCAAAGGATGGGTATTGAAAGAGATGAAGGCAGATGGGTTGGAAAGGGAGCAGGGAAATCTGAAGATCTATTCTTTGTTACTGATGCTTCCCTCCAACAAGAAGGCACTTCTGAGGCCCCTGGCAGATCTATACCTCAGCCTTCTCAGCCAATTCCATCTCCCTCCAGGCCTACTCACCCTCCTTCCACTCCCTCCTCACGGGCCAAACCTACAAAGATCACTAAGTTGTTTGACAGTCTGTCAACACTCATTCTCAGCATTAAGGATGAGTAAAATGCCAAATTTGCTCATCTACAAGATCAGATCCATCAGTTGGCTGTGAATATGAAGGTGGTGGCCGATGCTTATGAAGATATTAGAAATGCAATTCCTACCTCTTCAGCTCCACCTCAGCCTGGTATCCCTGAACCTGCTCTGTCTCCAACTCCTGAGCCTCCAAGTCCCTTCGAGATTGCCTCCTCTGACCATGATGGTGATACAGATGGTGCTGGTGCAATGAGGACACCAAGTCCTGGTCCACCCCTGGACTATGGATTGGAAGAAGAAGGACTTCAAGAAACAAGCCCTATTGAGCTTATGCAAGAGGATGCTCCAGATTTAATTTTGTCCATTCAAGAATCAGAGCAAGTTGAAAGACTGGTTGCAGCCATTTCAACCTCTTCTATGCCAGAAGGAGCAAGCAATGAGGAAAGGAGCATTGTACCTGTTACTGATTATCTTGCCATTGCTCACAATGCTCTGCTGCAAGCTCAAAGGAGAAGGCTGGAAGAAATGTTTCCTCCTGCTGAACTAGCTTCTCATTCTATTGCTGCTTATGGGATTTCAGAGGAACAGAGAGCTCAACTAGTTCTTTCTAGGCAGGAAATGCAAGTGCTGCTTGAGGTCTCTGATGATGATGGTGATGAAGAGCCTAGCCCTGAGCCTGCTGAGCCTCCTGCACCAACTCAACCAGAGATTCCTTTTGCTCCTGTCCCTCTTCGTGCTGTTCCTCTCACTCAGATTCCTCCTCCAATGGACTTTGTTGGGCTTCCTGATGATGCCAAAAAGGGGGAGAAGATAAAGCAAACTGGGACTAAGCAAGCTGGAAAATTTGCTGAGCCATCTGGAAAAGGAAAGACGTATAGCAAGAAGACTAAGCCAAAGAAGAAGTGATGATTTTAGATCTTAGGCTGAATCTTCTTGTTGTATTTTGTTTTAGTTGTTTGATTGTATTTGTTTGATGTTTTGAGAACTGATCTTTAATTGGAATATGTATTGCAACAATTTGATTAAATGTATTATGTTCTTGGTTGCAATGTTTTGGGCTTTGAATCTCTTCACTTAATTTGTTGAAAATGATATCTTATGAACTGTAATGTATATGTTGAGGGGGAGCTTGTGAAAGCAAACCCAAGTACTAACCCAGTGTGTGAGTTGTTTTCTCATCATCAAAAAGGGGGAGAATGTTGAATCAAGAGTTTTGATGATTTCAAACCAACACTCAAGAGCTCGGATTGAAGATATCAAAGGAGATCAAAGTTGTTCCAAGTGAAGATTTTCTGAGTATTTGCTGTTAGATCTTTTGTAGGATCTTTAGTTTTAGTTGTGATTGGGTAAAAGATTTTGATTTGAGAAAAAGATGTTTTCAAACCTTGATTTTGTGTTAAATCTTAAATTATTTGAAAAACACCCACAAACAGACGAAGTTTGAAAGTTTAAACTTAACTGTCAAGTTGGAAATTCGAACTTTGCTTTGGGAAATTTGAATTTCGAGCTAAAACTAAATTAAGGCTGAAGAGATGGCTCTCTGTCAGACGAATTTTAGTTGTTCAAAATTTGAATTTTCATCTAAGTCTGAAAGAAGTTTCCTTGAAACAGACGAACTTTGGATCTTCAAAATTCGAATTTCAGACAAAACAAAACTTGAGAAAATAGAAGAAATTCGTTTGAAACTGTGTTAAAGTTCATCTGAGATCAAGAATGATTTAAGTTTCAAAACTGCTCTTTGACAGACGAACTTTGAACATCAAAATTTGAATTTTAGAAGCTAAGTTCTTGAGTCTGTTGAAGTGAAACATTGACATACGAATGATGTGAACTTGCAATATTTGAATGATAAAGTTAGTCTGAAAAGAGTCTCTCTGACAGACGAACTTTACTCTTCAACATTCGAATTTCGAAGAAAATGAACTACTGTGCCTCCTTTTCACGTACTGGGAACAGACGAATTTTGGGCTTCCAAAATTCGAATTTCGAGGGCACTATAGCAAATTGAAAACATTGTTCACACTTAACCGAAAAACTTTCTTCTTGAAAATTCGTATGTCACATTGTGAAAATGTTCTACAAGTTTCAAAATTTGAATTTCACTTCATGGACAGACGAACTTCAGTATTTCAACGTTGGAAGCTTTAACCTTCGGTTCTTCGAAATTCGTCTGTTGACCAACCAAAATTCAAATTTCAGTATGTCAGAAGCATTAAATGCGGTTGGTTAACGGATAGTTTTTCAGAGTAACCGTTGGATAACTTCTCCAACGGATAGATTAAGTCTCTAACGGACATTTGAGACCAAAATCTATAAATACAACAACATTTGAAGTTGTGAAAAAAGAATCTAACTTGTATATAACGAATTTCTGTCAAAACTTCTTCTCAAGAGCTTTTACCCTCTTAACTTTAATATTTGTACTTTAACCTTCAAATCTACTCTATTCAAGAGAGTTATTTCTTTGTAAACAATCTACTCTTCATCTGGAAGATAGATTTACTTGTGAGGGGAAATCACAAGGGGATTGGGAAGCACATTGTGAGAGTGCTTAGAGTGTTTGAGAGAGCTCCAGAAACAGAGCATACTCATGTACTGTGGCATTAGCAAGAAACCCGTTGAATTCTTGCTGTATAGTGGATAAATCTCAAGAGTTGTCTTGGGGACTGGAAGTAGGTCAAGTGGATAGACCGAACCAGGATAAATCACTGATTCTTCTTCTCCTTATCTTAACTTTTCAGCTTGCTCTGTTTTATACGTTGCTTTCCTTACACTGTGCTATCTTCACCCATTTCATTTTGTGCAGAAAAATTTCAATCTTCCCAATTCACCCCCCCTCTTAGGAAGTCAGCCTTGCTAACACATAACTCCATTCCAAAGTGTAGTATACTCTATTTTTATCAGATTTTCATCCTTTTAAGCTTAAGGAATACCTACAAAACAAATTTCTAGATACTTCGATGCTTAAGTCAGTATTTATATCAACTAAATCATAAGTTTAAAGAAAATAAAATTTAGAAAGCATTTACCATTCATTGGGATATATCATTCCTAATTCTCTTCTTATGAAGTTGAATCTATCTTTAGCAAGAGGCTTGGTGAATATGTTAGCTAGTTGATTTTCTGTGGAACATACTCCAGGACTATATCTCCTCTCTGAACATAATATCTAATGAAGCGATGTCTGATTGTGCTTGGTTCTAGAGTGTACTACTGGATTCTTTGTGATATTGATAGCATTGGAATTACCACATCTAATAGGAACCTGATATAAATTAACTCCAATGTCCTTCAGTTGTTGCATCATCCAAAGGATTTGTGCTCAGTAACTTCCAGCAGCAACATATTCAACTTCAACAGTGAACAAGGCTACACTATTTTTCTTTTTGCTAAACCATGATACCAAAGACCACTAAATAATTGGCTGATTCCACCTATACTTTTTGATCAGTTTTGGATATAGCAAAGTCAGCGTTAGTATATCCAAGCAGCTCTTCTCCACATTATTGTGGATATCATAAACCCAATCTGAGAGGTTCCTTTGAGATATCTAAAGATTCTTTTTTACTGCTATTGCATGTGATTCCTTGGGACATGCTTAAAATCTTGCACACATGCATACATTGAACATTATATCTAGTCTACTAGTCATAAGATATAATAGAGATATATCATTCCTTTGCATTTGGTGATGTCAAATGACTTTCCCTCCTCATCCATGTCAAGCTTTGTTAAAGTACTCATTGGGGGTGTTAATTGTCTTTGCATTTTCCATCCCCAACTTCTTGAGAAGCTCTTTCACATACTTTGTTTGATAGAGAAAGATTCCATCACTGTATTGCTTGATTTGTAGTCCTAGGAAGAATGTCAATTCTCACATCATTGACATTTCAAATTCTCCCTGCATTGAGTTAGCAAAATCCTTACACAAACTTTTATTAGTAGTTCCAAATATAATATCATCAATATAAATTTGAACGATAAGCAACTTTGAGTTAACCTTCTTAGTGAAAAGAGTAGTGTCCACTTTTCCTCTAGTGAACCTCTTTTCAATCAAGAAGTTGCTTAGTATTTCATACCAAGCTCTGAGTTCTTGTTTTAACACATATAATGCTTTCTTAAGTTTATACACATGATTAGGCTTTGTTGGGTTCCCAAAACCTAAAGGTTGATCAACATACATCTCTTCCATGATATACCCATTAAGAAAAGTACTTTTAACATCCATTTGGTAAAGCTTGATACCTTTTATGCAAGCAGAGGCTAGAAGTATCCTTATTGCTTTCAATCTTAAAACTGGAGCAAAAGTCTTTTCATAATCCATGTCTTCTTCCTAATTGTAGCCTTTAGCTACCAATCAGACTTTGTTCCTTTCGATTACACCATATTCATCAAGCTTGTTTCTAAATACCCATTTGGTTCCAATAACTGGATGATTATTGGGCCTAGGCACCAAGCCTCAAACATGATTCCTTTGGAACTGATTAAGTTCCTCTTGCATAGCATTAATCCAATATTCATCACTTAATGCTTCTTCAATACACTTAGGTTCAATTTAAGAAATGAATGCAAATTGATTACTTTGATTTCTATGTTGATTTCTGGTTTGAACTTTATCTTGAGCATCTCCAATCACTTGGTCAATGGGATAACTCCCTTAATATCTCCAAGCTCTAGTAGGTTTTTGAGAGGTTTCCCCACTATCAACCTCATCAATTATTTTCTCCTAAGTATCTTCTTCTACAACAGAAAATTCTAATACTTTTAGAGGTTCAAGTTCGTTATTATGTAGATGTAACTTTTTGAGGTCATTAATTAGATTTTTATTATTTAGGTCAGTTAGAATCTCATTTTCTATGAACACTAGATTTAACACCTCTTTACTAGGCATTTAATCCTTCTAAAGTCCATTTGTATCGTATTAGGATCTTGAATCATAATAAATGTCATAATAAAATTTTTCCAACTTAGTTACTATTCATTTAATATAATTTATTTATTTCAACCAAATTTTGGAAACTCATAACTAAATCAATAAAAATTGTATGCTTGTGATTCAAGTCTCTAGGGATAGCTTATAACTTTGTCTACATGGAAAAAATATAAGTCAGAGCAATGATTATACCGATATGTATAGCAAACTCTGTGAAATTTTACTATTTATACAAAAACTACAAAATAATCATTTTAATTGGAATTAAATATAAAAAATCCACCAAATATTGCACACACATCCAATTTGAGTGTTCTTTGGACCATTGGAAAGATCTTCCTATTTACTTTTAAAACATATATATCATTCATACTTCACATTACAACCGTTTCAACAGTAGTGGTTTTCCTCCATAGAGGTCAAAATAACCATTCATATCTTAATGTTTAGCAAAATAAAAATGATAGCATTTGCATGACCATAATTCCCCTTCATATCATGCCATACACTCATTAAGACTTAAAGGAACATGAAAACTTGAAGAAACATTTCCAACATTTTCTTTACAAATTTGCATAAAAGTTTCAGGTTCATAGCCCATGCTAACATTATCAAGTTAATGATCAAATGCTTTCTCCTTTCCTTTCTCTTCCTTGGTGGTCTTGCCATTGTTACTACCTATTCATGGCTAATATATGGGAGGATGAGATTCAAAGAATCTTAGTAGTTAACACCCAAACATGGCATATCACATTAAGCATATAGCATCAAGGTAACATGTTTGAAACACATTATTATATTTGTATCACATAATTTCATAAAAATTTTGGCAGAGTTTGATTTGGAAATTGGTCATCTTGGGGTCACAATGCCCCTCAATCAACTCAGAAAATACACATAATTCATCACAAAACATCATTTTAAACACATGGCAAAGCAAGAAAGTCATTGCAAACAAGTTTGATAACATATTGCAAGTATGGGGATTTAACTACCTTATGATCCTCCCTTGCTCTTCAAACTTGGTCCACCACTTTTTAAGCTTTCCACAACCTTCTTGAATCTATCCACATCATTATTGAACCAATTTAGCCATTGGATTCATGAATTACATTATACATTATTCACTAAAACCCAAATTTTTCACTTAACTCTCCTTTGATCTTTCTTTGTACAACACATTTGTTCTTAAGGTTTTGGACCATGAGGAATCCATTTTGAGGTCAAAATCATGAAATTACAACTCTAAATACCCCCCTGTTCTGGCCAAAAATATCTCAAAGTGATTGGAAAAGATTTCCTTCAAATCACTTCAAACCATCCATGGATTCATGTTTCTAGTATCTAGTCTAAGCTTTTTCCTAAGTTTATTGGTTCAAAAACTCATCCCCTTGCTAAATCACATTTTGGATGAACTCGTAAGAGGATGGAGGAGAAAATCTAATCCATAAATCATGCTTTAAAAGCCATAGATAGTAAACTTAAGGTGGTAGTATAAAATTTTATCAACTTGTGTTTCAATTTTCCCTTGATTTTTCTTCTCTTTTTTCCCTTCCTTCTTCCTCCCTTTTCTTGCATTTTTTTCTAGCCTATTTCAGTTGCTGGTTCACACGTGAAATGGAGAAGAAAGAGAAGGGTTTAAGTGGCTAATTATGTACTTAATTAAGTAACTAATCATGGTTACTTTTTGGTTAATCCTTGATTACTTTTTGCCACCTTCTTTAAGAAGTTTTCTCAAGAAATATTAAAATATTCTTTGGCCTCATATGCTGTAGAAAATTCACGCCTAAGAGAGCTTGAGATGTCCCAAAATTGCTCAATTTTTCCTGATCCAGATGTATCTTAATCCGGTTACTTTTTAGCAATACCGAAAAATCACCTTTTACAGTAACTTAGCATTTTTGGGCTATAGGATTGTTCTAATTTTATTTTCATATTTCTCTAATTATCTTGTCCCAAATTCTATCTATGTATGACCCATATCCTGTCCCAGTTACCTTTTAACCATCGGTAGGATCCACAGTTTATTTTATCAGTTTACTATTACTTTTGGATACTTGGTATTGATTACTTCTTTATTCTTGAACATTAACCCTCAGTGCCATATACCATTGGACTTCTCTCGTCGAGAGCTTCGTTCTAACAGTAATCTTATATATTTACAAAATTGCCTTTAACTCATGGTTAAATTATAATTTCTAAAATTTTCGGGTCATTAGGTGTAATTTTTTCCAAGAAATTTTCTATTTTCTTCCTAGAGCAATTTTTATATATTTTGGGACGTGAATGTCATTTTTATAATTCTTTATGGCAAAAATATAATTTTCTCATTTTTTCTCCTAATCGAAAAAAATGACCTCTTTGCCCTTATTCACACAAAATGGTGTGTTCGTTTTCATGAATTTCTTATACATTTTGTATTATTATTGATTATGTTCTTTTTCATTACTTAGTATCCAATAAAATTTTGGGATATTACACCACATGCATGGACTTTTCTATGATCTTAGACTTCTTATTAAATACTCTATATGTTTTACTTCTATTTGAATAGCCGAGAAATATATCTTCATTTGATTTAGCGTCGAATTTACCCAATTCTTGCCGTTGTTATGGATGTAACAAGTGCATTAAAAAACATGAAGATGAAAAAAGTTAGGCTTCTTTCCCCTGTACAGTTTGTATGGACCTTTGCCAAGAATTGGCCTAATGTAGGATTTTTCATCAAGTAGCATATTGTACTCACCACATTAGCCAAGAAGTACTTTGATAGTCCTTTCTCATTCAACATTGCACAAGTCATTTCTTTTAGCACTCTGTTATTCCTTTCAACAACTCCATTCTGTTGAGGTGTTTTTGGTATAGAGAAGTTGTGCTCTATTTTATTTTCTTCACAATAGACAGCAAATTGAGTATTTTCAAATTCTCCACCATGATCCATTCTAAGACACATAATAGAGCAATTTTTCTCATTTTGGATTTTCTTAGCTAAGATCAGAAATGCCTTAAATGTCTCATCTTTAGAAGAAAGAAATAAAGTCTAAGTAAATCTAGAATAGTTAGCTACTACAACAAGCATATATAGATTACCACCAATGCTCCTAATACAACTAGGACCTATCAAGTTCATGTGAAGCAATTGAGGTGGTCCAGAAGTGGAGACAACATTTTTACATTTAAAAGAGGACTTAGTTTGTTTTCCTTTAAGACAAACATCACATTCTTTGTTCTTTTTAAAAGAGATATTAGGTAAACAGAGGACAAGTTCATTTTTAATAAGTCTGTTTAATTGATGCATGCTAACATGAGCTAATCTCCCACACCATAGCCAGCTCTCATCATTTTTACTGATTAAGCATGTTGAATCTAGACTGGACAATTCATCTAAATGAAAAGTATAATAGTTACCATCTCTTTGTGCTTTGAGAATAACTTTGTGGTCACTTTTTTTTTATGACTAGGTAGAATTTGGAGTTGAACAGAACCCGATTATCTTTGTCATAGGTTTAGCTCACACTCAGAAGTTTGTGATTGAGTCCTATTACGTACAGTACTTTTTCTATAGAAGTTTCTGGGTTTCTTCTCCCGATTCTAATACCAATCACCTTGCTAGACTGATTTCCACCAAAAGTAACATTTCCTCCTATCTTATTTCTTAGCACGATGAATTTTTTTTATCTCCTATCATGTGTCTCGAACAAGCATTGTCTATATACCACTTGTTGTTTTTTTTTTGGCCTTGAGACACACTTGCAAAATATATTTTAGTTCTTTTTCTTAGGTACTCATATCTTCTTGGGTCCTTTCTTGTTTGTTCTTCCTTTGGGCACTGAAGTACCTTTTCAAACCCACTTCATTCCATTGCCATTTTATTCCTTCTTGTATTCACAAGAGAAGGATATATGACCCTTGTTACAGAAGTGGCAAATGGAGAAAAGGCTAGAATAGAAAGATGTAGGTTTAAAACAAAGTAAGTAATATCTTTCTTTTTGGTTTCTGAGAGCTGGGAATGCTTCTATGCTTTGGGCTGACTTAGTGTAATTTGAATTCTTTTTAGCATGCACAAAATTTCTCAAATAGAGAATTTGTTTCTTACATTTCAACCTTTCTTTTATAGTGCAGGGGGCATTTCCTAGACCTATCTTGCCTTGTCTTACTATTTGATTATTAAGTGACACTTTCAGCATATCTTGGCCTCTAGTAAGTCTAGTTAAAGTTTTATAGAGATCATCATTCTTATCTCTCAGTTCAATGCATGAGGTGTAGACAGAAGGAGTAGGAGAAGAAGTCTGTGATGCAATGCAAGATACATGAGATTCATTTTCAAGTTTTTTATTTTCCTTTTAGCTTAAGACAATTGCTTGGAAACTTTAACAAACTGAGCAAGTAAGTCATTAAATGCATTATGTAGTTTATTATAGGAAGGTTTTGAATCATTTACCTCATAGTCACTTTTACTATCTTGGTCATGATTTTTTCCTCCTTTGTAGTCTCTCAAGCTATCAAGCAAAGATTTGCAATTTCTTCTTCTTCTCCTACATCCTTTTCATCTGAGCTATCTCCCAAGATGGATGACATGAAGGTTTCCTTTTTTTCCCTTTGTTTGCCTTCTTGTCTTTTCCTTACTTCCTGGTAAGCTGTGGATATTCTCATTTGATGTGTCTAAGTTTCTTGCACTTATAGCATATAATGGAGTCTTTATTTTCTTTCTTACTGCTAGTGGCTCCATCCTTCTTCATAAATTTTTTGAACTTCTTTTTCTCGTACATCTTTCCAAATTTTCTCACCAGTATGGCCATTATTTCTTTATCTAGTTCATCTTCTTCAAAATCAGCATCATCCTCTGATTCTGCCTTGAGAGCTACACTTTTCTTTTTCTCGTTAGAAGAAGATTCTTTTAGAGCTTTTAATTTTCCTTCATATTTTTCTAGGCTTACAAAGAGTGTTGTGATAGATGCCATTAATTCTCCTCTAACTTCTTCTATGGCTGTCACTTTTGGTTGCCACTCAATGGGTAGAGCTCTGAGAATCTTTCTAATTTTCTCAGGTTGAGAGTACTCCTTCCTAAGACTCTTCAGTTGGTTTACGATAAGAGTGAACCTCTTTTGTAGATCTTTGATGTTTTCTTCTCCTTCTATTTTGAAACTTTCATATTCACCAATGCAATTGTTTAGTTTGTTCTCTTTTACTCCCTTGGTTCCTTCATGAGCAATCTCTAGAGTATCCAATATTTTCTTGGCTATGGAGCAATGAGAAACTCTGTAGAACTCATCTTGATTTAGGGTACTGACCAATTGGTGTTTTGCCTTAAAAGTTCAGCAGTACTCTTTGTTTATTTTCAAAATTCCACTCTTCTTCGAACTTTTCTTTGTATGTTCCATCATCTTGTATTTGCATTGACACAACAAAATCACCCGTCTTTATGATAGACCATATCTCCAGGTCTACAGATTGAAGATATATCTACATTCTTATCTTCCAATATCAATAATGTTCTCCACTAAAGCCTGGAGGTTTAGTGATGTTATTTCCCTCTAGTAGTATATTTTCTCCAAAGCTAGTCATGAGCTCTCCTGAATGGTGAAATCTTTTATCTGGAAATCCTAGCTTTGATAACAATTAAAAGTAAGGTTAGCACCAAAGAGGGAGGCTGAATTGGGTGTATAAATTTTTTTGCAAAAAGGAGATTTAACAATTGCAAAGTAATTGCATAAAAAAAAAGAGTATATTAGAGATAAACAAAAGAGAAAGAGGAAGAGAAAAATGCTCAGTTTATTTATCTTGGTTCAGCTCTCCACTTGACCTATATCCAGTTCTTAAATCACTACTTGAGATTTCTCTACTATATCTTGCAAGATTCAAATAGGTTCTTGCAAAAACAATAATATAAGTCCAGCTCAAATTTTAAGCTTAAAAACTCTCTAACTCTTCTCACACAAGAGTAAGAATAACTCTCTTAGTGTTTTTTTATACTAAGTACTTTCTACAAGTATGTAGAAGTTTACAAATCAAAGCTTCAAATTCTCTCAAAAGAGTAAATATGAAAGTTTAAGAATAAGAGTGAACTAAGCAGAAGATAGGCAGAGTTTAATGAATCAAAAATGAATTCTGTAGAGTTTTCGTATTAATGAGCTTCTCTATATTTTAACTAGTTTAAATGAGGTCATATTTATAGTTTTAGAGGCAAACTATCCATTATAAACAAGAATTAAGCATTACTCTCTAAAAGTAACAATTCACCTACTACATTAAATGTGTTTGACAGAGGTTATGTGAATAACCTCCTTAGGTTATATGAATAATGGGTGACCGTTGGCTCTTAGTTTTAACGTTGGATATACATTATGCAGATAACCTACTTAGGTTATGCGAATAATATTCATTCTTGAATGACTAAATTTTAGCTCAAGAACACTTCCACGAAAACCTTCTTAGTTGTTTGAATGATGTCTCACAAACTTGGATACCTTTGAGGATTATTAGGATAACCTCTTAGGATGTAATTTCTTATTCAGATAACATTCAACTAACCCAAACTAAGTTTTTGAAAAACACCAGTTATCAGGATAACCTCCCAAGGTTATATGGATAATGAGTTCAACAGAAAGAGGTCTAAGTGACCTATAACATACGTTATGCGGATAACCTTCGTAGGTTATGCGGATAACGGGCAGTGTAGAACAAGTGATCCTTACTGTTAAGCCTCTTATGCAAATAAGGTAAACACCTTATCAAGAAAATGAGCTAAATAGAAGTAAGGACATTGTGCATATCTTAGTTATGTGGATAACCTCAAATCTTTTTATGAAAACCAAGAGGAAACACTTAAAAACAGCACAAGGTTGAGAGTGTATCCCCATAACCTCAAAGGGTTATGCACATAAGATGAAACTTTTCATGACAACAAATTTGAAAACATGCATTAATTACTAAGATAAATGTCCCATTTAATATCAGGATAAGTAGAATAAGAACATTTAAAGCTTAACTACCTTCTTTTACAAGGAATTCTAAACAAATGTACATAAAAACTCTTCAAACTCTAGGATTCTCTAACTTTGGTCTTCATACCATTTGTGTTCCCTTGATGTTTAATTTCCAAGCTTATTGTTGTTTAGAATCATCAAAACCATCTGTATTAACAGTTATGGATCGCTTAAAGAAAGAGTTTGAAATGAAAGATTTAGGAAGAACAAAATTTTGCCTCAGTTTACAGATTGTGTATCTAAAGAATAATATTTTGATGCATTAAGAGGCCTATATAACAATGGCTTTATATAGACAAATCACATCTATTATGCACCTTGATGATTGTAAGGTCACTAGATGTGAACAAAGATCCTTTTAGACCTTGAGAAATGATGAAAATTACTTGGCCATGAAGTATCATATCTTAGTGCAATTGGAGCACTATTGTATCTTGTTAGTCATACACAACCAAATACATTATTTTTCATTAATTTACAAAGACATTACATATACTTCACTATCTTCAAGGTACAACAGATATGTGTTTGTTTTAATCGAATGAACCCAAGTCAAATTTGATTGGTTATCTAGATGTAGGATATTTGTCTAAGATTCATAATGTTCGATCATAAATTGGCTATATATTTACATTCAGTGATCTATGAAACATATCATATTAGTCATATTACTTAATCATGCCGAAATTTCGACATTGCATGGGATAAGTTGAGAATGTGTTTGCCTGAGAGGTTTGATTTAATACATAGAATAGCCTTGTGGTTTATCTTAAGGAAAAATGATCCTGACAATCTTATATAAAGATAAAATTGCATGTATTGTCCAAGCAGAAGAGGGATACATTAAAGGAGATAAAATAAAACATGTTTTACCAAAATTCTTCTTTACTCATGTTCTTCAAAGGAATGGTGATATAGACATTCAGCAAATCCATTCATGTGACAACCTAGTAGACTTATTTACCAAACTGTTCCCTACTACATTATTTGAGAAGCTCGTGTATAATTTTTTGGTTCCATCGACTCAAGGATTTTGATTGATATATCCATTGTACTCTTTTTTCCTTAATCATGGTTTTTCTCACTAGGTTTTCTTGGCAAGGTTTTTAACGAGGCAGTATTTGATGGCGTAGATCAAGAACAATGTACTCTGTTTCTTCACTAGGTTTTTGCCCTACAATGTTTTTCCCAATAAATTTTTTTAATAAGGCACATTCTTTAATAATGGACATCCAAGGGAGAGTGTTATGGAAATTTTGGATGTCTATATAGAATATATTCTCTACCTAAGGTTGAGTCATCACTGATTTATATTTTCTATTTATTTTTTTAATTAATTATTATTGTCTCTAGGGTTAAAGCCCACTCTAGTGTTAGGGCTCATTATATCTTGTATAAATATCCCTTGGTCACTATATAATAAACACTTACTCTTGGCTTCTCATATTTACTTCTCTCTCAACTTTTCTCTATATTCTCTACTTCATTCTATTAGTTCAGCTGGCTTCCCAAGAGGAGGGTGAATTGGGAAGATTGAGAATTTTTCTGCAAAAATGAAATACAGTGGTGATACTAAAAGTTTATTGAAAAAAATAGAGTATAAGAAATAAAGAGTAATAAGAAGAAGACACAGTGATTTATCCTGATTTGGTCTACTCCACTTAACCTACGTCCAGTGCTCAAGCCACCACTTGAGATCTCTCCGCTATCTCTTGCAAGATTTGAATGGGTTCTTGCAATGACCGCAGTACAACACTAGCCCAAGCCTTGAGCTACAACAAACTCTCTCATTCTTCTCACTCAAGAGTAATTAGTGTATTCTTACACTAAGCACTATCTACAAGTGTGTAGATGTATATAGAATGAAAACTCTCTTAAAAGAGTGGATATGAAAGTTAAGATACAATGAATGAGCTAAATAAATGGTAGGTAAGCTTTGAATGAATCAGAAATCTAATCATTAGAGTTTTGGCATATCTATTGTTTTTCTCATTACCCAACAACTTAAATGAGGTCCTATTTATAGTTTTGGGGCAAAACTATCTGTTGGAAACAAAAATTAGCCGTTACTCTCAGAAAAATAGCCATTCATCTACTGCATTAAATGCATCTGACAGAAGTTATGCAGATAACCTCTTCAAGTTATGCGAATAACGGGTAACTATTTGCCTTTGTTTTCAACACAAAGCTATCGTTATGTGGATGACCTAGCTAGATTATGCGGATAAAGTGCTACCCAAAATGACTAAGTTTTAGCACAAAATTATTTTTATGAAAACTCACTCAGTTATTAGGATAACGTTGAGTTTTTCTCAAACTGAGTTTTTGTAAAACTGAGGTTATCAGGATAATCTCCCAAGGTTATGTAGATAGCCCATTTTACTGAAGAAGAGCTATAAGTTATGTAGCATAAGTTATGCGGATAACCTCCCTAGGTTATGCGGATAACTTGTTTACTTGAGAAAAGTTCAAGTATACTGAAATATAGATTATGCGGATAACCTCCCTAGGTTATGTGGATAACCTGTTGACCCGAGGAAAGTTCAAGTACTTTGAAAAATAGGTTATGCGGATAACTTCCCTAAGTTATGTGGATGACCTGTTTACCCGAGAAATTTTCAAGTACTCTAAAATATAGGTCATGTGGATAACCTCCCTAGGTTATGCTGATAACCTTTTAATAGAGAAAAGTCCAAGTGCTCTGTGACACACGTCATGTGGACAACCTCCCTATGTTATGCAAATAACAAGCTGTACAGTACAACTTGCCTTTACTGTTCACTCCCTGATGTGAATAAGGTGCCTACCTTTTCAAGATAACCATTTGAACAGACTTGAGTACATGATTCCTAAGCTGTGTTATGTGGATAACCTCAATTCCTTTTTATGAAATTGAAGAATGGACTTTGGAAAAGCTTTGAGATTGAGTCTTTATCCTCATAACCTTCAATGGTTATGTGCATAAAGTAAAACATTTTTATGAAAATAAGATAAATACTTAGAAATAACTTTGAAATTAAGATCTTATCCCCATAAGCTAAAACATTTTCATGAGAACAAGATGAACACTTAGAATTATTTTGAAATTGAAATTAATAATGTAGTGCACATTTTTAGAACAAAGAATACCAAGAATGAACAAAGTTCACAGAAAGAAATTCATTGTATTATAAATATTCATTACAGGTACAGAAGCAACAGGTACAAAAACACAACAGCTGAAAACAACATAAGAAATAAAAAACTGAAGAGAAGCAAACGGGCATAAAAAAAATCAAGTCCAATTAAGTTTCTTCTTTTGAAGGAGAGGACCTTTTTCTTCTTCTTGGATTTAAATTTCTTCACTTTCTTCTTTTCTTTCTCCTTTTCTTTAGCTTGTTACTTCTCTTCTTTCTCTTTATCGTCTTCTTTCTCTTTTCTCTTGCTTTTTTGTTATCAGCAAATAAACGGGTTCGAGTGACTTCAGCATCCATCCTGACAATATCCTGATCAAGCTTGGCCTTCCATTCCCTAATTCCTTGAAGTCTTTTATCCAAAGAAAGAGGAAGGGTGGAGGGTTGGGTTAGAATAGTGGACATTAGGACAGGCCGAAGAGGTACATTAGCAACAACAGGAGGAACAGAGGGAAACACATGAATGAATGGTATATCATGCATCACAGGTGGAGGTGAGACAGTGGGAAGGGGTGCAAGAAAGGGATCAAAATCAGAGGCAATGGTGATGATTTTCTGCACAGCATCCTCAGCAAGATAATTGATACCCTTAAAGGAGATAGGGTTAGGGAGAGAAGGAAATAGAGTATTAATCTCTTGTTTACAGTGATGAAGGTAAATTTGGTGAATAAAGTCACCTTCAAGCAAGAGAACTAAAGCTCTACTTTGATCCTTGACAATGGTTTGTTCCTCAAGATCATAATCCAAGATAGGACCTAGATCCTCTAATAGAGCAGGTGAATTGGAGGTGGAGGGAATGGCTAAATCATCAAGTGAGGATTGTGCAGAAGCAGTAGGTTCAGTGAAGTTAAGAAGTAGTGGTTGGATTGATGAAGAGGAAGGCTGAGGAACACCAGAAGCAATTTACTCATGCAGGAGTTTCACTTCTTGGGTGAGACTTTCAATTTGGTCTCAAATTTCTCTTGCATCTCAGCAATAAGATACCTAAGATTGATCATGTCTTCTCTATGCTCTTCCCTGGTGGCCATGGCAATCTGAAACAGGTTTTGGTACAGGGTAGGTATGTCTGAAGGTGTAGGCAGGTCAATGGCTGGGGTTTCATCAAGTTTGCTCTGCATGTGAAAAAGGGTATGAGGCTCAAGTTGTAAAGGTTGAGGTGGTTCAGAGGGTGTGGATAGAGATGAACTAAAATCACCAATTGTATGACACTTTGAAGCAGCTGTGGACCTAGAACCTTCTTCAATATCCCTTTTCTTGTCAACCCATCTACCATTTTCCAGACTCATCGCCATCTTCTGCGGGACTTTCTCACTGAACTCTTCTGGAAGTAGAGCAGGCCCTCTCTCAATATGCATAATGTTGTGAAATTTCAAAACCTTGGTGATAATATGCCCATATGGCAACTGTGAGTCCTGTCTGTAGGTCCTTGCCTTCCACATCCTCTATAGGATGATATACACCACATTCACTAGTTTACCCTTTATCAGCAGCAGCATGACTTGGAATTCTCCTCTGGACAGATAATTGAAGCCTTTACACTTGTTGAAGAACATGCGAGAGACAATATAGTGGAAAATCCCGTTCTCAACACTCAGAAGAGTTGGCGCTATTTTCTCCTAAGAAAGCACATTTTGTCTTTGCCTGAGCAGCCTTGAGACTATTGTGCTCCATTTGTAATTAGCTTCATCTCCAGTGTCTTCATCTACAGTTTTATTTTCAAGGGGATACTTTGAAGTCTCAATGTTCACCTTTATTCCTCCAATAGGCAAACTTAGAATTTCAAACAGTAGGTCAGGGCGCAGGGTTATCCATCTCTTCCTTAATCTCACTTTAAACACCTTTGTTTCATTGTTGATTCTCAAAGAATTATACCAAGCACGTATAACCTCCTCATCATAGTCCTCTTTCAGCTCTATCAACCCTTTATATTTCTCTAGCAGCCCAGTAGAATCAAACTTGTTTCTCACGAGGAATTCTTCTATTCTAACAAAGTGAGACTTGACTACCTTATGCTTTTTAAAATCAGCCTTATATGACTCTTTTAAAATCCTTATGCTAAGAAGTTCTTTTGTAATTAAAGCTTCCTCAAACTCAGTAGCAGAAAAACTTACGCGAGTGTCACCCTGAGGTTCAGATTCTAGAATTGCCTTTAGCTTTGATGTTCTGGGCTTCTTTGTTGGAATACTCGGCCCAGCTTCCACTTTTCTTTTCCCATGACTTGGTGTTTTTGAAGCGTATTTGGACTTCACGTTACATTGTGGTCATTCCCCTTGATTTCCTCCCTTAGTCTTTGCCATGTCAGTGATTCTAGATGATTTGGAATGTAGAAGGAGGTTTAGATTAGGTTGAAAAGAGGTTTGAATTCGAGAAATTGAATGAGGCTTTGAGAATTTTGGAAGGCTTGAGGAGTACGAATAGAGGTTTTCAAGATAGGGTTAGGTTTTCCACACAAGGTTTTATTGAAAAGTAGAGAATCCTATATATAGTCTCGAGGTTATGAGCATAACACATGGGGGTTATGAAAATAACATGCTTTAGAAAGTGTATGCAAAGGCAAGGTTTGCTGGGTTATGTGGATATGGTCTTTAGGTTGTCTACATAACCTAGTACAGAGGAAAGAAGAGAGGAGTTATCTAAACAAGCATATCATGTTATTATGAAAGGAGTTTCACAAAAGGCACATAGAAGGTTGGCATACAACAGGTTATTCGGATAACCTTGCCCCCTTATACGGATAATGTTTTACTTTGGGAACTTCTTCTCTGGATGTAACATTATATGGATAAGGTAAGCAGGTTATCCTAAAATCGAATTACACAATACACATACAAGGAAGCAAACAAAGCAGATTGTGCCCATAAGGTCAACACCTTATTTGAATAACGAGTTTTACAGAGGCCATGGGTTCATAAAAGCTCTCATTTTCATGAAAATCTTCATATCTTATCCAAATAACCTCAAATATAGAATCTGTGCACACTAGAAAATCAACTCATTTTTAGCACAAGTTTATGAAGTTATGCAAATAACCATATATGGAAAGCACATAAATACGTATAAATAGTTGTGTTATCCCCATAAGCCTTTTCTTTTCACCATAACTTCATTTCAATGTGCAGGATACTTCATTTTATCAGATTTTGATCATTTCAAATTAAGAAATACCTACAAAACAAATTTATAGATACTCCAATGCTTAAGTTAGTATCATTATTAATTGAATTATAAACTTTAAGAAAGATTTCAGAGAATACTTATAACTCATTGGGATTTACTATTCCCAATTCTCTTCTGATTTTTCCATGTCTATCTTCTGCAAGTGGCTTTGTCAGGATGTCTGCAAGCTGATCTTCAGTTGGAACAAACTCTAACTTGACATCACTTTTTAAAACATGATCTTTTATGAAGTGATGTCTTACTTTAATGTGTTTTGTCCTTGAATGCATAACAAGATTCTTTGAGATGTTGATGGCACTTTGATTATAACATCTTATTGGGATTTCCTTCATCTTAATCTCATGTTGGGAATTTCAACACACACGCAATGGAAAACTATCAAGAAATTCCCTCCCATGGATCTATCAATATTGTTTAAATTGAGATGTAGAAAAAAAAATTTACCTCCGGTGCGTCCCTTGGTGTTCTTTTTTGTTTCGTCAGACCCCAGGAACTAACGCGACTGGTCAGCTCCCTCTACTGGTATCCACACGAAAGTCTGTACAACCTTGCTATTCGTTTGTACCACCACTGTTTGTCATTCATCCGTACAGTCTCATTCTCTGAGTGTATGGCCGCTTTCTCTTTAGGATGATTCTAAATTGTGTTGATTCTGTATCAAATAATCCTAGTATATATCAATATATAGATATGATTTGGTATTTGTTTAATTTAAATCAATAATTTAAACTAAATCAAATATTAATTAAATAGATTAGTTTGAATTTAAATCTATCTAATAGATTAAATTTAAACTAACTATCTAATCTATATCCAGAATCAAATCTAGATTTAATTTATCATATAAATCAAATTTAGATTATTGGTTTAAATTCAAATTTAGAATCCAATCTAAATCAAATTTAGATTATGACATTAGTTTAAATTTAAATTTATCATATAGAATTAAATTTAAAACTAATTCATTTAAATTAATTTGAACAATATATATATATATTTCAAAATAATATAATATATATTAAATATATAATACATCAAACATATATGTATATTGAATTTTATAATATATATCAAATATATATGTATAATTCAATCACCCTGAATTGAACATTAAATTCATTGAATCTAGACACATTTTAGATTCAATGAATCTGGAAATTCTAACTCGAGTTGACCCGTTCTTGTGTGCGACCCTGTAGGCCCATATGATGTTGGCAGTGGGCTAATAATACTATTGGATCCACAAGTCACAAGTGGCCTCTAGTAAGACATTGTGACTACCCAAATCATATGAGATCGGTGATCCGATGTAACCTATCATATAACTTGATCACATCTCTTTTGTCTCATGATATATAGGTCAGGTATGAGGTATGGAAACGTTATCATCATTTTACTCGACCATCGCTTTCTCGATCTCCAAGCAGACTAATAGAATAAATGGAAACTCTTCCATTCAAACACGGCCATGCATTTCTTAGTCTCACTCATCGAGGGGGCCAGATATATCTCTTCATTAATTAGAGGGACAAATTCCATCTTGACCATTCATCTTCCTTCACACGAGTTCCATTATGCCCGATCATAGCCTTTATAATCTCCCGATTAAAGGTAACTTTTGACTATGCCAAAGTATAGTGTTTCCCATGTAGAAAGCCATGGTGATTTCAGATTTGAGGGCTTAGTGACATGGTTATATATAAGATATGCTTATGACTTGATCCATGCATCTATCTCATGACAGGTCGATCCGGCGCTTATTCTCTAACAGGAGCTTATAATTTTTATTTGTATCTTTATACATAATGATCATATAATTATCAATCAAAATCATACTAGCCTTAATTCACCATTGTTCCCACAAAGATGATTGACTAGGGACATTTAGGATAAAATAATTTATCCAAAGATATTATTATAAAGAAAAACATGCAAACAATATAATAATGTAAGGAAAAAAAACACCTTTTTTCATAATGAAGTACAATGCTCATAATATAATGATTGGCCTAGGGCACAATCTCTAACGTGTCAAGGTCTTCAAGTTACTATTTCATCTAAAGAACTTGTGCACAACAACTCTCTACTGCTACATACTCAGCTTCCACTATGAAGAGAGCTACACTATTTTGTTTTTTGCTGAACCATGACACTAGAGAGCCTCCCAGAAATTGGCAAGTTCCACTTGTGCTCTTTCTATCAGTCTTGGATCTAGTAAAATCAGCATCTGTATAACTTATCAGCTCTTCTCCATTACCTTTTGGATACTAGAGTCCCATTTGAGATGTTCCCAGCAAGTATATGAAAATCCTCTTTACAGTTGTTACATGAGACTCTTTGGGACATGATTGGAACCTAGCACACATACAAACACTAAACATGATGTTAGGCCAACTAGCATTTAAATATAGCAAGGAACCAATCATTCTCCTATATTGAGTAATATCAAAGGGTTTTCCTTCTTCATCCATGTCAAGCTTAGTTTCAGAGGCCATAGGAGTTCACATAAGCTTAGCATGTTCCATTCCAAACTTCTTTAGCAGTTTCTTGAGATATTTTGATTCATTAAGAAAGATGCCATCATCACATTGTTTGATTTGCAATCCAAGGAAGAAGTCCAGCTCACCCATCATTGACATTTCAAATTCACTTTGCATTAACTCAGAGAAATTTTTACACAAAGACTTATTAGTAGCACCAAATATAATGTCATCAATATAAATTTATTCAATAACAAAATCTTTATTTTCTCTTTTAGTAAACAAGGTTCTATCAACTTTTCCCCTGTTAAAACATTTTTCAATCAAAAAATTACTTAGTCTCTCATACCATGCTCTAGGAGCCTGTTATAACCCATATAGAGCTTTTTTTAGTTTATATACATGATTTGGTTTCGTTGAGTCCTCAAAACCTAGAGGTTGACAATATAAACCTCTTCCATGATATACACATTCAGAAAAAGCACTTTTCATATCCAATTGATACAATATAATATCTTTTATACAACCATAGGCTAAGAGAATCCTTATTGCTTCCAATCTTGCGACTGGAGCAAAAGTTTTCTCAAAATCAATACCTTTTTCTTGATTATATCATTTAGCCACTAATCTAGATTTATTCTTTACTATTGTTCTTGATTCATCAAGTTTGTTCTTAAACACCCATTTAGTTCCAATTATAGGATGGTTCTTAGGCTTAGGCACTAAATCCCAAACTTGACTTCTTTCAAACTGATTAAGTTCTTCTTGCATAGCTAAAGTCTAGTATTCATCATTTAAAGCCTCTTCTGTACACTTAGGTTCAATTTGAGAAATAAATGCACAATTATTCACTTGATCCCTAAGTTGTCTTCTAGTTTTAACTTTCTCTTGAACATCCCTAATAACTTGATCAATTGGATGATTCCTTTGATATCTCCAAGCTTTAGGGAGTTCTTGAGATACTTCCTCATTTATTTCACATTCATTATCTTTCTCCTAGATATCTTCCTCTACATCAGCAGATTCAGATACTTTAGGAGGTTCAGTTTTAATTTCTTCAGACACATTCAAATTCTTGAAACAGGAAATCAGATCATCCTCATCTTTAGCATGCTTAGACAGAGTTTCATTTTCAAGAAAGACTACATGCATAGATTCTTCTATAGTTCCAGATCTTTTATTGAACACCCTATATGCTTTACTTCTATTTGAGTAGCTAAGAAATATACCTTCCTCTGATTTGACATCAAACTTACCCAGATTGTCTTTGTTGTTGTTGTGGACATAGCAAGTGCATCAAAAAATATGAAGATGAGAGGGATTGGGCTTCTTTCCCTTGTATAGCTCATATAGAGTCTTGCCTAGTAAGGGTTTGATGTATGCTCTATTCATCAGGTAGTATGTTGTGCTTACTGCATTAGCCCAATATTGTTTAGGCAATCCTTTTTCATTCAACATTGCATGAGCCATCTCCTTAAACACTCTATTCTTTCTCTCCATAACTCCATTCTATTAAGGTGTTCTTGGGCTGAGAAGTTATGTTCCACTGCATTTTCATCACAGTAGTAAGCAAATTTGGCATTCTCAAATTCTCCACCATGATTTGTTCTAATACATACAATAGAGCAACCTTTTTCATTTTGGATTTTCTTGGCTAAGATCAGAAAAGCATCATATGTTTCATCTTTAGAGGGAAGAAATAAAGTCCAGGTAAACTTAGAATAATCATCTACCACAACAAGTACATACAAGATTCCACCAATATTCTTAGTATGATTAGGACATATCAAATCCATGTGAAGTAATTGTAGAGGTCTTGTTGTAGAAACAATTTTTTTGTTATTGAATGAGGACTTTGTTTCTTTTCCTTTAAGACAAGCATCACATTCTCTATCCTTTTCAAACTTAATGTTGGGTAGACTAAGAACAAGTTCATTTTTAATGAGTTTATTTAATTGATGCATGATAACATGTGCTAATCTCCTATGACATAATCAACTATCATCATTTTCACTTATTAAGCATCTAGAGTCTAGAGAATCAATAGTATAACAGTTACCATCTCTTTCTACCTTGAGAATCAATTTGCGGTCACTCTTTCTGATGACTAGGCATTAGTTGGAAGTAAACAAAACCCAATTGCCTCTATCATAGGTTTGGCTCACACTCAACAGGTTGTGATTGAGTCCTATCATGAACAGGACTTCTTCAATTGATGTTTCTAGGTTTCTTCCAACAATTCCAATCTCAACTATCTTGCCGAACTAGTCACCACTGAAGGTAACCTTTCCTCCTTTCTTATCTCTTAGCACAATAAATTTTTCTTTATCTCCAGTCATGTGTCTCGAACAAGCACTGTCCATGTATCATTTGTTGTTTTTCTTAGCCTTGAGACACACCTACAAAACAAGTTTTAGTTCTTCCTTTTAGGTACCCATATTTGCTTGGATCCTTTCTTGTTAGTGGAGGAATCCTTAAGAACCCATTTCATTCCATTGCCATTTCCTTCCTTCCTGTATATACAGGTGGAGGACATATGACCCTTCTTATTACAGAAGTGGCAAGTGGAGAAGGGGCTGGAGGAAAAAGATGCATGTCTGAAATAATGACTATAATATCTATCCTTTTGATTTCTAGGAGCTGGGAATGACTCTATGTACTGAGTTAGTTTGATGTTATTATCATGCACAAAGTTTCTCAGGTAAAGATTTTGTTTCTTGATTCTCAGTTTCTCCTTGACCGTATATGGATCATATCCTAGACCAGTTTTGTTCTGACTTACAATTTGGTTTCCTAGTAAAACTTTCAGCATGTCCTCACCTCTAGTGAGTTTGGTTAGAGTCTTGTGGAGATAACTATTCTTATCTCTCAACTTAATGCATGAGACACAAATAGAGGTAGTGGAAGAAGAGGAGAACTGTGAAGCAGTGTAAGATGTATGAGACTCACTTTCAAGTTTGTGAATTTTCCTTTTAGCTTGACTCAGTTGCTTGGATACTTTGACAAATTCAGTCATCAGTTCAATAAATGCATCATGTAGTTCATTGTAAGAAGGTTTAGAGTCATTTACCTAAAAATCATTGTTACTATCTTGGTTGTGATTTTTCTCCTCCTTTGCAATCTCTTGAGCCTTCAGGTATATGTTAGCAATTTCATCATCTCCTACTGCTTCCTCTTCATCTAAACTATCTCCCCATATAGAAGATACGAAGGCTTTCTTCTTTTTGCCTTTGTCAGCCTTTTTGTCCTTCCCTTATTTCTTGCTCAGCATAGGACATCCTCATTTGATATGTCCAGGTTTCTTGCATTTATAGTATATGATAGAGTCTTTGTTTTCTTTCTTGCTACTGGTGGCTCCATCTTACTTTGCAAACCTTCTGAATTTCTTCTTTCCATACATTTTGCCAAATTTCCTCACCAACATAGCCATTGTTTTTTTATCTAGCTCAGCATCCTCCTTTGAATCAACATCATCTTCCGATTCTACCTTGATAGCCAGACTCTTCTTCTTCTTGTCATATGAAGTGGATTCCTTGAGAGCCTTCAGCTTCCCTTTGTATTTTTCAAGACTTCTAAAGAGGGCTGTGACATATGTCATTGACTCTTCTCTAGCTTCTTCTATTACTGTCACCTTTGGCTGCCACTCAATGGGCAAAGCTTTGAGAAATTTTCTGACTTTCTCAGATTAGGTGTATTCTTTCCCAAGGTTCTTCAACTGATTCCCAATGAGAGTGAATCTCTTCTGTAGATCCTTGATATTCTCACCCTCTTTCATCTTGAAGTTTTCATATTCTCCAATGCACATATTTAGTTTATTTTCTCTCACCGTGGTGGTCCTTTCATGAGCAATCTCCAAAGTATTCCACATGCCTTTGGCTGTTGTACATTGGGACACCCTATAGAACTTGTCTTGGTTGAGGGTACTGACCAGGCAATGCTTAGCTTTATAGTTGAGAAGAACCCTTCTTCTATCCTTCTCATTCCATTCCTCTTCAGGTTTCTCTATGTATTTCCTATCATCTTGTAATTTCATCGGAACAAAATCTCCTTTCTAGATGATTGACCAAATATCCAAATCAATGGATTGAAGGTAGATTTGCATCCCCATCTTCCAATACCCATAGTGTTCTCCACTGAAGCTTAGAGGTCTGTTGTTGTTGTTTCCTTCTAGAAAAATACCTTAACCAAAGCTAGTTATGTCTTCTCCCAGATTGTTAGATCCTTCAATTGGGAGTCCAGGCTCTGATACTACTTGTTAGTTCAGCTGGCTTCCCAAGGGGGTGAATTAGGAAGATTGATAATTTTTTTGCAAAAAAAAATTCAGGGGTGATACTAAAAGTTTACTGAAAAAAATAGAGTATAAGAAATAAAGAGTAATGAGAAGAAGACTCAGTGATTTATCCTGGTTCGGTCTACTCCACTTGACCTACATCCAGTCCTCAAGCCGCCACTTGAGATCTCTCAACTATCTCTTGCAAGATTTGAATGGGTTCTTGCAATGACCGCAGTACAACACTAGCCCAAGCCTTGAGCTACAACAAACTCTCTCACTCAAGAGTAAGAATATCTCCCTTAGTGTATTCTTACACTAAGCACTATCTTCTCTAGGGTTAAAGCCCACTCTAGTAATAAGACTAATTATCTCTGGTATAAATATCCTTGGTGGCTGAATAATAAAAACTTACTATTAGCTTTTTATATTTCCTTCTCTCTCAACTTCTCTCTATATTTTCTACTTTCTTCTTTCTATTCTCTATTTTATTTCATAATATGTTATTAACACAATTTTGCTTCACCACGGGTGGTTTTGCATTTCAATACACATATAGGTACGCATTTATAAAAAGCATATCAAAAAAAACATTTGGGTATGCTTATAATAAAATGCATACCCAAATATTTGGGTACGCATCTTATGAAATGCTGCCAAAATATGTTTACTGAAATGCAAATGGGTACACCTTGTTTAAAACCATACCCAAATAAAGGGGTCATTAGACACACTATTTTGAAAAAGTATACCTAAAAGTTCACTAAAAATCTATAGTGTTTCTAGATCCCTTGACATAACCCAACTCACATAAAAAATCTTTACTCATTTTTCTTCTGAACCAAAACCTCTCCCGCCCTCCTCCATTTATTTCGCGCAAAAGTTAAAACTCATCATCGGTCTTCCTCTGCATTTCTGCCATTGCCTCCTTGGTTTGGTTGTACCATTCACTCTCTTGTCCTCCACATTCCGGTACTCCCCACTCGATCCCCATTCTTCCTCTTTGCAAATCTACTTCTTCCTCTCTTCATTGGGTTATCGGAGCTCACGCATGAGTTTGTGTCTCCGGCCATGGGTCTTCTCCATCTTTGTATCGTGGGTCTATCGGATCTCAATGACCCAATATTGTTTTCAGGTTTGCTTGCAGGGATATTCGAATATGTTTCTATGTGTCCTAGCTCAGGTACACTTACCAAATTTAAATTATTTGTTTTAATTTTTGTTATTGAATTGTATTTTCCTAGATTTTGAACATGCATATTTCTAGCATGAGACATTTACATACGGATTTCTTTGAGATAGATGGGTGTCTTGATGCTTTTTTTCCCCTTGCTGTGTCAATTTCTAATTCTTTGTTTGAGATTCGTGGGCACATTTTACATATATATGTATATATAACTAATTCTAGGTCGTGGTTGGGGTTTTAAGAATTTTAGTTAGCTTCATGGTCCTTAACGTTGTCCCTAGCAAGTTGAAGCCTTGGAGGAAAAGATTAACAAATTGGAGAAGAAGGAAAGAGAACTAAATAGAGTGGAAGGGGGTAAAATTAGCAGCAAGGTTCCTTGAGTAATGATTCTATACTCTTACTAGTCTAATCCTTGGTGCTAGATTAGGAGTATTATAAAATATAACTAAGTTGTTGAGTACAAATAGAGTGAAAATGCATGACTTTCCTCCTCATTGTCTTACTTTTGATTACTTTTTGATATACTCCAATACATCTGTGTGTGTACAATATATAGGATTTCAACTATATGGGAAACTAAAATATGCAATTTGAAGTGATAAGGGTCCTTGGGTAATGATTCTACACTCTTACTAGTCTCATCCTTGTTGCTAACTTATGGCCTAAATTAAAAGAAAGATATCATTATCAAAGAGGAAAACATTTGTCGAAGATTGCTCATATCCCTACCATAAAGATTAATGATGAACACTATGATCCTTGAGATGTTGTGAAGAATCAAGGGGTGATCTTTGAAATTTAGAGATAGTTAAGCATTCTAGTATCCATCAACGAATTTTGTTTTCTATCTTTTTTCATTCACATTGCACATGGTAATGTTGGTATTCTCTTGTTCTTGATCATAGCATTGATCAACACCTTTTGACTAGATCTTGTATATACTATATATTAGTGAACTCATAAAATTTGCCTAACCAGGGCCTTCAGCACTTTTGCAATATTTTTTTTCACTTCGAATTGGAAGCTGTTATATGACTTACAATCATGTGAAATATGTGATTTGATTTATATTGATGTGATTTCTTATCAGTAAATAGTATTTGCTGCTATGGTTGTTTTACTAAAGTTGGAGCAAACCACTTTACAATTTCCTTTTACTGTATTATTTTTTCCAATTATTTGCCAATGGATATTGCTTTTTTTAGTAACTTACCCTAAAATTATATGAACAGAATGATTAAAACAAAGAAGATGGAACTGGGTACTTGAGGCAATGGGAATTAACTCTGATGATACCAATATTTTCTAGATCGACCAATTTAATGTTTTCCATTGATTTACTGCTCTCTGTTTTTCTGATTTGGTACTTTACAGGTCCTCCACTTGCCTCATTTTCTTTGAACAAAGTAAGTACCCCAATAATATCTAGTCAGAGATATCACATGGTTCTACATATATAATATAATGACAGATCAGGTGCATCTCTTTTTCTCTAAGTATTTAGTTGGTTTAAGCTTGTAGGGTCCATTCACCCATCACAAAGTTCTGTCTTTTTTTTTTTCATTGCATTCTAATCTTCATCTCTTACTGGTAATAAATGTAGCTTTTAATGCACACGATGTCCAAGAGATATTGCTTGGAAATGCTGTTCCTTTATGCTAAGTTTAAACATGTAAATTTTGATTAATTATATATATATATATATTTGTTAGTGGAATGCAATTGTCCAAAATTGAAACTTGGTCCAATTAATGAAAAGGCATACTTGGAGACACTTTTCTGTTTTAACGTATACTATCCACTTAAGTACATATATAAGGCTATATTGTAGAACATGGAATAAAATTATATGATTGCCACTTCTACTACTATGTGAAAACTGTCCTAGAAAATCTATTTTAACCTTCCTAGAATGTCTTTTTTGTAGTAGTGTAAATTGTGGCATGGTAAATTATTTGGCCTTTATAGATTATATTTTCCCTTATTATGTAAATTGGATGGTGAGGAGCACTCCTTTTACAACATCCAAGATGGGTTTCAGATTTGACTTTTATAGTGTATCATTTTGTGATTTGGTTTTATCATAAATTAACCAAATGGATGATCATGGTGATTGCTAGTTCTAAGACATTATTTACTCTAAGATATTTCTGAACTTATTATTTGTGGTATAGAATGCTTTGGATTCTTGCTATAATACATGCTTCAGTCTTATTAACCCTAAAGTTTCATCATGCTTGTAATCACTATTGCAATGACAGACCTTGGTTAGAGCCTTCTCGAGTCATTCAGGTGAATACACACACACACACACAAAATCACAACACAGGCATATATAACTGAAATTTTATATATTTTTTTAAAACATGAACCACAATTTCTTTCTTAAGAACATGCCTAGTTATTAGCTTTACACTAAATAGGCATTATTGCGATCATATACAGACAAGATGTTGAGATAATTTTGGCTTTGATAAACTATCATGTGTTTCAATTCCCTGTGTTTGGCATTCTTTCTGTGTCACAAAATATGATGATTTGGGTTTCACAAATTCCCTCCCATTGAAGCAATTGGCAATCAAGAAAATTAATTGCCACCTTACATACAAAAACCTAAAGTTTTGACATTGTCAATAAAAATGGCAGTGATTTTTTTTAAGACATTTAAATAATTTTCATTTTTTTTATTTTCTTCATCTTTATATATGTGATCCCTTTTCCATTAATATACTCAGATATATATTATTTGGTTCTATTTACTTTTTCCATATAAAATATATACACACACATTCACGTACTCATATATATATATTATTTGGTTCTAATATAAATTTCTTGCAATATAATTGTGAGTTCACTTTATTGGTCTCTTTTCATAGTTACTGTTCCATATTAAGACTTAAAGGACTTCTTTTGCTCTCACATATATGTCCAAGCTTTGAGATTTCCAATAAGAAAGTTACATCAATATTGTAATAGGTATGTATTGCTTTATAAAACTTGCACTCCTTCTTTCCCCCTCTATTGTTGGGTTATTAGCCAAATGATACTATGAAAATTTTTTATTGTTGGACAATAAAATTTGTGCATATGATCATACACTTCGGTAATTTTTAGGGTTTTTGAACTCTTATTTTTAACCTTTTAGTGTAATATTGGAGGAAAGGTAATTTGTTTTGATTGGCTTTCTAATATTTTTGTGTGCTTGCTAATATATATGAATCATAGATTTTCATGCCATTTATGTCTAGATTTGAGAAGATATGAGGTAGAAAATAAAGTTATTAACTTAAAGGAAATTGCAAGGGACATTAGGCGCAACAATCTCTCAAGCTAATCTTACATTCAAACTTTATGACATTTTTTTCTTGTTTTATATGTGTTAGGAATGTTGTCATATTTCATTTTTACACGAATTGTATTTAAATTTTCCAGCCAACAATTATGTCTTGAACTTTGTGATTTGGAAGTTGATCCTGTATTGTGGAATTATTGAATAAATGAAAAAGGTGTATTGTAAATTTATGTGTAACAGGTTGAAAAGGGAAGAAAATAAAAATGCATATTAAAAAAAAAGGAGATTTAGACACACTTCTAATAATAAGCATACCCAATGACATGACTTTGGGCACATTCATTAACAAAAGCATACCCCAAGGCTCATCCATGGGTACACCTCTATCTCGAAGGGGGTAATGATGATACTTTGCATACAATTTTGAACAAAAAGCGTACCCAAATATTATCCAAAGGGGTACCCAAGCCTCTTTTCTGGGACAAGGACTTGTGCTTTGGTATGCTTCTTGAAGCGTACGCAAAGACTTTTGGAGTGATCACATAGGGTAAGCTAAAGCATATCAAAAAGTCAAAAATAAACATACCCAAAGGCAATTTCTGTAGTAGTACTTAGAGATCTAAAGTATGTTTTCTTCACTTGCTATATGATATCTATTATCAAGTTTTTCGTCTTTTCCTTCTTTTTCTAAATTAATTATTTATAATGATTTTGAGTTAATTAATTTTTTTTAGTAATGAAAAGTTATGTGATATCTTGAAGTATGGGGAAATTTAATTGTGATGCCACATCCAGAAATATAAGTATAATTTAATTTTTCTATTAATTGGATCTTGAAATTATTCTCACAAAATATAAAGTAAATATTGAAGTTGTTCATATGGAGTATAAAGTAGGTCTTGAAATTATCTACACTGAAGTTATTCATTGGAGTATAAAGTAGATTCTAAAGTTATCTACACTCAAAGTTATTTAATTAAAATGTCACATCTAGAAGTATGAGCACAATTTATTTTTTCTATTAAGTTAATCTTGAAGTTATCCATATAGAATACAAAGTAGATTTTTAAGTTATCTATAATTTATTTTGCCTTTTAATTCTTACATTTACTACTTTATTTAGAAATTTGGGTTATGTATGTTAGATATGCTGACTTCCCAAGAGGGGGGTGAATTGAAAAGATTAAAATTTTCTGTAAAAATGTAAGAGAGTAGTGAAAGTAAGAGTGACATTAAAAGCAGAGTATAAAAAGTAACCAAGTGAAAAACAAGATAAGGCAAGAGAAGACACAAATATTTATCCTTGTTCGGTCTCTTTCTCTTGACCTACATCTAGTCCTCAAGCTACTACTTGAGATTTTCCACTATCTTGCAAGAATTCAGTGGGCTTCTTGCAATGCCTTAGTACAACTTGATGCTCTGTTCCAAGAGCTTATAATCTCACTCTTTGCACTCTAGCTAAGTGCTTCCCAAATCCCTTGTGAAATCCCCTCCTAATAAAATCTTTCTTCCAGATGAAGATAAGATTGATTAAAATAAATGAACTCTCTAATTTAGAGAGTATATGAAAGTTGAAATTCAAGGTATGAAGAATGTGAGAGCAGAAGACTTTGTCTGAAGAATTTTGCAGAGTTTCTATATATACAATGTAAAATCATTATCCACATCTTTAAATAAAGTTTTATTTATAGATTTATGTCTAAACTATACGTTAGAGACAAGATCTAGCAGTTAGAAACGTTATCCAACGGTTACTCAAAAAAACTATCTATTCACCAACTACATTTAATACGTCTGATGTTCTAAGTTCAAATTTTGGTGTGTCAACAGATGAATTTCGAAAAGGCCATAAGCTAAAGACTTTAACGTTGGACCTTGAAGTTCGTTTGTTCTAAATCAAAGTTTGAATTTTCATCTTTGACTAATGTTTCTATGTTGGAACATACAAATTTTCCAGTTTAGAGTTCTTCTGGTAAATATGAACAGTTGTTCCATATTGCTACAATGCCTTCAAAGTTTGAATTTTGGTGCCCAAAATTCGTCTATTAGTGGGCAGCTCAATATGGTATAATAGTTACTCTTTTCGAAATTCAAATTTTTGAATACCAAAGTTCATCTGTTAGAGGGATCTCTTATCAAACCTAATTTCAAAGTTTGAATTTCTGAATACTGAAATTCGTTTGTCAAAAGACTATCATAACAACTTGCAAACTATCTTTCCAAAGTTTGAATTTTCAAAATCAAAGTTTGTCTGTCAGAGCACTAACTTAGAACTTTTTCTAAACTTTATTTTCAGATGAACTTTGACATATCTTCAAACGAATTTTTCATTTTTCATAGTTTGTGTTTTACCCAAAATTCGAATTTTCAAAGATGAAATTCGTCTGTTAGAGGGACCTCTTTTTTTACTAACATATTTTCACCCTGAAGTTCGAATTTTAGATACCAAAATTCAAATTTTCAATGTAACAAATCAAGTTTAATACTTCAAAATTCATCTGATAGTGAGTATTTTTCAAATACTTCATGAGTTATCTTAAAAACACACTTTTAACACATTCTCTTGCAATATCGAAGTCTTTTACTCATTTTAATTCAATAAGAAATCCTATATCTAATCTTATACTTGTTTTTCTTGGATTTCTTCATTTTAGATCCTTTGTACACCTTTGATATCTTCCTTCCAAGCTCTAGTTGGTTTGGAATTATCAAAACACTTAATTAAACATTCTCCCCATTTTTGATGATGACAAAACAACTTGCAAACTGGATTAGTACTTGGGTTTGCTTCAAAGAGCTCCCCTTCAACATATGAATTAAAATTTAAAGATAAGTGCATCATGTACAACAGATCAAATAGGGAATTTTATTAATTCATTCATAGTTTTAGTACAGAGAAATGACATTGCAAACACAGAATTCAAAAGCAAGATTATCATTCATTTAAATGAAAAACAACACTACAAGAAAGACCAAGCAATCCTAAGATCTAATCACTTCTTCTTGGGCTTGGACTTGTTGTAGGCTTTGCCAAATGGTTCTGCAACAAATTTGCCAGTTTGCTCAGATGACTTCTCCCCCTTGTTGGCATCATCAAGAACTTGAATATGTACAACAGGATGAGGTATCTGGGATATTGGAATTGCCTGGAAAGGCATAGGAACAAAAGGCAATTTAGGATTAAGCTTTGGAAGAGGTACAGAAGCATCAGGGCTTGATTCCTCATAATCAGAGACCTCAAAAAGCTCTTGCATTTTTTGTCTAGAAAGAGTCAATTGAGCCCTTCGTTCCTCTGAGAGACCATAGGCAGAAAGAGGTGAGGGAGCAGGAGCAGGAGGATGAAACATTTCTTCAAGCCTCTGTCTTTGGGCTTGCAAATTAGCATCACGATCAATGGCTGCTAAATCTATATAAGGTATAATGCTTTTCTCCTCATTCAGGGTAACTTGTATGAATGGTGCGATAGAGATTGCTGCCACCAGTTTCTCCACTTGCTCAGATTCTTGAATAGAAAGAATTGAATCCTAAGTATCTTCAGTAATAGGCTCATGAGAGCTTGATTCATGAGGAGCCTCTTCCTTCATGCCATAGTCTAAGGGAGGACTAGGACTTGTTTCATTACTGGAGGCATATGGAGTGGCCATGGTGCCAGTAGCCTTAGTAGCATGTACATCATCATCTGGAGGCTAGCACAAAAGGACTTGGAGGCTTAGGAGTAGGAGATTTGACAGGCTCAGAGAATCCTGACTGAGTTAGAGCTGATGTGGAGGGAATGACATTCCTAATGTCCTCATATGCATTAGCAATCACTTTCATATTCTTTGCCAACTGATGAATATGATCTTACAGATGGGCAAATTTGGCATTTTGCTTATCCTTAATGCTCAGCATGAGCACAGACAAGCTGTCATATAACTCAGTGATCTTGGGTGGCTTTGCCCAAGTTAGGGGAATGGATGGCATATATGACTAAGTGGGCTGAGATGGAGATGAGATAGGCTAAGGCATAGATTTTGGAGCAGTCTTAATGGTTCCCGCTTGTTGCTGGGAGACATCTTCTTCAAAGAATAGATCTTCCATCTTTCCAACTCCCTTGCCAATCCATCTTCCATCCTTTGCAATTCTTCCTCTTTGAAGACTTTAGTAGGCTTGCCCTTTCCTTTCTCCAGGTGTTGGATCCTGGCATACTGAAGTATCTTGGAGATAATTGAGGCATATGGCAGGGTAAAATCTTTACTTTAATCTCTTGCTTTGATCATGCGTTGGAGGATGATGTGGGCTATATTGATCAGCCTACCACACATGATTGTTGTCATCATATGTGCTTCAGCCCTTGTGATTAGATTGAAACTGCCTCCTTTGTTGAAAATAATCCTAGACACAATGTAGTGTAAGATTCTGATATGGGTACTGAGGTCAGTGGGCTTCAGCAAACTCAGAGGTGACATGTTCTCTTTTCTTCTGAACAACGTGTTTAGAATTGTACTTTCTTTGTAATTTAGGAAAGGCCATCATTCCTCTTCTGCAGCCTCAGCTTTATTCATGTATTTTGAGCCAGAGATGTCAATTTTCAATCCATCTTGCCCAGGAATCTCTAGTACTTCATTGAAGGTCTCATTTGTCAGCCAGATGGTCTTTGACCTCAGATTTACTTTCCACTTCTCCTTCATGCTATTGTACTTCAGGGAGGCATACCAAGTCTTAATAATCTCATCATCATATCTTTCCAAAATTTCTAACAAATTCTTGTATTTAATCATCCATTCTGCGGCATCAAAATTGTTAGAAATCAGGAAGTCTTTCAAATTTACACAGTAAGGCTTGATTACCTTTTTACTGACAAATTTGCTAGTATATTCTCCCAGAATATGAGCATTGCTCCACAATGGCAGCGGTCAACTAGTATTCTCCTAATTCAGTGCTGGATGAGGAAGGAGAGACAGGAGCAATAGGAACAGTAGGCTCAAATTTCTTTGAGGGAGTAGGGGCAGATTTCTTCGTGTCTACTTTAGGAGTTGTTTTTTGCTTCTTGAAAGGAGTTACCTTACTAGATTCACCCTTTCTTTTATGAGTTTCACTCTCCTTAGAGGCGTATTAGGATTTGACAACTCTCTTTGGCCATGACTCTCCTTTCCCAACTTCTGGATTTTTAACTCTCGCCATTTTCGTAAATGAATGACACAGAAAGATATGAGGATTGGGTTTAAAAGGTACGAAAAGAAGTTTAATCGGTGGGAAAAAGATGATTTGTGAACTGAAATGAAAGGAATTTAAGAGAGAATTTGAACAAACTTAAGAGAGAGACGAATAGAGTTGTGTCTGTTCAGAGGAATACCTTTGGTTTTAATGTCTGTAAAAACAGACAAATTCTTAAAGGTCAAAATTTGAATTTCGAGCAGTTACAAGTTAACCCATACGGAGAGGCTTACTGATAGACGAATTTTCATCTAAAAGTTCGTTAGACAGGAGTTTAGTTTAGAGAATAAGAAGTAAACAGACGAATTTTACTTATGAAAGTTTGTCTTACAGAGACCTAATTATGAAAGCATGTTTCAACAGACAAATTTTGATTCAAAAATTTGAACTTCAAAATTTTGAAAAAAGTTTCTAAAATGCGTATTTTGAGATATGGAAATTTGTATAACAATCTTTTTGAATAGAGACAATATTAGCATTTTGTTTTTTAAATTCGAATTTCCACTATTCAACAAATGAATTTCGAGGGTTAACAGAGAACTATTACAACGTGTAGCCAACTGAAATTCGTCTGATGGGCATCAAAGTTCAAATTTTGAGCATGATAATTCTTCTAAAAACACAATTAAACATGGAAATTCATTTAATAATCATCTAAAATGCGAATTTCAAATCTTTGAACTTACTGAACTGGTCTAGAAGTTCAAATTTTCAGCTTTCTTCAGCATCTTTTGATTGTGCAGGTCTGATTAGCTCTGATATACAAGTCTAAGCACATGCAAAACACCTGCAAAACATCTTAAACACACTCCGATGCTAAAGTTAGCATTAATTTGATATCAAAACCAAAAATAAAAAATCAAATAGAGATTTTTACAATTCATTGGGGTTTACCATTCCCAATTCCCTTCTGATTTTGTAGTGTCTATCTTCTGCAAGAGGCTTAGTCAAAATGTCTACAATTTGATCTTCAGTAAGGATGTATTCCAATTTGATGTCTCCTTTCAAGACATGATCCCTTATGAAGTGATGCCTTACTTCAATATGCTTTGTCCTTGAATGCATGACATGATTCTTTGTGATGTTAATAGCATTTTGATTATCACACATTATTGGTATCACCTTTATCTCAATCTCAAGATCTTCAAGCTACTGCTTCATCCAAAGAACTTGAGCGCAACAACTGCCAGCTGCAACATACTCAGCTTCTGCAGTGGAGAGAGCCACATTGTTCTACTTCTTGCTAAACCATGAAACCAATGATCCTCCAAGGAATTGACATGTTCCACTTGTACTCTTTTTGTCAGTTTTGGATCCAGCAAAGTCAGCATCAGTATATCTTGTGAGTTCTTCTCTGTTGCCCTTTGGATACCAAAATCATATTTGTGATGTTCCAATTAGATATCTGAAGATCTATTTCACAGCCGTTGCATGGGATTCTTTGGAACATGATTGGAACCATGCACACATACAGACACTAAACATGATGTCAGGTCTACTAGCTGTTAGGTATAGCAAGGATCCAATCATTCTCCTATATTGAGTTAGGTCAAAAGGTTTTTCCTCCTTTATCCATATCAAGCTTTGTTACAGTAGCCATAGGAGTTCCCATTGACTTGGCTTTTTCCATGCCAAACTTTTTCAGTAACTCTTTAAGATATTTTGATTGGTTGAGGAAGATGCCATCATCATATTACTTAATTTGCAATCCAATGAAGAAGTTGAGCTCACCCATCATTGGCATTTCAAATTCACCATACATTAGCTTAGAAAAATTCTTGCAAAGAGATTCATTAATAGCACCAAATATAATAACATCAACATAAATTTGAACAATAAGTAAGTCTTTATTTTCTTTCTTTGTGAACAGAGTTGTATCTACTTTTCCTCAATTAAATCCTTTTTCAGTTAGAAAATTGCTTAGCCTTTATACCATGCTCAAGGAGCTTGTTTTAAGCCATAAAGAGCTTTTTTCAGTTTATAAACATGGTTTGATTTTGTTGATTCCTCAAAGCCTAGAGGTTGATCAACATAAACCTCCTCCATGATATATAGATTCAGAAAAGCACATTTTAGATCCATTTGATATAACATTATGTTTTTCATGCATACATAGGCTAATAGGATTCTAATTGCTTCCAATCTTGCAACTCGAGTAAAAGTTTCCTTAAAATCAATACCTTCTTCTTGATTATATCCTTTGGCAACTAATATTGTTTTATTTCTAAAGATTGTTCCTGATTCATTAAGTTTATTTCCAAAAACCCATTTAGTACCAATAATAGGGTGATTTTTAGGTCTAGGCACTAAATCCCAAACTTGATTTCATTCAAACTAATTTAGTTCATCTTGCATAGCTAGAATTCAATACTCATCAGTTAAGGCTTCTTCATCACACTTAGGTTCAATTTAGGAAATAAAAGCATAATTGATCATTTAATCCTTAAGTTGTTATTTGGTTTTAACTTTCTCCTGAACATCCCCAATAACTTGATCTACTGGATGATTCCTTTGATATTTCCAAGCTCTAGGGAGTTCTTGAGACATTTCCTCATTGTTCTCATACTCAAGATCTTTCTCCTTAATATCTTCCTCTATGTTAGTAGATTCAGATATTTTTGGAGGTTCAATTTTATTTTCTTCAAACAAATTTAAGTTAATAAAGTTGGAGAGAAGATCATCTCCATCAATGACATGCTTGGAAATTGTTTCATTTTCAATAAACACAACATGCACATATTCTTCTACTGATCTAGTCTTTTTTATTAGAAATTCTATATGCTTTACTCCTACTAGAATAGCCAAGAAATATACCTTCATCAGATTTAGTGTCAAACTTACCCAGATACTCCTTTCCATTATTATGAATGAAACATTTACAATCAAATACATCCAGATGTGAAAGGTTTGGCTTCCTCCCTTTGTATAACTCATAAGGAGTCTTCCCCATAATTGGTCTGATGTAGGCTCTATTAATTATATAACTTGCTATGTTTACTGCATCAGCCCAGAATACTTGAGAGAGTTCCTTTTCATTAAACATTGCTCTTACCATTTCTCCAATTGTTATGTTATTCCTTTCCACCACTCTATTTTGCTGAGGAGTCCTTGGTGCTAAAAAGTTGTGATCAATTCCATGTTCATCACAGTACTCCAGAAAACTTGAATTTTCAAATTTTCCTCCATGATTAGACCTAATAGACACAATAGAAATACCTTTCTCATTTTGCACTTGCTTAGCCAAGGTTACAAATGCATCAAATGTTTCACTTTTGGAAGAAAGAAACAAAGTCCAAGTAAAGCTAGAGTAATCATCTACAATCACAAGAACATACAGGTTTCAACTAATGCTTTTTACTCGACCTATCAAATCTGTATGTAATAGTTGCAGTGGTCTAGATGTGGTGACTACATTTGTAGAATTGAAAGATGATTTGGTTTGTTTTCCTTTGAGGCATGCATCACATTTTTTGTCTTTTTCAAAAGAGATTTTTGGTAAACCAATGACTAAATCATTCTTAATAAGTTTTGATAGCTAGTTTATTTTAACATGTGCCAGTCTTCTATACCATAACCAACTATCATTATCTTGACTAATTAAACAGATAGAATCTAAGGATGAAAGTTCATTAAGATCAATGGTATAGCAATTACCATCCCTTTGAGCCTTGAGGATTACTTTATGATCTTTTTTTTCGGATGACCAGGTAGAACTTTGAGTCAAACAGTACCCAGTTCTCTTTATTACATATCTGACTCACACTTAGCAGGTTGTAGTTGAGGCCAATTACAAACAGCACATCTTCTATAGATATTTCAGGATTCTTGCCCACAATGTCAATGCCAACTATTTTATCATATTGGTCACCTCCAAATGTCACCTTTCCTCCTTTCTTGTCTCTAAGGGTGATGAACTTCTCCTTATCACCAGTTATATGGTTTAAGCAAGCATTGTCCATATACCATTTGTACTTTTTCTTACTTAAGACAAATATGCAAAACAAGGTTCAAATTTTATTTTAGGTACCCATATTTGCTTGGGTCCTTTTCTGTCAGTGGCATTTTCCCTAAATATAAATGTACCTTTGTTACCCATTTTACCTTCCTATCAAGTCCATTTTTCTTCAACAAACATGAACTGGAAATGTGTCCCTTTTTGTTACAGAAGTGACAGGTGGTAAAGGGACTGCTAGATTGTAATGCAGGAAGAAAGCAATGCAGATAATACTTTTATTTCACATATTTTGGTTGGACATAGGATTCAATGCGTTTTGGAATGTGATTTTGCTTTTCATGTCCATTAGTGTGTACAAAATGCCTCATATACAGATTTTGATTTTTCTTTTTAATCTTTTCTTTAACTGCACAAGGATCATAGCCAAGTCCAGCTTTTTCTTGTGCAATTCTCTAACTTCCCATTAAAGCAAACAACATATATTTTTCCTTCGTAAGTCTAGCCATGCTCTTCAATAGATATTCATTAGTCTGATTTAGTTTAATACGTGATGTACAGCAAGCAGATTCAGCTTTGTACAGAGATGCAGTGTCAGAGATTTTGCAATTAGATTCGAACTTACTAGTCTTTTTCTTAGCCTGTTTTATTTCTTTAGCAGTCTTAATGAACTCATCATGCAGATCATGAAATGTATCAAGCAATTCAGAATAGGGAGGTTCAGATTCATATACCTCATCTTCATAATCACTGTTGAATGAGTTTGGAGTCTCTTCAGATGCCAGTGCCATCAAGTAGATGTTGGCAATTTCTTCTTCATCATCATCTTCCTCATCTGAGTTGTTGCCCCAGATAGATGAGATGTATGCCCTCTTCTTTTTGCCCTTGTTAGCAGCTTTTTTTTCCTTTCTTGCTTCTTTAGGAATTGTGGACAATCCCAATTGATGTACCGTTGCTTTTTGCATTCATAGATGTGATAGACTCTTTTCCTTCTTTCTTGTTGTCTCCAACTGCTCCTTTCTTGAAGAATCTTTTATTACTTTTTTTTGTAATAGAACCTCCCGAATTTTCTGACCATCATAGCCAGAGTTTCTTTATCTAGTTCATCATCATCATCATATTCTTCTTTTTCTTCTATGGTTTTTAAAGCAAGGCCCTTCTTTTTCCTATTTTGACCTGCTTCCTTGAGAACCTTCATTTTTCCTTCATACTCTTCAAGGCTACTGAAGAGTGCTGTAACAGAAGCCATTGACTCTCCTCTGGCTTCCTCTATTGCTATTGCTTTTGCTTGCCAATCCAGAGGAAGAGCTCTAAGGATTTTTCTAACTTTCTCTGGCTGAGTGTAATCCTTGCTGAGACTCTTTAGTTGATTCACAATGAGAGTGAATCTCTTTTGTCGTTCTTTGATACTTTCACCTTCCACCATTCTGAAACATTCATACTCACCAATGCAGGAGTTTAATTTGTTCTCCCTTACTCCAATGGTTCCTTCATGAGCGATTTCTAGAGTGTCCCACATACCCTTGGCTGTGGAACATTGTGATACTCTGTAGAACTCGTCCTGGTTTAATGCACTGACCAGACAGTGTTTTGCCTTAAAGTTCAGCAGGACTCTTCTCTTATCTTCCTCATTCCACTCGTCTTCTAGCTTTTCCTTGTATTTCCCATCATCCTGCAACTTCATTGGGACAAAATCTCCCTTTTGGATGACAGACCAGATGTCCAGATCAATTGACTGGAGATAGATTTGTGTTCTCATCTTCTAGTATCCATAGTGTTCTCCACTGAAGCCAAGTGGCCTATCTGTGTTGTTTCTCTCAGGTAGAATACTCTCTTCAAAGCCAGCCATTGAATTTCTCATATTGTTAGATCCTTTATTCGGGAGTCTGGGCTTTGATACCACTTGTTAGATATGCTAGCTTCCTAAGAAAGGGGTTAATTGAGACAATTAAAATTTTCTACAAAAGTGTAAGAGAGTAGTGAAAGCAAGAGTGACAGTAAAAGCAGAGTATAAAAAGTAACCAAGTGAATAAGAAGATAAGGGAAGAGAAGACATAAATATTTATCCTAGTTCGGTCTCTTTCTCTTGACCTACGTTCAGCCCTCAAGCTGCCACTTGAGATTTTCCACTATCTTGTAAGAATTTAGTAGGCTTCTTGCAATGCCTCAGTACAACTTGATGCTCTATTCCAAGAGCTTGCAATCTCACTCTCTGCACTCTAGCTAAGTGCTTCCCAAATCCCTTGTGAAATTCCCTCATAATAAAATCTTTCTTCCAGATGAAGATAAGATTGATTACAATAAATGAACTCTCTAATTTAGAGAGTATATGAAAGTTGAAATTCAAGGTATGAAGAATGTGAGAGCAGAAGACTTTGTCTGAAGAATTTTGCAGAGTTTCTATATATACAATGTAAAATCATTATCCACATCTTTAAATGAAGTTCTATTTATAGATTTATGTCTTAACTATACGTTAGAGACAAGATCCAGCCGTTAGAGACGTTATCCAATGGTTACTCAAAAAAACTATCATAACAACTTGCAAACTATCTTTCCAAAGTTCGAATTTTCAAAATCAAAGTTCGTCTGTCAGAGCACTAACTTAGAACTTTTTCTAAACTTTATTTTCAGATGAACTTTGACATATCTTCAAACGAATTTTTCATTTTTCATAGTTTGTATTTTACCCAAAATTTGAATTTTCAAAAATGAAATTCGTCTGTTAGAGGGACCTCTTTTTTTACTAACATATTTTCACCCTGAAGTTCGAATTTTAGATACATAAATTCAAATTTTCAATGTAACAAATCAAGTTTAATACTTCAAAATTCATCTGATAGTGAGTATTTTTCAAATACTTCATGAGTTATCTTAAAAACACACTTTTAACACATTCTCTTGCAATATCGAAGTCTTTTACTCATTTTAATTCAATAAGAAATCCTATATCTAATCTTATACTTGTTTTTCTTGGATTTCTTCATTTTAGATCCTTTGTACACCTTTGATATCTTCCTTCCAAGCTCTAGTTGGTTTGGAATTATCAAAACACTTAATTCAATAATGTATGTGTTTGGGGTATGATTTCTATTTATATAAGGTTTGCATCCGCACTTGGTTATATTTTTATCGATAAATCCTTGACTTGCTTTGATGACACCTGTGTATGATTTAGCTTTGGGTCCTTAATTACAATTTTAACATTTAATATATGTTATTGGTAAATGGCGGTGCTAGTTTATAGCTTTGAATCCTTAATCATAATTTTAAATTAATATACTTGCATTAATCATAATTTTGACATAATATATGCATATGGTTTTTATATGCAGTTTTAGATCCTTTACAGTATTTATAATATTGCAAAATTATTTTAAAGTTTGTCTTTGCTCAAACTCATAAAGAATTATATTAAACCAAATTTTAGAAATCAAATTAATAGTGGGAAAGTTTTGTTTTCATTCCTCAATTATATATATCTAATTTGATTAGCTAGTTAAATATATTTTCATTATGATAGAATTATTTATTGGATATAAACTTGTCTATATTGTAAAAGGTTGTTTATTGTGTGACTTTATTTTTGACAAATGCTAATAGATAAAGATATAAATAAATTATTATTCAGTACTATTTAATTTATTTGAGAAGTTGTTTGACACTTAACACATATAACATTTGATGGAAAATATTTGAGGTTGTCTAGTTTCATTAAAAATTATAAAGAAATTTTATCATTTTTACCATAAATTTTACATTGATAACTATTCCTACTTAGCTTAATTTACTACTTCTCTAATACATGGAAAAGGAAAGTTTATTTTTTTTATAGAAAACCATGTAGAACTCGTTTCACGAACCTTCAATCGAATTGGGAAACGTAGGGATCGTGCTAGGATCAAAGAGAACCAAACAAAACAGCAACGAAACACCAAGAACATGTTAAACAAATAGAAAAGAGAAACAAAGAAGAATGCAAAAAGAAGAAGAATAGAAGTTGTTGGTCAAGAAGCAAGATCCTAAGAAAACTTCTTTCTTGGAACCTTAACTAAAAACACCACAAAGAGAAGACCACTTTCTTTGATATACCATGGAGTCTCTTAAACTCACAAAGAGAATAAGAAAATTCACAAAGTTTTAGTGAAAAATGTATTATTCATTGATATGAAATTTTCAAGTACAAAAGTGACATTTTTATAGAAAAAGAAAGCAAAAACCCTATGCATAATTTGTTAAAAATAATTCAGATCCTAAATCTCTTAGAATGGCATCACCTCACACAAAAATAAGACTAGATATATGCTAAAAAGTGGTTCCCAAAAATAGGAAATAAAATCTGATCTAAAAAGATCCTCAATCAACATCTAATTTGTTTTTTCAAGAAAAGTCTAGAATTTTCTTCTTAAATAAATAAGGAAACTAATTGACCATAGGTCTTATTTCTTTATTAAAAATAAAAAAATTAAATTAAAAATCAATCCCAAAAAGATGCCTCCTTTAAAAGTCACATGAGAAGCACATATTATTTTAGGTGAGTTCTTACAATTGGGCTCCTCTTGATGGGCTTAGATCTGGATGTTGTATGTAAGAGAGGATGACCATGCCTTTAATTTTATTTTGGGTTGTAACATGTCCTGAGAAGATAAGTTCTTGCTTAATTAGTCCTTGAATCAATCCATTAAGAGCTTGCTTCATTACTTTAGCCCTTACACTAGTCACAAGCCCACTAATTCCTTGCAATGGATCTTGCTTGTTCCAAATTTGGGCTATTTGTTCAGTCACTTGGTCATGCCTTCCATGTCCACCAAGCTCTTGAAACTTCTCCCCTTTAACAAGGCTAGCTCATGCTCCATCATTTTTGTTACATAGATTATGCTCATTTTGATTAATATTGTTGATTAAATTCTTATGACCATGACTTTATCTCATTTGGTATTATTTTGTTCTAATATAATGGCATATTAAGTAGTCTCTTTTCATGTTAATTTCTCATGATTAGGATTATGAAAGTGGAAAAAATTGAGTTTAATCGAATTGATTAAGGTCTTTATAAGAAGATATAGAATTATTATTTCGATTATTGGTTAAGTGAATACATTTGAATTTTTAGTATTGTGAAACTTTTATATTTATTTACTTTCACAAATAAATTATTATTTTATTGCTTATAATAATTTTAATTTTATAAATGATGAGTATTAAGCTATCATACATTATCTGACTCATACCATTGTTTGTGAGTTTTGTAATATTTTCATAATTGATAGAAGTTTTAGTATCTAATTGATTTATTTAAGAAATATAAATTACTCGACATGTTGACATATGTCATTTAAAGGTTCCATGCACCTCAATAGTATAAAATTGCATTAGTACCAAATCTAGTAGTACAAAAATAATTGAATGTTATTTCAAAAGAGTCAATATAATGTTACTAAGGGGAACAAAAATTGTAAATTGACAATGCATTATGTTCCTCTAAGTCTCATAGAAACTTATTAAATTGCAAAGATATTCGCAGAAATGGAAATCATATTGAGAGAACAAATGAAGAAAATGCTGGGTATCTTTATATTATAAGGATTATTTCGAATGAAAAATGTGTATAGAAAATATTATTAGCAATTTCCTCCTATTTGTACTGTACATAAATTAATACAATTGAATCACACGTCATTATAGACAAGAAGTTTACAAATCATAATATATTTGGTATGATCGGTTGAACTATTTTGGATCAATTATGATTTGAAAATTAATTATAAATTTGTGTGAACTTGGATTAAAGAGCCAGTAGATTCTTCAATCTAATAGTTTTTCATGTACCTCTTATTGTCAAGGGAAATTGATTATTTGATCATCACCAACAAAAATTGGGAGTACACTAATAATCTTTGTGGAATGTATATAAGGTGATATTTGCGTGTCAATCCACCCATCATGTGGACCATTTAGATATTTTCTAATTTTAATTGATGCATTAACTAGGTGGTTACATGTTTGTTTATTGTCAATTTGCAACTAGATGTTTGTGAGATTGCTTACTCACTTAATTTGATTTTTAAAAGCACATTTTTCTGAATATTCAATTAAGAAAATATGTCTTGAGAACGTTTGTGAGTTTACATCTCAAGCTTTTAATAATTAATGTACCTCTATTGCGATTGTGGTTGAATATCATATAGCATATGTTTATACACAAAATGGACTTGCAAAATTATTTATCAAATGTTTAAAATTCATTACAAGAGTATTACTTATGAGATTAAAACACTTAATCTCCACTTTGGGCATGCAATTCTACATGTTACAATATTGATTCACATCATACCAACAAACTATCATAAATACTTTCCTTTTACAAATGGTTTTTTTATTAGGAACCTAATATTTGCCATCTAAGAATTTTTGGGTGTGCAATTTATGTTCTAATTGCTCCACCACAATGCACTAAGATGGAACCTTAAAGAAGGTTGGAAATATATGTTAGATATGAATATCTCTTAAGAATGAAATATTTTGATCAATGTATTAAATCAACTAAGAACCGGCCCCTGGTCCTATCCGATCATAGATGAAGATCGGAGCTCTTCAGAACCGGTGTGAATAAGAGCAAAATCGGTCAAACTGGTTAAGAACCAGCCAAAACCCGGTACAAAACCGGTTTGGCCTCTTTTTCTAATTTTTTTAAATTTTTTTATTTTTAAGATAAAATAACATTATTTTTAGTACTAAATAGCATTATTTTTTGTATAAATTTTTTAGTACTTATAATATGGTATAAGTATTATTATGATACATAATTATACATAATGATAAATTTACTTAGCAAATAATATAAAAATAGAATATCAATTGACTATTTTGAATTCAAAATATAATTATAGATGAATATTAATTTGTTTAGATTTTAATATTTGGTTGTGAACTTTTTAATAACATTTTTAATTTTCTATATATTATTAAATTTATTTTTTATCCTAGATTGAATATTAATTTTATGATCATGGATAAATATCTTTAATATTTTTTATCTACATTATTTAAAATATATTAATTTATTCGCAACCGGTCCAACCCTGGTCTAACCATTGAACCTTGAACCGTTGCTTCATCCAGTTCAATGGTTAGTCCAGTTTTTAATACCCTGATTTTGATAAATCAATGAGAGATTGATCTATAACACAATTTGCATATTGTTATTTTGACAAATAAGTTTTTCCAACATTGGGGGGAGAGAATAAGCAGTTGAAGAATGAAAGTAGTTGGAATGAATTATCATTGTTTCATCTTGATCTTTGTACAAAACAACGTGAACAAGAATTTCAAAAAATAATTCAATTGCAAAGTGTTAAATATGCTGGCTTCCCAAGAGGGGGGTGAATTGAGAAGATTAAAATTTTCTGCAAAAGTCAAGAGTGTGGTGAAGACAAAAGAGACAGTAAAATAGAGTATAAAGGAATAGCAATGTAAAAGCAGTAAAGGAGAAGGGAAGACATAGATGTTTATCCTGGTTCGGTCTCTTTATCTTGACCTACGTCAAGTCCCCAAGTAACTACTTGAGATTATCCACTATCTTGCAAGAATTCAATAGACTTCTTGCAATTGCCTCAGTACAATTTTGATGCTCTATTCTTAGAGCTTACAACCTCTCTCTTTGCACTCTAGCTAAGTGCTTTCCAAATCTCTTATGATATCCTTTCACAAGAAAATCTTTCTTCCAGATGAAGATAAGATTGATTACAAAGAATGAACTCTCTAATTTAGAGTGTATATAAAAGTTGAAGTGCAGAAGAATGAAGTATGAGAGTAAGAGACTTTGAGTTGAGAATTTGACAGAGTTTCAGTATATACAATGTAAAATCGTCACTCACAACTTCAAAATGAAGTTCTATTTATAAATTTAGGTCTTAACTATACGTTAGAGACAAGATCTATCCATTAGAGACGTTACCCAAAGGTTATTCTGAAAAACTATCCTTTCACTAACCGCATTTAATGCTTCTGACACTCAAAGTTTGAATTTTTGTTGGTCAACAGAAAAATTTCGTAGATACCGAAAGTTAAAGACTTTAACGTTGAACTTCAAAGTTCGTCTGTTATGAAGTAAAGTTCAAATTTTCATCTTTGAAGAATGTTTCTTTGTTGGAACATACGAATTTTCAAGTTAAAGTTCTTTTGATAAGTGTGAACACTTGTCCCATATTGCTACAGTGCCTTCGAAGTTTGAATTTTGGTACCCAAAATTCGTTTGTCAGTAGGCAGCTCAATAAGACACAATAGTTTATCTTTTCAAAATTCAAATTTTCAAGATTCAAAGTTCATTTGTCAGAGGGAGCTCTTATCAGACTTATTTCAAAGTTCAAATTTCTGAAAACTAACATTCGCATGTCAACAGATTATCATAACAAATTTGCAAGCTTTGTTTTTAAAATTCAAATTTTCAAAATCAAAGTTCTTCTATCAGTGAGCTAATTTTGAACTCTTTTTAAACTTCACTTTCAGATGAGCTTTGACATATCCTCAGATGAATTTTTCATTTTTATGAATTATGTTTTATCATAAATTCAAATTTTCAAAACATAAAATTCATCTGTCAGAGAAGTATCTTATCAGACTCATTCCAGAGTTTGAATTTCTGCATTTAAAGTTCGTCTGTCAGAAGAATCTCTTTTATGACTAACTTTTTTTCAATTTGAAATTTGAATTTCAAAAGCCAAAGTTCAAATTTTCAAAGCAGTAGATCAGCTTTAACACTTTAAAGTTTGTTTATTAGTGGGTGTTTTTCAAGTATTCCATGAATTAACATGGAATCAGATTTCTAAAAACATTCTTTTGCCAATTCAAAGTTTTTTACACAAATTAAACATAGTAAGAAATTCTATATCTAATCTTGTGCTGATTTAACTTGGATTTCTTCATTTGAAATCTTTCATGCACATTTGATATCTTTTTTTCCAAGCTCTAGAAGGTTAGTTTGGAATTATAAAAACACTTGATTCAACACAAAGTTTAGCAAATCAATTGCCAGGTGCATTTATTAACCCAAAAGGAGTGACTAAATCACATATATCAGTTGCTAATACTCCAGCAAAATTGATGACCATGTTGGACAATCAAAGTCTAAAGCATGTAGAAAGCGTGGTAGGACCATTAGTTTTAAAAATAAGAATGTTTTAAAAAGAAAAGGAGGTAAAAATCAAGATGACTTAATTGAGAATAGGTATTCCCAGAAGAGTGCCTAGAGGTAACTCCAAAAGAATCCTCAGACATAATTAAAGTTTTTACTTCAAAAGAAACTTAAGTATATGAGATTTGTGAAAATAATAAGATCTCAATAAATTATGTCATGAATATAATATCATGGAATTGAAATGAAGTCATCATTGATGATAATTTTTTGCATATAATGTAGTGTGCGATGTAATATATGAAAATGAAGATTATAAACCAAATTCTATTAAAGATTATAGAAAAAGAGATGATTGGCCAAAATAAAAAGATGCAATTGAGGTAAAACTAAATGTTCTTGCTAAGCGAAAGGTTTTTAGACCTGTAGTCCGCACACCTGAAGTTGTGAAGCTAGTTAGATATAAATGGGCCTTTGTGCGAAAATGAAATAATGATGAAATAGTGAAATATAAAGCACAACTTATTGCACAAGAGTTTTTGCAAAAATCTGACATTAATTATGAAAAGGCATAATTAGCCATAGTGGATGCTGATGTGTCCATTTTATAAATATAAAATACCCACATTTAGGCTCTAAATTGTATCTAAATATATTTACATTGATATATTTTAGCATAATTTGACATATTTTTGTGTTTCATGGCGTTATAGGCTTATTTGGAAGCATTCAGAGCAAAAACGTTACAAATCGTTCATGCTAAAATATTTTGACACCCTTCGGTATTTTGGTCATAACTCTCACATATAAACTCTGATTGAGGTAATTTAAGATGTGTTGGAAATCTAATACATAGAGCTACAACTTTCATGTTTTAAGTTTTCCAAAATTCCAACGTTATCATGGTAAAACTCAAACTCAAAATGTCAATATGAGCTAATAACATTATAAAGTTGAACGAAGCACATTTCCGTGCAATAGAGGCACTCGGCACCGGGTCAAACCCATCTAGCACCAGGTCAACACGAATTTTCACGTTTTCCAGCATTTTAGAAGCACCCGGTGCCGTATTAATTGATTTTATGGTCAACCGGCGCTGGGTCATGCAAAAGAGGTCCATAAAACACGTTTTTGACGTGTTTTCATGAATTTTGGGCTTTCATGAGCTTCTAAATTTTTTCTATATAAGGAGACACGATAGAAACACAACGGAGATTTAGAAACACACTCAGAAGTCAGAGAATATGGTTCTAAATACATCTGGGAGCAACTAGGAGCATTTTATAGAGAAAGAGCAAGGAGATTCGGGGAGTATTAGCGATAGATTCATTCTTCTCTAATATAACTCTATTTTCTTATTATTTTCACTATGATTTAGGATTTTATTTGTGATTTAATTTCTATTTCCATGAGTAGCTAAATTTCCCAGTCCAGGTAGGGATGTAGCCTGACTAGGATGTATTGAATTCGTTTCTCTAGTTAAGACTCTTTGATTTGTTCTTTAAGTTATATTTAATTTGTATTTTTATTATATTTATTTCTTTTATTCGTTTATGTGGATTTTATGCTTGATCACCATAGAATCTAATTAATGGGTAAACTTGATGAACTAAGAAGTAAAGAGTGAACCTAGATTTAGAGAGATAAACATGAATAACTAATCTAGAAATAGAATTAGAAATTCATGGTGATATATATTGTAGTTTTCAAAGTTTAATTAGAAAATTTAGTTGCGCGAGAGCGAATTGAATCATAATTAAATAAGAACTAATTGACCAAGAGGTAATTATGACGCTTTAGAAACAACAACCACTATAATTATGCAGAGTCTAACTAAGAAATAAAATCTAATTATCTCATAAGGTGAATCTCGATCCCTTGACGCTTCTAGAACTGAATCAAACTCAAACTTCATTTTGTTTTCTATTTCTTTCCTTTTAAATTTGAATTCTCAATTTGATTATCACTTGTTTTTGGAATTAAAAGTTTGGACTAATAAATCTACTACCTTCCTTGGGTTCGACCTTTGGAATACTCGGAAGACTTTTTATTACTACAATCGATCATGTATACTTGCAGGATCCCAATCAGATGCGACTACTTTTTGTTATCTAATAAGTTTGGTAATATGGGAAGAACTCGTTTTGTATCTAATGGATATTGTTATAACCTATTTATATGGCTTATTGGATAATGACATCTATATGAAACTCCCTGAATGATTTAACTTGTTTGAAACAAGCAATTAAAGTTCATGAGTAGACTACTCAATCAAATCGAATAAATCTCTTTATAGATTAAAGCAATCTAGACTCATGTAGTGTAATTGTCTTAGTGAATATTTATTGAATGAAGGGTATTAAAATGACCCCTATTTGTCCATATATCTTCATGCGAAGATTTAGAAATGTGTTTGTTATAATTACAATTTATGTTAACGATTTAAATATTACTGGGACCTTTGAAAGGTTCCTAAAAGCTATGGATTACTTAAAGAGAGAATTTGAAATGAAAGATTTAGGAAGAACTAAATTTTGCCTCGGTTTACTGGTTGAGTATCTAAAGAATGAGATTTTGATGTATCAAGAGACTTGTATAACAAAGGTGTATTGTTAAAACAAAATAGGGATACATTAAAGGAGATAAAATAAAACATATTTCACCAAAATTCTTCTTCACCCATAATCTTCAAAAGAATGGTGATATAGACATTCAACATATCCGTTCATGTAACAACCTACCAGACTTATTTACCTAGGCGCTTCCTCCTACATTATTTGAAAAGCTCGTGTATAATATTGGGTTTGTCGACTCAAGGATCTTAATTAATATGTGCACTGTACTCTTTTTTCCTTAACCATGGTTTTCCCCATTGTGTTTTCCTGGTAAGGTTTTTAACGAGGCAATATTTGATGGCGTATACAAGGAATGATGTAGTATTTTTCTTCACTAGATTTTTGTTCCATCGGGTTTTTTCTAGTAAGTTTTTTAATGAGGCACATTCTTTGATAATGGACATCCAATGGGAGAGTGTTATAAATATTTGGATATCCATATAAAATATTTTATACTTAGAGTTGAGTCATATTTTCCATTTATCTTGTTTAATTAATTATTATCGTCTCTATGGTTAAGGCCCACTCTAGTGTTAGGGCTCATTATCTCTTGTATAAATACTCTCTTTGTGCCTGAATAATAAATACTTACTCTTAACTTCTCATATTTCCTTCTCTCTCAACTTCTCTCTATATTATTTACTTCATTTTTTCTATTCTTTATTTTATTTCATAACAATAACCGACAATCTCTTATTTAAGTTGGATATAGACTGAGAATTTGTTATGTATAAGGACAGTTTTGTTTCAAAATTTAAAAACAAAAAGTAAATAGAAGATGCCAAATGGACAACTTCAAAACTCTATTTAACTTTAAAACATTCTTTCTAAAAGTTTTGCAAATTTCGCTGAAATTGGATACATGGGCATTAATATAATTTTTTTTCTTCAAAGGGACCAACCATTGTACTTCCTCTAGTTCTATTTATAGGGGAAAAAAACTACTTCACCGATATTAAGAAAAGTAGTTTTAGTTAGTTAAAATTAATTAAGTTATCCCATATTTTAAGTTTCTTTGAAAAATTATCCCTACTTAATTTACTACTAATTTGAATCTTTAATGTATTAAACCTTTCTCTCATATAATTAATGAAGGGTAATTTTTAGAAAAGGAAAATTTAATACACCATTAACTCTTTTTTTTTCACATATTTAGAACTACCAAAAGGAAGAAATTTTCCTTTATAAATAGGACTATAGGGAGTAATTTGTAAGTAGTGGTGGAGCTAGGATCTAGAGGCTAGGGGGTGCAGTATATTTTTAAAAAATAGTATTTAAATAATTAAAAAAATAATTACATGTTTTACTATTATTTTTTACGTGATTTTATACTTTAAAATTATTTAATAATCAACTCATTATTAATACTATTAAAAACATTTTTTTAGATTTTTGCAAGTAATTAGATTTAGGTTAGTGTTTTTTAAGAAAAAAAGTGATTTCATTTTATAAATAAAAGGTAAATAATTATTTTTTTAAAAAAAATATGTGTTTAGACTTAATATCAATTTTTATAGATCTAAAATGTGTACACAGATATGGATCAAAATTTGAGAGGGATCAAAATTTAAATGGCAGGAGGTGCAAATTATTAAAACTTATATCCATTAATTGTAATTTTTTCCAAATGAGGGTGTACATATCACGCCCCCGTAGCTCTGCTTATGCTTGTAAGTCAATGTATTGTATTATATATGTAATGTGTGTATTATATATATATATATATATATATGGACTATATGTGAAAATTGGACCAAAAGCAAAATAAATTTATTATGGGAAGAAACGCGGAGCTTCACTTGTGTCAGCAATTGGCCTACATTTACCAGTTTCAAATCAATTATTGAGGAAATAAATAAATAAATAAAAGATTTAGAATAAAGTATACTGCCAGTGGATGGTTTAAAATTCGCAAAGCTTCTTTTGTCCAATAAATAAAGGACATGTAGACAATGTGTAAAGGTACGTAACAGAAAATCACAATCAGAAAAAAAAAATCAGAAAAGAAAAGGCTGTAGCTTCCCATTAATTTTGTACCCTAAAATATTTTTGTCAGGGCCTTGTTTTCGTGGCAATATGTAATGTTGATAATTTTTAAATAGTGTAATTTGCTATTAATATGATATTATATATTCATGTATGTAAAAGTAGGATAATTGGAATGGGAGAAGAAACGGACCGCTTTGAATTCATATTTTTTTTATTTTATAAGTAATATAAGAATTTTTAATTGAAAGTATAAAAGGAATTTTATATATATCAAAATTAATTATAAGAGAGAGCATAGAGTTTTTCCCCACTGTTACAAACATTGGTTGAAATGTGATAACCAACGAACAAAAATAAAATAGACAAATTCCATGTTTATTAAATAATCAATTTGAAATAAAAATATATGGGTTGTAAACACAGTATTTGTTCAGCCCATACATCAATAATATTTTAGAAGATTATCCCTTAAGAGATGAAAGAGGTTAAATTTAAAATTTTAGAATAAAATTTGAAAATTATCGCTTAATTAAAATATATAAAATAAAGAAGACAAAAATAACCTTTTAGTTCTTTAACTTTGTTATAGGTTTCAATTTAGTCTTTTAACTTTTTTAATTTCCTTTTTAATCCTTTATCTTTTAAAATTTAAAAAAAAAATTTCTCATTTTTAACACCATTAACTTATTTAACTGAAAATAATAACATGTGATTTTTAAAACCAACTCATCATGATTATTATCTATTCATTAATCTTACTTATAAAATATATTTATAAATTACGGCTTAGAAGAAATTAAACCAGCTATTTAATAAAACCTAAATTCATTAATTACCAATAAAAAAAATTTCCACCTATATCTTTTTTCCCTAGTTTAAGAAACTACAGCCTAGTCACCTACATCTTTTTCAAAATTCGATTCCCATTTCTTTTCCGAGATTTAAGAAACTATGGTTCATGCTGAAGAAAGTGGCTAACTATCATTGTTTGGAGTGGCTTTTGATTGATAATAGCAAAGTGGGTGCAACTCAGTTTTTAACTTGTGTTTCTAATTCCATAAAAAAGGTATTTCTTCTATTACCTAATTAATTGATACCTTGAAGCAAGTTTGAAGCGGAGCAAGCGGAGAAGAAGAGTTTAATAAGAGATTAATGAATTGGCCGAAGAAAAATAATGAATTGGCGGGAAGAAAAAAATATGTGTCAGCATACTCTATTAAATAATCGATGGTGTTAAAGTTTAGAAAAATTTTGGCCATATTTTATATGTTGAAGGATTAAAAAAAAACTTATAACGTTAAAGGACGAAATGGAACCTGATACAAAGTTAAGATATTTTTACCAATAAAGAAACAAAAATAAAAGGAAAGGAAATTTAGGAATTATCTTTTAAAATCTTGCTAATTTTCTAATCTGCAAAATTTACGAAAGAAAAAAGATAAAGTAAAATGGTAAAGGAATTAGTTTTTTAAGAGGGTGGAAAAATAGAAAAAACTTAATAATAATAACAAAAATAAATATCTATCTCTGAAGAGTTTTTTAAAAAAAATGGGATTTAATAAAGATTAGGAGATTGATATATTATCATAAAAGATACTTATCTCTAAGATTTTAAAATATTTTAAATTAAAAAATGAATGGTTTGCTTCTCTATAAATAAAAAAAATTGAGAGCCGTGATCAATAAAAACGTAGAGAGCTTTAGGTATCAAAAGAAGCCTAGAAATCAAGCGAGTCTAACGCACTAAAAGGTTAGAGAGGGAGGTGATGGAAGAGTTGAAGTCAAGAGAGATTGAGAAAAGCAGGAGAACAAAATTCGCGATTTATCTAACTTGGTTCAAGAAAGGTAACTCTACGTTGCTCTGAGCCAATGCTGAGAGGATTAGCATGCTTAGTTTATTGTATACACCTTGCTTTGTGATAGGATCAATCGGTTCTCACGATCAAAAGGTTAATGACACTTTTGTGCCAGCAGTATGATAGCGACGCTAATACTTGATTTCTCCCTGGCTTATTTGCAATAGTTATGTTCCAAATATATCAATAATCTGGGTATGATTTGAACGTTTTGATGTATTACATAAAAATGCTCTCAATTGCGTATCTAATATTCTTTCTCTTTCTACTATTCTCTATAGTTTTCCATATGTTCGTGAACATTTTACTCATGTCTTTTAAAATCCCAAATAATTTGAAATTAATATTAGTAATATTTTTTAAAAGAAAATCTCTCGTATCCTTCTTTAAAAATTCTTCCTTTCTAATTGTTTTAGTTGTTTGCTATGAAAAACACCAATTGTCTTTGTGTGCATTTAAAGCGTTGTTCAAATGGCTACTAGTGAAACTAATTTTCACTATAGATACCCAAACTATTTTTGGAAGCAACACATAACAACAATATTTCAAAAAAGTAATTTTCATGTTTTAAATCTAAAATTGTTCCAAAAATAATAAATATGATTTTTTAAATAAGATAAAAATAAAGCCTTTCCTAAAAAATATATGTATAATTGTATATTAATAAAGTATAACTCATTCTTTTTACAAAATTAAAAGACATCACCCAATCATAAAATTCTAATTCAAAAAGACATCAACCAATAAACACACATTTCTAATTCGGATTACATGGACTTTGATCCCTCATTAGGGTATGTAAGTCCTAAAATTTCATCCTAGGTCAAGTCTGCTCCATAAAAATAATATTATTCTTTGCATCTAATTTTTCTTTGGGTTTAATAATCAAATGTAATTAACAAGGATGATTAAAAATAATTTTTAAGGCCATGTTATAGTACAATAAATATATTTAGGGTAACCGTTCTCTCGAACGGGTGGTGTAAGGTGCCTAGCACCTTTTCTACATATAACCGACTTCTGAATTTAACTCTATTATTCATAGACCATTATTTTTTACATTTTTAGGCTATTTTTTTTATAAGTATCAAGGGTATCTCCCAACCAACAATCAAAGACTAATTCCTTTGAGGCGTAGGTATTACTAAACTAAGATTTGTCTCTCCTGACAAAATCTTTTCCTTACACACAATTAGAGATCCAATCCAAAATAGCATGATTAAGAGACCTAGCTATAATATACATGTTATTTGATAAAATATGTATGGGCATTTTGTGAAAATTATATGAAAACATTTTTTTAGACCAGGTAAAATAAAAAAAATTGAGTAAAAAAAACTAGTATATAGAAAAAATTAAAAAAAGTGCATGTATAGGGGAAAAAAACTAAAACCACGTTCATGAATATATATTGATTTTAAAATTTGATAAATTACGTATGGGCGTTTTGTGAAAATTAAATACAAAAAATTTTTGAGACCAGATAAAATAAAAAAATATTGAGTAAAAAAACTAGTATAAAGCAAAAAAAGAAAGTGTATAAGAGTAATTGACGTGGTAATTGACAATATATAAGAGTAATTGACATTTGACAATATAAGAATCCAACATATCTATTTTCCTTTTATAAGACTTGGATTTGAGATTTTGAGTGGTATCAAATCCATTTCATTAGATCCAAGGTGCACATTTGGAACTGGGGTTTGGTTTACATTCTCCATGCACATCTTATTTGGATCATCCAGATGAATGTGAACAATTCAGATTTTATTATTTTACTTTTTGCGTATTTTAAGCTAAAATATTAGTTTTTTTTTTATAAGTTGAAACTTATAAGATTGATTCTATTTTGTATTTTAAATTATTTAAGATAAAAAAAATTATTCAAATACAATTAAAAAATTAAAAAATCTAGTCCATTCAAATTTCATTTGGATGTCCACAAAACAAATGCATAAATCGTGCACATTGAGATCCAATTTAACCACCGCGCGTTTTACCATATCTCTTCTTTAAAGATTTTGTATAACAGTTTTGGAATGCCTTTTTCTTAATTTGGATCTTCTCCATTCATGCATTTCTACATTGAGAGATCGAGCAACACAAAAAATATGATTGTGTATAGGATCCATATATCATAGTTACACTAATTTGCTTTTTTCCTTTTCTTTATCTCTCTCTCCAAATGTACTCTCTGTATTCATTTTGTGAATATTAATGAGGATCTGGACCAACTTTTTATCTAACATTGAATATAACATTATCGACAATTTATGAGTATTAGAAATTTAGTCACTGCTATCTACACACCTTGTCGGCCAAAAATTGTAAAGCCAAAGCAAAGCAGAGGAAGAATTTTAACTTGAAGCCATCCTTCATGTGTTCCAATCGGAAAGTGTGGTCAGTTGCTCTTGTCATCATAAGCATGCTCTTAAGGAATGAGTGGCTCATTTCACACTCGTTAGAAAGTTGTCAAGTTATAAACAAAGATGAGACAATATAAAGAAAATGAAATACAAAGAGCCTTCACAGACTTCTTGCTTCATTTATTCTAATTTCTATGCTTAGTTTTCGTTTTTTATTAATATTGAGCATCTATTGAGTTTTGAATTAGTGTAATCCCATCAAGGAGAATCAAATCTTATTGAAATCATTTTTTTAAATCTTTCGTGTGACATGGTAAATTGAGGATTAGCTCGAGTGAAAAACTTTGTTAGAGTTTAAGATGAGCTTAAAACTTGTGTTTAAGGTTAACTCACGAAAATCTTTTTACCTGCACTGAGAATTGATTGAATAAAATTTCTTAAAACTTACTGGAAATGAACGTAAATTTTAATAGTGTTAAGCAAGGACAATTCGTAGTGTTGATTCTCTAATATTTGTTATTACTTAACTTACATTTAATCGGTCTAAAATTGCAGTCGATTCAAATTTATATATTTTTCTTTGTATTCTAAGTTTAAATAAAACATAATTGTTTGTGTGGACTCTAATTTTTCTGTTTTTTTAAAAAGCATAATTTTATCCCACCTATTCACCCTTTACAGTAGCTAGGTTGTAATTATTCTCTGTAATACTAAGATATGATTTGCTTACTTAATCTTGTTCCTAATGCTTGTAATTGTGCGGAAGCCATTAGATGATCTTAGTATAATCTAATTGAACTAGTAAAAAGATTTTTAGAACTCAACTAGCTATCCATTATTCATTAGGGACTATATATATCCTTTGAATCACTGAGATAGACATAATTGTAGAAACCAAAATTCCGCCTTCATAGCAACATTTAAGTGGTCACAATTTTAAGCTTAAAACAGAAGAAATATGCATCTCAATGATCAACATAATAACCTACAACAATTTGCACAATCTGGAAAGAATTTCCCACAAAGTTCAAACACTCACACAGAACATAAAATTCAGCTTAATAGCCCCCAACCCGGCCCAACGACGGAAACCAAAATTTACTTTAACTATATTCCAAAAAGTTCAAATGAACATTGAAACTATCACTTCAGAGTATTAGAAACTGGCTACAACAGTGGTTTTTTTTTTTTAAATCTCAGGCTTGCATGTTCATGCAATTGCATCGTCTACCAATGCAATAGTCAAAAACCAACTGCCAATTATCTGGCTCTAGTACTATCCCTTCACTTGACACTCAAAGCCCGTTTGGTTTTTAGTTGGTTAAAAATGAGTTTTGATATAATTAATTTTATAACGTAGTTGTGATAAAAATTGATTTTGGACCAACGTGTTTATTTTTGAATAATTTATTTGAAAATTGATTTTGACAAAACTCATAATTTTTCTCTAAATTTAGCTTAAACTCCATCCCATAATTAATTTAATTTACTTGGCTTAAAATTTAATCTGCATTTATTTAATTAAGAATATAATATATCTGATATAACATTTTTTTACATGTCATGATCTATGAAAATTAAAATTTTGAAAAAATATTTTAGTCAATAGATAGGAGGAATTTTATGGAAATTTTATTTTCCTAATTTTTTATTTTTTCTCATTTTTATTGGTCTATTTTTATCTGACTTTAAAATAAATACAGACAAGAATGGAGAAGGAGAACAGAAAAGTAAGTCCACTGCTGCTTATTCTTAAACCACGTTTTGGCTGAAAAATGATTATCCAACGGGAAATGAAAAAATGATCAAACATCATACAAAATAAAGCAAACCACATTTTGGGTCAAAACGTGGTTTCAGTAGTGAAACCAAACAGGCCCTTAATAGGATGCCACCCAAAACGTGGTTTCAGTAGTGAAACCAAACAGACCCTTAATAGGATGCCGACTCTAACCTTCGTAGAGTAAACAAAATAAGTAAGCTACATAAAGGATCAGTGCAAATGCTAATTACTCCTATAACCTCTTCTGTGACTTCCGTGGAAGTTGCACATATAGCAGAAAATTAAATTAATATATGATTTAATACACACAATGTTGAACTTCTTTGAATTAAGCCCAAGTGGATCTGAATTGGAGCCATCTCTAACTCTCCTCCTGTAAACCTTCATTGTCTTTTTGGGTCTAATAGATTTGATCTGCCTCCTCCTCCTATTGTTCACATCTGTGTTCCTTGTATTTGACTCCTGTTAAACTTCTTGTAGAAGATGATCAACATTCTTTCTGTTCATCCAATGAATCATCATATATCAAGTACCCTGCCATCCTTTTCACAGTGAATCCATTCCCAAAAACTGCAATCACATCCACTTCGTCATCTGAGTCCAGATTTGATATTATTTCCTTCCACTCTGCTTGTACCATGTCTCACTTTAAGTGCTGGTTGGATTTCTTTGTATAATTTATTATCATTAAGCCAATGAAAGAGTCAAATGTCATGTTGCCTGAAACACCTGAAGGGAAGTATACGCAGCAAATAGTCATCCCTTTCAAATCACCGCCATTAATTGGAGGCACTTTAAACCTTACAGAACCTCCTTCACCCTTGAATGTTAGCCAACAGGGATATTTGTCGCCAGGGAGATCACAATCATCACCATTCCTTCTAAGACTCAATACTTGCTTAATAAGAGAAGCACAACCTCCAATTCAACTATATAATATGCAAGCATTAGTGACATGGTTAGTCTGTCCAATTTGAATTATAAGATGCCCCAAGGAATTTTCTAGCCCTTAGATGTCCATAAAATTTGGAGCATACGAGGAATCGATCATTTTTGTGACCCCTCCACTTAATTGAGTTTGAGTCTCTAATCTACATTCCATCAAGACGCTTTGTGGCTTTGGAGGGTTACTGGGAATTGATAATGGACCACGGGATATCCCATAAAATTGAAGATGGCATGCTCGTAGCCTCGTACATGTTGGAATACAAGGTAGAGGATTATTTGTTGGGGACATCCAAGACTGAATGACCGAAGGAAACACATTACATGCTAATTCTTGGAAACCACAAAGTGATATGTATCCAATACTTTTTAATCTCACTAGACACTACAAGAAAACAAGGATTTTCTCAGGGACAAAATCCCTAAGAAAATCATTTCTTAGGGACATTTCTCACGGAAAATGTATTATGAGAATATTGCTTGCGAGAAAATAAATTATTGGAACTTTTATCAATTCGTGTAGGAGAATAGGTTAAAAGTTTAACATAACAAACCTTGGGTTTTATCTATATGCAGAAAAATTTTCGAAACTTACTTTATTGTTTTTCCACTAAGGGTATAATGATCACTTACTCAACTTTCTTTTTTATTACCAAAACAGAACACATTTACAAGTCAAGCACAGCAATAATATAGTAGGCTTACTCTATGTTTAGGAATAAATGGCGAGCATATTTATACAATTAACAAAACTGCACAAAAGACAAGACTCACCAAGTGGAATGGGTAAGATAATTTTCTGTTTTGTTAATGAAATAGACACAGATAAACTTGGTACTGTTTCCTACCAATTTAAACAAGTTCCTTGGGCTTGCTTTTCCTAAACAAATGATTAGATATACATTCTATCTACGTGACCTTCAGTTGAAATATTCCAAGTACCTACATTTTGTGATTTATTTAAAAATATATTTCTACAAAACCTAAACCCATACACAAAGAATAGAAATTTTGGGAACTGTCAGAATGGAATTTTTTAGCTTTCTCATATAATGCAACATTAATAGGTGCAGCAAGCACAAATTGTCTACCATCATACCAAGGAAATAACCCAACGGCCATTTCAGCAGCCTTGCTGACACTTGAATCTAGCGAAATCGGAATCTAAACATTGATTAAACAAGGATCAAAGAATGGAATTACCAAGTGATTCTAGCGAAATCTGAGATCCTTAGCCGAAATCAGTATACCAGACAAAGAGGGCTTACCTAGTTTCTGCCGAAACCAGTAAACTATAGAGCAGGCTTGGAAATTGACGAAGTCGGAGAGGGCTTGCTCAGTTTCTGCCAACAGAGAGAGCTCGCTCAATTTCGGGCAAGGAAAATGACGCACCACCTGGGATGGAGAGTGTCAACGGTGAGAGCCGAAAATGAAATGGGAGGTCAGAGCACCGAGGACGCAAAGAGAAGCAACGCGCGAGTTCAAAGTCAGAGACTGAAGAGTGATGAGTGCTATATCGCCAATTCTTTTTGTGATGCAAAATTAAATTTCTTCTCTAATTTTAATTGAACAACGCAGGGAGGAGCAACACATGAAGGGTTTTAGGGCAGAAAGAAAAGGAACGGCGTCGTTTACTTAGGGAATTAATTGAATTATGATAAAAATTAAACTGCACTACAAGAAGAGTGGATTCAAACTAGAGACCGATTAAATTTAAAAATTCGTGTTATCAATAAGGCTTATGACTCATAGTTGTCAATAGCTAACAAATCTATATATATATATATATATATTATTTATTTATTTATATTTATATTAATAATATATACATCATATATACATTTAATTTAATATTATTATATTTAATGTATATTATTGCAATGTATATCTCACATATAGCATATATATTTCTATTTTATACATTAATAATATTTGTCATGTTAATAAGAAATATATATCACAAATACATAACTATAATTCCTTGTATCACTTATTGCTCATCTCCACAAGTTATATTACCCTCACATGTAATAGTTCCATTTTCATATTTGTATTTAATTGTTTTATTAAAGATTATTTCATTTTCTTTCAAATTAAGTTAATGTATCACAAATCATATGAATACTTCATATATATCCAAACTATTTTATTATAACTAAGTGACAATAAATTATCTATCAAGAAAACCATGAGGAAGACTATTTAATTATAAAAACGATGAACTTTATTGATTAGCTTATATAAATAAAATACACATTTCAAATTAAAAGATATTAAGTAAATTTACAACTTTAATTTGATTTTTTTAAAATATTTTTAACATTTCTCATGGACAATTCCATATTTCTTATAAACAATTTCATGAAAAAGAAAAACATTTCTTCGGGAAAAATTCATGAGAAATTATCAAGTTTTCTCTTGGCTTCTTTCCATGAGAAATTATCAATTTTTCATATCTGTATTTTTTAGCTTATATATTTTTCAAATTTGAATTTGATACTTTCATTAAAAACTATTTTATTTTCCTCAAATAATTAAACTAATGTATCACAAATTTTACTAACACTATATCCAAATTACTTAATTATATCTGAGAGGTTAGGAGTTATCTATTAAGAAAACAATGAAAAATAAGATTTTATCAAAAAGATAATGAGCTTTATTGATTAACTTATATAAATAAAATAATAATTTTAAAACAACATATATTAGGTTGATTTGAAAATTTAACTTTAATTTTTAAATATGTGTAAGATTTCTCAGGGATAAAACCTAAGAGAAATCATATTTATTTTCACAGGAATATTCTTAAGAATTGTTTCTCATAAAAATATCCCCAAGAAGTTGGCAAACATTCTCATGGATAATGCCCTCAGAAAAATGCTAATAATATTCGTCCACATATTTCTCACGGCATGCCCCTTGAGAAATGATCTAATTGTTTTCTTTAGTTGTATCAATCCTTTAAAAATATTTCTCATGGACATATCCCTGAAAAAATTGTAAAATTTCTCATGGCATTTTTCATGAGAAACGATAAACCATATTCTTAGTTTTCTTAATTGTTATTTAATTATTTCTCACATCTTTTATCTATGAGAAATCATAACATTTCTCACAGGACTATCCATGAGAAATATTGGCGCCACTCTAGCGCTGAATGGCGCACATTCATACCATTTCTCACAGACAATTTGGTGAGAAATGGTAAAATTTCTCAGGAAAATAATTGTGAAAAATGTTGGCACCACCTTCCCGCCATGACACTGGCATTTTTCTCACGGATATTTCTCATGCGTTTTCTCTTCATTCATTTTCCCTTGAGAAATTTCCCTGAGAAATGCTTTTTTATGATAATTTTTATGAGAAATTCTCTAAGAAATTTCTCAGAAAAAATATCTATTTTCTTGTAGTTTAGAGAAAATGGCACTTTCATTATTGTTGTGTTGTCAGTAATTAGAGTTGTTAAAAATTCATTTGCTCTATATTCTCCTCTAACTTTTCATCAAACAACCAAAAAGTGAGAGTTTTTTAACATTTCAATTTATAAATGCTTCTTTGGGAGAATAAGAAGGCCAATACAATCCTTCAAATTTAGCAGAGCAAGTTTGTTAAGAAGTCCAATGGTGTGATATATCATGGACAAACTCGAACAATCTTTGAGGATATACTTTTCAAGATTTGGAAGCTTTGAAAAAACATGAGTTTGCACCAAGTAATGAGAGTGGCTGAGGTTAAAGATTTTCAACTTCCCCAATAACTACAAGAAAACAACATTTCAAAGGGGAACCAGAGAAACATCTTGGAAAAAAAAATAATAAAATACCCTCTCTAGTCCCACTTATAAGGTGTTATCCAGAAGATTTGTATGGTCCTATTTATAAATTGTAGTGTCAAATTTTCATATGAATTTCCCACCTTACCCTCTCTAACTTTATTGTCTCATGGGCTTAACCCACCATTGTTTTACCCAACAAAAAAACTTTATTGTCTCATAAATTATTCCACTCTTTATTCCACAAATAATTATTGCTCCTTGAATGAGGAGTAAGGGTAAAATTAGAAGCTTATGCTATTTTTTTGTAGCTTTGAGGGTATAATTAATTCTCTTTAATACCTATGCACTGATCAATAACACCTTATAAATAGGACTGGGGGAGTAGATGGAAATGATTATATGTAAAATCCTTCATCTAAATAATTCCAAGCACTTCAACTAAAATTATTGCTTACAATTAATTGAAAATTAACTCATGAAAGGGAAAAGTAGACTCTATCAAATAGTTAATCAAGAAAAAGTAATACACACTTTATTTGACATAACATTAACCCACCCTTGATCTATTCTCTATCCTTCTTTTATCCCATTACCATAAACTTTAAAGCTAATACCAACAAACTAAATATTTGCATACCTAAGGTTCCTTCCACACTTGTTTGAGGCTACCGTATCTTAAGTCCATAGCAACTAGATTTTTTTGAAAAAAGTTGTCAAGGATGTATTTGAAAGCCATGCCAACAAAGCCATTTGAGATTTTTACTCACTTATTCATAGTAATCTCCTTCAAGTTGTATTGTTAAGGTCAAGCTGTAACGACCTACTTCCGAACACCACAAAAACAACTCCCAAAACATCAAAACACGTAGAAAACTCTAAACAACATCAAAACAGGGCTTGGGCAGCGGCCAGCTACAGTACTACCACAGCCTTAGAGAGTCAGAACCACTCAGCGTCATGACCACTACATACTGCTATAGCATGAGACAGGCAGTGGCACTTGGTGCCGTGGCCAAGCTTCTAGTGCCATGGCTCTCGTATCAAATTTTGTATTAGCAATTTGCTAATTTTTTGGGTGAAGTTTCGACACGTACAACTTTGTGCTCTGACATTCGATTAACCTGATTCTAACTCCTATAAGTCAATCTTGTCCTAATCTATCCATAGACATTAATTTCATCTCAATCCATCTTCGTATAGAGAATTTGGACACCCATGACCGATTTGGTCACTTTTTAGCGAAACTCACAACTTACAATCTCTAATTGCCACCAAGGACAAATTGGCACCTAAAGACTATTTACATAGGTCCTATTTGACTCAATCAACTTGTCCAAGGAAGTTTCACCCCATAGAAAACACTCTTTTGAGATTTGACCCCTTTGAACCCTAAACTCACATTTTGGGCTACATGCCCCAAAACACATCTACTAGGTGCAAAACCACTTTAGGCTCACTCATATGGCCATTTTGACGTACAAACACCTGTTCTGACAATAATGAACCATACCGAGGTCCACATCATCATACGCACACACATACATGCATATATCCATACTACATCAACATTGATATTATCACACATCATTTATCATCATCAACATTCCAGTACCATCATTCTTACATTGATTACAACATACTATTCTACTTGGCACAATACGTAACATAGACAGCACACACACACACACATGCAAGCTATCGTGACTTGAATATTCCCATGTCGGAGAGATTATAACTCCTTTGTTTTTCCCAGACTAGTGCTAGAGTCTTCACTTGAAATGTTAGTCATAGAAGGGGGTGTGAGACAAAGTCTCAATAACCAAGAATACACACAGGTACTCAATATAATAATTCATACAATAATGCACATGGTGTAATAAATGCAAAATGACATGATATGCATTTCTCCCTCGTACACGACTAGAACCACATGCTAGCATCATAACATGACATTTCCAATAGTTGATTCCCTTCCAACAGCTGGTGAAAACTGATTCTGAGATATCACTAAGCTTACCTCACACTAGTGAATCTGGCCAAAGGTGACACTAATGCTTGGACCGTGGTTTTCTTTCCCTTAGACCACCGCGAATTGGTGGTGATTTAAGGAAGATATAGCCACTACCACCTTACTTTCCTAGCCATAGGAGAGAATTTAGCAACAGGGAACCCTTCCATATTCACCATATCATATATACATATATCATCATATCATATCATATCTCACTATCACCACCCGATCCACCATTCTCATAATGCTCATGTGGTGATGATGTTCATGTCATATTAACACGCCTCTAAACATGTATATCATCATCATGGTAATACTAGCATGCAATGGTATGGGGATGCTACAAGATCATACATACACATCATACTCATCATATACAAATAGTCGTATACATACCATGATATATAGAAAACCATACACATACAAAAATAATATCGTGGTATGAATAGAAACATGCATATATACACATATCTATACCAAAATATAATACACACAACACAAAACACTCAGTTGCCTGAAATCACTGACACCACACACACGGACTAAACCCACCGTCTTGATGCTGAACACGAGTCGAATCACCTCTGATCAACCAAATAACCACTATAATATCGTAATATTCCCAATTAACATAATATATGATTTGACCAAACTCCACAACTCAACCATTTATAAGCTTTACCCAAAGTTCCAACAGCATTTTCATGCATCAATAAGCTCCAAATAACCATTCAAACCATAATTAATCCTATACATTTCGGATTGCAAACTCTCACACATAATACAAAGCTAGGGTTTGGTACAAATCACACATACTCCTTCTAAAACTCATATCCAAGCATCATTAACACTAAATCACACTTCATTGATCTCATTACATATATTTTAATTGATAGATTTCGGCCAAACCTAAACCTATAAGCATAAATACAAAACTCTATCTAAAAACCAAAGAGAAAATAGAGGAGGGAAATCAAGGATCACTTACCAACTAAGATTGAAGCTCTTAGAGGCTAGAATTACTCCTAAAAGCCGAATTTCCTGAACCCTAGTGTGCTTTTCATTTCTCCCTCTATTTCTTTATGTTTTGTCTGACTGAAATGCTTTTGATTTATACAGATTTTTGGTCTAGTGTCGCGGCAAGAGGTAAGTTTGCCATGGCATGAAACTCTTCTGTCTGAAAAATTTAACAAAGTTTTAATTTGTTCACCGCGGCATTGGCTATTTAGGTTGCATCACGAGGGGGTTCTGTCTCATCTTTGCTCTTCTTCCATTCTGGTTCCTCCGGTCCTATAACATCATCAAGTATACTTCTCATTAGCTCGAAATTAAGTTTGGGATAGTATATTGAGGGTTGTTACAAAAGCAATCTGAGTCTCTCCATTTTCTAAAATTCTTCTACATAAAGACAAACTTTTTTCATTTTGTGACAACTTCAAAGCATGTCCCTTAATAGCATTTGTTCCCTATCAATAAATAGTAAGCTTCTAGAGTAGGTGACTAAAACAATGAGATTTAAAAACATAATTTGTGCCTGAGAGGTGAAGCACAAAACAATAAATGTAGGATGGAACAATTCTTACATTATATTTTGACAATAATACATCCACCACATCCCTATGGAACCCTAACCTAGTTCGCTTCTCAGGCTCTTTTGGTGATTTTTCATGAACTACTTCTCTTCCCATGTCTCATAACAAATCATGCATAAAAAGCTTGTTCTTCTCACTAATAGTTACAAGGCTTCGCTACACAAGGACACTTATTCCAATGTTTGCAACAATTCTGCAACCATTTAATATTTGTGTCACATCATTTTGTCCATCCCAATAAAAAAGCAAGATATGTCAAGGAACATTTCTTTCTCCATATCATCATTTAAACCGTCAAAGCTTATTCTAAGCTTCCTTTGTATATCCTTATCGATAATTTCTTTTAGTTTTTCTAAAACACTCTCCCACTCTATCATTTCTCTATCAAACAAATAGGAACCAAGGACTTCAAGAGCTAGTGGTAGTCCTCCGGAATAGGCAGCTAAATTTTCAAAATGTCCAATGAATTCTTCTTTAGGACTTGCTTGTTTAAATGCATGCCAATTGAAAAGCTCAATAGATTCCTTTTTTCCCAAATTTGTCATGCTATACACATGGTTTACTCGAAGGTCATCAAGTGGACGTTTATTTCTAGTTGTCATGATTATTCTACTTCCTTTACCAAACCATTCATGACTTGTAACTAAAGCATTTAGTTGGCCTAACTTGTCAACATCATCAAGTACAATGAGTGCACTTTTATGGGAAAGTCTATCCCTCAACATGATTTTTCCTGATTCAATACTATTTATCTTCATATTTGTTGTTTTACAAAGTTCATAAAGAAGTTCGTTTTGTAAATGCATTGGACCATTATCTTGCTCCCAAAGTTCTCTGATATTTAAAAGAAAACTTCTACTCTTGAATAATCGACCAATTTCATTATGAAAGGCTTTGGCAATATTTGTTTTGCCAATGCACCTTATTCCCCATATCCCTACCAAGACAACATCTTTTGATTGATAGCTTTCTAAAATTTGTATCACATCTTGCACTCGAGAGTTCACACCAACTGGGTGGTTTGCAACAAACAAGTCTTTCTTGTTTAGTATATTACAAACATGCTCAACAATATTTTTTATGTCTTCACTCTCATTCCTACGAATCATAGAAAAAAATAGGAATACAAATAATGAATTTCAAGATATTGAAAGCAACACACGTTTGAATAAAACACTAGACCTAGAGTTCAGATAATATGAGCAAACTATAGAGCAAAATGACTATTAAGACTGGACCTTGAGTGGAGTCTACAACAAAGATATATAGCATTGTAAAAGTTGAAACACTCATTATTTAACCACAATACAAGCATTCAGTTCCTTCTGAGTCCATCGAGGACATTAATTTATATGAATTAATATCTAACTTATTGTTTAGAAAGAAAGAGGCCTATTTGCAGCAAAAAGTTCTAGTGTGTGCACAAATTAGAGTATAATTAATGACAAGTCTCACATCTAAAAGGATTGAAAAAGATTAGGGGTATAAATGCTTGTGGTGATGGTTGAAAGGATGCTTCAAGTAGAATCACTCACAAAATTCAACATCATATTAGAGCCAAAAATAGAAGATGCATGATTATGGACGGTGAATGAGTATTTTATATGTTTCAATGATAGTTCAAATATTCCAAACAACACACATATATATGAGATGTTTCAAAATCAAAATCAAATAAAAAGTCAAAAATTACCTAGAACCAAGCACAACAAACCCTGCAATGCCCCCAGCTTCACGAAGGGCTATCCTCCACTTGAAAACTTGATATTCTGATGGTGAAATTCTATGTATAAGATCTTCAAATGCTTTTCCAAAAGTAGAAATCTGATGATGAATTTTTGATGGATCGATACCATAAAACATAGGAAGAATCACCTGACCATATGATTTGTGAAGCTCCATGATTTTTGAGAGTTCCTCTAGACACCATTTGGAGCCAACATATTCTTTTGAGAAGATGACACTTGAAATTTCTGAATTTTCAATTCCTCACAATAGTTCACTTGAGATATGATTTACTTATATGAATATAAATGTGAAGTAAAAAGTTGCTCTCGTGTCTTTCCCTTTAAAACTCAAGAACACATCATACCTATGACCTAAACCCGAACGAGACCATTCAAGACTTCCAAATAAATCATCCAATTGGTCTAATGTAATATCATCAAGTATAACAAGTGCACTTATGGAAAAATATATTCTCCAATATGCTTCATAATTCAATGATATTTATTGTCATCTCTGTTGTTTTACATATTTCAAAAAAGAGTCTATTTTGTAAAGAAACTCGGCCATCACCTTGCTTCAAATTTCCTTGATATTAGAAAGAAAACTTCTACTCCCAAATATGGGGCTAGTTTTATTATAAATGACTCTGCAATGTTAGTTTTGCCAATGCCCCCAATCCATCGTATCCCTTCCAAGCTAATGTCTTTTAATTAATGGTTTAAGCATTGTGTCAAACAAGACATAAAATATATTTTTAACAATTAAATTAAAGTATGAATTCATAAAAAAATATAAGTGAAAAATATCTTATAAGTAATAACTAATAAGACTAAAAAATATCATAATTTAGAATTATAGAATCCAAGTTTTATTATTAATTAAGTTTGAAACAATAACACAAGTTTGAAACAGTTTAAGAAATACATATATTGATTGAAAAAACACATTACAAGAGTTGTCCCAATTAAAATCCACAATGCTCAAATCTCAAATAGTAGTACCAGATACCATGTAGTTGTATAAGAAAACGAATACAGATCATAAAAAAAAAAAAAAGAAGAAACAATTTGAGAAAAATCTCACCCAAATGTTTCTAAAATAATTAAATAAAAATGACAAACAAGATGAATTCAGTACTTTATTAATTCAAATAAATTTAAAAAGTATGACAATTTTTAGTTTAATTTTGACTATTAGACTATTAGAGTGTTAGTTTATAATTTAAGAGTCATTTTTCCTTATTTTTCAAATAAGATGACAATGATAAATATTTGGACATATGTGCAATCTCACTATTATGAGAATATGTAAACTTGTTCTTTCTTTTATAACTCTTTCTCCCAACCTAATAAACTTCTCTCTCTCTCTCTCAAAATTCTCTCACAGTCTCACTCTTCTACCCTCATTTTTTCATTCGTAGAACCTTTTATTAAGATATCTTTGGTAGAAAGAAAATAGATTTTAAGAGAGAGAAAAATCATCTTAATATATCTGGTAGCCAATTATAACTTTCTTTGGAAATTTCAATATGTTTGGTAGCCAATAATAACACTTCAATTGAAAATCAAATACGTTAAGATAGATTTTCTCTCTTTCTCTCTTTCTTGAAACATATCTTCTTTCTACCAAATATAGTATAAAATAAATACCACAGCAAAAATCAACACCAGCATGATTATGAGCCCATAATTTAAGGAGGGGAAATTATCAATATTAGTAGTATATAATAAATATATCACTAGCAGATCGTTAGTTCAACCCACTAGCAAATATAGAACTCAATATGTGTCTATGAGAGAAAAAGGTAATTAAAGATAAAAAATGATATTTTTTAAAACATGGATTTTGTCTACATTTCAACAATGAGAGCTGCATGTGCTAGTTGTTATTTTTAAGATGAGATTTGAACCACTTAAATTTAAAATATTTTAAATTAAAGCATCATATTTCTTAAAAATAAAATCAAAAGATTATTTATATTTTATATTTTATAATTGCTAAAATAAAAGGTGAAATAATATAAAATTTAGCCATTTTAAATGTTAAATGAAACATGTATGGAATCTAATCATTATTTTCTACTGGTATAGAGTATCTTCCTATTATGAGGACTACTAGTTACCAACTACTCCTCAACTACTCATTGCAGGTGTCCTTCCTCTGCATGTCCACAATCTCAGCCTTGGAATGCGAGTTGAGGAACACTGTTTCAATATCGTCATTGGAGGCATTGCAATTGAGGGGCTTGAAGTTAGTGACGACGTCCTTGCCGTGGAACCTCTTGGCAGTGACATCATAGGCTTTGACAGCCTCATATTCGTTGTTCAAAGTGCCAAGTCAAATACGCTAATGCTTCTTATTAGATATGCTGGCTTCCTAAGAGGGGGTGAATTGAGAAGATTAAAATTTTCTACAAAACTTTATGAAGGTGAGAAAAGCAAAGGTGACAGTAAAACAGAGTATAAATGAATAATCAGTAAAAGCAGTAATAGAGAAGGGAAGGCACAGATGTTTATCCTGGTTTGGTCTCTCAATCTTGACCTACGTTCAGTCCCCAAGCTACTACTTGAGATTTTCCACTATCTTGCAAGAATTCAGTGGGTTTCTTGCAAATGCCACAGTGCAGCGTTGATGCTCTATTTTAGAGCTCACACTTTCTCTCTTTTCACTCCAGCTAAGTGCTTCTCCAATCCCTTGTGATATCCCCTCACAAGAAAATCTTTCTTCCAGATGAAGATAAGATTGTTTACAATAAATAAACTCTCTTAATCAGAGTGTATATGAAAGTTGGAGTACAAATATTGAAGTATGTAAGAGTAAGAGACTTTGAGTAGATGATTTGGCAGAGTTTTAGTATATACAAAGTTAAAAATCGTTACCCACAACTTCAAATATTGTTATATTTATAGATTTAGGTCTTAATTATACGTTAGAGACAAAATCTATCCATTGGAGAAGTTACCTAATGGTTACTCTGAAAAACTATCCATTCACCAACTGCATTTAATGCTTTTGACACTCAAAGTTCAAATTTTGATTGGTCAACAGACAAATTTCACAGAAACCAAAAGCTAAAGACTTCAACGTTGAACTTTTGAAGTTCATTTGTTCATGAAGTAAAGTTCAAATTTTGATCTTTGAAAAGTATTTCTATGTTGGAACATATGAATTTTCAAGTTTAAAGTTCTTCTGAAAAGTATGAACAGTTATTCCATTTTGCTATAGTGTCTTCAAAATTTGAATTTTGATACCCAAAATTCGTTTGTCAGTGGGTAGTTCAATAAGGCATAATAGTTCATCTATTCGAAATTCTAACTTTCAAAATGCAAAGTTCGTTTGTCAGAGAGACCTCTTTTCAGACTTAATACAAAGTTCAAATTTCTGAATACTATCATTCGTATGTCAACATATCATTATAACAGACTCACAAGCTCTGTTTCTGAAATTTTAATTTTCATGCTCAATGTTTGTTTGTCAATAAGCCATTTTGATGTTCTTTCCAAACTCAGTTTTCAGATGAACTTTGACATATCCTTAGACGAATTTTTCATTTGTCATAACACTAAACCAAAAAATGAAATAGTTGGCATTCATTTTTGAATTTTATTGGCATTTAAAAACACTAACTATTTGAGCACTGATAAAAAGGGAAAATTTTAGTTGGTGTTTAAAAAACGCCAACTAAAGTTAACACTAGTTGGCGTTTATGCTAGAAATGCCAACTAAAGTACCCATTTTGTTGACATTTTTGGAACAAACGCCAACTAAAGGTGGTACTTTAGTTAGCATTTATGGAACAAATGTCAACTAAAGTATCCCTTTGGTTGGCATTTATGGCACAAATGCCAACTAAAGTATCCCTTTAGTTGGCGTTTTTAGTACAAATGTCAACTTTTCTTTTTTTATTTTGTTTAAAAAAGGATTTTGTTGGCATTTGTTTAAATAAATGCCAACAAAAGCCAATATTTTTTTTAAAATATACATATATATAACTCTATTGAACTTATTAACAAAAAAACATATATTACATTAAAAATTATACATTCTAACAATAAAATTGTAATTAAATTAATAAAAAAATTTACCATTCAATTTCTAGAATAAAACTTTACATTTTATTCTAAAGTGTTTGTTTCCAAACTAGAAAAAGAAATATACATTGTATCTAATCTATCTGATATGGCAAAAATGAATCCAACCTCGTATTCCTATTTTCCATTTGATTGAATGAAAAGGATACCATGTAAATTTATTATACCTCCAATGATAGTTGCATTCAATTCCTTTAAAATGGGTATAACTTCACCAATTACCATACTCTCATTTATGTAACTTGAGCCACATGTAACGATGCCATCATGACCCAGCATAGGCTTCTCTTCCAATTCCTCAAAAGCAAAACACGCATCATCTGCAAGACTGCTTCCACAATTTTACTAAAATAGAAAAAAGGGGTTTCTCCAAATTTTACACGTACACTCGAACGGTTCAAGCATGAACAATTGATGGTCGTTTACTCACATGTGTAAGAAAAAATCAAAACCTGTCAAGACCCAGCATAGGCTTGTTATCATCCAACAACAAAAAATTATGCTGAAACAAAACCCACATTTTCATATGTTGTACAAATTAACCATAACACAACTAATTATAGTTCATACTTTAAAGAGTAAACACAATTAATATATATTATCTATCTTATATGATAAATGCAGGACGCCAATGCAGCATCAGCAGAACTAAAATGTTTGAGGAAATTAGTGAACTTCTAGACAACTGAATCATTGGGAAAAAAAAAAAGAACCAGTGAGTAGTAGAGAGATAATCGAGAGGAGATGACCTTGCATTTGAGAATTTGGGCAGTGAAGAACTCGACCTCGAAATCGGAGGGGAAGGAATGTGATGGCGGAGGTGATCAGAGGTAAGAATGGTGGTGGTGACCTCCCAAGTGGATATTTGGAAAAGGAGGAGGAGAACCAGATCTGAAAAAGAGTGGCCAAAGAGGATGTTTAACTGTGAGGTAGGGAGTGAAGAGGGAGGTGAGAGAGGACCGTCCGATCGTCACAGGGTAGAGAGGGAAGAGCAAGGTGAGAGAGTATCATTTGGTCGCCGCGAGGTAGAGCATAAAGAGGGAGGTGAGAGATTGAGTCCTGAGGTAGAGAAGGGAAAAGAAGACGTAGACACAGATTAAAAAAAATAGAAAAGTAAGGAGTAAAAACAAAGCCGTTGGATTATTTTTAATCAACGGTTCAAATTATTGATCCGTGCCTTACAAAAAGTTGGAGAAATTTTTTTCTTGGCATTTCTTTCCTAAATGTAAACGAAAGTATATTTTTAAATGGCATTTACCATATAAATGCCAAGTAAAGATCATACTTTAGATAACGTTTATTTTACAAACGCTAACTAAAGTATTTTTTTTTTAATTTTAAATCATTTTAGTTGGCATTTCCAGAAGAAACGCCAACTAAAGTAACCTACTTTAGTTGGCGTTTATTCTAGAAACGCCAACTAAAGTATTTTTTCTTCTTTTTTTTAATTTTTAAATCATTTTAGTTGGCATTTCTTCTGAAAACGCCAACTAAAGTCACTTACTTTAGTTGGCGTTTATTCAAGAAACGCCAACTAAAGTATTTTTTCTTTTTTTTTATTTTAAATCATTTTAGTTAGTGTTTCTTTCGAAAATGTCAATTAAAGTCACTTGCTTTAGTTGGCATTTCTATAACTAAGGTATTCTCTGCCTATTTTAGTTAGCTTTTCCTTAAAGCCCAAAATTGGCGTAGTGTAAGTTATATTTTGTTTGAAATTCAAATTTTCAAAAGCCAAAGTTCGTCTGTCAGAGAAAACTCTTTTCAGACAAGTATCAAAATTTGAATTTCTCAAGTCAAAGTTCATCTGTGAGAGAAGGCTCTTTTCAGACTTGTTCATTTTCAATGCGAAATTTGAATTTCCAAAGCCAAAGTTCGAATTTTCAAAATAGCATATCAGTATAAATGTTTCAAACTTCGTCTGTTAGTGGGTGTTTTTCAAATATTCCATGGATTAACATAGAATCATAATTTCAAAGCATCTTTTTGCCAATTCAAAGTCTCTTACTCAATTTAAACATGGCTGTATATTCTACATCTATTCTTGTACTGGTTTTTCTTGAATTTCTCCACTTGAGATCATTTGTGCACTTTTGATATCTTCTTTCCAAGCTCTAGAAAGTTAGTTTGGAATCATCAAAACACTTGATTCAACATTCTCCCCCTTTTTGATGATGGCAAAACAACTTACAAATTGGATTAGTACTTGGGTTTACTTTAACATGCTCCCCCTTAACATATGCATTGTAATTCAAAAGATATTATGTACAATAGATCAAGTAAAGAGATTCATTAACTCATTCAAAGTTCAACACAAGGATGCAATCAAAGAAATTTTCATTTCATCAAGAAGTCATTTTACAAGATATAACAAGAACACAATACAGAAAGACAACAATACAAAATATTACAAGAAGAACCAAGCATCCATAAGTTCTAAACACTATTTCTTAGACTTAGACTTCTTGTTGTAGCTCTTGCCAGAAAACTTTCCAGTTTGCCCAGATATCTTCTCCCCCTTTTTGGCATCATCAGGAAGATGGACAAAATCAGCAGGAGAAGGAATCTGAGATACTAGAACAGCCTGGAGAGGCACAGAGACAAATGGCAGGTCTAGACTGAGCTTTGGCAAGGACCCAGAAACTTTAGAACTTGTGTCTTTATCCTTATTATTAGAGATTTCAAGAAGTTCAAAAGTTGCTTGCCTTGTGACTGCCAATTGAGCCCTTCGTGCCTCTGAGAAACCATAAGATGAAACAGGTAAGGGAGCAGCAGGATGAAACATCTCTTCAAGCCTTCTTCTCTGAGCTTGCAAGAGAGCATTGTGTGCAATGGCCTCTAGATCAACATAAGGCACAATGCTTCTTTCTTCATTCAGGGCAGCTTGCATGAATGGTGAAGTGGTGATTGCTACCACTAGTCTCTCAACTTGTTAGATTCTTGAAGTGAAAGAATTGACTCTTGAGCATCTGCTGGAATGGACTCATGAAAGCTTGGTTTCTAAGAACCTTCTTCCTCCATGGCATAGTCCAAGGGAGGACCAGGACTTGCCTCATTGCTAGAGACCTGTGGTATGCTCAATGTGTCAGCAGCCTCAGTATCCTGTGCAGCACCATCAAGAATAGAAGAGGCTAGCTCAAACGGACTTAGTGGCTCAGGAGTTGGAGACATTACAGGCTCAGAGAATCCTGGCTGAGGTGGAGCTAATGTGGCTGGAATGGTACTCCTTATGTCTTCATATGCATCAGTAACCACTTTCATGTTCTTGGACAACTAGTGGATCTAATCTTGCAGATGAGCAAACTTGGCATTTTGCTCATCCTTGATGCTGAATATGAGTATATACAAACTGTCATACAACTCAGTGATCTTGGTTGGCTTGGCATGAGAGGAGGGAGTAGATAGAATTTGAGTTTGAGCAGGCCGAGATGGAGATGTGATAGGCTAAGAAGGCTGAGGTGTGGGTCTTGGAGGAATCTCAGAGGTACCTTCTTGCTGCACGGAGGCATCTTCATCAAAGAAGAGACCTTCAGATTTTCTTGTTCGCTTCCCAATCCATCTTCCATCTTTCCTCTCTATCCCCATCCTTTGCAGCTCTTCTTCCTTGAAGATCTCAGTAGGCATTGCTTTCCCTTTCTCAAGATGCTGAATCCTGGCATACTAAAGGATCTTAGAGATGATTGCTGCATAAGGAAGGGTGGAGTCTTTCCTTTGATCTCTAGCCTTGATCATGCGTTGGAGAATGATATGTCCCATGTTGATAAGTTTTCCACGTATGATTGCTGCCATCACATGTACTTCTGCCCTTGTGATCAGATTAAAGCTACTTCCTTTATTGAAGATAATCCTAGACACTATGTAGTGTAGGATTCTCACTTGCGCACTGAGGTCAGTGGGCTTGAGCAAGCTTATGGGTGGCCTGTTCTCCTTTCTTTTGAACAAAGTGTTCAGGATTGTGCTCTCCTTGTAGTTTAAGAAAGGTACACCTTCTTCATCAGTAGACTCTGCCTCATCCATATACCCAGAAGCAGTAATGTCAATCTTCAAGCCATCTTGCCCTGGAATTTCTAACATCTTGTTAAGGGTTTCATCTGTTAGCCAGATAGTCCTTGATCTCAGATTGACTTCCTACTTCCTCTTCTTGTTGTTGTATTTCAAAAAGGCATACCAAGTCTTGACTACCTCTTCATCATACCTCTCTAATATCTCTAACACATTTTTATATCTTATCATTCAAAGCCTAGTGTCAAAATTGTTAGAGATTAAAAATTCTTCCATATTGACACAATGAGGCTTGATTACCTTCTTGCTCACAAACTTGGTCGTGTATTCCTCATGAATATGGTATTGCTCCATAATGGCAATGTAGTCAGCTCGTATTCTCCAAATTTAGTACTGGAGGAGGTGGAAGCAATAGCAGTAGCAGCAGAAACCGAAGGCTCTATTTTTTTTAGTGAAAATGGCCCAGATTTCTTTGCCCTTGGTGTTGTTTTTTGCCTTTTGGAGGGGGTACCTTTGCTGGATTCACCTTTTCTTTTCAGTTTCTCACTCTCCTTTGAGGCATATGGAGACTTCACAGTTCTCTTAGACCGAGATTCTCCCTTTCCAACTTTAGGATTTTTCACTTTTGCCATTTTCGTGGTTGAATGATTTAGAATGAAGCAAGAAATGTGTTTATAGGGTGTGAAAATAAGTTTAATCGGTTGAATTTGAAGATTTTTGGTCAGAATTAAAGGGTATTGAAGAGAGAATTTGAACAGACCCACGAGAGAGATGAATAGGGTTGCGTCTGTTCAAAGGATAACTGTTACTTTTAACGTGTGTAACTGCAGGACAGACATATTTTGAGGGGTCAAAATTTGAAATTCAAGCAGTTACAAGTTATCCCCCTTTAGCAAAGCTTACTGACAGATGAATTTTCTCTTGAAAGTTTGTCTGATAGAGGCTTAGTTCAAGCAGCAAAAGATGAACAGACGAACTTTGATAGAGGCAATTATCAATACAACAACAACAGACGAATTTTAATTATGAAATTTCATCTTTCAGAGATTTAATAATGTGAGCATGTTTTAACAGACGAATTTTAAACCAGAAATTCGAATTTCAACATTTTTGTAAAGAGTTTCCTACATGTGTATTTTGAGAAATGGAAATTCACACAATCTTCATGTTGAACAAAGATAATATTGGAATTTTATATTGAGTTATGTCAAATATTTTTCCTTCTTCATCCATATCAAGTTTGGTTGCGGTAGCCATAGGTGTTCCCATTAGCTTAGCGTTTTTCATGCCAAACTTTTTTAGCAATTCCTTCAGATACTTGGATTGATTGAGAAAGATACCATCATCACATTGCTTAATTTGCAATCCAAGGAAGAAGTTGAGCTCACCCATCATTGACATTTCGAATTCTCCCTACATTAGCTTAGAAAATTCTTGCAAAGAGATTCATTAGTAACATCAAATATAATATCATCAACATAAATTTGAATAATAAGTAAATCTTTATTTTCTTTCTTAGTGAATAAAGTAGTATCTAATTTTCCTCTATTAAACCCCTTTTCAGTTAGAAAATTACTTAATCTTTCATACCATGCTCTAGGGGCTTGCTTAAACAGTAAAGAGCTTTCTTCAGTTTATAAACATGGTTTGGTTTTGTAGAGTCCTCAAAGCCAAGAGGTTAGTCTACATAAACTTCTGCCATGATATATCCATTGAGAAAAGCACTATTTACATCCATTTGATATAACATTATATTCTTCATGCATGCATATGCTAATAGAATTCTAATTGCTTCTAATCTAGCTACTGGAGCAAAGGTTTCTTCAAAATCAATACCTTCATCTTGATTATATCCTTTAGCAACCAATCTAGCTTTATTTTGGATTATTAATCCAAATTCATCAGGTTTATTTCTAAAAACCCATTTAGTGCCAATGATAGGATGATTTTTGGGTCTAGGCACTAAATCTCAAACATGTTTTGTTTCAAATTGATTCAATTCATCTTGCATAGCTAAAATCTACTATTCATCAGTTAAGTCTTCTTCAGTACATTTAGGTTCAATTTGAGAAATGAAGGCACAATTTATCATCTGATCTCTTAATTGTTTTCTGGTTTTGACTTTCTCTTGAACATCTCCAATTACTTGATTAACAGAATGATTCCTTTGATATCTCCAAGCTCTAGGGAGTTCTTGAGACATTTCTTCATTATTCTCATCCTCAAAATCTTTCTCCTGAATATCTTCCTCTATGTTAATAGATTCAGATATCTTTGGAGGTTCAATTTTGTCTTCTTCAGAAAGATTTAAGTTCTTAAAATTTGAAATAAGATCATTTTCATCAGTGACATGCTTAGAAACAGTTTCATTTTCAATAAACACTACATGAAAATATTCTTCTACTAATTTGGACTTTTTATTAAAAACTCTATATGCTTTACTCATACTAGAGTAGCCCAGAAATATACTTTCATCAGATTTGGCATCAAACTTGCCCAAATTCTCCTTTCCATTGTTGTGGATAAAGTACTTACAGCCAAATACATGTAGATGTGAGAGGTTTGGCTTTCTTCTTTTTTACAGCTCATAAAGAGTCTTCCCAAGAATTGGTCTGATGTAGGCTCTGTTTATGATGTAACTTGCTGTGTTTACTGCATCAGCCCAGAATACTTGAGAGAGTTCCTTTTCATTTAGCATTGCTCTTGCCATCTCTCCAATTGTTCAGTTCTTTCTTTCCACCACTCCATATTGTTGAGGAGTTCTTGGAGCTGAGAAGTTGTGATCAATTCCATGCTTATCACAATACTCCAGGAAGTATGAATTTTCAAACTCTGCTCCATGATCAGACCTGATAGACATAATAGAAATACCTTTCTTATTTTGCACTTTCTTAGCTAAGGTGACAAATGCATCAAACGTATCACTTTTAGAAGAAAGAAACAATATCCAGGTGAATCTAAAGTAATCATCCACAATTACAAGAACATACAGATTTCCACTAATGCTCTTAACTCTAGATGGTCCTATCAGATCCATATGTAATAGTTGCAGAGGTCTAGATGTGATGACAACATTTTTGGATTTAAATGATAATTTAGTTTGTTTTCCTCTTCGGTATGCATCACATTCTTTGTCTTTTTCAAAAGAAATTTTTGGTAGGCCAGTGACTAACTCATTTTTAACTAGTTTTGATAGTTGATTCATGTTAACATGTGCTAAACTTCTATGCCACAACCAACTATCATTATCCTGCCTAATCAAACAGACAGAATCTAAGGGAGGAAGTTCATTAAGATCAATAGTATAACAGTTACCATCCCATTGAGCCTTGAGGATTACTTTATGATCACCTTTTTGGATGACCAGGTAGAACTTTAAGTCAAATAGTATCTATTTTTCTTTGTCACATGTCTGACTCACGCTTAGTAGATTGTGGTTGAGGCCAATTACAAATAGTACCTCTTCAATGGATGTTTCAAGATTCTTACCCACAATGCTAATGCCAACTATTTTGCCATATTGATCACCTCCAAGGATCACATTTCCTCCTTTCTTGTTTCTAAGGGTGATGAACTTCTCCTTATCACTAGTCATATGGCTTGAGGAGGCACTGTCCATATACCATTTATTGCTCTTTCTAGCTTTAAGACAAACCTATAAGACAAAGTTCATATTTTCTTTTTAGGTACCCAAATTTGTTTGGGTCTTTTTTTGTCAGTAGTGTTTTCCCTAGATACAGATGTACCATTGGGAATCCATTTAACCTTCCCGTCAAGTCCATTTTTCTTTAAAGTACGTGAATTGGAAATATGTCCCTTCTTGTTACAGAAGTGACAGGTGGTAAAGGGACTGCTGGATTGAGATGCAGGAAGAAAGCAATGTAGATAATACTTTTGTTTTACATGCTTTGGTTGATCATAGGATTCAATATGTCATGGAATATGATCTTTCTTTTTACTGCTACTAGCATGCACCAAATGTCTCATATATACATTTTGATTTTTCTTCCTAATCTTTTATTTCACTGCACAAGGGTTATAACCAAGTCTAGCCTTTCCTTGTGTTGTTCTCTGACTTCCTATTAAAGCAAATAACATCTCTTTTCTTTTAGTAAGTCTAGACATGCTTTTCACCATATAGTCATTGGTTTGCTTTAATTCAATGCATGATTTACAACAAGTAGATTCAGCAATATATAGATAAGCAGTTTCAGAGATGTTATGTTGAGATTCTAACTTGTTAATTTTTCTCTTAGCTTGTTTGAGTTCTTTGGCAGTCTTAATGAACTCATCATGCAATTCATGAAATGCATCCAGTAATTCAAAATAGGAAGATTCAGATTCATATACCTCATCTTCCTTATCACTGTTGGATGGGATTTCAGCTTCTTCAGATGCAAGTGCTATCAGACAGATGTTAGCAATTTCATCTTCATTATCTTTTTCTTCATCTAAGCTATTGCCCTAGATTGATGAGATGTACGCTCTTTTCTTCTTGCCTTTGTCTGCAGCTTTCTTTTCTTTTTCTTGCTTCTTGAGGAATTGTGGATAATCCCATTTGATATGTCCCTGCTTCTTGCATTCGTAGCAAGTGACAGGTTCTTTTTCTTCTTTCTTACTATCTCTAGATGCTCTTTTCTTGAAGAATTTCTTGTTTCTTTTCTTGTTGTAAAATCTTCCAAATTTTTTGACCATTATAGCCAGAGTTTTTTCATCTAGCTCATCTCCATTGTTAGATTCTTCTTCTTTCTCCTCAGCAGCTTGTAGAGCAAGACCATTCTTCTTTCTGTTTTGACTTGCCTCCTTGAGAGCCATCATCTTTCCCTCATATTCTTTGAGGCTACAGAAGAGGGCTGTGACAGAGGCCATTGATTCTCCTTTGGCTTCCTCTATTGCGGTTACTTTGGGTTGCCATTCCAGAGGAAGAGCTCTAAGGATCTTTCTGACCTTCTTTGTCTGAGTGTATTCCTTGCCAAGACTTTTCAATTAATTCATGATAAGGGTGAATCTCTTTTGCAGTTCATTGACATTCTCTCCTTCAACCATTCTGAAGCTCTCGTATTCTTCTATGCAGGAGTTCAATTAGTTTTCTCTAACTCCAGATGTTCCTTCGTGAGCAATTTCTGAAGTGTCCCACATATCCTTAGCTGTGGAGCATTATAAGACCCTGTAGAATTCGTCTGGATTTAATGCACTGACCAAGCAGTGTTTTGCCTTGAAGTTTAGTAAGACTCTCCTTCTATCTTCCTCATTCCATTCAGCTTCTAGCTATTTGCTGTACATCCCATCATCCTGCAATACCATTGGGACAAAATCTCCCTTCTGGATGACAGACCAGATGTCCAGATCAATGGACTGGAGATAGATTTGCATCCTCATCTTCCAGTATCCATAATGTTCTCCACTAAAGCCAGGTGGTCTATTTGTGTTGTTTCCCTTTGGTAGTATGCTTTCTCCAAAGCCAGCCATTGTATTTCCTGGACTGTTAAATCCTTTGATTAGGAAATCATTCTCTGATACCACTTGTTAGATATGTTGGCTTCCCAAGTGGGGGGTGAATTGGGAAGATTAAAATTTTCTGCAAAACTTTAAGAAGGTGAGAAAAGTAAAGGTGACAGTAAAACAGAGTATAAATGAATAATCAGTAAAAGCAGTAATAGAGAAGGGAAGACGCAGATGTTTATCCTGGTTCGGTCTCTCAATCTTGACCTACGTCCAGTCCCCAAGTTACTACTTGATATTTTCCACTATCTTGCAAGAATTCAGTGGGTTTATTGCAAATGCCACAGTACAGCGTTGATGTTCTATTTTAGAGCTCATACTTTCTCTCTTTTTACTCTAGCTAAGTGCTTTCTCAATGAATATTCGAATTTCCAAAGCCAAAGTTCAAATTTTCAAAATAGCATATCAGTATAAATCTTTCAAACTTTGTCTGTAAGTGGGTGTTTTTCAAATATTCCATCGATTAATATAGAATCATAATTTCAAAGCATCTTTTTGTCAATTCAAAGTCTCTTACTCAATTTAAACATGGCTGTAGATTCTATATCTATTCTTGTGCTGGTTTTTCTTGAATTTCTCCACTTGAGATCATTTGCGCACTTTTGATATCTTCTTTCCAAGCTCTAGAAAGTTGGTTTAGAATCATCAAAACACTTGATTCAACACTTCCGATGGCCCCCCAGCTTCCTTTGGGTTATGGCACTACTCCCTTGTATTTTAACAACAGGAGTTTTCTGGACTCTGCTTCCATGCTGCTATCTGATTCATGATGATGCTAGCATTGCTACTGACTCGATAGAGACTATTGGAAGGTGGACGTGGTGATAACTTCTAAGGGGTCACGTCGAGTGGTGACACAATTGTTACCAGAGAAGGCGATGTTCACGCCAAATCACTCATAGTGCTTTCATCTGCACAACTACTTACATCTATGTGTAAGAGTAAAGCAAAAATATGAGAGAGAGAGAGAACAAAGAAGGTATTGGCTTTTTTTAACTACTGTTTGGATACTCCCCATAAATGATTATGGGAGAGTATAATCGACTATAAGGGAGAGAATCCAAACACACATTATAATTGTATAATCACTTATGAGATTGTTAAGTGATTATCAAATGTAGCTTATCAAAATAATCACTTATCATCCTATAATAACTTTTTTCAATTTATCTTCTTATTATCCACATAATAATAACTTAAACTACCAAAATCCAAACACATTTATTTTCTCAACATCAATTATAGGGTAAAAATATCCAAACACAAATCATTTTTTATACAATCACTTAATCTCATAATCTATTATGAATAAACAATTATTCTCATAATTACTTATACATAAGCCAATCCAAACACACCCTAAGAAGCAGGAAAGGAAATGGGGGCAGTGTATGACAACCCTCTAACCATTGTCTTGGATTGAGCTTCGAGCTAATAGGAAGTTGCCTTGTATTTTGTGTAGGACCAAAGAAAGGATCAAGATGGAACAAAATTTGAATTTGAGATAGAGAAGGGTCACTCTGCGGTGAGGTATATGGCTACCGTAGTGAGAAACACATGGAAATTCAAAATTTTTCTGTTTGAGAACACTCATGCCATGGCGAACTTACTGGCGTTGTAGCGAGAGTTGGGAAATTTGTTTATATCATATGAATTTCAGACAGAGAAAATTGAGAGGGAGAAGAAGGCTCTATTAGGGTTTGCTTCTATTGGCTTTTGGGAGTGATTTCAGGCCTCTAGGAACTTGATTACAAGTAGGCAAGTGATTCCTGCTCCTCCCTTTCCATTTTCCATCAGTTTTTGAAGTGATTTTTCAGATATATACATAAAGGTTCTGATTTGGCCTGATGTAATGGGATTAATGAAATTGTTTAGTGTTAGGAAGCTTTAGGTATGGGTTTTAGTTGGATTATGATGAGTTCGAGTTAAACCCTAAGTTGATTTTGGTTAAGGGTGTATGAAATCCGAAATGTATGAGGATGATTATGATGTGGATGATTATTTAGAGTTCATTAGTATATGTTTATGCCACTAGAATATTGGGTCAAGTTTGGATGGTTGAGTTATGAGTTATAAATTCATATTGTCATATGTTAATTGAGGATATTGTGATATTATAGTGTATAATTGGTTGATTGGAAGTGTGTGGCTCATGATTTGGTTGATCGAATGAGTTCAAGTTGTGGTAGCAACCTAAAAGTTTGTGAGACTCATGTGTCTGTGGTGGTAGCAACTTGAGGTAATCGGGTATTTGTGAGATATGTGTATTATGTGATATATATATATAGGTATATATGCATGATCCTTTCCATACCACGACAAAGTTATGTGTATGTGTTTTCTTCATATCGTGGTATGTCCACGACTAGTAGAGGTATGTGGACCTTTCTTCTTGATGTTCATATGTGATAGATGAGGATATGGTATATATGTGTATATTGTTAGGATTGGTAGGTCACTTAAGAGGGGGTGAATTAGGTGATGCAAGATTTTTACCTTTTTTTGGATCACAACCCAATTTCACCATATATGTAGCGAAACAGGTATGAACAGAGAGAGTAAAGTACAGCAATAGAGGAGAGAAGATGAAAAGCAAAACACAAGAATTTATACTGGTTCAGCCCAAACAACTTGGCCAATGTCCAGTCCCTAAATCACCACTTGAGATTTTTCACTATATCTCACAGGTTTGATCTAGGTATCCATGAAGTCTCAGTATATCCCACAAGTTTCAGTAGGTACTTGTAAAGCTACTATCCCTATACCCTTACAATGATGTGTAATTCCTTTAGTGTTTCCCCACACTAAGATTCTACCTAGAAAATAGTAGAGATGAATGAATATAGAATTGAAACTCTCTTTGAGAGTGAATGGACATTGAAAGCTCATTCTATTGAGGTGGGTTTTTCAAAGAATACTGACACAAAAAAAATTTATGTATTGGAACAGCATTTTGACATAAACTCTCTTAAAATTGTTACCCATGAGTTTAAATGAGATTCTATTTATAGATTTATGGCATAAATAGATGTTAGACACAAGATCTATCCGTTAGAGGCATTAACCAATGTTTACTCTGCAAAATTAGCCATTCACCAACCGCATTTAATGCGTCTGACATACCAAAATTTAAATTTTGGGTGTCAACAAACGAATTTCATAGAGACCATAACTAAGGACTTTAATGTTGAACTTTCAAAATTTGTCCTTTCAAGAGTGGAATTCAAATTTTGAATTTGTCAAATATATCTCATGTTAGAACATACAAATTTTCATATTCAAAGTGTATCTATTGAGTATAAATAGTTGTGTCATGTTTTTACAATGCACTCAAAATTAGAATTTTAGAAGCTAAAATTTGTCTGTTAGTGGTTTGCTCAACATGGCAAAAAAGTTCTACTCTATGACATTCAAATTTTACACTTCAAAGTTCATCTGTCAGATACAGGCTCTAACAAGACTCACAAGTTATTATTTCAAAATTCAAATTTTAAAATCCAAAATTCGTCTATCAGAGGGACTGACTTTGAACTCTTTATTTACTTTAATATCATTCAAATTTTGCCAAAACCTTAGATGAATTTTGCACATTTTGTTAACTATGCTTGACTCAAAATTCAAATTTTAGAACTGGAAATTCGTCTATCAGAGATAATAACTCTGGAACTTCAAATTTCAGTAAGCAAAGTTTGAATTTTGCACAAAATATATAAGGATTAACAGTAAAATTCATCTGTTAGCTAGTGTTTTCAAAATATAACATATGCTAACATAGGATTTACTTAATCTAACTCATTTAAAACATATGGTAACAAGATTAAGTAATTTTCAAAGATTAAAACCATCTCAAGACCTAAGTGAAAGCAAAATATACCTAGTAACTAGTTCTTTAATGCTTGAACTCTACTTTCACTTGGTTATTTTCTTCTTGACATGCTCCCTTCTGATCTTTCATTCATGGAGTATCCTTTCTCTTCTCCTTTCTTGAGTGAGACATGATGTTGATTTCCAATTCTGTATTTCAATGCTTACTCTTCCTACATGGACAATCTTACATTTAATATGTTATACTTACAAACAAGCAGTTAGTCCAATTTATATATCCAACTTATTTTATAAACCATACAAGCATAGTGGATATATTAGTGCATAGCATAATATATGCATTATAAACATAATTAGATATATACTAATGCACATCTTACTTCTTTAAGGAACATTATATATATTAGACACATATGATGCATTTATTCCTTATTACTTTATATTTGTTATCATCAAAACTTATATTATATTAAACCTTACATATATGTATGTTTATATGCATCCCCACATAATAGTATATCGATACAATGATGATAATGATTATGAGGATGTTGATTGTGTAACATTATGATTTTCACTAACTATAGAACTCATAACATAACTTGAACTTCACATGCTTTGTATCTATGTTTCTAGTTAGATTTTGTTAAACTATGAGCATGCATTATATGACATTAGAAACTATGTGGAACCTTTAGCTAGAATTAAATAAGTTGGATATGCTGTTTAAAAACTACAACCATTTAAAATTTCATATGTCATTATATACAAATCTAGATAAAATTTGACTTATTAATCAACTATGAATGTGTGCCGTATGACATCAAAAATCCTATGAAGCTATATGTTGAGATTCTATACCTTGGGAAACATGGTAGTAGTAGTAGTACTTAGGGAGCAAATTGCAAAGAAAGTTAAGTCATGGGGTCAAAGTGAAAATTGATGTAATAGACACAAAAAGACAAAATAATGGGACATAGATGTCATTTTTCCAAACAAATTATCTGTTTAGTGTTTGACAGTGTTAGCAAGGCTGACTTCCCAAGAGGGGGGTGAATTGGGAAGATTGAAATTTTTCTGCACAAACTGAAATGAGTGAAGATAGCACAGTGTAATGAAGGCAACTTATAAAACAGAGCAAGCTGAAAAGTAAAGATAAAGAGAAGAAAACTCAGTGATTTATTCTGGTTTGGTCTATCCACTTGACCTACTTCCAGTCCCCAAGACAACTCTTGAGATTTATCCACTATACAACAAGAATTCAACGGGCTTCTTGCTAATGCCACAGTACATGAGTATGCTCTGTTTCTGGAGCTCTCTCAAACACTCTAAGCACTCTCACAATGTGCTTCCCAATCCCCTTGTGATTTCCCCTCACAAGTAAATCTATCTTACAGATGAAGAGTAGATTGTTTACAAAGAAATAACTCTCTTGAATAGAGTAGATTTGAAGGTTAAAGTACAAATATTGAAGTTGAGAGGGTAAAAGCTCTTGAGAAGAAGTTTTGACAGAAATTCGTTATATACAAGTTAGATTCATTACCCACAACTTCAAATGTTGTTGTATTTATAGATTTAGGTCTCAAATGTTCGTTAGAGACTTTAATCTATCCGTTGGAGAAGTTATCCAACGGTTACTCTGAAAAACTATCCGTTAACCAACCGCATTTAATGCTTCTGACATACTGAAATTCAAATTTTGGTTGGTCAACAGACGAATTTCGAAGGAACCGAAGGTTAGAGCTTTCAACGTTACAGCACGAAGTTTGCCTGTCCATGAAGTGAAATTCGAATTTTGAAACTTGTAGAACATTTTCACAATGTGACATACGAATTTTCAAGAAGAAAGTTTTCGGTTAAGTGTGAACAGTGTTTTCAATTTGCTACAGTGCCCTCGAAATTCGAATTTTGGAAGCCCAAAATTCGTCTATTCCCAGTACGTGAAAAGGAGGCACAGTAGTTCATTTTCTTCGAAATTCGAATGTTGAAGAGTGAAGTTCGTCTGTCAGAAAGACTCTTTTCAGACTAACTTTATCATTCGAATGTTGCAAGTTCACATCATTCGTTTGTCAATGTTTCACTTCAACAGATTCAAGAACTTAGCTTCTAAAATTCGAATTTTAATGTTCAAAGTTCGTCTGTTAGAGAGCAGTTTTGAAACTTAAATCATTCTTGATCTCAGATGAACTTTAACACAGTTTCAGACGAATTTCTTCTATTTTCTCAAATTTTGTTTTGTCTGAAATTTGATTTTTGAAGAACCAAAGTTCGTCTGTTTCAAGGAAACTTCTCTCAGACTTAGATTAAAATTTCTAATGTTGAACAATCAAAATTCGTCTGACAGAGAGCCATCTCTTCAGACTTATTCAGTTTTAGCTCGAAATTCGAATTTCCTAAGGCAAAGTTCGAATTTCCAACTTGACAGTTAAGTTTAAACTTTCAAACTTCGTCTGTTTGTGGGTGTTTTTCAAATAAGTCAAGATTTAACACAAAATCAAGGTTTGAAAACATCTTTTTCTCAAATCAAAATCTTTTACCCAATCACAACTAAAACTAAAGATCCTACACAGGATCTATCAGCAAATACTCAGAAAATCTTCACTTGAAACAACTTTAATCTCCTTTGATATCTTCAATCCGAGCTCTTGAGTGTTGGTTTGGAATCATCAAAACTCTTGATTCAACATTCTCCCCCTTTTTGATGATGACAAAACAACTCACACACTGGGTTAGTACTTGGGTTTACTTTCACAAGCTCCCCCTCAACATATGCGTTACAGTTTATAAGATATCATTTTCAACAGATTAAGTGAAGAGATTCAAAGCCCAAATCATTGCAATCAAAAACATAATTCATTGAATCAAATTGTTGCCATATATATTCCAATTAAAGAGCAGTTCTCAAAAATATCAAACAACCAAATACAATTAAACAACTAATACAAGATACAGTAACTAAAACAAGATACAGCAAGAGGATTCAGCCTAAGATCTAAAAATATCACTTCTTCTTTGGCTTAGTCTTCTTGCTGTACGTCTTTCCTTTTCCAGATGGCTCAGCAGATTTTCCAGCTTGCTTAGTCCCAGTTTGCTTTATCTTCTCCCCCTTTTTGGCATCATCAGGAAGGCCAACAAAGTCCATTGGAGGAGGAATCTGAGTGAGAGAAATAGCATGAAGAGGGACAGGAGCAAAAGGAATCTCTGGTTGAACTGGTGCAGGAGGCTCAGCAGGCTCTTCATCATCATCATCATCATCAGAGACCTCCAGCAGCACTTGCATTTCCTGCCTAGAAAGAGCTAGTTGAGCTCTCTGTTCCTCTGAGAGCCCATAAGCAGCAATAGAATGAGAAGCTGGTTCAGCAGGAGGAAACAATTCTTCCAGCCTTCTCCTTTGAGCTTGCAGCAGAGCATTGTGAGCAATACCAAGATAATCAAGAACAGGTACAATGCTCCTTTCCTCATTGCTTGCTCCTTCTGGCACAGAAGAGGTTGAAATGGCTGCAACCAGTCTTTCAACTTGCTCTGATTCTTAAATAGACAGAATTGAATCTGGAGCATCTTCTTGCATAGGCTCAAGAGGGCTTGTTTCTTGAAGTCCTTCTTCTTCCAATCCATAGTCCAGGGGTGGACCAGGACTTGGTGTCCTCATTGCACCAGCACCATCTGTATCACCATCATGGTCAGAGGAGGCAATCTCGAAGGGACTTGGAGGCTCAGGAGTTGGAGACAGAGCAGGTTCAGGGATACCAGGCTGAGGTGGAGCTAAAGTGGTAGAAATTGCATTTCTAATATCTTCATAAGCATCAGCCACCACCTTCATATTCATAGCCAACTGATGGATCTGATCTTGTAGATGAGCAAATTTGGCATTTTACTCATCCTTAATGTTGAGAATGAGTGTTGACAGACTGTCAAACAACTCAGTGATCTTTGTAGGTTTGGCCCGTGAGGAGGGAGTAGAAGGAGGGTGAGTAGGCCTGGAGGGAGATGGAATTGGCTGAGAAGGCTGAGGTACAGATCTGCCAGGGGCCTCAGAAGTGCCTTCTTGTTAGAGGGATGCATCAGCAACAAAGAACAAGTCTTCAGATTTCCCTGCTCCCTTTCTAACTAATCTACCTTCATCTCTTTCAATACCCATCCTTTGCAATTCCTCTTCTTTGAATGCCTCAGTGAGTTTCCCTTTCCCCTTTTCAATGTGTTGAATCCTAGCATGCTGCAGGATTCTTGAAATAATTGCTGCATAGGGGAGTGTGGAATCCTTCCTCTGATCCCTTGCCTTTATCATTCACTGGAGGATGATATGACCCAAATTAATCAGCTTCCCACGTATGATAGCAGTCATCACATGAGCCTCTGCCCTTGTTATCAAATTGAAGCTGCCACCCTTGTTGAATATGATCCTGGACACTATGTAGTGCAGGATCCTTACTTGCATACTTAGGTCTGTGGGCTTTAATAGATTTATCATTGGCCTGTTCTTCCTTCTCCTGAATAGGGTGTCCAAGATGGTGCTCTCCTTGTAGTTCAGGAAGGGTCCACCTTCTTCATCAGCTGTGCTTGCCTCATCCATATATCCAGAGGCTGTGATGTCAACTTTCAACCCATCTTGTCCTGGGATTTCCAGCACCTCATTGAAGGTTTCATCAGCAAGCCAAATGGTCCTTGATCTCAAGGTGACCTCCCATTTCACCTTCTTGCTGTTATATTGAAGAGAGGCATACCAAGTCTTCACTACCTTATCATCATATTTTTCAGCAATTTCTAACAGATTTTTATATCTTATCAACCATATTGCAGCATCAAAGTTGTTAGATATCAAAAATTATTCCACATTTACACAGTGAGGCTTGATTACCTTTTTGTTGGAAAACTTGGTAGAGTACTCTTCTTGAATCTCAGGAGTGCTCCACAGTGGCAGTGTAGTCATTTCTTACTCTCCAGATTTAGTACTGGAAGAAGCAGAAGAAGCAACAGCAAGGACCGAAGGTTCTGCACTTTTTGAAGAGGAGGGTCCAGCTTTCTGAGATTCTGCTTTGGATGAAGATTTCTGGCGTTTGGAAGGGGTAGCTTTACTGGGTTCGGCCTTTCTCTTGGATTTCTCTCCTTCCTTTATAGCATATTGAGATTTGACCGATCTCTTTGGCCGAGTTTTAGCTTGTCCTGCTCCAGGACTCTTCACTCACGCCATTTCCCAATTGAATGATGCAGAATGTGGCTAAGAATAGGTTTATGGGATGCGAATGGAAGTTTAAACAGTGAAGAATGACAGTTTTTGGACAGGAGTTAAGAGGATTGAAGAGAGAATCAGAACAGACTTGGAGGAGTTACAAATAGGGTTGCGCCTGTTCTTTGGAAAACCGTCAGATTTAACGTATGTAACCGTCTGACAGAAGAATTTTGAGGGGACAAAATTTGAACTTCGGGCAGTTACAAGTTAAACCGTTCAGCAAAGCTTACTGACAGATGAATTTTCATCCTGAAAGTTTGTCTAACAGTGGCTTGGAACAAGTAATACAAACACAACAGACGAATTTTGTTCCAACAAAGTTCGAATGTTGATGAGCAAACAGCAGGCAACAAACAAAACAACAATCAACAGACGAATTAAGCATGCAGAACTTCATTTTTCAAGCATTCAATCATGAAGAACATGATTCAACAGACGAATTTTGAACTAAAAATTCAAATTTTTCAACTTTTGTAAAGGGTGTCCAACATTTGTACGTTAAGAAGCGAAAATTAGTACAATAGTGATGGACGATCATAATTATGAAATTTTTGTTTTTGAAAATTCGAACTTCCAAGGTCCAACAGACGAATTTCGAGGCATTACTGAGAACTGTTCCAAGGCATAACAGGCCGAAGTTTGTCTGTTAGTCAGCTGAAATTCGAATGTTGACCACGTTGACCAGTTCAGAAACACAGTTTATGAAGCAAAATACGTCTCACACACATTAAGATATGAATTTCATCTTTAAAAACTTACAGAATGGATCCAGAACTTAGACTTTTCATCATTTACTTTACTCTCTGGTTGTTCCATTCTGGTGTGCTCCAATCTTCAAGTTTATTTCCACTGAATCTTGTGGGGAGCACCTGCAACTTAAATTAAACATTCTCTGATGCTAAAATTACAGTTTATTTTAAAGATGAAACCTTTGAAAACAAGATCGCAAAAGAATATCTTACAGTTCACTGGGATTTACCATACCCAGTTCTCTTCTTATTTTGCAATGCCTATCTTCTGATAGAGGCTTTGTGAGTATGTCAGCAACTTGATCCTCTGTTGGGATGTATTCCAATCTGACTTCTCCTTTCAGAACGTGATCCCTTATGAAGTGATGCCTAACTTCAATGTGTTTTGTCCTTGAATGCATGACAGGATTCTTGGTGATATTTATGGCACTTTGGTTGTCACACATGATTGGTATCTCTTTCATTTTAACCTCAAGATCTTCAAGCTGCTGCTTCATCCAGATGACTTGGGCACAACAGCTTCCAGCTGCAACATACTCAGCTTTTGCAGTGGATAAGGCCACACTATTTTGCTTTTTTACTGAACCATGAAACCAGGGATCCTCCAAGAAACTGACAAGTTCCACTTGTGCTTTTTCTGTCAGTTTTGGATCCGGCAAAATCAGCATCAGTGTATCCTCTAAGATCTTCTCCATTGTCTTTTGGATACCAAAGACCCATCTATGATGTTCCATTAAGATATCTGAGTATTCTTTTCACAGCTGTTGCATGGGTTTCTTTGGGACATGATTGGAATCTGGCACACATACAGACACTGAACATAATGTCAGGCCTAGTGGCAGTCAAGTACAGTAGGGATCCAATCATTCTTCTGTACTGAGTAATGTCAAATGTCTTCCCACTCTCATCCATGTCCAGCTTGGTTGCAGTTGCCATAGGTGTTCCCATTGGTTTGGCATTCTCCATTCCAAACTTCTTTAGCAGCTCCTTTAGATACTTGGATTGACTGAGAAAGATACCATCATGAAGCTGTCTGATTTGCAGTCCAAGGAAGAAGTTGAGTTCACCCATCATAGACATCTCGAATTCTCCCTGCATTAACTCAGAAAATTTCTTGCAAAGAGCTTCATTAGTAGCACCAAAAATGATATCATCAACATAGATTTGAACAATTAGTAAATCTTTATTTTCTTTCTTAGTAAATAAAGTTGTGTTAACTCTACCTCTATTGAACCCCTTTTCAGTTAGAAAATTGCTCAGTCTCTCATACCATGCTCTAGGGGCTTGTTTTAAACCATAAAGAGCCTTCTTTAGTTTATAAACATGGTTTGATTTAGTAGAATCCTCAAAACCTGGAGGTTGATCTACATAAACCTCTTCCATGATATATCCATTTAGAAAGGCACTCTTTACATCCATTTGATATAGTAAAATGTTTTTCATGCATGCATATGCCAGCAGTATTCTTATAGCCTCTAGTCTAGCTACTGGTGCAAAGGTTTCTTCAAAATCAATACCTTCTTCCTGATTATACCCTTTAGCAACCAGTCTAGCTTTATTTCTGATTATTGTTCCAGATTCATCCAGTTTATTTCTAAAAACCCATTTGGTACCAATAACAGAATAATTTTTGGGTCTAGGCACTAAATCCCAAACTTGATTTCTTTCAAACTGATTTAGTTCATCTTGCATAGCTAAAATCCAGTAATCGTCAGTTAAGGCTTCTTCAGCACATTTGGGTTCAATTTGAGAAATGAAAGCGCAGTTGAGCATTTGATCCCTTAACTGTTTTCTGGTTTTGACTCTCTCTTGAATATTCCCTATCACTTGATCAACAGGATGATTCCTTTGATATCTCCAAGTTCTAGGGAGTTCTTGAGATGTTTCCTCATTAATTTCTTCATCAAAAACTTTCTCCTGGATATCTTTCTCTGTGTTAACAGATTCAGATATCTTTGGAGGTTCAGTTTTACTTTTATCAGAAATGCCTAGTTTTTCAAAGTTGAGAGCAAGATCATCCTTATTGGTAACATGTTTTGAGACAGTTTCATTTTCAATAAAAACTACATGCACAGATTCTTCTACCACATTTGATCTTTTATTATAAACTTTATATGCCTTACTCCTACTAGAATAGCCTAGAAATGTACCTTCATCGGATTTGGCATCAAACTTACCCAGATTTTCTTTCCCATTGTTGTGAACGAAGCATTTGCATCCGAACACATGGAGATGGGATAGATTTGGCTTTCTTCCCTTGTACAACTCGTATGGAGTCTTCCCAAGGATTGGTCTGATGTAGGCTCTGTTTATGATGTAGCTTGCTGTATTTACTGCATCAGCCCAAAACACTTGAGAGAGTTCCTTCTCATTTAGCATAGCTCTAGCCATCTCTCCAATGGTTCTATTCTTCCTCTCTACTACCCCATTCTGTTGAGGAGTCCTTGGAGCTGAGAAGTTGTGGTCAATCCCATGCTCATTGCAGTACTCCAGGAAGTATGCATTTTCAAACTCTCCTCCATGGTCTGACCTGATTGACACAATAGAAATACCTTTCTCATTTTACACTTTCTTAGCTAAGGTTACAAATGCATCAAAGGTATCACTTTTAGAAGAGAGAAATAATGTCCAAGTAAATCTAGAATAATCATCTACACTTACAAACACATACAAATTACCACCAAGACTTTTCACCCTAGATGGTCCAATTAAATCCATATGCAGCAATTCAAGTGGTCTAGTTGTGGTAACTATATTTTTAGATTTAAAAGATGATTTAGTTTGTTTCCCTCTTAAGCATGCGTCACATTCTTTGTCTTTCTCAAAAGATATTTTTGGCAGGCCAGTTACTAGCTCATTTTTAACCAGTTTAGACAATTGATTCATGTTAACATGAGCTAATCTCCTATGCCATAACCAACTATCATTATCCTGACTAATTAAACATACAGAATCCAAGGGAGGAAGTTCATCAAGGTCAATAGTATAACAGTTACCATCCCTTTGAGCTTTGAGGATTACTTTGTGATCACTTTTTCTGATGACCAGGCAAAACTTTGAGTCAAACAGCATCCAGTTTTCTCTGTCACAGGTCTGACTCACGCTCAACAAATTATGGTTGAGGCCCATTACAAACAGCACCTCTTCAATGGATGTTTCAGGATTTTTCCCCACAATGCCAATGCCAACGATTTTGCCATATTGATCACCTCCAAAGGTCACCTTTCCTCCTTTCTTGTCTCTAAGGGTGATGAACTTCTCCTTATCACCAGTCATGTGGCTTGAGCAGGTACTGTCCATATACCATTTGTTGTTCTTCTTAGCTTTGAGACAGACCTGCAAAACAATGTTTATGTTTTCTTTTTAGGTACCCAAATTTGCTTGGGTCCTTTTTGGTTAGTAGATTTTTCCCTAGGTGCAGATGCAACTTTGGGAACCCATTTAACTTTCCTGCCAAGTCCATTTTTCTTCAATGCACAAGAACTGGAAATATGTCCCTTTTTGTTACAGAAATGACAGGTAATGAAGGGACTGCTAGATTGAGTGGCAGGAAGAAAACAATGCAGATAATACTTTTGTCTTGCATGCTTTGGTTGATTATATGTTTCAATGCAAGATGACATATGATCTTTCTTTCTGTTACTCTCAGCATGCACAAAATGTCTCATGTATGCTTCTGGTTTTTCTTCCTAATCTTTTCCTTGACAACACATGGATCATAGCCAAGACCAGCTTTTCCTTGTGATATTCTTTAGCTCCCCATCAAGGCAAATAACATATCTTTACCTCTAGTGAGCCTAGACATGCTTTTAACTAAATAATCATTAGTTTGCTTAAGTTCAGTGCATGAAGTGTAGCAAACATATTCAGCAGTAGGTAGAGAGGTGATTTCAGAAATGTTGCTTTGTGATTCCAGTTTATTAATCATTCTCTTTGCCATTTTGAGTTCTTTAGCAATTTTAATAAACTCATCATGAAGCTCATGAAATGCATCAAGTAACTCAGAATAGGAAGGTTTAGATTCATATACCTCTTCTTCCTGATCACTGCTGCATGAGGGATCGGCTTCTTCAGAAGCAAGTGCCATTAAGCAGATGTTGGCGATCTCATCCTCTTCTTCTTCTTCCTCATCTGAGCTGTTACCCCATATTGAAGAGATGTAGGCTTTCTTCTTCTTCCCTTTGTCAGCAACTTTCTTTTCTCTTTCTTGCTTTTTGAGGAATTGAGGACAATCCCATTTGATGTGTCCTTGCTTTTTGCATTCATAGCAAGTCACAGGCTCTTTTGCCTCTTTCTTGCTTTTACTAGCTGCTCCTTTCTTGAAGAATCTCTTGTTCTTCTTCTTGCTGTAGAATCTTCCGAATTTTCTGACCATCATAGCCAGAGTTTCCTCATCCATCTCATCTCCTTCATCAGATTCCTCTTCCTTTTCATCAGCAGCTTTGAGGGCAAGGCCTTTCTTCTTTCTGTCTAGCCCAGCTTCCTTGGGAGCTTTGATTTTTCCTTCATATTCTTCAAGGCTGCCGAAGAGAGCTGTGACAGAGGCCATTGATTCTCCTCTGGCTTCTTCTATTGCTGTCACCTTGGGCTGCCATTCCAGAGGGAGAGCTCTGAGTATCTTTCTTACTTTCTCAGATTGAGTGTATTCCTTTCCCGGGCTCCTCAGTTAATTCACAATGAGAGTAAATCTCTTTTGGAGCTCCTTTACAGTTTCTCTTTCAGCCATTCTGAAGCTCTCATACTCCCCAATACATGTATTGAGTTTGTTCTCCCTGACCCCAGATGTTCCTTCATGTGCAATCTGCAGAGTGTCCCACATTCCTTTTGCAGTGGTGCATTGTGAGACTCTGTAGAATTCGTCCTGGTTCAGGGCACTGACTAAGCAATGCTTTGCTTTAAAATTCAGCAGAACTCTTCATTCCATTCTGCTTCTAGCTTCTCTCTGTGTCTTCCATCTTCAGTTAGAGCCATTGGGATGAAATCACCTTTCTCAATGACTGACCAGATGTCAAGATCAATTGATTGGAGGTAGATCTGCATCCTCATCTTTCAGTACCCATAATGCTCTCCACTGAAGCCTGGTGGTCTTTTAGTGTTGTTCCCCTCAAGAAGTATGCTCTCTCCAAAGCCAGCCATCTTAATTCCCGGACTGTGAGATCCTTTGAATGGGAAACTAGTCTCTGATACCACTTGTTAGCAAGGCTGACTTCCCAAGAGGGGGGGTGAATTGGGAAGATTGCAATTTTTCTGCACAAAGTAAGATAAGTGAAGGTAGCACAGTTTAAAGGAAGCAACGTATAAAACAGAGTAAGCTGAAAAGTAAAGATAGGGAATAGAAGACTCAGTAATTTATCCTGGTTCGGTCTGACCATTTGACCTACGTCCAGTCCCCAAGACCACTCTTGAGATTTTTCACTATACAACAAGAATTCAACGGGCTTCTTGCTAATGCCACAGTACAATGAGTATGCTCTATTTTCTGGAGCTTTCTCACTCTCTCTAAGCACTTATACAATGTGCTTCCCAATCCCCTTGTGATTTCCCCTCACAAGTAAATCCATCTTCCAGATGAAGAGTAGATTATTTACAATGATATAACTCTCTTGAATAGAGTAGATATGAAGGTTAAAGTACAGATATTGAAGCTAGAGGGTAAAAGCTCTTGAGAAGAAGTTTTGACAGAAATTCGATATATACAAGTTAGATTCGTTACCCACAACTTCAAATGTTGTTGTATTTATAGATTTAGGTCTCAAATGTCCGTTAGAGACTTAATCTATCCGTTGGAGAAGTTATCCAACGGCTACTCTGAAAAACTATCCGTTAACCAACCGCATTTAATGCTTCTGACATACTGAAATTCGAATTTTGGATGGTCAACAGACGAATTTCGAAGGAACCGAAGGTTAAAGCTTCCAACGTTGAAATACTGAAGTTCATCTGTCCATGAAGTGAAATTCGAATTTTGAAACTTACAGAACATTTTCACAATGTGACATACAAATTTTGAAGAAGAAAGTTTTTCGGTTAAGTGTGAATAGTGTTTTCAATTTGCTACACTGCCCTCGAAATTCGAATTTTGGAAGCCCAAAATTTGTCTGTTCCCAGTACGTGAAAAGGAGGCACAGTAGTTCACTTTCTTCGAAATTCGAATGTTGAAGAGTGAAGTTCGTCTGTTAGAGAGACTCTTTTCAGACTAACTTCATCATTCGAATGTTGCAAGTTCTTATCATTCGTATGTCAATGTTTCACTTCAACAGACTCAAGAACTTAGCTTCTAAAATTCAAATTTCAATGTTCAAAGTTCGGCTGTCAGAGAGCAGTTTTGAAACTTAAATCATTCTTAATCTCAGATGAACTTTAACATAGTTTCAGACGAATTTCTTCTATTTTCTCAAGTTTTGTTTTGTCTGAAATTTGAATTTTGAAGATCCCAAGTTCGTCTGTTTCAAGGAAACTTCTTTCAGACTTATATGAAAATTTGAATGTTGGGAAGCCAAAATTCGTCTGTCAGAGAGCATTTATCAAACTCAATTTCTTTTGATTTCAGATGCACTTTATGATAGTTTCAGATGAATTTCTTTGGTTTTCACAAACTTCATTTTACTTGAAATTCGACTTTTGAAAGTGTGAAGTTCGTCTGTTACCAAAAAGACTTCTTTCAGATTTGTATGGAAATTCGAATTTTGAACAACCAAAATTTGTCTGACAGAGAGCCATCTCTTCAGACTTATTCAGTTTTAGCTCGAAATTCGAATTTCCTAAAGCAAAGTTCGAATTTCCAACTTGACAGTTAAGTTTAAACTTTCAAACTTCGTCTGTTTGTGGGTGTTTTTCAAATAAGTCAAGATTTAACACAAAATCAAGGTTTGAAAACATCTTTTTCTCAAATCAAAATCTTTTACCCAATCACAACTAAAACTAAAGATCCTACAAAAGATCTAACAGCAAATACTCATAAAATCTTCACTTGAAACAACTTTGATCTCCTTTGATATCTTCAATCAAAGCTCTTGAGTGTTAGTTTGGAATCATCAAAACTCTTGATTCAACACTTCTAAATCTCATAAAACAACCTTCTTTGTGCAATAAATAACCCTAAATCACCACTAAAGCAACCTTCTTTACAAGATATAATAAAAAACTATAAGAAAAACAAACCATTCAGCACTTGCTCACATTAGACCTCAAGAAAAAGCATTCAGCTCTTAAGAAAAACAAAGTTGCACACTATAAAAGCTTACCAAACCCACTGATCATGTTAAACCTTATTGTTCAAACTTATTACTTTGTAAAGCTTCGATTTCAACTCACTTTGCTCTGCTGGTTATGGAATCATCTCCGCCCTTCAAGAGTGATTTGAAGAGAGGAAAATTTCTAAACTCACTGATCAAGTTTCCTCTAATGTAATAGATGAAATTCTCTTCTCTCACACAAGTCCTACACTATTCCTTTGCTATGCATTTTGCTTTCAATCAACATCCCAAGTGTCATTTTAATTGCCATACTACCACTATTTTTGACATGTCATGCTTCATGTGTGTCTCCATCTTCCATCTCATCATTTTTTATGCTATTAGTGCCAGGTGGACATCCTTAAACCACTTTCTGAAACCTCAAGGACTAACGGACTACATGGAGGTAACTTCAGGGATGGATTTAAAAAAATTTAAACCTTAGGAATTGTTTTCAAAACCAGTCAAAACCTCAGGGACCAAAAGTTTATTTTTCCCTAAATTTAAATTAATTAAAACATACTATTACATTAACATTTAAAAATGAAAATAAATTAAAATAAATTACATAAAACAATTACAAATTATACAATATTTTTACAATTTCTCAAATCTATTTTGTCCCCGCGATATTTTGCAAACATGTCCAAGTGAATCTTTAATCTTCAATCCTCAAGCCACCAAAAAGAAAGAAGAAGAAGTCATAGAATAGAAGGAGAAGAGAGGAGAAAAGATAGCTAGTGCGAATACAAATGACATAGGGAAACATGTATTTATAAAGGCATGACAATAACAACATTTACAACAACGGTTATACTTAACCATTGCCATATCAACAATAGTGTCGATTACGATAGCAGTTACTAACTACTACTAAATGAAACTATTGTAGCGGTTACACAATAACCACTTCCATTGTTTTATATTCTCGAATTTCTTAATTCATATTATTTTCATTTAATTTTTAGTTGAGATTATTTAAAGATAATTAAAATTCTATATTGTTCAAAGATAATAAAGAATTGAGTAATTTTTATTTTTTAGTTTAAACTATATCTAACTTAAAATAAAATAATTATTAAATTTGTACAACAAACTAAAATAACTGATTAAAACTCTAAATGAAAATTCATGAATTAAATATAAAATTTTAAAAACTAAATTGTAAGTTCTAAATTAAAATAAAGTATACATAAAAAATCCACAAATATCTACAAATAACTATAAAATATAATGTAAGTCCTAAAAAATGTCCTATTGGTATTTAGAATGATCTGGTGGCACTCGCTCCTCAGAATCCTGGTGCTTTGAAGCAAAATGAGACTGATATGGAGTTGAGGCATGACTACTAGTAGATGGGTGTTAGGAAGGATCAAACCTTGGCTGGAAAGGAGGTATTACAATTTGTGGGATCTGAGTGTTTGGAGGGTTGCCATGAAGGAAGAGTGGCCGCCTATCTGCTGGACAGCCATAGCAGTGACCTAAGACATAACAATCGAAGTAGCTTGAGATACAACCTGAGAATCAGCTTGCTACACCATTTGAGCACCTGTGACTGGTATTCCTCACCTGTGACTACACCATCTAGCCCTACTATTGTGTCTCTTGCAAATATTTTAATTCAAATTTTAAGAAAAAGTTAATTTTACAAAGTAAAATTTTATAAATGTATATTTACCATTTTATTACAAGTCCGTGCAAAGGTCTTGGGTCAGGTGGTGTAAGCTATAATCTTTCTCACTCGATTCTCTCTATTTTGGGCCTCCAATGCTTATACATGTTATTAACAGAAATTATGAATAATAAAATCTTCTTGGTTGAATAACAGATAATAGTTAAAAATGAATATAATTGTTAACAAATATAAAGCATACCTGATGTGCCTCATTCATCCTCCAAGTGATAAATCTCTCTTAATCACTAGGGTTTTTGACCACCTCTAGCCTCGCTGCAATAACCTCTTGGACAGTCTTGTCTCTAGTCTTATTCATTTTGTGGTACAATTTGTTTCACATGTTCTTCCACAACAAGGCCATCTTCTGTAGACAATACGGCTTGTGCCACTTTAGAACATTAAATTAACTTGGGCAACATATTATACAAATAAAAATAAAAAATAGATAAGTTTATAATATTAATATAACGTAACTTGGAATAGAAATTATAATGAAAACCAAAAGTTTTTAATTAACTTCAATACCTGAATGACGTTGGTGAAATGCGAATTCTCGTGGTGCATAGGAATCTTCTTCCAATCGTCATGATATATATGGAATATATCATAATTTCGGCCTAAGTTGGCCAACTCCATATTGTTTGTGTTATTACTCAATCAACAACAACCTGTTGAGCCCGTTGGTAGGGTCTAAACATCTCGCTCCATCAATTTCCTGGTGTTATGCTGGCCAGATAGATTTGAAAAAAAATAAACAAATGAATTTATTGATGGAAATTTTAATTTACTTGATAAACAAGAATTAGCAGAAATAAAAAATAAAAAAATACTTACGCTCAATATCAGCGTTCCACCCTCCCCAGTGTTGTGTAGGGCATGATTAGCATTACCTTGCTCATGATTGATGTCCTCATCCAGGAAGTCAGTTGCATCCTAAAGGGGGATGTTAAGAAAAACATGTATGCTTGATGTGAACAAGGGAGGGGGAATGGTAGAGATATAGAGAATAAATAGGAAAAAGAGAAAAAGGGAGAAATAAAAGAAGAACTCAAATGAGAGAGAGATACAGAATAAGGTAAGGGAAGGGATAGGAAGAAAAGGAAGATAAGCAGAAAGAGAGAGAAAATATAAGAGTTCTGGGAGATAACTCAAGGAAGAGGGAGAAAATAAAAGAATTTAGAGGGAAAACTTAAAATACTCAATATTATTCAACTCATCTATGAATAACATGCATTACATAGGGGTCTTTAAATAAGCAAAATATGACAAACTTAAATCCTAAAATAATTAGGAATACTTGGAACTCAAGTAATTCTATTAGATATAAGAAATCTAAAAGATATATCTAATTATAAAAAATTCTAAAAATAAGAATGAAAATTCAGAGAGCTAGTAAAACAGGTTGAGCCCAAAACGGGGTGGGTCAAAAAGTCTGATTGCCAAACTGGGCTCAACTTTATAAGTCCAAGCCAATATAGAGTGGACCTGTATGCTTGTATTTTTTTAAAATATTTCTTATGTTTATTTTAAATTTTTCATATAATTATTTAAATTAATATAACTAATCATCACCATGATTCATAAAAAATCAACATAATATTTAAATTTTACAATTTATACATCATTAATTAATAAAATAATATGTGTTTTTTAATATTTTAAACAAAAAAAAAACGGGTCAAATAGGTTGACCCGTGACCCTCTCAAGCTAGCCCATCCAAGCCATAGGCTTGATAGGCTCAAGCCCAAAAATCTATTTTTTATTCAGTCTCTTATTTTTAAAGTTCAATTTGCTCATTTTGTTGGGCTAAATGGGGTGACCCGTTGGATTTGACCTATATTATCGGCTCTAATGAACACCACTTATGTGGAGACTTAACCTATCCTCATTGAGAGTGGGGCCATCTTTATTAAAAAATTAGCTGAAAACAAAGTTTCTATTCTATTCACTTATATGTTTCTAAGCAGACAAATACCTTGAACAACCTTTTTGACATCTAGGAAACGTGTAAACAATCCACATTCCCAAGAACATGAGATTGCCTTCATCTTCCAGGGAGTTATATATACTTGTTGTGTTACTTGATGCCCCTCATCCAATTTCACTCTCTCCCGCATGGTCAATCATCTAATCTCAGGATCAATGGAAGTTAGAAAAGAAAGGTATTACTTCACCTTACTAGATTTTCTTTTCCTTATCATATGTATGATTGCTTTAACATCTACTGGAATTGTTAGTGGTTTTAGATATGCCATTGTGATTGAGGCTAACAAGGGGACAAGGTTGGCAAATGTGAAGCAGTTGGTCTCTCAGGAGTCAAGGTAGTGCTTACAGCTAGAGATTCACATAGAGGACTTGAAGCTCTTGAGAAATTGAAAGATTCTGGTCTCTCTGAATGTCTTGTCATTTTGCACCAGCTTGATGAGACAGACTCCGCCAGTATTGCGTATCTTGTGGATTTTGTTAAAACCCAATTTGGGAGGCTCGATATTTTGGTTAGACATTGATCGCTGGGTTTTCTTAGCTCAGTTTCATTTTCAATCTTAGTTTTCAAAGCAAAGTCATTTTTTGCGAATTGTAATTGTAAATGCATAAAAAGCAACTCAAACTATAAGACTATATCTTACTTCTTCTGTCACATCTTGTATTCCTTTATCTTCCACATAGATATAACACTACGCCAGATTTAGGATTTATTGGCGCTGAATAGTTGGCGTTTATTCATAAAAACGCCAATTAAAATCAAACCAAGCGTATTAGTTCGTGTTTAAAAAATAAACACCATCTAAAATCATAATGTAAAACTAAAGTTGGCGTTTTATGGTAAACACTAACTACGTTCAGACTTTATATGGCATTTATAAGAAAAACGCCATCTAAATTAATAAAATAATATAAACTATTAGATGGCATTTATGAAATAAACGCCAACTAAGGTCCACTAAAATTAGTTTTTTAATTTATTTTTAAACTTTTAGTTGGCGTTTAATATTTAAACGCCATGTAAGTTCTAAATATTAGATGGCGTTTACATAATAAACACCATCTATATTATATTTAGTTAGCGTTTAACTAACGTTTAATAGTTAAACGTTAACTAATTTATTTAAAATCTCTTCTCAGAACCCTAAATCGCATGTTCTCAGAATTGTACCATCTTCATTCCCACTGTGCTCTGAATCTGTTCCTCTGCCATAGCTCTGTTCTGGCACAGCTCTTCGGTCATCACGCGTCGAAAGTTTACACACTTTCCTCCTCCACCACGGCATTGTTCCTCTGAAATCCCCTTCAACCTGAAATCGCTTGATCTCATAATGTCTCTCCCTGTCAACGGTCACGATGAATGGAGAGAAAAAGGCCCAGTTCCATTCTCTCAGAGGAACTCTAAATCCCTCCCAGACCTAACAGCGAACGGCGGCCAGCTTTGAGGTAACCCCATATTGTCCCACTGACGCTCTCATATTCGTGGCTGTTTTTGTCAAATTCATATGAGTTATTGCCCATATTGTAATTTGTTTTCCTTTTCAATGCTTGATGGCAAAGACTTCATTAGTTCATTGAAGAAATGTCGAAACCTGGATCCCCAAATATACTATACAATCAACCACCGTATTATCTTGATTTTTTTTTAATACAATCCATATATCTTGATTTTGTTTGTTGACCATTATGTCTATTATGTATCAAACTGTTCCTATTTGGGCTAAAAGAAATTGAACCACCAAGAGCATCTCCATGAGTGGTAATTTGATTATGTATGAGTACTCAATACTCATCATTCTGGGTGAATTTGGACCATTTAATTTTAATTTAGATGTTTTAGATTTATAGTTTTTATTTTAATTTTTTTCTATAATAATAGTGTTATTTTACTCTATATATATATATATATATCTTTCCTTACTCACACATGCATATGTGGATGCACCACCAAACTACTTTGTGGTTGACCTTCATTTAACTTGTTACTTCACTTGTATGAAGGTGTCATTGGTGCGCTTGTTTCATATTGACAGAATTTGTAGTGCTAGCCCATCAGATATCTACTTTATCTGAGGTATGCTTCCTCATTATGTTTATGTAAAAGTTTTGTATTAGTTAGCTAAGTCAGGTGATTTTTGCTAAGTGGTTAATGATATGGTTCTTTAGTTGTTATGCTGCCGGTTTGTCTTTCAAAGTTATAATTTAGTAAATGAAAAGCTATGGATAGTTGATTTGGATGGTTGGCAACATATAATTGGAACTCTTTTTTTGTCTATGTTGTTGAATATTTTTCCTAGTTAAGGACTTGAAAAGTAACATATGCTTTAATAAATCAGAAAGTAAAGCTAGGAAAAACAAATAATTGTAGTACAATTAATGAATCTAGTTTTTTTTATGTAGCAAGAATATTAATGTATTAATCATGGGGTTATGGTATTTAATCCATATGAAATAACGTGGCCTGTAAGTTGGTGTTGTATTGTAGAATTATTGGGAGGCTCAACTTGGGAAGAACACTGCCAAAATTTATACAGAAGTTATAAAAGGTTACACAACTTAATAAAAGTATGGATCGGAAATGGATGTCTGCGAATCGTTTGACTCAGGAATATTGGGATGGAGTGAAAGAGTTTGTTAGGTTTGCAGTTGAGCATGCTGATAACCCTGAAAAAATTATATGCCCTTGCTTGAAGTGTTGCTATGGGAGGCTAGTTAGTGCAACTGACTTGGAATCACATTTAATTTGTAATGGAATTGATCAAAGTTACACACAATGGACAAGGCATGGTGAGACGAATAATGATTATAGCAGTAATAGGTATAGTGGGAGCTGTAGATCGAATGATTTCGACACAAGCACACTTGAGGCCGATCGTCTTGAAGAGATGACCAATGTGATTGAGGATGAACTTAAGGATTGTCCGGGGATGTTTGATAGGTTGAAGAGGGATGCAGAAAAACCATTGTACTCTGGATGCATTAAGTTCACGATATTGTCAGCTGTATTGAAGCTATACAACTTGAAAGCAGGCAATGGATGGAGTGATAAGAGCTTCACAGAATTGCTTGCACTTTTGAACGATATGATGCCAGAGGATAATGAGCTTCCTAGCCGAACATATAAGGCTAAATGAATGTTAAGCTCTATAGGGATGAGCTATGAGAGGATACATGCTTGTCCTAACGATTGCATCTTATTTCAGAAGGAATTTGCATCATTATACAAGTGCCCTAAATGCAATGCCCAACGTTATAAGAAGAAAGAATCGAGTCCAGTGAAGGTAGTTTGGTATTTTCCCATCATACCTAGATTTAGACGCATGTACAACAGTGTGAAGAATGCGAAGCACTTGACATGGCATGCAGATGATAGAATTAAAGATGGGAAGCTTAGACATCCTGCAGATTCTCCGCAATGGAAATTAATTGATCGTGACTATGAAGATTTCGGGGCAGAAGATAGAAACCTACGTCTTGCATTATCTACTGATGGAATGAACCCGCATGGTATGCAAAGTAGTACACACAGTACATGGCCCGTGATTTTGGTGATTTATAACTTGCCTCCGTGGCTATGCATGAAGCGAAAATTCATGATGTTGTCTTTGTTAATTTCTGGACCTAAACAACCAGGAAATGATATAGATGTATACTTGGCTCCACTAATTGATGACTTGAAGCTATTATGGGAGAGTGGTGTAGAGGTGTATGATGGGTATAGGAAGGAACCATTCAATTTGAGAGCTATGCTGTTTGGTACAATTAATGATTTTCCAGCATATGGGAATTTGTCTGGATATAGTATCAAAGGAGAATTTGGTTGCCCTATATGTGAAGAAGGCACACAATCAATTCGGTTGGAGCATGGTGGGAAATTTGTCTTTCACGAGCATCAGAGATTTTTGCATCAAGGACATCGTTATAGAGGGTAGAGAAAAGCATTTGATGGGAATATAGAAGACGGAAGAGAACCTGTTCCGTTAAGCGGTGAGGACCTGTTTGGAAAGGTACAACATTTGACTAACAACTTTGGGAAACCTTTTGCCAAACACCTTGGGACAAGTGGGTGGAAGAAAAGGTCAATTTTCTTTGATTTGCCATATTGGAAGTCCTTGTATGTGAGGCACTTCCTTGATGAGATGCACATAGAAAAAAATGTATGTGATAGCATTATTGGTACGTTACTCAATGTGAAGGGAAAGACCAAAGATGGTAAGAAGGCGAGACTGGATTTGGTTGCTATGGGAATTAGAGGAGAATTGGCACCGATCAAGGACAAACGGCATACTTATCTTCCACCAGCTGCTTCTACTTTATCTAGAAAAGAAAAAATTGCTCTTTGTGAATTCCTTGATGGAGTTAAAGTTCTGGAGGGGTACTCATCAAATATCAAGAACCTTGTATCTATGAAAGACTTGAAGTTGAAGGGTCTAAAGTCTCATGATTATCATGTTTTGATGGAGCATATAATGCCGGTGGGTATACAATCCATTTTGCCGAAAAAGGTGCGAGGGACCATCACGAAACTATGTTTCTTTTTCAAGGCTATTGGCAGCAAAGTCATTGACCCTAGGAAGTTGCCTACATTGCAAAGACAAATTGTTGTCACTTTGTGTGAGCTTGAGATGTATTTCCCGCCTTCATTCTTTGACATGATGGTTCACCTAACAGTACACCTAGTTAGGGAAACACAAATGTGTGGCCCAGCGTATATGAGATGGATGTACCCGATTGAGCGTTACATGAAGATATTGAAAGGGTATGTGAAAAATCGAAGTAGACCAGAGGGATGTATTGTTAAAAGGTACATAGCCGAAGAAGCTGTTGAATTTTGTACTAAATACTTATTGAGTGTTGATAACATTGGGCTTCCAAGGTCTAGTCACTTGGGTAGAACAAGTGGTGAAGGGATTCGGGGAAGTGAAATAGTTAGTATCTCTAGGATACAGTGGGAGCAAGCTCACCTGTATGTCTTGCACAACTCGGATGAGGTTGATGAATATGTGGAAATGCACAAGGAGAGAATTAGAACCTTGAACCCTAATAAGAATGAGAGTTGGATATCGAAAGAACATAATCGACTTTTTATACATTGGTTGCGTGATCACATCCTCACAGAGTTGGAGAGGACTTCTAGTTCAGTTTCGGATAGGTTGAAACAGTTAGCTATGGGTCCAAGCATGTATGCACGATCTTACACTGGTTATCTTATCAATGAGTACACGTTCTATACAAAAGAGCAAGATGATAAGAGTATAATGCAAAATAGTGGGATAACTCTTATAGCTCAATCAATGCATATATCTAGTGTTAAAGACAAAAACCCCATTTTTGCACCCATGTCATACTTTGGGGCAATTGAGTACATATGGGAATTGGACTACATCTCATTCCGGGTACCTATCTTCAGTTGTAAATGGGTTGACAACAACAACGGCCTCCGAGTTGATGATTCAGGGTTCATTCAAGTGGATCTTAATAAGGTGGGGTATAAAGATGAACCTTTTATTTTAGCATCCCAAGCCCAACAAGTGTTTTTTGTCACTGATCCTACTAATAAGAAGTGGTCAATTGTTATGCTAACGAACAAAATAATTGACACCTTAGATGATGGTCAAGACTATCAAGGTGCGTCCATTGAGGATGATCCTTTCCATGGGACATCACTTGATACTGATCCTGGTGGAAATGATACCCTTTATGTCAGAGATGACCATCAAGAAGGTACTTGGATTTGGAAGAGGGGATGGATTAGTGAACATCTGAAAAGAAAGAGGAAAAGGTTTGAATTATCGAATATTTTTTATTGTTTGCCTTAGTTTGAATTTTATTTCCTTCGACATGTATAATTTTGTGATGTTTTATTATTTTTTTTATGTGTTGTATTTGCTTTAAATTTTTTTTCCTTCTTTGATATCTTACATGTTTGTTGGAATTTTATTGTAGGTAAATGGCATCCCCTTCTGCTCATGATCATGATCGTGGTGGTGATGATGGTCAAGAAGAGCTACAGAAATATGTCAAACAGCACCAACGTGGCTTGACTGTGTTGAAAGAGGTGATACACGCCCGACACACTGGCCAAAAGATTCATGTCGAATGGAATCGTAAAGGCAATCCAATACAAAAGGGTGGACAAAAATTGAGCAGTTATATTGGGGTCACTGCGAAGTTGAAGGTTCCAATCTCCCATCCTCACAGGGATTGAAGGAAAGTCCCTGACCCTGTGAAGAATAGTATTTTCGAAGATATAGAGGTAATAATATAGTATGTCATTTGATTATAATGTGTGAACATATATACAGATAATAATTCTTTTCGGTAATGCATGTTGCAGTCTGCTTTTGACATCAATAATAGACACAAGAGACACATATATATGAAGGCTGGTGTCACACTCCGAAATTTTTGATCCATTCTCACTAGATTCTTCTTGAGAGATGCAGCTGGCAACTTTGCTGTTCATCCGCCTCGGTTGTTGGAGTTGTACATTACACAGGAACACTGGGATGCTTTTGTTGCTAGGCGTCATGAAGAATCTTTTCAGGTAAACCATTTCTCTCATTGTTGGTCTTAAATTAATTATAGTACATATATTTAGTCATTGAATAAAAGTCTGCTTTGTTGTGTGCATTATTAACATAGTATGTCATTTCATTATATTCTTATTGAAACTTTTTTGGTGGACATAAACCTAATCATATGTACCTTATCTTAGTTTTTGTTACACTAAAACTAATATTCTGCATTACTTTTCAGAAATTAAGCCAAGCCAATAGTGACAGAGCCAAGAAGCAGCAATACCCATATAGAGGGGGTCGTCAAGGATACCATGGTATAGAGGTTAAGATGGGACGTGGTTTGATAGTTGATTTTTCTATGAATGACACTTATGTTCAAATACTGACACATTTGCTTATTTGTGATCAAACATAGCAATCAAAAGAGGGGTCAGAAGGGAGGGAAATCGAACGCCATGAGCTATGGATAGAATCTCGCAAGAACAAGGATGGGATAATTGACAATGACAATGTTCGGAAAGTTGCCGAGTCAATAGTTAGTATTATTTTATTATATATTTTATTTACATATATATTTTCAAATACTTATTATTTAGTTGCAAAATTTATATTTTGTTTCTCTTTCTTCCACAGAATGAACTTTCTAATTCTATGCCTCAAGCTAGTGAGCAGCAAAGCGTTGGGCAGGACATACTTGGTAAGGCACTGGGGGTCCCTGAGTATCCTGGTCGTGTTAGGGGTACAGGGTTTGGTGTGACACACAAAGCCTTTTTTTGGCCTCGATCATCATCAGATGCTGCAAAGGTTACCCGATTGGAGGCTATTGTTCAGGAACAACATGATACTCAATCTCAAATGCAGCTCCGATTAGCTGAATTGATGAACATGGTGCTTCAACTACAGGGAACGCAAGGGACACCACCAGTGTCGGCTAGTGCCAAAGATAGTTGCACTGTTACCCCTCACGATCTCCCTCAGGTAATTGCTATCATGAACAAGTTAAAAGACAACTTTTTTTTACCCCTAATAAATGGTTGATTTCTAATGCATTGATTGGAACAGGGTCAATCATATTGCCAGTTATGGTTAGAAACACCTAATCGACGTGTGGTTGCGGAGGGGCATGTGCATAATAGCCCTGAAGAGATGCTTCACAATGCACCCGTACTTGCAAATCATCTAAAAGTGTCGATTGAGGTAGTTAGGGAGGAGGATACCAGGTTGCCTGTTCCTGCGGGGGATATGGAAACAATAGGAATGGCATTGGGCAGCTTCGTAGCATGGGCCGCACACCTCATCACTGCTGCTCCATTAGTAAAGGTATGTTACTTGACAGTATACTAACTTGATACTAGATGTCTTGAATGAGCCACTACATTCAAAGGTTCAGATTAGAGGACCTATAGACATATACTATTGTTATGTGTATATTAAGGTGGTTAATCTCAAAATTTCCCACTTTGTTGCTTAGTTGAAGGGGAAGAGTAAGGTCAGAGAGTCAGGACATTCGAAGGAATCAGTAGCTCCACTACTCATGCAGCCGCCCAGGCATCCAGTTCCAAACACCTTTTGAAGGATGATTGTCAAGTTTCTACCACATTCGCTTAAGGGCAAAGTCGAAAAACGTGTGAAATTTGCCAAAAACATTTATAATAAGGTAGTATTTGAAAGTATTAACACTGAAATTGTTGATTACATCATCCATCGGAAGTGGATTGGGGTTGCGAATGTTAACTTGTACATAAGGTACTTGATATTAGTCTATTTGTTTTAATTTTTTTCAATTTAGGCCTTCATATTAACCTATGTTGCTTTTTATTTTGTTTCTAAACTTTAGATACCTCTACGAGACATTTTTGGAGCCTTGTAATCTTACAAACAAATTTATATTCATCCATCCTGAAGATGTTGCTGCTTATGCTTCAAAATTGCCGGACAGTAAGATTACTGAACAGCAGCAGTTAATTGCGGATGCATTCACTGCAAGGGCTGACAAAGATGTCTTATTCTTGGTTCTGTATCATAATTTGTAAGTAAATTCTCAGGATTTAATGTATTTGACTTCATCTGCTGAATTATAATTTCCTAATGACACTGGTTATTTTTTCATAGTAAATTCCCAATGGAGGGTTGTAATAATTATGGTGGATATATATTGCCACAAGGTTTCAAAGTGAGTGCTCTACCAAAATATTTTGCTGTAAGGTTGATCACTTATTTAAACTATGGGTTAAATCTTATGCTTTGATTCTAATGAAAAATGGGCTTTGTCAAACTTCTAATCATATGCAGTGGAATAAATTTTCTTGCGTACCTTTTGCATTCTTCTATTCAAACTGACAGATTAGAATTGTGAAATTCATAACTATTCAAACTATGGGTTGACTTATCATTGCATCTTGGTCTCTTAATGATCATTCACCACGCATGCTACACATGGCCAAGTCTTTTGAGGTTACTGAGTTACCAAGTACATGATCCTTTTTTGTTTTTAGCAAACAAATTTTTACCTGTCCTTGCAATTGTTTGAAAGTGTATCTTTTCTCACTATTATTATAACTCAAAATACCACAATGGAGCTCAAGTACAGCATGATTTTGCAGTTAGGTCGGCCAAATTTGTTGCACGCAAACAGTGGGTGGTTGCTGGAGCGGATGAGATGTTCATTCCTGTATATAATTACAACACAATGGATAAAGTTAAAGTTTTTGAGGCACATACATATTACATTAGGTGTGTGGCAGTTCATCCTACCCTTCCTTACGTGCTGTCATCATTTGATGATATGCTCATAAAGCTTTGGGATTGGGAGAAAGGCTGGGTTTATACTCAGATATTTCATGGGGCACTCTCATTATATGATGCAAGTGACATTTAATCCTAAAGATACCAACACCTTTGCTTGTATTCTTGGCTTCTTCCTGCACATTCTGTTGTCAGAAATTTATTCATGGTTTTCTTTTTTCTTTTTTTAATTAGTTTGCTTCTTAATTGATCACTGAAATTTCCACTGGCCGGTACTATAAATATAATAATATATATTACTCCATCTTGTTATGTTTTGTTAAGTTTTATTGCTAGATTCTATCAATTTCTGGGTTCACTGGATCTAGTTGACAATGAATTATTGTTCTTAACTGTAGGTTGTGCAACGTAATAGTAAAATATAAAAAAAATTAATGATAAAAAATGTTGCCGTTTAATCGTAAACGCCAACTAAGATCATAAAAGACGTTGGCATTTAATGACAAACACCAACTAAAGCCTGAAAAAACGTCAGCGTTTACCATTAAACGCCAACTAAAGTGAGACTTTAGTTGGCGTTTTACTGAAAAACGCCAACGTTTCTTCAGTATTTAGTTGGCGTTTATCATTAAACGCCAACTAAAGTCAAAACTTAGTTGGCGTTTTGAATAAAAACGCCAACTAAAGTCTCACTTTAGTTGGCGTTTAATGATAAACGCCAACTAAATACTGAAGAAACGTTGGCGTTTTTTAAACGCCATTGTATTTAACGACTTTCATCAGCGCATTATTAGATGGCGTTTTTAAAACGCCAATAAAGGTGAAAAACAAATGCCAACTATTCCCAAATTTGGTATAGTGTAAGTTTAACTTAGTCTAAAAGCTTAGCATTTAGAAAACTCAAACTTAACTCGAACATAAAATTGCAAAATTGTTTCATGTTGCCTTTGCCCACTTGTGAAGCAATTTTCAAAAATTCATAACTAAATCCTCAAAAATCATTTTGTAGTGGTTCGATTCTCTAAAATAGCTTACATTATGAATTTTATGGAAAAAATAAGAAACTAGACTTTCATCGCAGGAAACAGTACTATTTATTCTAAAAGATTTACTATTCAAAATTTGCTCTAGTAAATTGTTCAGTTTCACAGCCTCAAATTTGATGTCATTTCTTCTTGCTTATAGAATCAAAACATTCGAACTTTATATTATAAGAAAGCTCTATCTGTCTAGTTTAAAACATATAAACTTTTCATGGTGATATTATTACTATTGAATTAGGGATTCATTCAAAGCACTAGTATACCAAATTACTCCTATATTTGCACCATTTTGCAAAACTACCATTTCTATTGCTGTATAAATTCAATATATATTCATATAGTACCAAATGGAAGCTAACACATAAAGGTACATGAAAACATAGTCTACTAAATTTTCAGGCAATAGTATGAATTTATACATAAACTTAAAACATAAGCAATTGTCTCAATATAGAAACTATTCCTAAACAACTATTTCTTAAAAAATTAAACTGTTTCTAAACCATCATTTTCTTTGTTATTCTTCCTTATTCACATTTCTACTTTTGAAAAAGCTTATTTCTAGTATTTGAAATGTTAGAGGGTGAGATCGAGTATCTCACTACACTTTAACAAAAATCATCTATACTGAGTGCTCAATTAGTTAGGAATCATGTAGAAATCAGTCAGAATCACACATTTCTGACTGAAAATGGAGGTCAAAAATTCTGTAGGAAAAACTATGGACGGAAATCCATTACTGACTGAAAGGTGGTAGGAAATTATGTTTGTGGCACATCTCCAGACATCTTGCAGCTTTTCGCAGCAGGTGGCAGCCTTATGAAATCTTATCATTTAGTGATATTTTTAATAATAATAATTATTATATGTGGATTAATTTTAATTAATAATTTATTAAATGATATTTAAATATGGAATCACATTTAAACTATTATTTATTTATTTATTTATTTTATTAAATTATTAATCTGGTAAAAAAATTAAAATTATTAATTATAAAATTATGTAAAAAAAAATATTACTGTCAAATTTTCAAACTAATATTCAGTCAAAAAATTTGGGCTGAAATGTTTGCAATGAAAATAGATTAAATTGTTTGAAAATTACTTTTTATGCTATGTGAATAATAAATTTATATTTAAATTAATATTTCAATATTAGATTGTAAAGTTATATTTTGAATAATCTATCATTTATATTAATGTAAATTTAAGAATATTTAATTATATATAACTGATAAATTTTTGGTTGGATATATTCTTCAATTAAATTCTCGGAACGAAATTCATGAGTAACAGCAAATTTAACAAAATATAAAGGGTGAGTACAAAAGATAAAATTTACAAGAAATACAATGAGTAATATAATTCTCTCATATCAGCCATAGAAATACAAGGAGAAAGAATCCCAACAAAGAAAAAAAATCATTAAAACTAAAGTTGGGTGGATCAAAATTAAACTAAGCTTTGTGCATATCCTCCAATCCTTAGATCCTTTCTACAAAGTCAATGATTAATGACAAGCATAGATGGATTTCGTCCCTTGTATCTGCAAAGTCAAAAGAGAAAAATAAATTTGGTTACATTAACAGGAAAGTAATGAAAGGAATAAACAAGCAATGAAAATTAAAAAAAAAAAGTTGATACCTGAACTTTAATCAGTGGAAGAAAAAGAAAAACTTGAAAGAAGATAGGAGACCTTGAGATATCTGTGAAGCCAAAAGAAAAAAGAAAATAATCTTGGTTGGATTAACAAGCAAGTAATGAAGAAGAATGAAGAAGCAATGAAATTAGAAAGAAAATAGTTTATACCTAAAATTTAATCAGAAAAAAAAATTGAAAAGCAATAGGAGATCGGAGGTAATTAATGAAGAAGATAGAACGGAGCTGAATGGAAAAATGAGAATGAAGGAAACGGATGGAAGGGAAAAGGGATTAATAGCTAGGAAAATAGAAAGTGTACAAATTTGAAACAAAAAATTGGGCAGGTAGCTGAAATGAAAAATGCGAGGCGCGAAGGATTTGCATTTACGCCTTTGCATTTGGCGTAAATGCAAATGTTTTGGGTTCCTCAAAAAGAAATAAATAGATTATTTCTTTTAAATGTACCAAAAATTAAAAAAAATAATTTAAAGTTGTTACCGCAAGACGCTTCGTGTTCCAGTGATAGATATGAAATTGGCGTGGGACGCCTACTTATTATAAAATTATATATGTATACTATAAAGTTTTATAATATATTATATATAATATAGATAATTATACAACATATAATAATATGTAGCTTTACTATTATTATAGTAATCAATGTATTATTAAAACCTGTAAGAAGCTATGATTTACACATTGATTCACAAGTTTTAAAAGGAAAAATTTTAATTTTATTAATGATTAATTAATATATTGTTAATATTTTTAATATTGTTGCTCTAATTTAAAATTTTTAATTTAATGATAGAGAATGTATAATCCAAAAACATTAAGATTATTTATCTTTATCATAAATAATTATGATTTTAAATAAAGTATTTTTTAGGATATTTATATTTAATTTAGTTTATTTTGAATTTATTAAGATTTTGATTTTGATTTTATTTGTAGAATATTCTATCTTAGTTAGCAAGTTAGAGTGTTTTAAAATGTCTTAGTTTTTATAAAATTTCTGAACAAGTGAAAATTTTGCATTCTCCTTAAATTTAGTATTTATGTTAAGTAATTTCTTAATTTATTATATTGTTTCAATTTTTTAAAATATTCCATTGAATCCTATAAATAACTATCATTGTGATTCAAATTAAAGATAAGATTAAATATAAGTGAGTTGTTCCAATTATTTCTCTCCCTTCAGTTCTTCACATTCTCCCTCCTTAAGTTCTCTCTTCCTAAATTCTTCTAGTTTCTCTCTTTTTCTCCTTCTTTTCCCATAGCTTTCTTTCTATTTCTCCCCATCATTCTCCTATATCATTTAATAAATTAAATTTATTTGTTTTAAACATATAAAAATCTTAGTTTTATTTTCAAAATAATTTGTTGGTGATATATAATTATTCATGATTTCTAACATTAATATCATAATATTAATCTATGAATAACTTTATTATCAAACAACTTATAAAAAAAAATGTTGAATTGCAATTAGGGGTCTCTTGTTATGAGGAAATTGAATTATCTTTTAAGATGAACTCTCACTTATTGTATTTGCTCCTACTGGTTGAATCAACCCCTTACTTATTGTATTTTGCTTGCAATTCTTTACTTTTAATTAATTTTCACTCAATTAAAGAACCACTGCATGATATATATTAATTCCTACACCCATATACATTAGTCTTCAAAGATCTAAGGAATGCATCTGCCCACCCTCAATCCTATATAGCTCTGCTAGTAACTTTGGAGGTTTTTCTACTTCAATCAGTCTTGTATACTTGCTGGCTTATTAGTAGATTGTCGTTGCTTGGTTTAAAAAAAAAAAAGATACAAGCTTCCCAACAGTTAGACTTAACTCATGAAGATTTACTTCTAGAGTAATTTATTTTTATTTTTATTTACAATACCCTCAACTTATTAATCACTTTCCTTAATAAAAAGGATATCCATATCTTTAATATTAAAAATGATATGTTTATTTTAAAAAGTAATTTAAACTTCCCAAAAATAGAGGACAAATTTGGGAAAAAGAAGTATATTTTAATACAAAGTAAATGAGACTATCTAGTTTCAATTAGCAATATTAGTATGTATGAAGTAGTGTTTTTCTTATGAGATTAGAGAGAGTATATATAAGTTATTGTTGAATCAGGTGCTTTTGGTTATTTCAAACCAACTGGAGTTTAGAAAGAAGATATCAAAGGTGTACAAGATATCTCAAGTGAAGAAATCTAGGAATCCAGAAAGAATTAAGAACAAAATTAGTTTGTAGGATCTTTCACTATAGTCAAATGAGTAAAAGGCTTTGATTCTTCACCAAAATATATTTAGAATGTGTTTTTCAACAAATCCTATGTTAACATATGTCATATTTGAAAAATACTTATTAACAAACAAATTTTGAAGTATTAAACTTGATATGTTACTTTGAAAATTCAAATTTTGATAACTGAAATTTGAACTTCAGATTGAAAATATGTAAGTCTGAAAAGAGATTCTTCTGACAGACGAATTTCAGTTTTTGAAAATTCGAATTTCGGATAAAACACAAACTGTGAAAAATGAAAAATTCATCTAAAGATATGTCAAAGTTCTTCTGAAAGTAAAATTTAAAAAGAGTACCAAGTCAGTCCTCTGATAGACGACATTTGATTTTGAAAGTTCAAACTTTGAAAAGATAGTTTATAAGTCTATTCATATGCTCTTATGATAGACGAACTTTAGTCTTCAAATATTCAAACTTTGAATTAAGTTTGATAAGAGATCTCTCTGATAGACGAACTTTGATATTTGAAATTTGAATTTTGGAAAGAAGAACTTTTGTACCATATTAAGTTACTCACTGACAGACGAATTTCGGCCACCAAAATTTGAACTTCGAAGGTAGTGTAGAAATATGGAACAACTGTTCACATTTATCAGAAGCACTTTAAACTTGAAAATTCGTATGTTTCAACATGGAAATACTTATCAAAGATGAAAATTCAAATTTTGCTTTAGAACAGACAAACTTCGAAGGGCAAAGTTAAAGCCTTTAACTTACAGTCTCTGCGAAATTCATCTATTGACACTCCAAAGTTCGAACTTTGGATCTCAAACACATTAAATGCGATTAGTGAATGGATAGTTTTTCAAAGTAACTATTGGGTAATGTCTCTAACGGCTAGATCTTGTCTCTAACTTAAAGTTAAGACATAAATCTATAAATAGAACTTCATTTAAAGATGTGGGTAATGATTTTACATTGTATATACTGAAACTTTGTGAAAATCTTCTATCAAAGCCTTCTATTCTTTCCCACCTCATAAATTGTACTTCAACTGTCATATTCACTCTAGGTTAGAGAGTTCATTTGCTGTAATCAATCTTATCTTCATCTAGAAGAAAGATTTTCTTATGAGGGAACTTCACAAGTGATTTGGGAAGCACTAAGATAGAGTGCAAAGAGTGAAACTACAAGCTCCTAGAACAGAGCATAGAGTTGTACTGTGGCTTTGCATGAAGTTTAACGAATTCTTGCAAGATAGTAGAAAATATCAAGTGATTGCTTGAGGACTGGATGTAGGTCAAGAGACAGAGACTGAACCAGGATAAATATTTGTGTCTTCTCTTCCCTTATCTTGATTTTCACTTTATTATATTTTATACTCTATTTTTCTGTCACTCTTGCTTTCACTGGTCTCTTACACTTTTGCAGAAAATTTTAATCTTCCCAATTTAACCCCCTCTTGGAAAGCCAGCAAATCTAACAAGTGGTATCAGAGCCTGGACTCTCAAACAAAGGATCTAACAATCCGGGAAAATCAATGGTTGGCTTTGAAGAGAATAGTCTACCAAAGGAAAATAACACAATGGATACTGGATAGCACTATGGATACTGGAAGATGAGAATGCAAATCTATATCTAGTCCATTGATCTGGACATCTGGTCTGTCATCCAAAATGGGGATTTTGTCCAAATGAAATTGCAGGATGATGGCAAATACAAAGAAAAGCCAGAAGACGAGTGGAATGAGGAAGATAAGAGAAGAGTCCTATTGAACTTTAAAGCAAAACATTGTCTGGTCAGTGCACTCCACCAGGACGAATTCTATAGAGTGTCACAATGTTCTATAGCCAAGAGTATGTGGGACACTCTAGAAATTGCTCACGAAGAAACTACTTGAAGGGAGAACAAATTGAACTCCTGTATCATGTGTATGAGAGCTTTAGAATGGTGGAAGAAGAAAGCATTAAAGAAATGCAAAAGAGATTCATTCTCATTGTGAATCAACTGAAGAGTCTTAGCAAGGAATACACATATCTAGAAAAAGTCAAAAAAATCCTTAGAGCTCGCTTTGGAATGGTAACCAAAAGTTATAGCTATTGGAGAAGCTAGAGAAGAGTCAATTACTTCTGTTGCAGCACTTTTCGGTAGTCTTGAGGAGTATGAGGGTAAAATAAAAGCCCTCAAGGAAGCTGGTCAGGACTAAAAGAAAAAGGGTCTTGCGTTGAAAGTTACAGAAGAAAAAGAAGAGTCTAATGATGAAGAAGGTCTGGATGAAGAGACTCTGGCGATGTTGGTCAAAAAATTCAGAAGATTCTACAACAAGAGAAGAAATAAAAAATTCTTCAAGAAAGGAGTAGCTACAGAAATCAAGAAAGAAGGCAACGAGCCTATCATTTTCTATGAATGCAAAATGTAAGGGTACATCAAATGGGATTGTCCTCAATTCTTGAAAAAGTAGGAAAAAGAAAAGAAAGCTACTCATAAGGGCAGAAAGAAAATGGCATACATCTCATCAATATGGAGCAACAGTTTAGATGAAGATGAGGAAGAAATTGTCAACATCTGCTTGATGGCACTTGCTTCTAAAGAGACTCCAAGTTCATCCAATAATGATCATAAAGATGAGGTATATGAATCTGAACATTCCTATTCTAAACTGCTTGATGCATTTTATGACCTGTATGATGAGTTTATTAAAACTGCAAAAGAAGTAAAACTGGCTAAGAAGGAAATTAGCAAGTTAGAATCTGATTGCAAAATACCTGACACCGTATCTCTGCATGAAACTGAATCTGTTTGCTGCATAACATGCACTGAACTGATATGTTGTTTGCTTTGTTAGGTAGTCAAAGAATTGCACAAGGAAAAGCTGGTCTTCGCTATGATCTTTGTGCAGTTAAGGAAAGGAATAAAAAGAAAAATCAAAATCTGTATATAAGACATTTTGTGCATGCTGATGGACATCAAAAGAAAAGCCACACCTCAAAACACATTGAATCTTATGTGCAACTAAAATATGTGAAACAAAAGTATTATCTGCATTGCTTTCTTCCTGCATAACAATCTAGCAGTCCCTTTACCACCTATCACTTCTGTAACAAGAAGGGACACATTTCCAGTTCATATTTATTGAAGAAAAATGGACTTGACAGGAAGGTAGAATGGGTTCCCAAAAGTACATTTGTATCTAGGGAAAATGTCACTGACAGAAAAGGACCCAAGCAAATTTGGATGCCTAAAAAGAAAATCTGAACCTTGTTTTGCAGCTTTGTCTTAGAGCAAGAAAAAGTAACAAATGGTATATGGACAGTGCTTACTGAAGCCATATGACTGGTGATAAGGAGAAGTTCATCACTCTTAAAGACAAGAAAGGTGAAAAGGTGACCTTTAGAGGTGATTAATATGGCAGAATAATTGGCTTTGGTATTGTGGGCAAAAATCCTGAAACATCTATAGAAGAGTTGCTATTCGTAGTTGGACTCAACCATAATCTGCTGAGTGTAAGTTAGACATGTGACAAAGGGAACTGGGTACTATTTGACTCAAAGTTCTGCCTGGTCATCCAAAAAAAATGATTGTAAAGTAATCCTCAAGGCTCAAAGGGATGGTAATTGCTATACCATTGATCTTGATGAACTTCCTTCCCTAGATTCTGTCATTTAATTAGTAAAGATAATGATAGTTGGTTGTACTATAGGAGACTAGCACATGTTAACATGAACTAGCTATCAAAACTGATTAAGAATGATTTAGTCACTAGGTTACCGAAAATCTCTTTTGAAAAAGATAAGAATGTGATGCATGCCTCAAAGGAAAACAAACCAAATCTTCTTTCAAATCTAGAAATGTAATCACCACATTTAGACAACTGCAACTATTGCATATGGATTTGATAAGTCCATCTAAAGTAAAAAGTATAGGTGGAAATCTATATGTGCTGGTGATTGTAGATGATTACTCTAGATTTTCTTGGACTTTGTTTCTCTCTTCTAAAAGTGAGACATTTGATGCATTTGTAACCTTGGCTAAGAAAAAGCAAAATGAGAAAGATATTTTTATTGTGTCTATTAGGTCTGATCGTGGAGGAGAATTTGAAAATTCAAGCTTTCTGGAGTACTGTGAAGAGCATGGGATTGATCACAACTTTTCAGCCACAAGGACTCCTCAGCAAAATGGAGTGGTGGAAAGAAAGAACAGAACAATTGGAGAAATGGCCAAAGCAATGCTGAATGAAAAAGAGCTTCCTCAAGTTTTCTGGGCTGATACAGTAAACACAACAAGTTATATCATTAACAAAGATTACATCAGACCAATTTTGGGGAAGACACCTTATGAGCTGTATAATGGAAGGAAGCCAAATCTCTCATATATGCATGTATTCGACTGTAAATGCTTCATCCACAATAATGGAAAAGAGAATTTGGGTAAATTTGATGCCAAATCTGATGAAGGTATATTTCTTGGCTATTCTAGTGGAAGTAAAGCATATAGGGTTTTCAATAAAAAGACTAGAACTATAGAAGAATCTGTGCATGGTGTGTTTACTGAAAATGAAACTGTTTCCAAGCATGTCATTGATGAAGATGATCTTATTTTTATCTTTAAGAACTTAAATCTTTCTGCAGAAGAAAAAATTGAACCTCCAAAAATATTTGAACCTACTAACGTAGAGGAAGATATTCAGGAGAAAGATCTTGAATTTGAAAACAATGAAGAAATGTCTTAAGAACTCCATAGAGCTTGAAGATATCAAAGGAATCATCCAGTTGATCAAGTGATTGGGGATGTTTAACAGAATGTTAAAACCAAAAGACAACTTGGGGATCAAATAATCAATTGTGCATTAATTTCTGAGATTGAACCTAAGTGTGTTGAGGAAGCATTAACTGATGAATATTGGATACTAGCTATGCAAGATGAATTAAATCAGTTTGAAAGAAATCAAGTTTGAGATTTAGTGCCTAGACCTAACGATCACCCTGTTATTGGTACTAAATGTGCTTTTAGAAATAAACTTGATGAATCAGGAACAATCATTAGAAATAAAGCAAGATTAGTTGCCAAAGGATATAATTAAGAAGAAGGTATTGATTATGAGGAAACTTTTGCTTCAGTTGCAAGATTAAAAGCACTAAGAATTCTCTTAGCCTATGCATGCATTAAAAACATAATATTATATCAAATGGATATAAAAATTTCTTTTCTGAATGGATATATTATGGAAGAGGTTTATGTTGATAAACCTCCAGGTTTTGAGGACTCAACAAAACCAAACCATGTTTATAAATTGAAGAAAGCTCTTTATGGACTAAAACAAGCTCCTAGAGCATATTATGAAAGGCTAAGTAATTTTTTAACTGAAAAAGGATTTAATAGAGGAAAAGTAGATACAACCCTATTCACCAGGAAAGAAAACAAAAACTTACTTATTATTCAAATTTATGTTAATTGTGATATCCGGGCGCTGACACGGGCAGGGAGTAATCGCTGGTGCAAGAAAAGTGGGGCTCAAATAAAGTAATGAGGCACAAACAAGGAGCGGCTCCTGCCAAGCTTCTAAGTGGGAGGGGCATATGAGTGAATCGAATACATACCAGAATGAGAGGGATCCAGAGACTGTATAGGTATGGGACTATATGGTTAAGGATAGCTTAAAGGAATTGATAGGTACTGCCTATACTAACAAGATGCATCTACTTTTTCGGTAGCCTATCCCTTAAGAACTCCTCAGTTAAGCGTGCTTGACCTAGAGCAATTATGGGATGGGTGACCTCCTGGGAAGGAGGTGTGTGAGTAAGGACGAAGCACACAGAAAGGGCTTGTGTTGGTTTGTAGTGATCGTCAGTGCAAGAAAAGTGGTGCTCAGATAAAGTAATGAGGCACGGATGAGGAGCAGCTCCTGGCAGGCTTCTAAGCAGGAGGGGAATATGAACGAGAATCGAACACATACCAGAACAAGAGGGATCCAGAGACTATATAGGTATGAGACTATATGGTTAAGGATAGCTTAAAGGAATTGATAGGTACTACCTATACCAACAAGGTGTATCTACCTTTTTGGTAGCATGTCCCTTAAGAACTCTTCAGTTAAGTGTGCTTGACTTGGAGCAATTATGGGTTTGGTGACCTCTTGGGAAGGAGAAGTGTAAGTGAGGACAAAGCACACCGACAGGGCTTGTGTTGGTTTGTGCGGACAGTCGTCAATCCCAAAGAAGTGGCCAGATATTGTAATATTCCAACTTTTATGTGATGCTATAGAATGAACAAAAGATGAGAAACGAAGTGAGACGAAAATATTATATATAATCGGGCTTTAGAATGAATTAATTTCTCATTTAATTTTCAGAATAAGTTATGTTTAGTCCTTAATTTGAATTAATTTTCCATAAGGTCCTTAGCAGAAATTAATTTCAGAACTCACCACGAAAAATATGCAATATACCACTTGAATGAAAGCCCGCTCCAAGCTGAGCGCAATGGTATAAGTATTGCGTACCCGGGAGGTCTAGGTTGAGAGATAGACCAATTTGAAAGTTATTGTGAATAGTAAAAAGGAAAGAATAAAAAAATTGATCTTTGGGTGAAATTACAAGAAAGTGCCAGAAAGAATGGATAATTATGTTTTTGACCCGGCTTAAGGACAAAATGGTCATTTCCCAAATTAGAAGCAAAATGTGAATAATTCATTTAAGGCCCAAAAATGAGGGTATACACGTCTGACTGTGCTGATTGGACACAAAAGGAATTAATTGAAAAGCTTTTATAAGAATAAAGGCCAAAAAGTCAAAAAAGGAAAAAAAAAAGTGACTTTTTGATTAAGTCATTTTATGTCCTCATCTTCATCTCCATTCACGTCTGAAACAAAGGGTTAGAGGGAGAGAGAGCACGAAACAAAAATTGAGAAGAGGAAGAGCAAGAAGCAAGGCCAAGATCTCAAGTGTTCAAGGTAAAGTTCTATGACTACTAGCTTGTGCACTTTGGTGTTTAAGAGTATTTCTATGGAATATTTTCCTCTTTTCTCTCACTTTAAGGTTCAGCCATGGTGACCCAAGAGAGAGAAAGTTGAGCTATGATGAAATCAAACCATAGAAATGCTTCAAGATACAAGGATATGACATTAGATTGCAAATTAATCGGGTACATATTTTTCTATAAATTTCTGAAATTTTCTGCCTATTTTAGGTTTGAAAAGGAAAGGGAATTTCATGATTTTGACCCCAAAAATGGATTCCTAGGGTCTAAATTATGTAAGAACAATGATGTTGTACAAGAAAAACTTAAAGGAAAGTAAAGTGAAAATTTTAGTCCAAGTATGCACACTTTGTGAATGAGGTTGTGTAATTAGTGGCTAATGGCCTCATTTTGTGATACTATAGGACTCAAAGAAGTGTTAGAAGTTCAAAGAAAAGGTGTGCAAAGTTTGGAAAGGATTGAAAAGCTAAAAGGTAGTTGACAAACCTAATCTTGCATTATATGGTTATATAGTTCCAATAGTTTTAATGTTATACCAAATGTTTGCAATGATGTTATGTGATGATTTGTTGATATTGGATGAGTTATTTGAGGGGTTTTGTGACCCCGAGATGTCCAAAATATAAGGGGAAACTCTGTCCAATTTTCAATAAAATGTTTAAGCATAAATGATTCTAAATGTTTGAATGATGACTTGATGAAGTGTGCTTGCATTATATGATGATATATTTACTTGATTAGTGGTAACTACTGAGATTCTTTGAATCTCATCCCTTCCGAATGCTTACCATGTTTAGGGCCAATCAATGCAAGGAATCCAAGAAGAGCTAAAGGAAAAGAGGAAGAGAATGATGAATGATATTATTATGCAAGTCTTAATGTTATGTTTTAGGAATTTGTATAAGTTTGTATGAAAGGGGTAAATCCTGTATGATGCCTTGAATATATTCTTTTAAGTCCTTTATGATATTATGCATGAAATTGGAGCAATAAATGTCAATGTAAATGTGTTGTGAAGCTTATTATGTAAGCTATGGCATAAGTTTGTTTGAGATGACCAGTATTGATTTAAGTAGGGGAACTCTATTCGAAACAGAGCATCCTAGATAAGTGTTATACATATTCTTAAACTAGATGGAACAATATTTTCATAGAGCTAAAGAACACTTACATTGGATATATGTATGAATTATAGTGATTTTTCAAATTTAAGGTTCAAAACAGAGAAAGATTGGGAAAACTGGAAACTGAAAGTTAGGTACTGGAAAAGTAAAAAGATGATATAAATCGTGCAGAGCTCCAAAAATTTAGTGGTTTCTATTTATCGAAAGTTATATGTTTTAAGTTTCATATGCCACTGATTTGGAGATAATTGGAGCTATATGATAGGAGATATGGAGGTTTTCTCAAAACTGTTCCAGCAAAAGTGGAACTCTGACCCTTTATGATTTAAGTTAATGTTATGCCCTGTACAAGTTGAATAAATGTACAAGAAAAATATTTAAAGAAATTAGACTCACAGGGCTTTCATATGAAATAAAGAATGTATGATTTGGATCAGGATATAATAAGATATGAGTTTTTAAATATAAGGCCAAAATCCTGGGGAAAGAGAAAATGATCAAATGTACAGTAAATGTTTGAAAAATAAACTGTAAAAATTGGTCATGAGAATGCTCTATTTCATATTTTTTCCATGTATAAAAGGTTTTTATCTATTTTTAGAGACCCAAATCACCATGAAATCATTTTTCTAGAATTAGTTATGAATTGTTAAAGTTCAGTCAGCAAAGTGGAAACTACCACATGAACAGTAGCCTAAAATTTTAGAAATTCTGATTTTTATTCTTATGTGATTCAAGCTTAGGATCAAGTATAATCAAACTTAAAAGGAGTTTAATTCATGGAAAATGAGTCTAAAAATAAGGTGTTACTTGATAATATTATATTTGGTGCTACTAATGAATCTCTTTGCAAGAATTTCTCTAAGGTAATGCAGGTTGAATTTGAAATGTCAATGATGGGTAAGCTTACTTCTTCCTTGGACTACAAATTAAACAACGTGATGATGGTATCTTCCTCAATCAATCAAAATATCTGAAAGAGTTACTGAAAAAGTTTGGCATGGAAAACGCCAAGTCAATGGGGACTCCTATGGCCACTGCAACGAAGCTTGATATGGATGAAGAAGGAAAGACCTTTGACATAACTCAATATAGGAGAATGATTGGCTCGTTGCTGTATCTAATAGCTAGTAGACCTGACATTATGTTCAGTATCTGTATGTGTGCAAGGTTCAAATCATGTCCCAAAGAATCCCATGCAAAAGCTATGAAAAGAATTTTCAGATATCTAATTGGAACATCATAGATGGGACTTTGGTATCCAAAAGGCAATGGAGAGGAACTCATGAGATATACTGATGCTAACTTTGCTAGATCCAAAACTGACAGAAAAAGCACAAGTGGAACATGTCAGTTTCTAGAAGGATCCTTAGTTTCATGGTTCAGTAAGAAGCAGAACAGTGTGGCTATCTCCACAGCGGAAGCTGAACATGTTGCAGCTGGTAGCTGTTATGCTCAAGTCCTTTGGATGAAGCAGCAACTTGAAGATCTTGAAATTGAGATGAAGGAAATACCAATAAAGTATGATAATCAAAGTGCTATCAACATCACAAAGAATCCTGTCATGCATTCAAGGACAAAGTATATTGAAGTAAGACATTACTTCATAAGGGATTATGTTTTGAAAGGAGATATCAAATTGGAATACATCCCTACTGAAGATCAAATTACAGACATTTTGACTAAGCCTCTTGCAAAAGATAGACACTGCAAAATCAGAAGGGAATTGGGAATGATAAATCCCAATGAATTGTAAGCAAATATCTATATGAATTTATTTAAAGTTTTGATATCAAATTAATGCTAACTTTAGCATCGGAGTGTGTTTAAGATGTTTTGCAGGTACTCCACATGTGCTTAGATAATAGAAACTTGTATACTGGAGCTAATCAGACCTGTACAATAAAAAAAATACTAAAGGAAGCTGAAAATTTGAACTTTCAGACCATATCTGTAAGTTCAGAAACTTGAAATTCACATTTTAAATGATTAGACGAATTTCAATGTTGAATTGTGTTTTTAGATGAATTAGCATGCTCAACAATTGAACTTAGATGCTCATCAAATGAATTTCAGTTGTGTGCACATTGTAACAATACTTTCATAAGCCTCGAAATTCGTCTGCTGGACAATGGAAATTCAAATTTCATAAATAAAATATGAATGTTGTTTCTATTCAAAATGCTTACTATACGAATTTCCATATCTCAAAATTCGTATTTTAGAAACTCTGTACAAAATCTTGAAATTCGAATTTTTAAATCAAAATTCGTCTGTTAAAACATGCTCTCATATTAAGTCTCTGTAAGATGAAGTTTATAAGTGAATTTTGTCTGTTGCCTTTCTTGTTCATATTTGCTTATTGTTTGAATCTTGTGAAGTTTGAACTTTGTTGAATCAAAGTTTGTCTGATTGTCTCTTGTTTTTTGAACATACCTCTGACAGACGAACTTCAAGATGAAAATTCATCTATCAGTAAGTCTCTTCTTGTGGGATAACTCGTAACTGCTTGAAATTTGAATTTTGACCTCAAAATTCATCTGTTGAACTGTTACTGACGTTAAAACCAAAGGCCTTCCTCTGAACAGATACAACCCTATTCGTCTTTCTCTCAAGTCTGTTTGCATCCTTTCTTAAAGTCCCATTAACTCCGTTCATGAATCCTCTTTTCCCACTGATTAAACTTCCTTTCGCACCTTATAAATCCATTCCTTGTGTCTTAGTGCATCATTCACCTATGAGAATGGCAAGAGTTAAAAATCCGAAAGTTGGGAAAGGGAAGTCAAGGCCAAAAAGAGCTGTAAAATGCCAATACGCCTCTAAGGAAGCTGAAACTAAGAAAAGGAAGGGCGAATCTAGCAAAGGAACTCTTTCCAAGGAACAAAAATCAACTCCCAAGGCAGATTCGAAGAAAACTGCTCCTACTCCCTCGAAGAAATCTAAGCCTACTATCCCTGTTCCTCCTATGTCTTCTTTCTCCTCCAGCACTGAGTCTGGAGAATACCAGTTGACCATACAACCATTGTGGAGCAATGCTTATATTCTGGGAGAATATACTACCAAATTTGTTAGTAAAAAGATAATTAAGCCTCACTGTATAAATTTAGAAGACTTCCTTATTTTTAACAATTTTAATGCTGGGCTATGGATGATTAGAAACAAAAACTTATTAGAAATTTTGGAAAGATATGATGATGAGGTTGTTAAGACTTGGTATGCCTCCCTGAAGTACAATGGAAAAAAGGAAAAATGGGAAGTAAATCTAAGTTCTAAGACTATCTGGTTGACAGATAAGACCTTCAATGAGGTACTAGAGATCCCCAGGCAAGATGGATTGAAAATTGACATTTCTATCTCAAAATACATGGATGAAGATGAGGCTGTAGAAGAGGAAGGATGTCCTTTCCTGAATTACAAAGAAAGCACTGTACTGAACACATTGGTCAAAAGAAAAAAGAACAGGCCACTTTTGAGATTCCTGAGGCCCACTAACCTTAGTGCCGAAGACAGAATCCTACACTACATTATGTTTAGGATTATATTTAACAAAAGAGATAGTTTCAATCAAATTACAAGGGCAGAAGCACATGTGATGACAGTAATCATGCGTGGTAAACTGATCAATATGGGCCATATCATCCTCCAATGAATGATCAAGGCAAGAGATCAGAGGAAAGATTCCACCCTGTGACATGCCTCAATCATCTCTAAGATACTTCAATATGCAAGGATCCAACACTTGGAAAAAGAAAAGGGCAAGTCTACTGAAGTCTTTAAAGAGGAAGAATTGCAAAGGATGGGGATAGAAAGAAAGAACGACAGATGGATTGGCAAGGAAGCTGGGAAGATAGAAGATCTATTCTTTGAGGAAGATGGCTCCCATAACAACCAGGAACCTCTGAGGCTACTCCACCTTCACAGTCCATACCTCAGCCTGTTTTATCTCTATCTCAGCCCACTCAGACACATGTGCCATCCACTCCCTCCCCTTAGGCTAAGCCAACTAAGATCATTGAGCTGTATGACAACTTGTCTGCACTCATCCTGAGCATTAGGGATGAGCAAAATGCCAAATTTGCTCATATGCAAGATCAGATTCATCAGTTGGCAAAGAATATGAAAGTAATTGCTGATGCTTATGAGGACATCAGGAGTGTTATTCCCTCCACATCAGCTCCACCTCAGCCAGGATTCTCTTAGTCTGTCAGGTCCCCTACTCCTAAACCTCTGAGTCCATTTGAGCTAGCCTCCTATGAACCAATTGATGATGTACATGCTACTAAGGTTGCTGGCACTTTGGCTACACCACAGGCCTCCAGCAATGAGGCAAGCCCTGGTCTACCCTTGGACTATGGCATGGAGGAAGGGTCTCCTTAAGAAACAGGTTCCCCTGAGCCTATTGCTGAAGACACTCAGGATTCAATTCTTTTTATTCAAGAATCTGAGCAAATGGAGAAACTGGTGGCAGCCATCTCTCCCGCATTATTCATACAAGCTGCCCTGAATGAGGAAAAAAGCATTGTATCTTACGTGGATCTTGTAACTATTGCACATGATGCTATTGTGCAAGCTTAAAAACAAAGGCTTGATGAGATGTTCCCTCCTCCTACTCCTCAACTCTCATCTCCTCAATATGGCATGACCTTAGCACGAAGGGTCAGAGTTGCCAATCTTTAGAAGGAAGTTCAGGAAATTATTGAAAATGCTGAGGATGATCAACTTGAAGATGATCTACCTGTAACCTCTCCTCTTGTGCCCCTTCCTAAGATTAATCCTGTTCTACCTTTTGTCTATGTGCCTCTTCAAGCTATTCCAGCATCCTAGATACCTCTTCCTGCTATACATGTTCAAGTTCCTGATGATGTCAAAAAAGGGGAGAAGTCATTTGAGCAAACTGGGAAAACTGCTGCAGAACCTTCTGGCAAGACCTACAGCAAGAAGTCCAAGCCCAAGAAGAAGTGATTAGATCTTAGAATTGCCTGGTCTTTCTTGTATTGACTGTTTATATTTTTTATAATGAATGACAATCTTGCCTTTGAATTATATGTTTGCAATGTCATATCTTTGTACTGAAACTTTGAATGAATCAATGAGATTCTCCATTTGATCATATCCCTATACTGAAACTTTGGATGAATTCAATGAGATTCTCTATATGATTTGTTGCACATGCTGCACTTATCTTCGAATTTTAATGCATATGTTGAGTGGGAGCTCTTAGAAGCAAACCCAAGTACTAATTCAATTTGCAAGTTGTTTTGTCATTATCAAAAATGGGGAGAATGTTAAATGAAGTTTTCTTGATGATTCTAAACCAACTGGAGCTCGGAAGGAAGATATCAAAGGTGTACAAGATATCTCAAGTGAAGAAATCCAGGAATCTAGGAAGAATTGAGAACAAAATTAGTTTGTAGGATCTTTCATTGTAGTCACATGAGTAAAAGACTTTGATTCTTCATCCAAATGTTTTTAGAATGTGTTTGTCAACAAATCTTATGTTAATGTATGACATATTTGAAAAATACTCATTAATAGATGAATTTTAAAGTATTAAACTTGATATGTTACTTTGAAAATTCAAATTTTGATAACTGAAATTCGAACTTCAGATTGAAAATATGTAAGTATGAAAAGAGGTTCTTTTGACAAATGAATTTCAGTTTTTGAAAATTTGAATTTCGGGTAAAACACAAACTGTGAAAAATGAAAAATTTGTCTAAAGATATGTCAAAGTTCTTCTGAAAGTGAAATTTAAAAAGAGTTTCAAGTCAGTCCTCTGACAGATGAACTTTGATTTTGAAAATCTGAACTTTGGAAAGATAGTTTATAAGCCTGTTCATATGCTCTTATGACAGACGAACTTTAGTCTTCAAAATTCGAACTTTGAATTAAGTCTGATAAGAAATCTCTCTGACAGACGAACTTTGGTATTTGAAAATTTGAATTTCGAAAAGAAGAACTCTTGTACCATATTAAGTTGTTCACTGATAGACAAATTTTGGGCACCAAAATTTTAACTTTGAAGGCACTGTAGAAATATGAAACAATTATTCACACTTATCAGAATAACTTTAAACTTGAAAATTCGTATGTTCCAATATGGAAATACTTGTCAAAGATGAAAATTTGAATTTTGCTTTAGAACAGACAAACTTCGAAGGGCAACGTTAAAGTCTTTAACTTACAGTCTCTGCGAAATTCGTCTGTTGACACTCCAAGGTTCGAATTTTGGATGTCATACGCATTAAATATGGTTAGTGAGCAGATAATTTTACAGAGTAACCGTTGGGTAATGTCTCTAACGGCTAGATCTTATATCTAACGTATAGTTAAGACATAAATCTATAAATAGAACTTCATTTGAAGATGTGGGTAATGATTTTACATTGTATATACTAAAACTCTGTCAAAATCTTCTATCAAAGCCTTCTATTCTTTCCCACTTCATAAATTATAGTTCAACTATCATATTTACTCTAAATTAAAGAGTTCATTTGCTGTAATCAATCTTATCTTCATCTGAAAGAAAGTGTTTCTTGTGAGGGGATTTTACAAGGGATTTGGGAAGCACTAAGATAGTGTGCAAAGAGTGAAACTACAAGCTTCTGGAACAGAGCATAGAGTTTGTACTGTGGCTTTGCATGAAGCCTAACGAATTCTTGCAAGATAGAAGAAAATCTCAAGTGGTTGCTTGAGGACTGGACGTAGGTTAAGAGGCAAAGACTGAACCAAGATAAATATTTGTGTCTTCTCTTCCGTTATCTTGATTTTCACTTTGTTATTTTTTGTACTATGTTTTTCTGTCACTCTTGCTTTCACTGCTCCCTTACACTTTTGAAGAAAATTTTAATCTTCCAAATTCATCCCCCCATTTTGGAAAGCCAGCAAATCTAACAGTTATATCTCAATCTAAGAATAATTTATAAATATTAGACATATATATATATATATTATAATACTAGGAGTGAGAACCAACCTAGAAGCATAGTAGACCCGATTCAACTTGGCATATCGGATTGGCCCAGAGATCGATCTAGTGGGACAACGGGTTGAGGTCAAGCACGGTTTGACGCTGGCACATTGTATATATACAATTTTATTTTCAAATTTTTTCATAAATATTGATTAATTTAATGTAATTTTTTTGTTACATTATAAGCAATAAATTAGCTTTATCATGAGTCAAGAAATCAAGGAATACAATTAAAAGCAGTTGATATGATTAAATTTGTTACAAATTGAAAATAATTTAAAAAAAGCCCCCATTTGATGTTTAAAACTTGTCTCGTATAATTAATAAAAATTAATTGTATTTACTTATTTAATTAAGAAAAAAATTAGAAAAATAACAAATAAATACCCAAAAAATTTATATTTGTATCTTATATTTTGAATTAAAGAAAATATATCAACTGTATCTTATATTTACAACTTATAGTATAATATTATATAAATATTATAGTGTAATATATAATATAATGTTAAGGGAAAATTAAGCTTTTCATCCCTAAACTTTACGTCAATTTTGAAATTAGTTCCTGAACTATTTTTTTTTTCCGCGATCCTTAATATATATGATGGTTTTGGTGTTAGTCCCTGAACTTGAAATCCTTTAGAAAATAGATCCCTGATGGTGCCATGTGGCTAAACGGAGGTTGATGGTGTTGATGTGTCTGATAGAGCCGATGACATGGCAGCCACGTGGACTAATGTTGCCTTATGTGGGAAAAATGGCTTATGTGGCTGAAAGGGAAAAAAACGCCTTTAGAAGAAGAAAAAAAAATCCTTATGTGGCAGAAAGGCAAAAAAAAAGCCTTTAAGAGGAAAGAAAAAAAAGCTTTAAGAAGGAAATAAAGAAAAAGATTTTCTAACAGAGTCATCGGACCATATTCATCATTGAGTTGTCTCTAATATACCTCAATATGCCCTAAGTCATAATGTCAGAGAAGAGAAAAGCAGCTGTCGAAAGCAAGAGGTGAAGCACCATAAGAGAACGACATTGTTGGCAACATGGTAGGGGGTAATCGCGGAAGGTAAAGAAGAAGGCTGCTGAGGGGCCAACCATGGAAGGTAAAGAAGAAGGCTGCTGAGGGGCCAATTGCAGAAGGTGAAGTAGAAGGCTGCTATCTGACACATTCACCTTTTTTTGTTATTTACTTGAAAAACAAAGGATAGGTATGACATCCACTGTATAGAATATATTTTTAAAAAGTTTGGTCTCCTTGAGCATAAGGTCTTGTTATTCCCACTATTGGGATGCGACAAGCAAAAAAAAGCACAAGAGGGAAAAGCACAAGAGGGAATCTTTTCAGAGAAAAGAGACAAGTTATAATGTGGGGATGTTTGAATGGATTCGTGTTTGGTAGCTAAAGTAGAGGAATGATAAAGCGAAATTTGTAGATAAACTAAACATGGTAATGACCTGGGCATATATATCTGTGCGTGGTTGTTTTAAATTTATTTTAGACACAATGAAACCTCAAGGCCTTTTGTCAGCTTATATGTGGGGGTTAGATTTTAATTTTTTATTTTCACCAACCTGGGGGTTGGATTACTTGGATAGCATTTATGAGACAACATATATATATTTGCATGTTGACTTAAAAGCACGCCTGTAACCTATTTTATTTATATATACAGTTGTTTGTCTTACATATATATATAGGTAGCCTTTTGTTTTATGAGACATGTCCCAAGCCGTCCCCATGTGCATGTGAGTATTTTATTTATATTTGAAGTAGTCCCAATTAAAAAGATGACAACCATTAGACAAGCAACTTGGTATGTGAAGTGGTCCCAATAAAATGTTCGACATTAGATTACAGAGCTTGTATTTGACAACTTTTTGTAAAAATGAAAAATATGTGCTATAACTAATCTTTTTTACAAATTCTTCTTTGAAAAATGTACTAATGATAAGTTACTTGGCATTTTCATATTTACTTGTCATGGATGATGAAAATAGCGTAGCAGTGCATTACTCTTCATACACTAATGCGGATGACATGTCAGTGGTGATTTGCTTTGATGGTAATGAAGATGAAACGGATGATGACTATTTCCATCAATATGTGGACCTTGATGTCACTGATGACATTACATAAGGACAAGTGAACTCTATGGATGAACAACATTCTATAGCTTCTGTAGACAATCAATCAAATGAGTTAGTACATGTGGAAACTCCAAATTGGTTCATGCTTGAAAGGTCTCTTGCATCAGATTATGAGTCAGATACGGTGGAGTCTGCTGGAGAATCTGATTTAGAGGATGATGTTGTCCATGATAGGTGCATTCATTACAACCCAAATGAAATGTACATGAACTTTGAGTTTAAACTTGGGATGGAGTTTAAGTCCATTACAGAATTTAAGAATGTTGTTAGGGAATATGCATTACTCCATGGGTATAATCTAAAGTTTGTGAAAAACGATAAAGTAAGGTGAAGGGTGGTGTGTCAAGGTGGGTGTGAATTTTTGTTGTTTGTTAGCAAGGTTGGTGAATCATACCTCTATAAGTTGAAGACATTTAACCCAAATCATTCTTGTGGGATCACAATCAATTCAAAGATGACAGCCTCTAAATGGGTTGCAAGTAAAATAGTGAAGAATATGAGATCAAACAGAAACATGAAGTTGGGTGATATTATCTCTTCAATTAAAGAAACTCATTATGCTAGTATTTCTGTTAATATGGCATTTTTTGCAAGAAAGTTAGTAAGGAGGGAACTTGATGGTTGCTATAGAGAACAATATAGTGAGCTTTGGGATTATATGGCAAAAGTTAGGAAGAGAAATGTGGGAACCACCTTCCAACTGCAATATGAGAGAGAGAAAATTGATCGGCCAACGATATTTAAGAGGATATATCTTTGTCTTGAACTTGTTAAGCGAGGGTTCTTGAAGGCATGTAGGTCAATTATTGGATTGGATGGATGCTTCCTCAAAGGACCATATGGGGGAATATTACTAGTGACAGTTGGTAGGGATCCTAATGAGCAATATTTCCCACTTGTTGTTGCAATTGTGAAGAGTGAGAATAAAGATTCTTGGTCTTGGTTTATGAATCACTTGTTAGATGATATTGGAGATGTGACTATACATAAATGGGTCTTCATCTCGGATCAACAAAAGGTATAAATTTGAGTCTTCTTTATTTTATGAAGTGATTATTATTTTATGTATTATGTATATGAGTCATATATATATGTTAATAATATAAAGTGTTTTCCTGGTTAGGGATTGATGTCGATGTTCGAAGATAAGCTTCATGGAGTAGAGCATCGGTTATGTGTATGTCATCTGCATGCCAACATCAAGACTCGCTTTGGAGGAGGAATAGTGGTGCGAGATCTTGTACTACAAGCTGCTAAGGCAACCTATATCAAAGCATGGCAACAAAAAATGCATGAGCTAAATAATGTATCAAAGGATGCTCATGATCACCTCATGTCATTCAATCCATTGTGTTGGACAAAATCGCATTTCAGTGAGTATTCTCGTTGTGACATGATCCTGAACAATATAATTGAGTCATTTAATGGAAGATTGGTTGAGGCACGTGACTTACCAATAACTTCCATGTTTGAATGGATTCTCACATTCTTGATGAATATATTTGTCCACAATAGGATCTTGGCTGCCAAATATCATGGTAAGGGAACTGTATGCCCAAAACCATGGTGGAGGCTAAACAAAGATGTTGATGAGTCTAGGAAATGGGAGGCAAGATGGGCTGGTGGGAAGGAGTTGAGGTTGTTCACAATACACATAATTTTGTGGTTGATCTTCAAGAAAGGACATGCTCATGCCGATGGTGGTCTTTTATAGGCATACCTTGTAAGTATTTGTTTTGTTCTTATTAAGTTTCTTTAATGGTGATATTTAATGTTCTTATTTTCATGTCTGACCTCTATAGTAACTACTTAATTAATCAGTGGTATACCTATGGAATTCATTTTTCTTGCTTGTCTTTAATATCATGCTAACAGATTTCAGTTAATGTATTGAAACGGTCTTTCACGTGGATGCAATAATTTTGTTTATGTGGTAAAATAGTGGATGCAAACATGTGTTTATTAATGTTGTACTAAAATAATAGAACTTCATGTGGGGTGCTAATTATGCTTACTCTTTCACAGCTATGCATAAGGCTTTGTATGTCCAAATATATATGAATAACTTGAAAGTGATTTTTTCTTATGCACAGACATGCAGTGAGCAGTATTTTTACTTCGCGAGAAGATCCTAATCATTATGTCCACCAATATCTGAAACTTACAGCATATAAAGATTGTTATGATCCCATCATCCACTCAATTAATGACAAAAACATGTGGGAGGAGACTGATATGGAGCCAGTTGGTTTGCCAAAGCTGCATGTTAGACCTGGACATCCAAAGAAGTTGAGAAGAAGAGCACTTGATGAACCATGAAGGCCTAACAAAACTAGGAAAACTAAGACCAAGATTTGATGTTCTACTTGTGGATGCTATGGGCATAATAAAAGAACATGCATGGGATCAACTTCTCAACTGTCACAAGAATCCATTGATGTTACTCCACCAATGTGACTACACTTTGGTGTACCTTGTGGAGCTTATTATTATTATTATCTATTTTGGCTGAAGTAATATTTTGAATTGACAATATGTATTTTGGTTCTAGTATGAACTGTCATGGTTAAAATGACATGATGTATTTTGGTTCTAGTATGAACATGTAGTTAATGTTACATTGATGTAAGGATGTTGTTAGGGAAGTTTGGTTGCTAAGTTTATTGTTTACATTAGTTGATGTAAAATATATATTCTATCATATATATATATAATTTTCAGCATATAATTTAGATGACAAAACATATATAATTTACTGATAGAGTACAAATAATTTACTATAATATATACTCTATCAGACATTGTGTATAATTTACATCATCTATATATATATAATAATAAATGAGACATTTTGAAGAAAGCAGCTTCAGGCATGAAAACATCTCTAGAGCATAGTCAAAAGTTTTACAGGGAAAGTAACGCTATCATAGTATGTTATCTAGTAAGATAAGACTTTCTGAAAGTAATCTCTTTTAATCATCTCAGACAAGACTTTCTGAAAGCATACTCTTTTAAAGAAAGTGTGTTTTGAACACCTCATTACCATTTAATATCTGAAATGCATCATTTTCAAAAAGTAGACTTGTAGCATCAACCAATTTGAAAAATAAAGACCTCACCAAGCCATCTATCAATGGTTAGTTCATGGTTAGAAAGAGACAATATTTTCTGTATAATCCAAGCCATCTATCAATAACATCTGCAGAAATCAGATTTGGTATAGGAAACTTTACATATAGCAAACTTTAGGCACATGTTCAGTCAGAAATTCTAAGCATTAAAGTAGCAAACATGTCATTGAAGCAGAACAAAAATATATTAATCTAAAAAAAACTTGGTACAACAAACTTTACATACAGCAAAGTCTGATTTGGTACAATCAATTCTCCAAGTAGGTACATGTTCAACCCCATAATTGACATGGTATGGCAAACTGCAAATTCACATTATTGGTTGCAACAATGACTACCCGAAAGCTAACCCCAAAAAATACTACCTAGAACAAGTCAATTTTTGAAAATCATTTTCATACCATTAACAATTTCCTCTAGATTAGCAACTCTTTCCTTGAGGTCATCATTTTCATGTGCTTCCTCTAGCTTTGAGACCTTTGCATGAGATTAAGTTCAGGTTGTGAAACTTGCTCATTATTAGAACTCTCTCCTTCTACATTTTCTAAATAAACCTAATCAAAATATTTGCACCTCCTTGTTTCACATGTTGCATACAGCTTCCCTGGGTTCTTATCTGAGTCAGAAATTATAATGTGTGCTTGTTGCCAGCAATAGCAATTTCTATTTTGGTATCTCAAATTTTACATCGGCCTATTTTGGTCCATGCTTGAAGAGGCCATTAAATCTAAGACATGAAATTGTATAATAAATAGTTATTGATGAAGCTAATAAATCAGACAGCTATTCAAACATAATAATTATCAAATGCAATAATTACGAAGTCAAAAAGCAATAACAAAAGCTAAACAACTATATTTTTTATTCATAATAGTCAAACAAGAAAAAGGGCCTTTAAATCTTAACTACTTCAATTTTTATCCCCACACACACAAACACACACACTGGGCATTATGGCCAATGTAATCAAGCATAATTTTTGGCCAAAATAAAAATGTAATGGTGCATCATGTGATTAGGAATAGAAGATTAAAAGAAAACTCAAATCAGCAAAGTAAAACTAAAATAAAGGGACAAGCAAACTCACAACAAACATGGATCATGAAGAAATACATCGCTTTGATCAAAGAACATAAAAAAAAAGAATATAATATAACAAGGAGAGCATAAATTATTGTCAAGCAATTCATTTACTCACAACTTTTGTCACTTTAAACAATGACTACCTTAAGAGAACAGAAGTTTAAAGGCATACATAAGAATTATATTAGAAACACCTAAGATAAATATTGGTAGAATGGCAATGTAAAGCTGACCCTGTTCTATGTTATGATCTATTGAATTCTCTTGCACCCACTAGAAAGAAGGGAATTTCTTATCAAATTTAGTTCTCTAGTGGCACTCACTGTACTCACTCTTTCATTTGGTGACTCCATTAAGCAAGCAAGTCCAATTTTGAATAGGGAAAATAAACATTTCTCTACATCGAGATGGATCAGTTTTATGTTCTCCCCTTGATCTTTTGATTCTTCCACTACTTGGTTTGAATGAGGAAAAAAAAAAAACAGCTACAATCAATATATGTACTATTGCATTTGATAATAGGGTGCCTCCTCAAAAATGATTTCCTTAAAAAATATATTAAAGGAATAAAAAGGATTGCCTTTCGTTTGTGTTTAGTAATTGATAGCTACAATTAAAGGAATCATACAACTTAAACAACATAACCAAATACAATTAAAGGAATCAAAAAAATTTCCTTAAAAAATCAAGTGCCTCCTCTAAAAACAGCTACAATCAATGTTGGATGTTGTTAATAGGAAAAAAAAATACTTGTTGATTTCTGAAAATAAACGTCCAAGAGTTTTCTGATCATTAACTTAGACATGGAGAAAGACTAATTGACAGTAAAAATAGGGTGCCTAGTTCCGTTCATTTGTGTTTGTCTATGTACAACTTGTAGGTGTCTAGATACTGTAAGAAATGAAAATGACATAAAACCCAAATAATAAATACAACACCAAAACAGATAGTTGAAGTGACGGATACAATGATCTCTGCTTCTATCTTAAAATTTTATTCACTACTACGATGAACATAGCTATATTTCACTTGTTGAATGAGTTATTATAATTCACCAATGAGCACAAGGGATATCCCATTTAAGTTAATTGCATCACAAAAATTACATCAAATAGAACTAGCAGCTAAGATTAAAGATGATGAAAGGAAAGCACCTATGATCAAGACTTTAGAAATGAGAGAGCCTCTAATGGTGAATCTGTGGTGAATTTACAGAAATTATGTCAAATAAGCACCCAGCGAGAACCTCCGATGCCAAACCTGTGGAATGACAACAATGAGAAAGGAACATAAGCATTGAGAACGGAATATGTGATGGAGAAAATGAATTGAACAATGAAGTGAAACCTAAGATGAGGACGGATGTGATGGAGACAACTTGCTTTGACCTCTTCCACGCATTGCAGGCTTCATCCTCTACAACATTTGTAGCTTCCTCTTCTCTCTATGATTGACTCTAGGGCATATCTGCACAGTGACGGGGACGACCTGCTGAAACCTTTTTTTTTTTCCTTTTTACTTCATTTTAAAATTCTTTTTCTTTTGCCCTTTGAAAATTTTTTTTGCCACATAAGCCATTTTTTCCCACATAAGCCAACATTAATCCACGTGGTTGCCATGTCATCAGCTCCGTCAAACACATCAGCACCATCAGCCTTCGTTTAGCCACACGGCACCATTAGGGATCTATTTTCTAACGGATTTCAAGTTCAGGGACTAATGTCAAAACCATCATATATATTAAGAATAGCAAAAAAAAATAGTTTAGGAACTAATTTCAAATTTTATGTGAAGTTTAGGGACAAAAGCTTAATTTTCCCTAATATTAATTAATATTCTAACTGCATTTTAGTTTAATGTGCATTTATTTTGGGTAGATAAATTAATATTTATTATATTTTAAATGTTTATAAAAATTATTAAATATTAACTTAATAATGTTATAGTAATCGCATTATAGATCTTCTAATCAAATTAATTATGAATCATGTTAAGTAATCGTTTTTATGTTTTATTTCTTATGTTTATGAATTATTATATTGTATTTTTATTGATCATTTCTTCACTTTTATCAAATATTAATATTTTATTATTTTAATTTCAATCAAGTACACGGTTGTGCAGCCTTTTGTTCAGACTATTGCGGCTTTTTGAAATTGTGTCTAACTTTTTCTTTTCTTCTACTTTTTACTTCTGGAGATTAGTGAGAATCCGTCAGAAACAAGCTATATGTTTCGAAGAAAAAAAAAATTGCTGGCAGCTAGATGCGGTCAGAAATTTTCAGTGAGAGGTCGAGGTGTTTATTGCAGTGATAGCAATATTATACATATAGTTATTTCATTATATTAATTTTAAAAATATTTTACAATTTTTACAAAATATATCATCACATAAAATTCATGTTATTTTTTTAAAATAGTGGCACAACTTTATCGTAATATAAATAGGATATCCAACTAAATATTTAAAACATGTAAATCTTCATAAACATATATAATGAAAATTTTATAACAATATAAAATTAGTACAAGTTATTTTCTCAAAATTTTAATTTTTCCTTAATTTTTGTTTAAATCTCTATTCCCTTACCTTGTTTGCTTTGAGTCCTTTTATTCCTTCCTCTTTAAACTTTCCCTTCCTCTTTCTCCTCTTCCTTTCTTTTTCTTTTCCTTCATTTCTTCATTCTTTCTCTCTTTCTCTTGTTCTCCCTCTATCTCTCACACGTCCTCACTCTCTCTCTCTCTTCCTCTCTTCTCTCACGCCAATTGTGGTGGGAAATGACTGAGTGGATGTGCCTTATATATAAGGTTCATAGACTTGATCACCAACTACCTTGCCTTCCAAGCTCTTCTCCTTCTTGTCCAAGTTGTCTTGTTTCCTAAGCTCCCCATAACATCATTCATATGACATCATCCTTACTATTTATGACATTATAATTGGTATATTAAAATTTCATTTTTGTTCTTACATTTTTAGCTAAGAGAGAGACATATTTTCTTTTTTAAAACATCATTTACGTAAGTTGAGAGAGAATTTAAAGAGAAAAATTTCCTTTTTAAAAAGGATCAAGGAAACTTAATTAAGAACTTAATTGTGGGATGTTACATTTCGCTGTAATTCAATTGTCTTCTTCGCGTCTATTTACAGAAAAAGAATTGTTAGAACGTAAAAAGTTGCATTCTTTTGTCTTGTCTAGCGATAACGTTTGGATAGGCTATTCGTTTTCTTAGTTCTTACCATAAGCTCTCTAAGCTTAAAGACATTTAGAAATCTGTAGAACAGAATTCTATAAGTTTTTCGGCATGCAGTTAGCTTTGAGCCCTGGTTTTTCTCATTCTAGGTATTCAAGATTTAATTATATATCTATATGAGGTTGCTTTTCTTAAATATTTAGGTTGTGCGAGTTCGAAAGAGCAATGTTAATAGCTTGAATATTTTTCTGGATAATCAAAGAAAGTCACTAATGGCTCTAATATGATATTTTTCATTGACTGGTATAAGGGTTTAATAGATATGTCTTACCAATATTGTATTAATTTGCTATTTATGTTGTACTTTTGCTTCATATGATATTAATAAGCTTGCGGAAAAGTGCCTAATAACAAACTACTATGGTGCAAAAGAAACAGCCGAGGCATTTCTTCCCCTTCTCCAGTTATCTGATTCACCCACGATTGTTAACGTTTCCTCTAAATCTGAGTTGCTAGAGGTAAAACACTAACAAACATATATACATAGTTCCTTTGAGCAATTATCTTGAACTGTTATTTTCAATTACCATCATAGTCACGGCCAAATTGGGTTATATATGTCTGCCCTGGCTCTGTGAAAACCGACATGAACCGAAACAGCGGCGTCTTGTCAGTTGAAGAAGGTGCAGATAGTGTTGTGAGACTAGCACTGCTGCCACACGGTTCGCCTTCTGGTCTCTTCTTTGTTCGCCAAGAATTGTCAAGTTTCTGATTGAGGTAGATACGAATATTGGTGAAGACAGAAATGGTCTTGCCATATGTTCGATGGATTTGAAGGATACTATATGTATCACAATGGCACAGGATGTATTGTTCACTGTTTCTAGAATAAAAGATGGTGAAACTCCGTGAGTGACTTTACATCTTTTTAAAAGTAAGTTAATTATAAGTTTTCTCTCTCTCTCTCTTTTTTTCCCACTTAATTCTTGTAGCACTGGTTGCCGGCCGAAGTTGAAAATATGGACTACTATTAAAACTCTTGCATCACTTATGCAAATTATCCATATTAAATTAAATCTTATATGCGTTGACTATGTCGTGTCTTGTGTCATTTTCTTCACCTTACATGGTAAGATTTAGGTAATCTCAACTAATTTACCATCATTCGCCACCAGATTTATACTCATCTAGATATGAGCATGTGAAATAGAAAGAAGACTTTATTTATTTATTTTTTTTCTTTTGTGTCTAAGAGAAAGATGACAATTTTGGGGTCAAAAAGATTCAAAAAGACAGGCTAGTAAAAAGACACACAAGACAGATTAGTATTCCAAGTAAAATGCAATCCTCTTAGTCATTAGGCTAATCCCTTAAAATTATTTGGCTTTCTACAGATATTAGTCTTTTAAGAAAATCATTATCAATATAAATATATATAATCAATTCTTTATAAAGTTGCAAAATTCATAAACCATGAAGGGTGTGACTCATTTCAGCATTGCATTGAACTAGCCCACTTTAGTTTTTTTCTTTTAGTAAAAGAATATTTATCAAATTTCCTTTTTTTTAATTATCAAAATTCTCAATTACAACATAAAAGTAAATAATTTTTTAATATTATCATAATAAAAATGTATTTTTACAAACAAATATTCGAGTTTTATCTTAAAACTCTGTTATTTATATCTTATTTCATAATTTTGTTAAAAAATTGATGAAAAATAATAAATGCACTTAAAGGTTCTTTTATGTTTTTGTTGTTAAACTTTTATAACGAAACAATTTACAAACCAATTCATAATAGAGAAAAAATATCAAAAAGACATTTAGAAAACTGCTGTTATATAATACTAAAGTATAAAAATAATCTGTTTATACACAAAATTTAGGGAATAAATCAATCAATTTACTATTTATAAATAGTGTATTTTACTGTATATTTTATATGACAAAAGAAAAAGAAAAAGAAATGTAGTAGTAAGTTTTGTTGTTCCTAAAAATTACCAATTTATATGCCTATTTTTTTTATAAAAATGAAATTTTGATATAGTAATCGATTATGAAAATTTAAAATAGTTAACATGTGTTTGAATTATATTTTATACAATTGATACCAAATAGAATTGATTTTAATTAGAATTAATTTTATCAAAAGTAACTTATATATGAATATTTTTATCTTGATTTTAACAAAATGAAACATGTTTAAATAATTTTAATTAAAAACACTTTTTTAAATGAATAATCGCTGATAATGTCTAAAATACTCTTGTTCTTTAAATAATAATTTTTATTTTTAAAAATTTCATCAATAATTTTTAATTAAAATTTTAGCAGAAATTAAATCCTCGTTAAATGTTTTTAATGGACAAAAATTGAGAATAATAATTGATAATTGAGAATCAAAATTGACAATTTTTCACATCTCTATATAATTGATTTTGGGGGAGAATTGATTATTAAGGATCAATTTTTGTTTAGCAAAATACGATGATAATTGATTTTGGGATGGAAATAATTGATTACGACGTTTCAAAAGCCATCCAAAAACCAAAAATATACTTAAATCTGGAGAGGTCAAACTAGCTGCGCTACTTGTTGCCCATTAAAAAAATAAATAAATAAAAAAGCTACCCTACTTAACAACCTCTACGCTTCTCGCTCTCCCTCATGCACTCATCTTATCCCAGCATCCATGGATGAGGCAAAAGAAAGGTATAACTTCCCCTTCTCAGACTTTCCTTTCCTTATTCTATGCTCTTGTTCTTGGGACACCCCATTTGGTTCCTATTCTCTTTTGGGTATAACGTATGTATGAATATCTTAGCATTTGCTGGAAATTTTTGTGGTTTCAGGTATGCCATTGTGACTGGGGCTAACAAAGGGATAGGATTGGAGACTGTGAAGAAATTGGCCTCTAATGGAGTCGTGGTGGTGCTCACAGCCAGAGATTCCAAGGCAGGACTCGAAGCTCTTCAGAAATTGAAAGATTCTGGTCTCTCTCACATCCAAGTAATTTTTCACCAGCTCGATGTGATGGACTCTGCAAGTGTTGCTTCTCTTTTTGATTTTGTTAAAATCAAGTTTGGGAAGCTAGACATTTTGGTAAGATATGTCCGACTTTTCTGAACCTCTGTTTCATTTTCCATTTTTATTGGTTTTTTTTCCCATGCAAAGTTTTTTTTTTTTCAATTTTATTTTTCTTTCTGAATCCTAAATGCCTAAATAGCAACCAAGTATTCTCTATCTGCTTTTATCCTTCTAATCCCTCTTCTGATTAATCAACAAATCTAGTTCGCTGAGTCTCTATAGAAAAAAGTTCCACCGGGAATCGTTTTCTTAATTCAAATTGCTTTCTAATTTCCAAATAGGAGAAAATAGGGATCTGGGTCCTCTCATGTAGCGGACTGGACCCTACCTACGCCTCTCATTTTCTCTGTCCAACTGTTATTGTGGATTAGAATTCTTTATTCCATAATTTCTCCACAGCTTTGAGCGCTGCTCCTTCTAATGCTTGATTGCTTGTTTTGTTAGTGAAAGCATATATGTATTGGGATTAAACAAGCTGCTTTGATTGAACACAAGGATATTTTATCTGCATAATCAAATGAACTTATAGCTCTGATATGACAATATTCTGTGGGTTATGCTAGTTTTATTGGATCTCATAAATTTTACTATTGTATTAAGTTGTTATGAATAAACCCTTAAAAAAAATTTTGTGCAGGTGAACAATGCAGGAATCAGCGGAGTCATTATGGATGATACAGTTAGTGTCTCTTTTGCTCTGCAAGGGATTGTTGTTCTATAATATGATGGCTTTAAAAAGAATTTCATTTTATTTATTTCACATAAATGCAGGTGGGATCAAGCATGAATTGGACTGAATTGACTCAAACCGATGAATTAGCTGAAAAATGCCTGCAAACAAACTACTATGGTGCAAAGGAAACAACTGAAGCATTTCTTCCCCTTCTCCAATTGTCTGATTCACCCACAATTGTTAACGTTTCCTCCCAAGCTGGATTGTTAAAGGTAAAAGACCAACAAAACCAACAAACGACATTGTTCCTTTGAACACTTATTCTGAGTTGTGATCTTTTGGATTATCTTCACAGTCATGGCAAATAATCAAATTGTGTTATGTTGGTGTTTCAGAGCATATCCAACAAATGGGCCAAAGGGGTGTTAGCTGATGCTGAAAATATCACAGAGGAGAGAATAGATGAGGTACTGAAGGAGTTCATGAAGGACTTCAAAGAAGGTTGTTTAGAAAGCAAAGGATGGCCAACCTTTCTGTCTGCCTATATGGTCTCAAAAGCAGCCTTGAACTCTTACACAAGGCTTCTGGCCAACAAGTATCCAGATGTCTGCGTTAACTCTGTCTGCCCTGGTTTTGTGAAAACTGACATAAACCGAAACACTGGCATTTTATCTGTTGAAGAAGGTGCTGATAGTGTTGTGAGACTAGCACTGCCACCTCAAGGTTCGCGTTCTGGCCACTTCTATGTTCGCCAACAAGAGTCAAGCTTCTGAATGAGTTTGATGGGAATATTGGTCAAGATGGAATTGTACTTGCAGTTATTGTTAGTAGTAACTAGTAATCTCTTATGCTGTTTCATTGTATGAATAAAAGGAATGGATAAATTCAATCTAAAGAGTCAAGTACAAGAGTATGCGTACTTACAATAGGTAAACGAAACCCAAATTACCTAATTACAATATGAACCTATAATGTTACTAATAGAGTGCCACCAACTCATGATCACTATGAAGAACCAAATCCCTTGAGTGCTGAAACTTAGCTCGCAACTGGCAAATGTCTTGTTCGGTTGTATGTGTATCCAAATTCCTTCTCCTGTTGTTACCTAAAATCTTCTCCGGCCTTCCATCGAGCAAAAAATACCAAATCAAGGTGTAAATGTTTTATGTCTCCAGATCTGCTCACATCAATGCTTGATGTCATCAGCCATTCCCTAAAGTCTTGCTGCTTCACTCCACTAATTCTGATCATAAGTCCAGAAGCAAACCATACAGCTCTAGCATAGTCGCATCTCATGAAAACATGATCGATAGTTTCTCGATAAATTATCAGAAGTTGAACTTGCCTGTTAAATCAATTTCCAGATGAAGAGTAACATCTTTAGTGGAAGTAGAATTGTCCAAAGGAGGAATGATTCATAGTTCAGCATCATTATTATGCCTTGAGAGGCTACACTAAAATGTGGAAGAAAAACAATTGAGGCGACATTCAAGTCTGAGAAGTGCTTTTTAGATGCTAACCAATGTAGTAAGAAGACCAATTCAACCAGAGAACATGAGTTTAGTCCAGTCCGATATTAAGACCAAGCCGGCCAAAAGGAAAACCGTTCAAAAAACAAAAAAGGGTCAAACGCCAAAGAATTGAATGGAAATCGGACAGTCTTCATAAATCCCATTTCACAAAAGCATGGGCAAATTAATAACTATGTAAAACTAGGCTTTTATCATGGAAACCCTGATCCACTATGAGCATTCAAACGGCCCCTCCCCTGCCCCATTTATAACCCCTAACCAATTCTCTATTTCTTCCTTCCAATGTACGAAGGACTTCATTCCCTACCCCTTCTTTTTCCTTTCCCTTTTATATGTATTATGTAGATGTGCAACTTCTTATGCTCTTGCCCCTTCCCTTCACTTTTATAATGCAGAATAATTAATGACCCAATTAAGCCAGAATAATTTCAGCCATAACTACTCTTATTGTACAGAATTAATCAACAATTTCTAACAAGAGCCAATCAAACCATCCAAGCCTTTTGAACTTAATTGAATAACTCGTTTGTAACAATCAAAGTGGCACACTGAAACAAGAAATATTCCATTAAAAAGACTATGGTATTATATATATTAGCCTTGAATATACTACGAAATAATAAAGATACACATTATTATAAACAATATATTTTATATCAGAAAAATTAGATAATAAATATTTAAATAGAATTATGCATAATAAAGCTAGCAGATTATGCATAATTGTTTATACATGGATGATATGTTATGAATATAAATAGGATAATAATTAAAGTGGTTAATAGCAATAATTTCTACGATGCAGTTGCAATATTTCACTATAAAAATTTGATCTCATATTCCTTGTTATTTATTCTTTATTTTTATATCATATTTTACTATATAAAATTTAAAATATATTAATTCAACTACAACTGGTTAGGTACCAGAGTTCTGTGAGATAAAATGATAATTTTGATGATTTCCAAAACTCTTAGAGCTGAAAAGATTGATTCAAAGGGAGTCATAATTTTGGAAGAAGGTTGACAAAGTAAAGAATCATGTGAAAAATTATGTGTTTTTATGTCTTTATCTTAGATTTGAGGTGATGAAGCTCTAAACTTACTTAATCTTATTACTATCAATCTCAAATGAGCATATATTTGATATTTTGGTGGCAAGCTCAACGTTTTTAAACTTGTTTTCATACCAAAACTATCTTGTTCTACCAAGCTTATGTGGATTTCTTGACAGCTACTTTGTTTAAGACTTGTTCTTACTTTTGGTAAAGTACTTGTCCTACCAAAGTCCTTAGGTTGTCATGAAATCGTGGATTTTCACAATGTTGTGCTTACTATGTTACAGTTTGTCACGATATCATAACCAGCTTGTCATGACAAAGCTCTGAAAAGGGAAAAGAAGCCTCTCAGGTTCGCCTTAATTTCCTGACAAACCTCTAGGTTGTTATTAAATTGTAACTCTCTAGAAAGCAATCTAATCTTTCTTTAGTCAATTTGTCACGACAAGACTTTCAACTTGTCCTACCAAGGTATACTTTCAAAAACCTAGTTTTTATGGATTTAAGCTTATTATAACAATGAGTAACATCCTATGAAGCTTGTTCTAACAACCTTGAACATTAACTTTTGGGTTTTGTTGGGTTGATAGCTTGTCCTGATAACTGTGGTGGGTTGTTATGAAATTGTAGTTAAGCTTTGCTTCTGAAACTTAGAATAGTGCTCAATTTCCTGACAAGGTGCTTACATTGTCATGGCAACCTAATTCAATGTTCAGAGATGTGTCTAATGGCTAGTTAGCTTATTTTACCCAGCTATGACACACATTAAATGCAATAGGTGAACAGTAAAACAAGCTCAGTAATGGCTAGTTAATGTCTCAAATGGTTAGATTTCCCTAAAATCTATATACATAACCGCATTTGAGGTGGTGGGTAACAACTTTAAGTGAGATTATGTCCAAACTCAGCTAAAATCTTCATTACTCACATTTAAAGCCTCACCTACCTCTTACAGAGTCATAACCGCTCATCATTGTTTTATCCACTCTTAAAAGAGAGATCTTATTTGTTGTAATTATTCTTTCTACATTGGATAGAAATGTCTTAGTGTAGGGAAATACTAAGGGAGTTTGTAAACACACTTGTTGGGTGTGAGAAGTGAGATTGAATAGCTCTAGTTTGAGGTGTTTTATAGTTTTTGCAAGACTTAAGTGAAAATAAAATGTACCTAATAATATGGTAACAAGATTAAGTAAATTTCAAAGATTAAAACTACCTCAAGACTTAAGTGAAAACAAAATATACCTAATAAATAGGTCTTCAATGCTTGAGCTCCACTTTCACTTGGTCATCCCCTTCTTTGTATGTTTCCTTCTGATCTTCAATTACTTGGAGCATCCTTTCTCCTCTTGCTCTTTCAGTAAGACATAACGCTGATTCTCAGTTCTTTATTCCAATGTTCACTCTTCTTATTTGAATAATCCTACACTTGATATATTATACTTGTGAACACCCCATTTTGTCCGAGCATTTTACAAAAAATGACAAAAATAGTATTAAAATAAAGTAAAATAAATAATAAATAATAATATAAATGAAAAAATAATAAGAAGAAATTTGCAAGAATTAAATAAAAAAATTAATATACAAACACATTAAAAAAATAAAACAAAACAAAAAAAAACTAATTAAAAAAGAAAAAAGAGAAGAAAAACTCAAAAAAAAAAAAGGGTGAAATCAAAAAAAAAAGAAAGGAAATGAAAGCCTAGGATACCACGAGCTCAATTGGGGGCTCCTGGACCTGGGCCACCGAATTGCTAGGCCCTAAATGTTTAGGGCAGTAGGCATCAAAAGCAAAAGAAAAGAGGAGTCAGGGACGCATGGGGAAAAGAAAAGCAAAGGAGAGACCAGAAGCACGCGAGACAGGAAAAGCTGAGAGGAAGGAGACGTGCACGGAACCGCAAAACAGGGGAGGCGTGAAGAAAAGCACGATGGAGGCATAAAAATAAAGAGATGGAGGCCGCTGGGGGGGGGGAGATCCGAAAAGGGGTTCCGAAAAGGAGCAGAGAGGAGAAAGCCGAGAGATTGAGAGCAAAGGCTGAGCAGGATGGAAGGAAAGGAGAGGGAACTGGGATGAGACCGAAAAGGAGGAGGCCGCGAGCGTGAGGAAATTAGAGAGAGGAAGAGGAGAGACTGAGGGAGCCACGGTGCGAAAGCTGGAGCCCGAGAGAAACAGAGGAGAGCAACCGCGGCACCGAGGGAGGACGGGACTCTGAACTAAAGATGGAGGGAGTAACCGGATCTTGGGAAGAGAGGAGAAGGAGCAGGCCGAGAGAGCCGGAGGACAAGGATGGAGTCACAGACTGAAACCTAAAACAGAGGGAGCCGAGAAAAAAAAAACAGAAACAGAGGGAGACGTGACAGTTGAAAACAAGAAAGAAGACTACAAGTCACCCCGAGACAAAGACGGCCACGGAACCCACACGATGTCCATGGTCGCTGGCCGGACTGTCCCGAGCGCATCAGCCCTCTGAGGCTTTGCCAACAACATGGCCTCCGGCGGAGCCCCGTTGGCATGGCTGGCCATATACAAAGCATGCTGGCCAATCAAAGGACAATCCAAAGACCAGGGAAACGCGTGTATGGAAGTCGACATGTTGAAGGCCATAGACGATGCCCTTTGAAGACGGCATCGATGTTCTGAGCATTTCCATAGGGTTCGAGCAACCCGTCGTTTACAGAGATGACGTGATTGCGAGAGGAGCATTGGAGGCGACGAGGAGGAACGTTGTGGTGGTTTGTAGTGCAGGGAATTTGGGGCCCTAAAGTCGGACTCTGTCAAACCCGGATCCTTGGGTTATCACCGTTGGTGCAAGCACTCTGGATCAGGCCTTTCTTGCTCCATTTTTGCTCCATAATGGTACAAGAATTGAGGTAAATAAATGTTTATTTCATGTCTTTTCTTTTGTTTGAATTATTAAATATGACTAATACTACTGTGCTTTCTTAGTTCTAAAACATATATATATATAATAAAATAAAATAAATTGTGATGCCATAACAAGTTTTTCCAATTTTATTAAAAAAAATAATAAAATCATTACTTGAAAGTAGAAGGATGGTGGTACTTTCTAAAATTTTGCTTTAAATGTATAATAAAACTTTTATACCGTGAGGGTTAGAACTTTCTCAGACCCCTAAAACAATCACACCGTATGAGCCTACGGGGCTGTACGAGTATATCATGAAAGTGTATGTATAATAGGTCCCAATGACCTCTCCCTCCAAAATTTTATTTTCTCATAAAAAAAAATATAAAAAAATATAAAAAAAATAAATAAAAAATAAATAAATAATAATAATAATAATAAGAAAATGAATAATAGAAATAACTGATTTGGTAACCACACCACGTGAGGCTTCGAGAACCCGCGCAGGTATTTTGGTTTGCTGAGTTGCCACGTGAGATTGCGAATTCACGTAGATATATCGGCTAAGTAACTTTCTTTTAAAAAAAATAACCATATTTCAAAAAAACAAAATAATGTGACAAATTTTGTTTTAAAATATCTAATAAATTATTATACGGCATTTTAAAATAAAACCTTCATACCGCGAGGTTTAGAACTTCTGCAGGTAATTAAGGAATCAATCTATTGGGCGTGGCTTCGAGCTTGCAATAGATGGATTGATTTTCTTTTAAAAGAAAAATTCTCAAAAATACAAAAATATATTATTTCAAAAGTCAAAAAATCAAATAAAAGTATTTTCCAAAAATCAAAGAAAAACAAAAATATTTTTAAAATAAAATAAGATTAAGTAAGCGAAACTAAATTATTTTTTGCAAATTAAAACACATCAACTCAATCTCAGAAAATTGTTTTGTTTGCAAAAAGTTAAATTAATTTCCATTAATTTTCTCTTATTACAAAAATAAAAAATATCAACCAAATGACACGCATTTCTAGACCGAACTACGTGGACTTTGATCCCCATCGCATGGTACGTAGGCCCCAGGCTCTGATCCTGGGTCATGTCCACCTTTGTAAAAAATAAATATTTTCTGATTTATTTGGTGTTTTTTCCCCTTAATTTAATAAATGTTTCCCAATTTGTTTTATCAAACTCTTTTTCTCATTTTGCTTGAATATCCTTAATTTCGATTTAATTTATTTTCTGTATTTTGTTTTCCAAATTTTCTTTTTTCTCTATCCTTGCTCTCGCATGTGAACGATAAAAGAAAACCAAAATACATTTTTAAGCCATATTAATTTGCACAATCAACGTAAGGTAACCGTTCCTAGGAACGGGTGTTGTGGGGTGCCTAACACCTTCCCCACACACAATCGACTCCCGAATCCAACTTTGATTGCGTAGACCATCCTTTCCTTTTTCATTTGGTTTCTCAACATTTTCCTCAAAATTTTGGTGGCGACTCCTCACAAGTCGGTTTTCACTCGAAAATTCGATTTGTTCTCTTTCTTCCTTTCGTCGCATTTTTTCGGGTGCGACAATACTTACAGACCAAATAGTTAGTCCAATTTATATATTCAAGTTGTATTATAAATCATAAAAGCATAGTGGATATATTAGTCAATAGCATAATATATGAATTATAAACATTATTAGATGCATGTTAATGCACATTTTACTTCTTTAAGCAACAATATAAATAGTAGATAATTATGATGCATTTATTTCTTATTACTCTACATTTGTCATAATCAAAAGTTATATTATATTAATCCTAACAATCTCCCCCTTTTTGATGATGACAAATCACTAGTGAAAAAATATGCTTAATAAATGATTAACACATATAATGCAGTTTAATTCAAATAATTTCAAATTAAGCACATGCATATTTTTCACATAACTTCTCCCTATATTTAACATCTACAAAAATGTTTAAAGAAAATTCTCCCACAATTCTTCTCTCCCTATTTGTAAGGTTATACCAGTAAGCACAGATGTATAGGGTTGTTTCAAGTACATACTGAAGCACAAACTAAAATGCAAATCATTATCAAAACTTATTATGCACTGCATGTTCAAATTATGTCAAATTTTACTGGTGTCAAAATTGATACCAATTGTTGGTGATATTAAAACTAATATTAGTTGTTGTTTGAAACTATTATAATACCAATTGTTATGATACTTCTTGTTAAGATGATCATGATATGCACACATCACAAGAGGTATCTCTGAGTTAAAGAGTTATTGCTTTCTTCCTTTTGAATTAATGAGAGATTAAGCAACCAAAACTCTTCACAATAAAGTTGGGTGAGCTAAAGTATAAATAATTTGATTTCAGAAATGCTCCCCTTCATCCTATGCATTTCATATAATAAAACCAAGAAAACACAATGCAACATATGAGTATGTTCATACAAGAGCACACGATTGAGATTCTTCTTTTAAATCAAAAGGAGCTTTTAGAAACCTTTTCATTTAAGGTCATAAGCTCTCCCTAAGCATGAACATCTATTCAAACATGCATGATTTTCATGTCATTAATCAATAAGCAATAGAACTTATGAAAAGAAAACAAGTTTGGTTATACAAATAAAGAAATGGACTTGTACAAACATTGACTTCACAGTAAGCATCAACAGATTTAGATAGTTCATTATTTGAACAAGAACCATTCTTTATTTTAATAACCTCATGTATCAGCACCAACCAAGCATATTCAAAAACTAGTTAAACACTTACAAGCCGGCTTGATTAATAACTAATTTCTTCCCTTTTCAGCATGATTCCAATTGAGTATATCAGATACTCCATCTTTGTGAGGCTTTCACCATTTAGCTCAAGGAGTACTTGTAAAAGCAAAGGGAATATATTTTTCTTACTTTGGTACCCTTTCTGACTTGGGTCCACTAAAGGTTAGGTTAAACATTTTACAGTATATATGGGACCAAAGTTCAATTTTACCCAATTATATATATAATGCAATAATTGAAAAGGGTAAGGGTTAGAGGTTACCAAATATTATTTCCTTGTTATTCTTGGCTTGTATGCAGTGTAGTATTGCTCATATCTCCTTTTTGCATACAGGTCATTGTCTCTTGAGCTTCTGCTATTTCTCTTCTCAAGGTAAGTAATTTGGTTTCCATTTGAGCTGCTTCCTTGAGAGGAGTGAGATGATTGCTTCTAGTGCTTCTCTTGTGATTTGCAATTGCAGTCTTAGATTTTTTAGAAGCTTTTGTTTTCACCATCCTCTTTCTTGTACCAATATATTCTTTCTTCTTGGATTTGTTCTGCACACATGAAACATTAGAAGAACATTTTGGTATCTACTTGTTCTTGGGTCCAGGAGGGTTAGCGGTATTATTTGGAACCTATTTCATGCTTTTACTCAAACCATTTTTCCTTATACTACACAGATAAGCTATATGACCATTTTTGCCACAATATGTGCATGATGGTGAGCTAGGCATTACAGTAGGCACAAAGAATTTCAAATAGTTTTTATTTTTCTCTGTGAACTCACTCATATTGCCAACACCCAACTTGTCAAACATATAATTTTGTTTGCCAAGTGCAATATTTAACTTATCTTTGCCTTGGGTGAAATTAGCTATTACCTTAGTTAACTCCTCTTTTTCTTTAGCTAATCTATCACATGAATCACAACAGGAAGTGTGTGTGTGGGTTTCAAAGATATTTTTTAAATCATTTATTTTTTGTTTAAGTGATTCCTTTTCATTCTTTTCAAATTCTAATTCATTTTCTAAGGAAATCACTTTCTTCTGACTGTGTGCAAGTGTTTTAGCTAATCTAATCAGTTTATCATGCATTTCACTATAAGCATCTTGCAACTCATCAGAAGAATTATCAAAATCAGATTCAAAGTCAGAATTTGATACCTCATCATTAGTTTTAGCTATCAAGCACGGATAGGTATCCTCATTATCTTCTTGTGAACTATTGCCCAGATTGTAGAGATGTATGCCACTTTAACTTTCTTATTTTTCTTTTTTGCATATCTTCCTCCTTGCCTCTTTGAGTGGTACTTCAGCTTACTTGCTTGGCAAAAGTGCTTTTATTTTTGGAGCTCATTCTTTTTTATGTTAAGGAATCTGCTAAATATGATGGTCAACTGTTTAAGCTCATCCTCCACATCATTACTGTTGCTATCATCAGTATCATCATCTTCTAAGCTCTATGATATAGTAGCTTTGAATATCAACATTTTTCCTTTATTTTGTTGCTCCCTTAGATGGTTTAGTTTTCCTTCATGTTCAGCAAGGCTCTCAAACAATGTAGTGATAGACTGATATGATTCTTCTCTTATTTCTTCAATTGCTATCACTTTTGGTTGCCATTCTTTAGGTAGAGCTCTGAGTATTTTGCATACTTGCTCTCTTTGTGTGAAGCTCTTTCCCAAAGCTGCCAATTGATTAATAATGTAAGTAAAATGAATTTGCATTTGTTTAATGGGCTCACCATTGTTCATCTTGAAGACTTCATATTTTGCTATGAGAAAGTTGAGCCTATTTTCCTATACTCCCTTGGTTCCTTCATGGGCATTCTCTAGAGCATCCCATATTTCCTTTACTGTGTTGCAATCTGACACTGAAGAATTCATCTTGTGAAAGAGCACTGACCAAGGAGTGATTTGTCTTGAAGTTCAGTAGGACTCTTCTGCATCTTCTTTGGCATAAAATCTAATTTCTTGATGACAGACCAGATTTCAGGCTTATAGATTAAAGAAATATTTGCATCTTCATCTTCCAGTATCCATAATATTCACCATTGAAGTATGAAGGTCTGTTGACATTACTTTTCTGTGGTAATATATTCTCTCTAAAGCCAGTCATTTTACACCTGGATGATTAGATCCTTTGCTGAGAGTCCAAGCTTTGATACTAGTTGTAACAAGATTAAGTAAATTTATTGTTAGCACATGTTAGAATTAAGAAATATTAGGTAACAGATGAGTTTGGCTATTGACTCGTGTTTTTTGTGCAAAATTCAAACTTTACTTGAAGAAATTCAAATATACAAAGGTTTCATCTTTGACAGATGAATTTCAATTATAAAATTCGAATTTCAGGTTTTGTTAAGGAATATATGCAAAATTTATCTAACACTTACTTAAAATTTGAATGTTATTAAAGTGCAAAATAAGCTCAAAGTTACTCTCTCTGAGAGATGAATTTTGGACTTTAAAATTCCTATTTCAAAATGAGACCTTATAAGTCTCGTTAGAGCAAGTTTTTGATAGACGAATTTTACAACTTAACATTAGAATTTCACAGAGGAGAACTCTTGTGCCATATTGAATGTAATATCCTGAAATTTCTCTTAAATGTTTAAGGTTCAATATTTTAAAATCTATAAGGAATTTACAAAAATGGATATACGCCATTTTGCATAAAATAAGGTGAAGAGGTCAATTATCTCGGTCAGAAGGAAAAATAAAAAAATGACCATTTTACCCCTGGAAAAAAAAGAAGGAAAAAAGAAAAAGGGGAAGAAAAAAAAAGGGGAGGAATTCGAAGGCGGTGGACGTCACGCGAGAATGACACAAATTTTATGAATTTGGTGAAAATTACACTAAATGACCTGAAAGTTTTAAAAATTATAAATATGTCCCGAGTCAAGGGTATTTTTGTAAATATAAAAAATTATAATCAAAATGAAGCTCTCATCGAGTTAAGACCAATGAAATATAGTATAAAATTTATTAAGATCAAAATAATTTTTATTAGGTAAGTATGATTTAATATTAATGTCTTACCCAATAAAGGTCAGTCTGGACTACAGAACGAGGCAGTATTCATTCAAGAAAAATGTGTGAATTTTATATTTGGACCAATTGGGATAAGTATATTATGATAATTTTATATTCCAATATAATTATAATTAGTATTCCAATAATAGTAAAATATACTACTAAAGTAGCTTTATTTGTCCAGACCGGTTCAGGATATATCTGGATAAGTAAATACCTCAAATTTTTGGACTAAAATCCTCCCCATTTCGTGCTCCACAAGTTGCACGTCAAATTAGCCATAGTTTATTATTTGTCATGAAAAAGCTAGAAAAATCAAGGCATTAGGTGGCAAGTTTTCATTGGTTGGTGATTTTTATATATACTCCCTTCTTCCTCATGTTTTGGCCGATCAATTAGCAAGGAAATGAGGAAGAGAAGTCTGCAATTGAAGAAAGGGAAGGCAGCCACGTGAGGGAGAAAGAAAAATAGGAAAAAAATTGGAGGAAAATCCAAGAAAATTTGTAAGTGTTTCTCTTATGACTTACAAGTATTCTAGTGTCTTTTCTTGGTTGTTTAGCTTAAGTTTCCATGAAATATTTTCTTTCCCATCTCTATACAGTTTTGTTCTAAGCTTGTTTGAGTATGGGGAGTTGTTTTAAAGTCATAAAATCATGATTTGGTATGAGATTTTGCAAGAGGAATCAAGTATAGTGTGATTTAAGTAAGTTTTGAGAAAAACCAATTTCTCTTCCTATAAGTCAGATTTTGATGAGCTTATTATGATGGGAAAGAGTTGGATTTTCATTGTTTTGATGCTAAAAATGGATTCCTTGGGTCCAAATTAGCTAAAAACAAGTATTGGATTCAAGGAAAACCAAGAGATAAAGAATTTGGATTTTTAGGGCTTAGTGAGACTTTGTAAAGCAACCTTTGTTTTGAGTTGATTAAGTTGATAGTGAATGATGTCTTAGGACTTGTGGAAGTTCAAAAAAGCTAGTGGAGGTTTTGGTTTCAAGTGCAAAACCAAAGGAAAACATAAAAGGTAGCTAAGTTTCATATTCTTGCTTTATGTTCTTTCATTGTATTTCTATGATTAAATTGTGTTACCATATTGCAATTGTGATTTATTTGATTGGTATTGGATGTAAAATGAGGGGTTTTATTCCCCAAGATGTCCATTTTCTAAGCCGTTATGCTGCTAAAATTTTTATGACCAATGTGGCAATTTATTGTTTAAAGGTGACTGATATGATTAAATGTGATCAAAGGTGAGTTATTTGACATGATTGACATAATTGCATGAAATGTAACTTGCTATTAAGATTTTCCCAAACCTCACCCCCAAGCACTAACATGATAGGTTCAAGTGATGGTAAGATCCCCAAGAAGACAAGAGACAAGGAGAAGATTAATGATGATTAGATTTATAGCTACCTTGGTTGCTTATTTTCTTGTAATTATATGTGAAATCATATGTATTTTCATGAAGCTGTGTTTTGTTGCTATAATGTTCCTTTAGAGTTATTGTGATGTTAAGAATATATTTTGGAAGAGTTTGAATAATGTAAGTAGGTTATGTAATTAGTTTTTGAAGTTGGTATGTAAATCTGTCCATGATGCGCACTGATCAATTCTACAGTTACTGTTCATATACGAATTGTTATGAATTTTTGAATATGGCTCAGAAAATCTGGAAAAGTAGTTTTGACCAAATGAATAGTATACTTCAACGAATTTTATGAATAAATCAGCTCAATTAAGTCCCAGTTATATATTTTTTCCCATGTAGGAAATAGTTTTAGCTATTTTTAGAGACTTGAATTATCCTCATATGATTTTCCTAGATTTAGTTATGATTTTTCAAAGTTTAGCTGGGAAAATCAAATTACCAAACGAATAGTATTTTGAAAAATTGAATTTTTCTCATTCAATCTTCTAATGATTCAAGCTTCTAAATTAGCTTATTTAGCATTATATATGTTATCATACATGGGAAATAGTGTAAGAAAGTAAGATATGACATTGAACAAGCCTCTGACAGGCAAATTTCAAATTATGAAATTCTAATTTCGAGTGCACTATGAAAAAAATAGACAACTATTCAAACTCAACATATACACTTTAAGTATGAAAATTCATATGTTTTAACATAGGATAATTTTAACAAACTCAAAATTCGAATTTCACTCTTGAATAGATGTCTGTTGAAGTTCAATATTAAATATATAACTTTGTTGTCTCTGCGAAATTCGTCTGTTGAGCCTCAAAATTTGAATTTTGAAAAGACAGACGCATTTAATGTGATTGGTGAATAACTTTTTTTGCAGAGTAATGGCTAGAACTTGTGTCAAATGGATAGATCTTGTGTCTAATGTCTAGTTAAGTCACAAATCTATATATAGAACCTCTCTTGAACTTGTAGGTAACAATCTTAAGAAAGTTTGTTCCAAAATGCTGTTCAAATACATAAAATTTTTCAGTGTCAGCATTTTTTGAAAAACCCACCTTAATAGATTCAACCTTCAATGTTTTATCCACTCTAAAAGAGAATTTCAATTCTGCTTCTACTATCTTCTGGGTAGAATCTTTGTGTGGGGAAACATTAAGGATCTATTTGGTACGGGGTTTTTTAAGGGGAAGGGATAGGATTGGAGGAAATTAAATCCCCTCCTCTTGTTTGGCTAAAAAATTGGAGGAGATTGGAGGGAATTTAATCCCCTCCAATCCCATTCCCTATCCCCATTTTAAAACACCCCAAATTGGGGTTTTTTGGTGGGGATTGAGTAATTATAACTCAATCCCCTCATGATCCAAACAAGATTTCATTAAAATCCCTCCAATCCCACCAAACAAGATAATTTTAAAATCCCTCCAATTCCTTCCCCTCCAATCCCTTTCCTTAAAATCCATCTAATCCTCTCAGATGAATCAAATAGAGCCTAAGGGAATTACATATCATTGTAAGGTGTGGGGAGAGTGGCTTCATAAGTACCTACAGAAACTTGTGGGATGTACTAAGACTTCACAGGTACTCAGATCAAATCTATGAGATATAGTAGAAAATCTCAAGTGATGATATAGGGGCTGGACGTAGGCCAAGTGGTTTAGGCTGAACCAGTATAAATTGTTGTGTCTTGCTCTTCATCTTCTCTCTTCAATTACTGCACTTTACTATCTCTCTAGTCATCCCTATTCTATTGCATTCCTAGATGAAATTACGGTGTTGATAGAGATCAAAGAGGCACGTCAAAGATTCTCAAGCATTACCCACATGATTTCTCTCAAGGAAATTAATTCTAGGTCTTTTTTTGTTAGATAATTTTATTTATTTATTTATTTTATTGGCTTCCAATTTGAATTTTCTTGGTGTCAAAGTCATTAGTTAGATTTAAATTAGAAGAAATAAAATCTATTAGATATCTTTTAAGAGATTTCTTAAATTTAAAATACGGAGATTATCTAATTGTATTAGGATTAGAATATCAATTTTATTATTTTTCTTTGAATTTTCGTTTTTTATTTTTAAGGTTTTTTATAATTAGATATAACTTTTAGATTTTCTAGATTTAATAGGATTATTTGAGTTTAGTTGCCTTATGATTAGATTTTCTTTTTTTTGCCTATATAAAGGCTCATATGTAATGCATATTATGAGGAGATGAATTGAATAATATTTTAAGTATTCTGAGTTCTCCCTTAAACTCTTCTATTTTCTACCTCTTTCTTGAATTCTCTCCTTTCTCTCTCTTTCTGCTTCTCTTCCCTTTCTTTCTGTCCCTTTTCTTCCCTTATTCTATATCTTTCTCCCTTAAGCTATTTCTTTTCTCCCTCTTTCTGTTTATCATCTCTCTCTCTCTCAGACTCTTCTACTCCTTCTTCCACTTTCTCTATTCTGTCTATTTTCACCCTTCTCTCCATTGCTTTCATCAGGTGTGCTTCAAAAAAGGCAAAAATCTTGCATCACCCAATTCATCTCCCTTTCGGGTGACCAGCTAAACCTAACATCTTTTTCCTTCTTCCTTCTTTCTTTCTCTCTCAAATTTCTAGCATAGTTTCTCTCTCTAAATCCTTGAGATTTTTGGCCAACACAAGGAAGTATGCATGCTATTTATAAACTTCACCAACTAACAAAATTGATCCAAGTGTAATATTTTCATGGCAAAAAATAGTTGCTTCCAAGGGTTTTCTACTATTTAAGTCATTCATGACATCATAATTAATAAAATAATCTTCCAAATGTAACACCCTACTATAACACACCTTCACACTCCACTAAAAACTTTGAAAGCTGGCCAAACCAAACTAGAATAAGAACATCAGAGTGCGGCATCGTGGCCTAAATAGTGCCGTTGTAGGGTGGAAGCTCTCGAGTTCCAAAATTTACCAAACAGAGGTGACTGATGATGCAGCCTGGTTTCTGGCACCGCGGCACCCTATGCTGATACCATATAAACAAATTTCAAGTTTAGGGCAAACTTCCGACATGTACAACTTTATACTCCAACCTCTAATTGACCTGATTGCAACTTCTACAGGTCAATCTTGTCCTAATCTAGCCATAGACACCAATTTCAAGCAATTCTATCTCCGTATGGAGATTTTGGATACCCATGACTGATTTGGTCACTTTTTGGCCAAAACTCACAACTTACCTCCTCTAATTGCCACCAAAGGCAAATTGGCAATTAAGGATTATTCGCATAGGTCCTAAATGGTACACCTAACATGTCCAAGAAGGTTTCACCTTAGAGAAACTATTCCTTTGAGATTTGACCCCATTGAGCCCCTATTCCACATAATGGGCTGCATGCCCAAGACATACATACAAGGCCAAAATCCCCTTTGGGCTCACCTATATGACCATTCTAGCTCACCAGCACAGACTCCAACCATATTGACCCACACCAAGGTCCAATTCATCATCATATGCATATAACCATCCATCATCATTAATATAATCACATAATCATTCCTAATCATATATAACATGCACAACATTGCTCAAAGGATGACAAGGCCATACATTCATACATACAACTCTACTTGACATAACTTATTAGATAGACTGAATGGCAAAACTACCAGTGACAAATGATGTTCCCAAAGAGGAGAAATCTATGGCTCCTTGGTCTTCTCCAGACTAATGCCAGAGTTTTCACCTGAAATGTTAGCCATGGAAGGGGGTGTGAGCCAAAGTCTCAGTAACCGGGGAATCAAACATAGGTAACCTATATCATCTATCCACTCAAGTATACACATGGTGCAATGCAATGCAAAATGTCATGGAATGCATGTCTCCCTTATACACGGCTAGAACCACGAGCTGGTATCATCACATGACATTTCAAAATAAGTGACTCCCTTCTAACAGTCAGTGAAAACTGATTCTGGGATATCACCAAGCTCATCTCACACTAGTGCACTCTGCAGAAGGTAACACTATTGCTTAGACCGTGGCTCTCATTCCTCTGGACCATCGCAAATTGGTAGTGATTTAAGGAAGATGCAGTCCAATGCCGCCTAACTCTTCAAGCCATGGGAGAGGATTTAGTGGTAGGGATCCCTTTCTTATTTCACCATATCATATATCATCATATCATATCTCACCATCACCACCCTGATCCACTATATCTAACCATGTACATGTGGTAATGATGTTCGGGCCATGTCACTATGTAATCATCATCATTATTATATTCATTAATGTCATGCTAGCATACGATGAAATCACATAATGCCACATCAACTATAATATCCCTAAAAGCTAAATAACTACAACTGTATATGGGATTCATGAAAATGGACAAACACTATTTTGTGTGAAACTGATCAAAGAGGTCATTTCTCTTAGTTAGAAGGAAAAATAAGAAAATGACAATTTTACCCCTGAAAAGAAAAAGAAGAAGCAGCAAGTGAAAAAGGATAAAAAAAATTACATATAATGACCCAAAAGTTTTAAAAATTATAATTTTACCTCGAGTCATGGGTAATTTTGTAAATATAAAAAATTACTGTCAAAACGAAGCTCTCAATGAGATGAGTCCAATAGTATATGACACTGGGGTTAATGTTTAAGCATAAAGAAATAATCAGTGTCAAAGATTAAAAAGTAACTTTTATCAACAAAGCTACTTTTTAATCTGCAAAAGCTAAAAAGGTAAAAAGAAAAGCTATTGAACACTACAAAAGGAGATTTTTAAAGATAGGATCATAAAGTAATTCTAGATACAAGTTTACTTTAATCTTGTACTCATAAAGTGATCTATACTGGAAAAAGTAACTTTACCAGTTTAGGTATAAAGTATCACCACAAAATATATCTGGACTAGGAAAAATATGCATTATTTTGGAAAATATCCTCTCTTAAGTGGTGTGTTCAGATATGCAGCATATGTTGAAATTCATTATTTAATTATTTTCCTCCAAGCTTAATGGTTAAGTAATGCCTTAACTCAATTAAAGTTGGATTAATTGACTTTGCTTAGTAACTTTATATAATCCCCTTCATTCTTGGACGTCACACACACATGAGAGAGAGAGAGAGAGGGAACAAATGCTGGACAATAAGAAGAAGGGTGAGCTCATGAGGAAAGGAGGAAATAAAAAGAGAAGGAAAAAAGAAAGGAAAATCAAGGGAAAAAAGGGGGTTAGTTGCTAGTTTATAATTCTTATTCCTTCTAGCTTAGTTTTCAAAAGGTTTGGTTTGGTTTGGTTTCCTTGAGTATTTCTCTTTTCCTCTTGCTATTTAATCTTGGCCTAAACATGATAATAAGAGGGAAGGAGTTTTTGAACCATAAATTGATGAGAAAGCATGAGTATTTATGAAAGAAAGCAAGATAGGAAAGTTTGAAGCAAATTTTATGAAAAATCAACATTTTCCTCATTGGGTACAGATTTTGGCCAATGCATTACAATGCCTTAAGGTGGGAATTTCGTTAATTTGATCCCAAAAATGGATTTTCCATGATGAAAAACCTTAAAGACAAACATTGGTTTAAAAATTAAGCTTAAGATAATTAAAAAGGTTTTTAGGGTTTTATGGAAGTTTTATGTGATTAGCCATGAAATCAGTGGCTTGAGTAAGCACTTAATGATATTTAGGGACTTGAGGAAGTTTTGGTTTCAAGAGGAAAAGTCAAAGAAAGCAAACAAGGTAGCTAAGTTTCATTTTTATGCTTTATGTTTTATCATTGTGTTTATATGATGAAATTATGTTGCCATATTGTGATTTTGTTTTCTTTGATTGGTTTTGGTTGTAAAATGAGGGGTATTATCTCCGAGAATGTCCATTTTCTAAGTCGTTATGCTGCTAAAAGTTTTATAACCAATGTGGCAATTTATTGTTTAAATGTGATTGATGTGATTAAATGTAATTAAATGTGAGTTTATTTGATATGATTGGCATAATTGCATGAAATATTACTTGCTACTAAGATTGTCTCAATCTCATCCCCTCAAGTATCCCAATTGATAGGCTCAAGCTATGGCAAGGAGATCAAGGAACCAAGTAGGAAGAAGAGGGGATTAATGTTTGATTTTATAATTCAAGTTATAAGTTTGTATGTAATGAATTTAATGTAAAATTGCATATGAATTTATGAGGTTGTTCCTATTTGTTGACATGTACCATTAAGTCTCTTATGATGTTATGAATATGGCATGATCAAGAATGGACAAGTGTGAGTTATAACTATATTGTATGTATACACTTTTGTATAGTTATGACAAATTCTAGCCAATATGCACATCTGTACGTGATCTGGTTACTATCCATTTGACGTGTGAAATAACATATATGTTATATATTTTTGAAAACTAAATAGAGAGGGCTTTCCAAAAAGCCAAAGAACACATGATTTGGATATATGTACGATTTATAGTGTAATAAGTTGAAGGTCAAAACTGGACAGTGAAGTAAAAGCTGTGAATTTTACTATAAGTATTATTTTTTTAAAAAAGTGATATAAATTCGTATAGAGCTCCAAAAATTCAGTGGTTTACATTTATGAAAAGAGTTAATATACCACTGATTTGAAGGTAATTAGAGCTATATAATGCATGTATAAAGGAACCATTGAGTTTAAGTTTACCTTGAATTAGATTAGGTGCTGCATCCACTGCCTGTTGAATTATCGCAAAGACTCGTCCGAGCATTATTGCATCGTCATGTCTAGGCTCATGACAATTCCTTGAAATGTGTCCCAGCTTCCAACAGTTATAACAGATTAAGCATGATTGGTTACCATGGTTCATCTTTCATTTTGTGTATGGATTTAAGGCACTACCTGAATTGTATTGTGACGGAACTAAATCTCTTCGTGCAAATTCAGTTTGACTAGAGCTTCCTTGGTCAAAACCTCCTCTATAGAATTTCTCTCTGCCAAACCAGCTTCTATTGGACTGATCTCGACCAAACATGCATCTTTCTCTACCAAAACGGCCTTTGTTATGATGGCTTCTTCCTCCACTAGAACCGCCACTGCCACTACTGCCACTACTGCTCCTAAATCTACTTCCTTTGCTAATACCTCTGGTAGGTCCTAGGTAAGAAAAGGGATGATTCATTGAATTCCTCTTCTCCTCCTCCATTTCCTATATTTGCTGGGATAGGACATGCATCTTTGCACATAGGTCCTCAAAGGATGGGAATTCAACCACCGCTAACCGGTCCTTTATTTCTAGATGGGCTCCCTTAAACAAGCATTAAGCTTTCCATCTGTCATCGGGGTGATTGTTCAAGTAGGTGGAATATTTGGCTAGGTCTAGAAATTGGTTAATATAATCATTAGTCGACAAATTCCCTTATTGCAAAGCTAGAAATTCAGCTGACAAATTCCCTTGTTGGAAAGCTAGAAATTTAGCCTCCTTTTGTATCATCAGAGTAGGAGGGAAGTAGTATGCAAAGAATCTCTCCTTAAAATTGTTCCTAGTTCATCGAAGCATCCATAGCTTCAACACTTGGTAGGATACTCCTCCACCACTACTTAGCCTTTTTGTCTAGCTTAAACACTGCTAGTTATACCTATTGCTCAGAGGTGCAATCATCACACTGAATATGGTCTCGAGTTGATATGCCTAATTTTTAGCCAATGCAAGGTCTATTTTACTTTTGAAAGCTGGGGGATTGAACTTCCAAAAGTTCTTAAGTTGAGAGGAAATAGCCCTTCTTTCAGTTATTGGGGCTCTCTCAGACTCCACCTCGTCCTTATCATTGTCATTTCCAGTGTTCAAGTCCACACACTTGCTGGCCTCTTCATTCACATCACCATACTCCTGTCGGTTCAATTGCTCTTGCAATCTATTCAGTGTTTCCCCTGGGTATTTACTCGGTCACTAAGGCCTGCCAACATCTCATACATCTGCCTCATCAAGTCACTGTTATTTTGTCTTCCCTTGTGAGACATCTTCCCCTATACACAAATAGCAACATGTTCAGTTATATGACTTAGGATTAGTATTGCAATGGGAATATATAAGTCTATGCAAATGAAATGGTGCCAAGTATTACCACCAATAGAAACAATGGCCTGAACTATTGCTCTGATACCAAAATGTAACACTCTATTACAATACACCTTCATACTAAACTAAAACTTCAAAACTTGGCCAAATCAAATTAGAATAAGAGCATTACAATGCGGCACCATGGCCTCAATAGTGCTGCCGCAGCGCGGAAGCTCTTGGGTTCTAAAATTTTCCAAACAGAGGTGACTGGCACCTCGGCCTGGCTTCGGGCGCTGTGACTCTCCATGTTGATACCATATCAACAAATTTCAAGTTTTTAGGACGAACTTCCGATGTGCACAACTTTATGCACCAACCTCCAATTGACTTGATTCTAACTCCTACAAGTCAATCTTATTTTAATCTACCCATAGACACTGGTTTTACGCAATTTCATCTCCATATAGAGATTTTGGACACCTGTGACCAATTTGATCACTTTTTGGCCAAAACTCACAACTTACCTCCTCCAGTTGCCACTAAAGGCAAATTGGCAATTAAGGATCATTTGCATAGGTCCTAAATGGCACTCCCAACATGTCCAAGAAGGTTTTACCTCAGAGAAACTATTCCTCTGAGATTTGACTCCCTTGAGCCCCAATTCCACATAATGCGCTGCATGCCTAAAACATACACATACAAGGCCCAAATCCCCTTTGGGCTCACCCATATGAACATTCTAGCTCTCCAACACATACTCCAACCATATTGACCCACACCGAGGTCCAAGTCACCATCACATGCATATAACCATCCATCATCATTAATATCATCACATAATCATTCATAATCATATATAACATACACAACATTGCTCCTGGGATGACAAGGTCATACATTCATGCATACAACTCTACTTGGCACAACTTATTACATAGATTGAATGGTGTCGTACCCGATTTTTATCCAAAAAACATAAAAAATTAAAATAAAGTAGAGTTGCCGCCAAAACTTTTAAAAGGAAAATTTTGGAAATCCTTTTTTAAAAAACATGGTCTATGAAATAGAAAGGGTTCGGGAGTCAATTGCGTCATGGAGAAGATGTTAAGTACCCCATAACACCCGTTCATAAGAATAATTACCTTAAGCTGATTATACAAAATCAATGTGGCCTTAAAATTATTTTAATTACCTTTATAAAACTCGTATAAAGGACAGAAAAAATAAAAAAATAAAAAAATAAAATGGATTTATGTACAAAAACGGACTTGACCTAGAATAAGAGTCTATGACCTACGTATTCTAATATAGGAATCAAAATCCACATAGTTCGGGCGTAAAAACTCATCTCAATGGGTTTGTGTTTTTTAAGACAAATTATATATTTGTTATTTTCAAAACTTGAATTATACATATTATATATAAAATTTACTTAGGTATTTATTTATTACTTGTTAGTAAATCCATGGAGATTCCCAAAATCCCTCGTGCTCACTAACTGGTTTATATACCTATAGAAGCTTCTAAAAATCTCAAATAAAATAACTTGAAAATATATTATAAAATTATATTTAAAGAAATATTTTTATTCAAAACTTTATCAAATTTGAGAAAATCTTTAAAAAATATTTTCCATAAAAAACACATAATTTGATTAGTATACCAATGGAGGCAAATTGCAACACGCGGTAAATTTATTAATCCAAACATCCATGGTGGTTCCAAAATCCCCACTAGGCAAAAATTTTAAAATATATATTTGATGAGAAAATATTATATTATCATAATCGCACGAGGGATAAGAATAATGTAATCAATCACCTAACTATCATAATTATAAAACACATAACAATTACCTCATTTAAAGCTATATGTGCCTTCTACTAGAACTTTTAATGATAGATATTTCAACTGAATTCCATAATCTTGAAAGAGAAGATATAGTTATTAAATATCTTAATCTTTAGAAAAAAGAAGGAAATAAAGAAAGAAAAGAAAATAAAAGAAAGAAAGAAAGAAAGAAAATAAGAAGAAAGAAAATGAAAAGAAAAAAAAAGGAAAGAAAAAAAATGAGAAGGAAGAAAACAAAATTAAAAAAAAAGAAAAAAGAAGAAAAAAGAAATTAAAAAAATATTCATCACAATGGTTAAGTCAGAAAGAATATCACAAGGTGTCATTTCACTGATTTAGCCAACGTATTTGGTATGTATGGCCATAATCATGTAGTTATATACTTTGGTTGATGGAACACAAATTATGATAAAATATGATAAATCTATCCATTAGCAAAGGGAAACGCTTCCATGCTTATTAAAAATATTCATGAATATGAGTAATTTGTCTCTAGGACATCACTAAAATGTCATACTTTGGGGTCATAGAAACAAATTGAAGAAAATAAAATAAAATAAAACATATATATCACAAGCATATCTCCACCTATTGTGAGGTGTTCATCGGTGTGAATAAGTTATTCCAGAAACCTCTCAAAATATCAAATTTGGGATCCATGGAAATATTCAAGAAGAGAATGAAGATATAAGATCATATTCTAAAAAGGTTCTATCCATAAGAAAACCCCAACTATGCAATGAGATGGAATAAAGAAGAAGAGAAGAAATTTCCTACCTTAAGCTTTATTGAAAAAAAAAATGCCAACATCCACTCCCAACTTTTTCTTCACTCTCAAACCACCCTCGCATACCATCTCTCTTTCTCTCCATTTCTTCTTTTTTCTTCCCCTTCTCTTCTTATCTTGCCCTTATTTATAATGCCAAAAAGCAAATATTCAATCAATACTCTAAAATCACAAAAATCTCTTTTATTATTTTCTTTAATATTCACATTTAGATTGATTGATTTGATTTCTTTTTTTATTATTAATTGATATCAAATCTCAATCCTTGATTTTTCTTTTTTTTTTATTACTTTTTTTAGTTTTATGAAAATCTAAAAAAGAAGAAAATCATAACTCCACAAGATATGACAATCTTTAGGAGATAATATCATTTTTTATTATTTTATTTTATGTTAACTTTTTTTGCTTTTCATATTTATTAAAAATTATTTATTTTTTTAAAGGGACCCGGATAAAATACGGTGTTCACAAATGGCAAGCCTATTAGTCACAAATGATGTTCCCAAAGTGGAGAAATCTATGGCTCCTTGGTTTTCTCTGGACTAGTGCTAGAGCTTTCACTTAACATGTTAGTCATGGAAGGAGGTATGAGACAAAGTCTCAATAACTAGGGACACAAACACAAGCAACATATATCATCTATCCACACGAGTATGCGCATGGTGTAATGCAATGTAAAACTAGATGACTCTCAAATAGAACCAGGGCTAGAACCAAGAGGTGGCATCATCACAGGACATTTCAAATAGGTGACTCTCTTCCAACAGTCAGTGAAGACTGATTCCAGGACATTACCAAGCTCACCTCACACTAGTACACTTGACCAAAAGTAACACTAATACTTGGACCATGGCTCTCCTTCCCTTGGGCCACCATGATTTGGTGGTGATTTTGAGAAGGTGCGGTCTACTGCCACCTAGCTCTCCAAGCCATGGAAGAAGATTTATCGGTAGGAGTCCATTCCTTATTTCTCCATATCATATATCATCTTATCATATCTTACCATCGCCACCCTGATCCACTATTTCTCACCATGTAAATGTGTTGATAATATTCATGCCATGCCACTATGTAATCATCATCATTATCATATTTATCAATGTCATGCTAGCATGCTAAGAAATCACATAATGCTACGTCAACATATGTATATCACTATGTAATCATCATCATGTTCATCATTATCATATACTATCTTATCTAGTTTTGTGCATATCATGATATGTAGAAAAATTATACACACACATAACAATATCGTGGTATGAATGGAAATATGCATATATATATAGATACAGTCAACAAAACATATTTTACAAACACCCAGTTACCTTAAGTTGTTAATACCACACACACATGGATCCCACAAGCTTCTCGGATTGCCAACCATGACTTGCACTCCTCCGATAAACCAAACAACGACTACAGTACCATAATATCTTTAATTAACATAAAGCATAATTATCTAAAATCCACAATTCAACCAATTATACTTATCCCAAGGTTCCAACAATATAACTACATACTAATAAGCCCTAATTAACCATCCATATCATAATCATCCTCATACCTCTCGGATTCCCAATTTCCTCAACCAAAAACAACCTAGGGTTAGGCATAAATCTCACATACTCCCTCTAAAATGTTAGAGATTGTGCCCTAGAGCAATTATTGTATTACGAACATTGTACTTCATTATGAAAAAAGAAGGCATTTTTCTTTTTATTACATTACTATATTGTTTGCATGCTTTTCTGTCTAATAATATCCTTGGATAAAACATTTTATCCTAAATATCCCTAGTCAATCATTTTTGTAGGAATAGTGATGAACTAAGGCTAGTATGATTTTAATTGATAATTTTGGGTTAATTATGTATAAAGATACAAATAAAAATCATAAGCACCTGTTATGGAACAGGTGCTGGATCAACCCGTCATGAAATACCATAACAGGTGCTAGATCAACCCGTCATGAAATAGCTGCATTGATCAAATCATAAGCTTATCTCATATATATAATCGTGTCACTCAGCCCTCAAACCTGAGATCACCATGGCTTCCTACATGGAAACACTGTACTTTGACATAGTCAAAAGTCACCTTTAATAAGGAGATTATAAATGCCATGATCGGGCATAGTAGAATTCATGTAGAGGAAGATAAATGGTTAAGATAGAATTTTCCCCTCTAATTAATGGAGAGATATATCTAGGCCCCTTGATAAGTGAGATTGAGAAATGCATGGCCGTGCTCAAATGAAAGAGTTTCCATTTATTTTGTCAGTCTGCTTGGAGATCGAGAAAGTGATGGTTGAGTAAGATAAGGATGACATTTCCATGCCTCAAACTTGACGTATATATCGTGAGACAAAAATGGATGTAATAAGGTTATATGATAGGTTACATTAGATCACCGATCTCATATGATTTGGGTAGTCACAATGTCTTTCTAGAGGCCACTTGTGATTTATGAATCCAATAGTGTCATTGACCCACTGCCAACATCATATGGGTCTGTAGGATTACATATAAGAATAGACCAACTCGAGCTAAAATATCTAGATTCGTTGAATCTAATATGTGCCTATATTCAATGAATTTAACATTTAATTTAGGGTGTATAAATTTTATAAATAAATGTATGCATATATTTTGATATATATATTATATATATATTTTATAAAATTTGAAATATATATATATGTATGATATATTATATATATTTGATATATTAAATATTTCAAAATATATATAACATTTAAATCAATTTAAATGAGTTAGTTTTAAATTTAATTCTATGTGATAGATTTAAATTTAAACTAATAATTTGAATTTGATTCTAGATTTAAATTAAGTAGTTAGTTTAGATTTAATCTGTTAGATAGATTTAAATTTAAACTAATCTATCTAATTAACATTTGATTTAATTTAAATATTTGATTTAAATTAATCAAATAATAAACTCTATCTATATATTTATATAGATTAGGGTTATTAGATACAGAATCAAGAAAGAGTCTCCACTCACCCTAGAGATAGAGCAGCTGCACACTTAGAGAGAGAAAGTATATGGATGCACAGAAAGAGCATACGGACATTTGCAAATAGAGGTGCTATCACACCATTTGAGTTGGACTCACCTTCATGTGGATACCAGTAGAGGGAGCTGAACAGGCACGTCAGTTCTTGGGGTCCGACGATAGGAGAAGAACCTGAAAAGACATGCACCAAAAGTAAAATTCTTCTTTTACATCTCGATTTAAACCACATTGACGGATCCATGGTAGGATCTTGGTGTTGTTATCTGCTACGTGTGTATCGAGTTTCCAACATAAAACTCATACCCAAGCATCATTAACACTAAATAACACCTTAATAATCCTATTACATCCATTTTAAACAATAGTATTCAGCCAAATCAGAACCTTTATGTATATATCTGAAAATTCATCTAAAAAAACAAAGAGAAAATGGAAAGAGAGGAGCAAGAATTACTTACCAACAATTAATCAAGCTTCCTAGGTCTAGAAATCACCTCCCAAAACCAGAATCTTGAGTTCTAGTAGAGCCTTCTTCTTCCTAATTTTTCTTCTGTTTTCTCCGTCTAAAACTCGTCCAATATGAACAAAGTTCTCGACTCTAGCTGCGGTACCAGTAAGTTTGCCGCGACACTAGTGCTCTCTGCATGGCAAGTTTTCAAGCTTCCACTAGTGTCTCGCCACGGTGGCCCTGTACCTCATCACAACATGACCTTTCTTTATTTCTTTTGTCAGATTTTGTCCTATTTGGACCCTTTCTCTAGTCCTGGTTCCTCCAGTCCTGCACACATCATCAAGTGTGTTTCTCGTTAACTTGAGACAAGTTCAAGATAGTGTAATGAGGGTTGTTACACCAAACATGTGCATAAAATTAACTTCGGCCAATAAGAGAGTGGCATTTGTTTCCTATATAGTATATTTCAACTAGTTTAGATCATTCATGTATCATTTAATTTATGTCTGGATAGTTTCTTGGCATTTTATAGTATATTCTAATACTCTTTTTTCATTAATATGTGTAGGAAATATACTGGTTTATGATCTTTATTTATCTTAATAACTATCCCAAATTGTATTTTATGTGAGGCCCACATACTTTCCTTCTCCTTTTTCTTTTCTATTGGGCCCATAGTTCTTTTCTTTTTATTGTTATATTTTGCAATTGGTATCATTTTTTAACTGCAACTTTTTAGCTCAATTCGTGCTTCTAAATGGTCTAGCATATCAAGAGATCCATTTTCACATATATATCATTTTCTACAATATTCTGAAATAATTCCAATTAATGACCAAATTTGAAATTTATTTCAGTTGAGGGCGAAACTTTATTCCTTCAAAGGACCAAACATGTGAAATTACCATTTTACCTTTCATAGTATTCACACAATATTTCACGTGTTATCTTTTCTAATCATGCTCGTATCACATTCATACAAGGCACATCATAATCATTCTTTAATCATTGTCATGAAATTGTAGATGTTACAAAAAAAAGGAGGAAACTAGATGATTAAGAAATGGAAGAAAAAATTTGATGATCCAATATAGCTAGCTAATTTGGCTTGTTCTTATTTTGCAAACAAAACCAAAGCCACAATTTGAAGTTGACCCAATTAGAAAACTACAGTAATCATCATCCCAACCCTACTCTATATCAATGACAACCCATAAAAAAAAAGGATATGACTTGCAAAAGGAGAAGAAAGATCAATTAACAAATGGATCATTTGGGTGTGGAAACACAACGTTGTTGAGAAGATGGTAAAAGAAGCAAATCTATTGAAAACTGATTCAATAAAAAAAAATAATAAAGATTATTTAGATTATGTGCCTTTGGATGATTAAAGTAAAATTAAACAAAATTAGCCAAGAAGAGCAAAGCAAGAGTTGAGGATACCATTTGCGTTTATTTGTAAAAAAGCATTCAAAAGGAAAGAAAGAGAGAAGAGGAAGATGGTGTGAGGAGGAAAGAAGAGAGAGGAAAGAAAGTGATAGAAGAAGGTGAATACACATAGCTAGCTATACTCTCTAAAATCATCAAGTCGATTAGTTCACCAATGACAAGATCTACAAGTTGAAGTTGTAAGTTCAACTAGAACAAACTAGGAAACATGGAGAGCTTGAGGTAGTGCTACTCTCAATGGAGAAGGGTGCTATAGAACAGAAGAAAGGGAGAAGGAAGGAGAAACGAAGTTTGAGCACTTGACAGAAGAGGAAGTGATGAAAGATGGAGAAACCAAGTCTGAGGACCATTGATGGGATGACTCTAAGCACTTGAGAGAAGAGATAGGAATGAATAAGTGGAAAGAGAATACTGAGGGAGTAGAAGATTGAGTGTTTAGGACTGTTGATTTTTTCCTATCAATGGTGGAAAATGGTAATTTGTGTAATGTGTTTCTTATTAAATAAAATGCTAAAGTTTTCCTTTGTGGTTCTTTAAATAACTACAAAAGAAAGTCAAATTCTTTAAATAACTACAAAAGGAAAGTCTTTATTGACTTTTCTTTGTAGTTATTTAAAGAGCCACAAAGGAAAATTGATACCTTTCTTTACATTTCTTAATTTTAATAATGGCACAGGAAATCTTACTCGCATTTCCACCTTATTTTCCTTAGCATTTACTTGTATAACTCCCAACATTTATGTGTCAAGGAAAGCCATTTCTAACATAGTGTTGAGAGGGCTTTATTATTCTTAACAAAAGGGTCCTCACTAATTTTTTTTTCGATAGCACCTTAGCTAATTTTATTTGAATTTCCTTTTTTAAAATGCACATTAATTGAGAACAAAAAATGTTATTATAATCATAATTGGTTAACTATCTAATCTTGTAGTTCTTAGAATGTTGGAGGTTAATTCTTTTGACTAACAACCTTCAAAATTAATTATTATTTAAGCATCTATTTGGATAAGAGGTAGAGGCCTCGAAAAGCACTTTTACATAATTGTAACATTAAGGAAATAAGTATAGTATATTTTATAGTTACACTATGTCACATTGATTGTGGACTATTCTTGTGCTTTCAAAAGTGGCATGCATTGAGTCTTAGAATCTAACTCATAAACTTTATTAAATAAAAAATAGTGGTATTATGCATACTCAAAAAACAAAAAACAAAAAAAAAGTTGTATTTATTTTTAATATTGTATACATGTGACGTTAGAGGAGAATAGAGTGGCTATCATGGTTAGTCCAATGCCAAGTACCAAGCCTAATCCATTTAAATGCCTAACTTGACCCAACTAGACAAACCACAACTTTATACCAATCCATTTATTGAAGGCCGTGTCCTTAAATCCCTCACTATATGAATTTCTTTTAATGTGATCATGAACAAATCTCTGTCTGGGTATAAAGTGTAAAGTGGAAATTCCTCATAACTAGGTTTGCTCTATAGATAAAGGCTAGAGAATTTAACCTTTAACTATTAATCATTTTTTTAAGGAATGAGAGCTTTGACTACTCGTATCAACCTAGATTGGGATCCATTGATATTGTATGATTTTTATTCCCTCTCAACCAAATGACCTTCAAATCTACATATGGCAATATATATATAGAAAGTCGATTCGATAAACAACCACCATGAGTTTAGATACTTTGGTCACCGGAAACAACCACCGGATCGGCAAACTGAAGCTCTTGCTCTAAAGTAGGGAAAAGAAGAAACAGGAGGTCCCACCATGCATCCACTCTAGTGGATCCTAATTCACAAGGCGAGACTGACATGGTCTCTCAGGAAGGGTAAGAAAATATTCTCTCCAACCCCTTGTCAATGGAACAAGGGAACCCACCTCTTATTGTAGCTGTTACTAGTGGGAACATAAAAAAAAAAAACCTCCTATCGATTCACTATTAGGGTATAATGGAGTAGCAAATGAACAAGATAAGATGTTGATGGAAGAGGAGGATGTTCAAGAGGACAAATCAAAAGTGCCATGGGAACTCCCTAAGCCAATAGAAGAGATCATTCAACTTATGAAAATTTACCATGTGGTTCCAATTTCATAGGGAGAGTTCCTTGAATGGTGCAAACCATGGAAGGATGTGCTTGTTCTTACCATCTTAGGTAGATGACTTAATCTCAGAGTCTTCAAAGCATGGCTCATACACATATGGGATTTCTCTGATTTTGAACTAACTAATCTTCCAAATAACTATTTTGTAGTGTTCAAAGGTGGTCTCCTTTTTTCAATTTGATGAACAACTCATTGAGAAGAATGGTGTTGTGGGTAAGAGTGCCTCTTGTTCCAATGCATTGCTACAGCAACCATTTTATCTAGAGATTAGGGGATAGGATTGGCAAAACACTACGTATTGATATGAGTATTCTCTCAGATATCATAACGATGGATGCAAAAATGAGAAGAGAAAGATTTACTCAGATTTGTGTTGAGATTGACTGGTAGGACAAGTTGGCCCCAAGAATCATAGCTGTGAATTCAGTGTTTGATGTGGAGTATAAAGGTCTTAGCTTGATATGTTTTGATTGTGTTTGTTATGGTCAAAAAAGGGGCTCATGTCCATGGGGGACTACCACAAGGAAGCACACCTATCATATAGAAGTTAAATTGAACCCGACCCAAGACCTCTTCTGTGACTAGAGAGTAGTCCCTGGATGCTTGTGTGGGAAAAAAGGCACTTTAAGACTCCTAACATAAATAATAACACTTTAGGACTCCCAATTCGTGTAATGGCCTAAATGTACCCAGGTCCTTGTCACGAAATATGAAAATAATTAAGTGACAAAAATACCTATAAGTTAATTAATCAAAAATAGCTAAATTTTCAAGTCCATACAACTAAATTCTCAACTGAACATAATTGAAATACCATGTGATTGAAACTAATTTTTCAAGTGTTTAAATCTAAATTCTCGACTAGGTATAACTGAATTTTCAAGTTAATAAAACTATATTTCCAAGTGCTTACTACTATATATATTCCTAACTGAGTATAACATCCTTATTTTTCATGTATGTATTACCAGATGATGTTATGAATAATATTAAATTATTCTAGATTAATTTAATATGATTATGGAAGTGAGGATATTTAATTAAATATGGTTAAGACCTAAAATATTATAAAAAATACTAAAATATGGCTTAGAAGGGAAAAATTGACCATCTTGCCAAAAGGTAAGGGCAAAATGGTAATTTTACAAAGGGAAAGAAAATAATATTATAATACTCCAGTGCAGGTTAAAAATATAACTGATACTGGATATGTAGGCCGGGGAAAAAAGTACAAGTTTGGTAAAAGTGGGTCTCACGTGAATAGCAAATGTTAAGGAAGATAAATAGTAAAAAGTAAGACAAGTGGATCTTACAGTGAAAGTACTGAACTCGATAAGAGTAAAGACTAGTATACTTTTTATCACAATAAAAGGGGATTAGTAAAAGTTATTTACTAAGTATGGTAAAAGATCCGATAAAAAGTTAATTACTTAAAAAATTACTGTACTAGGTAAAAGTAAAAAGTAAAAGGTAAATAGTAAAAAACTTTCACCCCCTTAGCTAGACAAAAATGCCCTTACCCAATCCTCTCACAAAGCTAAAAATATCTTGGGGCGAAATGGTAAAGTGACATTAAATATTGAAGGAAAAACTTGAGCCCTTAGATCAAGAAGCAATCCAAGAGCTCATACTCACCCACTTTTCCTATAAATAGACTCCCCCCCCCCCCACCCCGGTCATTTGTTCATTTGGTTGAAGGCTTAGGAGGCTTGAGAGAGAGAGAGGGAGAACGTGTGCTAGAGAGGGAGAGAAGGAAGGAGAGGGAGAAGGAAGGAAAGAGGAGCAAGGCAAGGAGTCTCCAAGGCAAGTCTCTCCTCCTAATTTCTTCTAGTGTCATTCTTCTTTCATTTAGTTTAAGGTTTAATGATGCTATAGGTTTCAATCAAACTAAGGAAGTAATCTAAAACTAGGTGAAAGCAATGTTTAAAGAAAAGTTAAGAAAACTCCAAGGTAGTCTCTTACTCTTACTTAATATTATTGCTTATCAATGTTTTATTTGTTATTATAATTCCATGTTGCTACTATGAATATTTTTCCATGATTGATGGCTATTTTAAGTTAAGGGCTAAGCTCCAGGATGCATATTTTCTAAGTCGTTATACTATCAAATTTTCATTAGACAACATGAAAGTTTTAATGTTTTAATGAAAATATGTTATATTTTATATGCTTTCAAATATTTTTTGATAACAAGATGGCTTGTGCAAGTTGATTATTGGGATTTCCAAATCTCACCCCATAGTTCCTCAATTATAGGGTCAAGTAATGTTAAGAGAAAAGTATATATAGCAAGGAGGATTGAAGAAGAAGATTAATGTATTAAAACTGTTATACTCTATTTATGTATTGTCTACTTCTAATTACAGTATAAATTGATACATGTCTCCAAAAATTCATTGGTCTATATGTATAGATAGATCTATGTCTCAAGAATAAAATGACAGTGTTGTATTTGGTGCTAGATAATTGTAATTATGCATGTTTTACCAAAACTGTTCCAGTAAAAGTTGTTTCTGACCCTTAAATGTTTACAACAGTATTCTAGTCAGTATGAGTAAAATACATGAAACAAAATAAACATGGTAAAAAGTAGACATGCAAAGCTTTCTAAAGATGTTAAGTATGCACCAAATGACCCTATATTTTATGAGATATGAGTTTTTAAATTTGAGAGTCAATTTTTGGATAGCTACAGGGATGCAAAAATAAACAGTAATATTTACATAATAAACTGTACTAATCTGTGCGTTCATTTTCTAGTTTCTTATTTTTTTCCTTAAAATTCAAGATGTACTCGATTTTTAGAGAATTGAATTACTGAGAAATGATTTTTTATATTTAGTTATGATTTTTGAAAAATTACCGCACAATAAGCTGTAAACCAGTGAAAACAGTTATATTCAGTTTTAAAGTTTTAGTTGGTTCAAGTTTTTCTAACAGTGTTATCATACATCAAATAAGTGTTCATTTGGATTACTTTTTTTTTTTTTGTAAAAGATCTATTAGAACAACCACAATTTACAAAAATGAATTTTGGATAAAAGTATAGAAGCTTATCACAAACCTATTTAGATAAAGAATGGAAAAATGATGATTAGAAACCATAGTTTGGTTTACCAAAGGCTAAACCAAATATGCCCTAAGCAGTTTTCATGGGAAAATATGTTAAAATATAAGATGTAACACTGAGCATAACTAAATTTTTAAGTGCTTACAGCTAAATTTTCAAATGCTTACAACTAAATTTCTAATTGAGTATGACTAAATTCCCAAGTAATTGAAATTAATATTTCAAGTGTTTAGATCTAAATTCCCAACTAAATATTATTGAATTTCCAAATTGTTAAAACTATATTCTTAGGTGCTTACTATTATATTTCCAACTGAATATAATTAAATTTCCAAGTGTTGACAATCAAATTTTCAAGTGCTTGTAATTAAATTTTCAACTAAATATAATTGAATTTTCAAATAATTGAAACTAATTTTTTAAGTACTTAAATCTAAATTTCCAAATGTATTTTGTCACTTATTTATTTTCATATTCTCTGAAATTGACAACCAAATTTTCAAGTGCTTGTAATTAAATTTTCAACTAAATATAATTGAATTTTCAAATGATTGAAACTAATTTTTTAAGTAATTAAATCTAAATTCCCAAATGTATTTTGTCTTCTATTTATTTTCATATTCTCTGAAAAAAATTTAATTTCTTATCGATCATTGCACATAGAGCCGTCAAAATGAGTTGAGCCTGATAAGTTGGCCCGTTTAATCTACTAATTTAGTGAGTTAAGTTGAAACTTCCTTTGTAAATATTCTTTAGTATGATCAAACGAACCTGGCTTATTTAACCCATGAGCTAAATAAGCTAACTTGTGAGCTAAGTGGGTTGGCCTGTTTAACTTATTATAATATTAAATATTAAAAAAGTTCAAATTTAAAGTTATCTCTTAAAATCCAAATTAATATATCATAATTATTGGAGGAGTTGCCTTCCTCAGGTTGCGAGATTTTGGAGATCGTGACACAATAAGGGGAAAACGCATTTTTTAACAAATATAAAAAATGACACTTTAAGATTAGACCCGATTCGAACCTCCCGAATCCGGGTCTCCAACACGGAATTCCCTCTAGCCACCCGACCCATTCCCCGCCTCTTCTTCGGATAGTCCTTTGCCTAAGGTTCCGCATAATTTGTCGCTGGTTGCTCTGACGGGTTCATCTCAATCTCACAACGCCAACATGGAAGCCATTGATTTTAATAGATGGATATATATATATTGTGAGGCCTTGAAGTGTGCTGATTGTTGGTCAAGAACAGCTCCCCGAGGAGATGATGTGTTCAGAATCATTCAGGAAGTGCCTCAACAATGCAGAGAACTCTTTATGCGGACGACATCCTCCAAATTGGAAGTGTCTCTCTGCCTAGCTTTTGTTTTTCCTAGTTTTATTTTCCAAGCTTCTGCTTGCCATTGTATTTAAAAAAAAAATCTACATATGTCAAAAATTATATCACTACTATCACACACAACGTACAACAATAAAAGTGCCAGCGAATACAAATTGAAAGTTCATAATAAGCTTGATATAATAAAAAAAATACGCAGTCTATTTTTTGTATTCATTTTAAATTGAAAAAATGACTGTTACATCATAATTTATTAAAAAAAATGAAACGCAAGAAATGTTAATATAAAATAATGGTAAAGATATAACATTTTTTTTAATGAAGTAGTGGCCTTGTATCATTACCCAGTTGGCTGTGTTATGTTCATTATAGTCACTCGTGTTTGGTAAAATGTGTCCGTGAAACTTATGATGTTTCCAATTTTTTCAACTTTATAGTTTTTTTAAGTGAATCAAATTCGCAGAAAAGGTGAATTAAGTTTATCACACAAAGCAACACATAATTAATCATGTTGAAAGCAAATTCAATTAAAAAAGAAAGTACACAACTAATTAATTAGTTTCTTTTTATAATTAATTTGACGATTGTAACTTTTTTCTTATAAGCGAGAATACCAAAGCATCTCAGATTCTCGGTGCTTTTTTAATGGACCTGACAAAGTCACTTGCCATGAAGATGCTGGAAGAGGGGACATTACCTGCACGCCAAGATTTTTCTTGCTACTCGTCTGCTTCTATTAACATTGCCCTAAGTAATGTTGTAAACGAGATCCAGCCTCACTTTTTTATGGAGTCTTGGGAGAGAATAAAAAATGTAATATATGTACTTGCTTTATAATATTCAAACCTTTGTCTCGGAAGAAACGAAATCCAGAAAAAAGAATTGATGCGTTTGTCCTCAGTTTAATGCTTTTCCCTAGAGAAGAAACCTAAACAAAACCTCAGAGTGTAACTAGAAAGCACAAAAGCTACTAATATTATCGGAATACCATCTGTCAATGAGAGAAGAATCGGAAAGGTACACTTGCTGTTTCACTTTTTTTGTGTTTTCTGTGTCACCTTAGAATTAAACTGAGCCTCTAATTAACCACAAACTCTTTTCTAATCGGTGTTCGAAAGGTGTGCTGTTGTGACGGGAGCAAATAAGGGGATAGGTTATGGGATATGTAAGAAGCTGTGTTCAAGTGGAATCAGAGTGGTGGTTACAGCAAGAAATGAGGAAAGAGGTTTGAAAGCTTTTGAAAGCCTCAAGGAGTTTGCTTCCTCCGTTGATCTTCTGGTTTTTCATCAGCTTGATGTTACGGACCGTGCTAGCATTGTTTCCTTAGCAGATTTCATCAGAACCAAATTTGGGAAACTTGATATCTTGGTAGGAATGCCATTCATGTTTACCCTCTCTCTCACCTTTCTTAACCAAAAATTACGTTCGGGATTTCATTGGTAACTTTTTGTATATAGGCTATGTGCTTGAGCTTGTTTATATCACCAAAATATCTTAAGTTCTTGTACTCTTGAACCTCATAGGTCCTTAGGAATCTTAGGGCTGTTAGGCTTTGATACCATGTAAAATTTTGTACATGGGCTATGTGTTTGGGTTTGTCATTCATATCTCCAAAATAGTTTGAGCTATTTGATTAGGATTGTCAGAAACTTACACACCCTTAATCTTTCTTTTTTCTTTTAGATGTGTGACTTAATTCTTCAATATTCATATTATACCTATCAACATGTCCCATATACGTGTGTGAGGCACATATATTTCTTAGATTAGGAATATTAATTAAGTACTACTATGGCTTTGCAAATCTCAAACATTTCTTACCTGGTATGCAAGAGAATCGGATGACATAAAATTGAAAATATTCAGAGTTGAGGGAATCTCAGTGAAAACTGTTACTGGCAGAGACATGGTGTATACTTGTATTGTTAGCTGATGCTAATGTATATTTGGTGCAGGTAAACAATGCAGCTGTTTCTGGGGGCATATTAAATGAAGACGCTTTAATTCGGATGGTAAGCTTAGTTATTCCTCATTCTCTGTATACAAGACGAGATTTTTTTGTATCATGATTAGTGGAGTTCTGGTGAAGACAACTCACAGCAAATAAACTAAGAAACAATTAAATTAAATATATTAAAGATTGTTATAGGTCCTTATCCTTCTCCAGAATTATACACAATAACATAAATATTGAAAATTAATTTACGCAAATGTCTAATACGTAACTTTTGGTGGTCAAAAGTATTGATTATAGAAAACTCCTAGAAAACCATTTCAGTGAGAGCTAATGTCATCAGGGAGAAAGATAGTGACAGGGAATTAAATGTATTATATCGTTTTATTTTTGCAAAACAAGATATACACGCGCGTATTAGGTGATTAAAGAATATTGCAGGAGTAACTTAACCAGTCGTTTTTCTTTCTTGTAGAGAAACGGAGAAACATTTGAATGGAGTGAAATAATGCATCAAAGTTATGAGTTGGCCGAAGAATGTGTAGACATAAACTTCTATGGTGTAGAAAGAGTCACCGAAGCTCTTGTTCCCCTCCTCCAATTATCCACTTCACCCAGGATCGTCAATCTTAGTGCTAAACTGGGGTTATTAAAGGTATGCACAAGCCGCATGATATTAGGTTCCAAATTATTTTACTATTTTTGGAATCACATTTTAAAATCAAAATAGCAAGTCTGTTATAACTATTACTAATTTACTATACTTATTTTTTCAGTTTTACTACCCAGCCTTTCCCATTTTACTACTTTTCATCAGTTAAAAGTCTTTTTTATTTTTATTAATTCCCTCAACTGGTCTTCAACTGTGATTTTCCCTTTCTTTAATGTGGTTTTGCTTTACTTCAGACTGAGCATCTGCATACTAGCTAGCAACTACTAGTAGTTTTTGCTCGGCCTGGACCTTGGCCTAATAGAATATTGGTCAAAACTAGAACGGGCTATTCGTAAGTTTGGGTTTTAAGTTCTTCAATTAAATTAATGAAATGTGAAAGGAAATGTTTTAGAAAACTAAATGATGTGATGCTTAAATAAAGTTGCGTGCATCCTACATTTTTAATTGAAAAAACAAAAAACGTATCAAATTGCACACCATAACCATGAAAAGCTTGAGATTTGTCTTGGACTATTTCCAGTGATTCTACTTCAAGGGATGAGGCGAAAATTGTGATATTTTCCTCCGTTTGTTGTTTCAGAATATTCCAAACGAACGGGCAAGAAGAGTGTTTAGTGACATTGAAAACCTGACGAGGGAAAGATTGGATAAGATGCTTAAGGAGTTTCTACAAGATTACAAAGAGGGATTGCTTGAAAGTAAAAGTTGGCCAAGTTACACTTCTGGTTATATAATGTCAAAAGCAGCTCTAAATGCCTACACAAGGAAACTGGCTAAGAATTTCCCTCTTTTTCGCATAAATGTTGTGTGTCCTGGTTTCGTCAAAACCGATTCAAACCTTAACACTGGCATCTTGAGCATTGATGAAGGTGCAGAAAGTCCTGTCAAGTTAGTACTATTGCCAGATAATGGTCCTTCTGGCCTCTTTTTTGATCGGGATGAAGCTATACCCTTTTGATTCATCACTATTCACCCATTTGCTATTTGTATAATAGTTGAACTTTTGTGTCCTCACCTCTTCGGTTATATATATATTATGAGAAAGATGAAGAGCTAGAAGCATGAGATGAGAGAATCGAAGGCTCAATAAAATGAGTCTGGGCGAACCTTTTATTTATAATACAATATGTTCAAAGCTTTGCCCTTTCGTTCCTTACTATATATCCGTTTGGAATTTTTGCCTTATGGAGAATTTTTATTATGTTGTATATGTTTTGAGAACTTGGAACTTGATGTTCCATAATAAGGATTCGTTATTGTATATTATGCTGATTTTTGTGATATTTCTTTTATCGTGGACTAGAAGTATCCTTCATTGACAGTAAGTACTAATCTCCCTTGATGTACTAAAGATAAACCAAGTACTCCTTTTAGTTTCTCTCTTCACTTAGTCCATCTCTATCTTTATAATTGAGTGATTGTTGATGTTCAAGCTCTAACTCTTTCATCTTGATTCTGGTAGACAATTTTCCCACATATATGCAATGCCAATTTGTAATCCCATGCATATACATAGTTGACTTTTGCTCTGTCCAAACTTCAAAAGCTGCGGACTCGAGACCTGTTGTGTAACACCTTACTAAAACAAACTTCCATACATCGCTTAAAATCCCCAAAACAGGCCAAACCAAGTAAAACAAGGAGATCAGGACATGGCGCCACTGCAGCTACAATACCGCCGTAATGTGGAAGCTCTCAGGTTGAAAAATGTTTGGAATAGAAGGGACTGGCCCATGGCCTGGCTTCTGGCACTATAGCACCCTTATCAGCAACCATATAAGCAATTTGCTGATTTTTTGGGTGAATTTCAAACGTGCATAATTTTATGATCTGACCTCCAATTGACCCGATTTCAACTTTTACAGGTTACTCTCATCCCAATCTAACTATAGACACTATTTTCACTCGAATTCATCTCTGTATGGAGATTTTGGACACTTGTGACTAATTTGATCACCTTTTGGCCACAACTGACAACTTACAAGTCCTAATTGCCATCCAAACCAATTAGGCACTTAATGACCATTTTCACAAGTCCTATTTGACTTAATCAACTTATCCAAGAAAGGTTCACCCCAGAAAATAACTCCTCCTTGAATTGACCCCCTTGAATATCAAGTTCACATAATGAGCTATATACTTCAAATCACACAAACAAGGCCCAAAAACACTTTGAGCTCCCACACACGGCCATTCTGCCTCACAAATGCACACTCCAACAATACTTACTTATACTGGGGCCCAAATCATCATCATACACATACACCAATACATGAATACATCCATACCACATCATCTTTGATATCATCACGTATCATTCATTATCATCAACATTATACAACAATCAGCATCACAGTATCATTGTCCTTATATCAATTACAGACAGACTATCCTACTTGACATGATTCATAACATAGACTATAGTACAAACTACTGTTGACTTGGATATTCCTAACATCGAAGAGGCTACGACTCCTTTATCTTCTTCGGACTAGTACCAAAGTTTTCACCTAAAATGTTAGTCATGAGAGGGGGTGTGAGATAAAGTCTCAATAACTGGGAATACAAATATAGGTAACCTATATTATCTGTTTACACAAATACGCATATTGTGCAATGCAATGCAAAATGACATGTTATGCATGTTCTCCCTCATACACGGCTAAAACCACGAGCTGACGTCATCACAAGACATTTAAAATAGGTGATTCCCTTCCAATAGCCAGTGAAGACTAATTCTAGAATATCATCAAGCTCACTTCACACTAGTGCGCTCAGCTAAAGGTACACTAATGTTGGACCATGGTTCTCCTTTCCCTAGACCACCCGAATTAATGGTAATTTAGAGAAGGTGCATCCCCAAATCCACTGCCACCTGACTCTCCTAGCCATAGGAAAGGATTTAGTGGCAGAGATATTTCATCATATCATCATATCACATCACATCATATCAATCATCATCATTTCTCATATCATCATCATATCACATCTCATCATTACCCTAACATCCATCTCACAATATGCATCAATGGTGATGATGTCAATGTGATCGAGCATGAGCTAGGCTTGTCAAAGGGCACGAGTTTCGAGAGCTTCGTGGACATGGAAGGGATGATCAAGTGACTAAACAAGGAGCTCAAATTTGGAACAAGCAAGATCCATTGCAAGGAATTAGTGGGCCTATAACAAGAGCAAGAACTAAGGCAATGAAGCAAGCTCTTAATGGATTGATTCAAGGACTAATTGAGCAAGAACCCATCTTCTCAAGACATGTTGAAGCCCAAAATGAAATTAAAGGCGTGGTCATGCTCTGTTACATACAACATCCAGATCCAAGCCCATCAAGAGGAGCCCAATTGGAAGAACTCACTTAAAATAACATGTCCTTCTCATGTGACTTTTAAAGGAGGCGTCTTTTTAGGATTAATTTTTAATTTTCCTTTTTTTAATTACGAAATAAGGCCTATGGTCAATTAGTTTCCTTATTTATTTAGGAAGGAAATTCTAAACTTTTCATAGATGCTGATTGAGGATATTTTCATATTTGATTTCATTTCCTATTTTTGGGCACCACTTATTCAGCATGTATCTAGTCTTATTTTTGTATAAAGTGGTGCCAATCAAAGAGATTTAAGATCTAAATTTTTTTTTAGCAAATTAGGCCTAGGGTTTTTGCTTTCTTTTTCCTTTAAAATCGTCACTTTTGTACTTGGAGGAGGCAGATCAATGAATAGTGAATTTTTCACTAAAACTTTGTGAGTTTTCTTATTCTCTTGGTGAGCTTGAGAGACTCCTTAGCATATCAAAGAGAGTGGTCTTCTCTTTGTGGTGTCTTTAGCTAAGGTTTTAAGAAACGAGTTTTCTTGGGATCTTGCTTCTTGACCAACAACTTTTATTCATCTTATTCGTGCATTCCTCTTTGTTTGTCTTTTCTATTTGTTTAACGTGTTCTTGGTGTTTTGTTTGCTTCTCTTTGATCCTAGCACGATCCCTGCATTTCCCAATTCGATTGAAGGTTCGTGAGACAAGTTCTACACGGGTTTTGCTATTACAATGCTATGCTAACATGCCTCTAAATATATATATCATCATCATGGTCATGCTAGTATGCAATGGTGTGGGGATGCTACAAAATCACACATATGCATCATATATAACATCATACCTCAAATAGCCGTGTACATACCACAATATGTAGAAAAACTATACACATAGACAAACAATATTGTGGTATGAATAGAAACATGCATATATACATATATATATCAATATATAACACATATATCATAACACCCAGTTACCTGAAATTGCCAACACCACGCACATAGGGGAATTTGGCAAGCCTTCCAAGCACCCATCATGAACCATACACTTTCAAGTAGCCAAACAATCACTACAACGTCATAACGCGTTTAATTAACATAATACTCGTAAAAACCAAAATGCATAATTTAGCCATTCAAGCTTAACCCATAGTTCCAACAACATAGTTACCCATTAATGAGCTCCAATTAGCCATCCACATCATAATCACCTGCATGCATCTCGAATTCCCAACTTCCTCAACTGTTTCAACCTAGAGTTATACCAAATCGTACATAATCCCTCTTAAACTTATACCCAAACCTTCCTAACACTAAATAACACCTCATTGATCCCATTTCATCCATTTTAATCGGTGGAATCTTGACCTAATCAAGATTCCCATGAATATACTCGAAAATCCACCCAAAAATTGAAGAGAAAAGAGAGGAGGAGAGGTTAAGGATCACATACGAACAAAGATTTAAGTTCTTCAAGGATAGAAATCACCCTTAAAGGTTAGAGAACCAATGCCCTAGAGGAGCTCCTCTGTTACTCCCTTAATTCTTCTCATTTCGGCCGGCTAAAATGACTTCCAATTTATAAAGATCTAATGTCTAACACCGCGGTGGCCGATAAGTTCATCACAACATGGAGCCCTTTTGTCCAAAAAAATTATGCAAGCTTTAGCTTGTTCACCGTAGTAGCCCTACTTCTTGCTATGGTGTGGTGCTTCTATCTCCTTTTTATTCTTCCTCCATTCTAATCCTCCAATCCTACATACATCACCAAGTGTACTTCCCATTAGCTTGAGACTAAGTCTAGGATAGTATAATAAGGGTTGCTACACATTGACTCCATAATTCTATGATGATTAGCTGTTCTTGATCAAAATTCCTGAAAAGACCTCATATCTTGTAAATTTCCTATTACTTTTGGATGATTGAATTACAGAAGTTGGAACAAGAACATGAACCAAAGCGACAACAGGGGAATACTAAGAATTCAAAAAACTAAGGAGCCATTGATTATTGCAATAGGGTATATCAAGACAAGGCCAAAATTCATCTATTCCTTCCCTACTTTTCATCCATGGGATCCACTGACCCTCCAATGGATTCATATGAACTTTTTTCCTCTATCATGTTGACAGATTCCTTTGAAGGATCTTTTGAGCAGTGAACCAGACTTCTTTTTATGGTGAACTTGGAAGATGATATATGAATGGCCATTAATTTATTCTTCCATTCAATCTTTATCATCATTGGCGTAACTTTAGCCCACTTCCTCGATCCTCAGCAGCTTTGCTGAATTATCAATATGTCGAAGAACAAGAAATGGCACTTACAGCCAATTCACACCTTTATCATCCCTATAGCTTATCCCTCACTAGTGACAAATCCAAAAAATTTTAGGTTTGGAGGTAACAATCATATATAATATATTACCATTAAAATTATAAATATAAATTACCAATGGGCATTAGTCGCAGTGTTAGTAGAGTCACCTAAGTATGATGTCTTGAGTTTGAGATCATATGAATGTAGAAAACACCTTGACCATATCTTGATTTGGATTAGTGAGAACCCAAAGTAAAAGTATAAATATAAATTATAATGTTATAGCAAATAAAGCTATATCGGGAATGCCACGATACATTAAATACGACAAATTTAAAAATTTTAGGATAAGGGTACAAGAAATATATATTTAAAATTATATATTCAACAAATTAACGCACCAAAAATAAAAAAATATAAAAAAATTGAGTCTAAACAAGTATTATAAAAATAATACGACAATATGACAATATCTAAAACAAAAAAACCAAAAATTGGGATTTTATATAAGCTCTTTAGTTATTTTAGAACTTTTTTTGAAGAAACAAACTAATGATATGCACATAATACTTATCAAATATGGACATATCTTTATTTTTGAAGTATTACTGCCATATAATGGTTATACAATATAATTTATTGTCTTTACAAACTTTATCGGATATGGGTATATCTTCTATTTTATGTGTCGACTCCTTTGTTGGGCACCATTCAATACCTCCATGTAGAGGAGTTTTGAGAGAGGGTTTGTGCTTGTAGTTAGAGAATGAGTAGAGTGACTTGTAAGCTTTGGATCATGTCAATTGGAGGTGAAAGTGAGGAGTTATGTATATAAAACCCAAGGACAAAACCCAAAAAATTCCACCAAAACCAGCCTAGAAAGACACTAATAGGCAAAACAAAGGGTTAGTACTGTGGCATGCTACAATGCAGGCGTGGCGTGACCCTATTCTAGACCAACATAAAATGAAGGTAGAGACGCTTGGCACCATGGTCATGATTCTAGCATTATGGCACCCCTATCAATTCCTATATTTGCAATTTTGCTGATTTTTTATCAAACTTCCAACTGATTGACATGATTCCAACTCCTGTAAGTTACTCTATTCCTAATCTAACTATAAACATTGATCACACCTCAAAACACCTCCATATGGAGATTTTGGACTTCTGACACCGTTTTGATCACTTTTTGACCAAAACTCACAACTTAACAACTCAAATTGCTATCAATTGCTAATTAGCAGCCCATGACCATTTCTACAGGTCATAATTGACATAACCAACTTATCTAAGGAGATTTCACCTCAGAGAAACCACTCCCCCGAGTCCTAACCCTCTTGGACCCTAAATTCCCATAATGGGCTATATGCCCAAACGTATACATACAAGGCCCAAAAACCACATTGGGCTCACAAACACAACCAACCAAGTTTAACATATGCAATCAAACATATACAAGCACACAGACTGATTTCGAGGTCCAAAATCAAATCACAACTCATAATCATAACATATATTGGTGTTTAGCCATTCTAGCAGCATTCATCATCATTCTTCCAATCACACATTGTAACACCCCTCATGTTATTTTTCTTGGCTTTGTGTTCAGGACCGAAGAAAACAGGACGGAGGAAGGCTCAAGTGGAGTCTGGAAGAGCTCCACGCCGCGACGATAAGTAGGGTGCCGCGATGAGAACCTTTCCAGTGGCATTGTTCTGGAGGAACTTGGTGGAGCCGCGGCGAGAATTGGGAAATTTGTTTAAATCCGGATCTTCTCAGATGAACGAAAAAGAAAGAAACGAAGGGAGTGACAGAGGAAACCGAGGGAGCTGAGCTAGGGTTCAAGATTTCTGGCCATTGGGAGTGATTTTCAGACCTCAAGAGCTTGGATTCAAGTTGGTAAGTGTTCTCTACTCCTCCCTCTCCATTTTTCTTCGGTGGAAGTTTGGGATTTTTGAGGTTAAGGTTGGATTTTCGGTTTGGGGTGAAATCCACCGATTGAAATGGATGATTTGAGGTTAATGATGTGTGTTTTGGTATTTTGTTGCTTGGATGTGAGTTTTGAAGGGTGTATGTATGATTTGAGCTTAACCCTAGGTTGTTTTTGGTTAGAGCTCTTGGGGAATCCGAAGGGTATGTGGTTGTGTAGTGTTTAAGTGATCCTTAAGAGCTTATTGATGCATAAAAAGGGTGTTTGAACCTTGGGTTAGGTTAATGTAGTAGAACTGTGATGTTTGGTTCTTTGGTACATTATGTTAATGGAAGAATTGTGGTATTGTAAAGGTTGTTGGCTAATCAAGAGGGGTTCACGTGTATTAAACAGTTCAAGGAAGCTTGTGGAACTCGTGTGCGTGTGATAACGATAATTGAGGTAACCAGGTGTTTACTTATAGTGTATTGATTACATTATATGAGAGTAAGTATATTTGTGTATATATGTATGTCTCTTTCATACCACGATATTGATGCATTTGTGTGTGTTATTTTATGTATATATCATGGTATGCATACAATTAGATGAAGATTATGTTTATGATGATGAGATATGTGATGATGATATGATATAATGCATACAGGACATTACAATGATGATGATATGATGATACATGAGCATCACCACCTGACATTGTTAGACTGTGATGTATAGCAGATGGAGCGGTGATGATGTGATGATGATATGATGTATGATATATATATGTTAGGGAGGATAAGGTTGGATTATATATATGTTAGGGAGGATAAGGTTGGAATATATATATATGTTAGGGAGAATAAGGTTGGATTATACATATGTTAGGGAGGATAAAAATGGATGATATATGTATTAGGGAGGATAAGGATGGGGTCCCTGCGAGGGCGACATGCATCTCATTCATTTCATATTGCATTCATGAGTTGCATGAGATATATGTATATGTATATATATATTTGTGTGTGATTGTTCCCGGTTATTGAGACATTGTCTCACCCCCTCTCCCATAAACTAACCTTTCAGGTGATGGTTTTGGAACTAGTCCGGAGAAGACGCGGGAGTAGCTGTGTACGTGGGAATGGTCTATGTAGAGTGTGTATTTTGGATAATGTATCTTGTGCCAAGTAGGATAGAGAATGGTTTGCAATGAACTTATGGTTATTGTTAAGGATTATTATGGTATGGCTATGTATGTGGTATGTATGGTTGTATGGTTTTGAATGTTGAAAAGTCTATATGTTAGTGTTGGTGAGCGCAGAGTAGCTTTGGGGCTTTGTTGGTTTGTTTAAGGGCCTGTAGCCCATCTGGTCCAGTTGGGTTCCAAGGGGGTCAAATCTCAGAGGAGTGGTATCTTTGAGGTTAAGCCTCTTTGGACAAGTTGGTTTGGGGGTTTTGGACCTGTATGAATGGTCTTTGAGTGTCTATTTGCCTTTGGTGGCAATTGGATGTGGTTAGTGGTGAGTTTTGGTCAATAAGTGGCCAAAATGGTGTTAAGGGTCCAGAATCTCCATACGGAGTTGGATTGAGGTGAAAATGGTGTCTTTGGATAGATGGGGACTAGATTGACTTGTAGGAGTTGGAATCAAGTCAATCAGAGGTCGGAGTATAAAGTTACGCACGTCGAAAGTTCACCCCGGAGTATGAAAGTTGCTGATATGGGATATCAACATAGGGCGCCGTGGCTCCAGAGTCCAGGCTGCGGCGCCAGTGAATCTAGAAGCGATGAAGAAACAAGGGAGGCCAGAGCCGCGGTAGTACTATAGCAGCGGCGGCCTCAGCCCAGTTTTTGGTGGTTTTAGGGCCGTTTCCGCTGTTTCGAGGCATTGGAAAGTTATTTTAAGGTATTGGGAGTTGTGTTTGGTTAAATCTTGAAGATTTTGGTCAAGTCAAGAGGTGTACAAGAGGTAGGGTGTTACACACATCATCTCATATAACACTATAGTCCCAAGATACAAGCTATAGGTAAAACACACAATACTATACTACTTGGCATAATCTATTACATAAACCAACTAACATACAGTTACCAATTACACTTGGATATTCCCATGCGGAGGAGAGCCAAGATTTCATAGTCCTTTCCAAACTAGTACTAGAATCTTCTCCTGATATGTTAACCACATAAGGTGTGAAATAGAGTCACGAACATAACACAACAGATAATATATACACATAATAAGATATCCTCAATGAAGGCATATAATACAATGCAATGCAATGCAAATGTCATGGTATGCATGTTTTCCTTTGTACACGACTAGAACCACGGGCTAGTACTATCACGTGACATACCCGATAGGTGATTCTCTTCCAACAACCGGTGAATACTGATTTTGAGACATCACCAAGCTCACCGAATACTAGCATGACCTAGTCAAAGGCCACACTAATAATTGGACTATGGTTCTCCTTCCCCTGGACCACCCAAATTGGTGGTGATTTAAGGAAGATACATCCGTAAATCCACTGCCACCTAGCTCTCCTAGCCATTGGAGAGGATTTAGTGGTAGGGATGTATAATCATCAACCTCACCATTTGGCCATTAGTGGTTCAATGTGATATCTCATATCTTATATCATTATCATCATCCAATCCATCCTGTCTCAATATGCACAACGTAGTGATGATGTTCATTGCCATGCTAACATGTCACTATATATATTTATCATCATAAACATAATAATCATGCTAACATGCTATCATGTGTAGATGCGTATAAACATAAACATATGTAATGACCCTCATTACATTACCCTAAACTTATTCCTGAGCTAACAGGAAGTAAACTTGATGATATGTGTAGGACCAGAGAAAAGATCCAATTGAGACAAATTTGACAATGGAGATAGATAAAGGTCATGCCGTAGCGAGGAATAGGGCCGCCATTGTGAGACACTTGGGATATTTCAAAACTTTTTCAAGCCGAGAGCACTCTTGTTGTGGCAAACTTACCAGCGCTACGGCTAGAGTCATGGAATTTTTTTAAATTAGACGAGTTTTAGTCAATGGAGAAAGAAGAAAACAAAGGAGAAAAAGAAGAGTAGTGCTAGGGTTTGCTTCCTTTAACATTGGGAGATGATTTCTGGACCTAGGGAGCTTGATTAATTGTTAGTAAGTGAATCTTGCTTCCTCTCTTCTCTTTTCTCTTCAGTTTTGTGTTGAAATCTGTGGGAGCATGTTAGATTTTAGTTAGGTTGTATTTTCCACCAATTAAAATACTTGGTTTGGTATTATAGAAGTGTTATATAGTGTTAGAAAGGTTTAAGTATGAGTTTTGGTTAGATTGTACTGAGTTTGAGTGGAACTCTAGGTTGGAAATTGTAGAGGAAGCATGAAATCCAAGATGTATAAGGAGGATTATGATGTGAATGATTCATTAGAGTTCACTAATGTGTAATTATGTTGTCGGAACTCTGGGTTAAGCTTGAAAGGCTTGATTGTGGATTTTAGTTGTTATGGGTATTACGTTAATTAAAGGTATTATAATGTTGTAGTGCTTGATTGGCTAATTGGAAGCATACGGTTTGTGATGGGTTTTTCGGAGACTTGCCTAAGCCCTTGTGTGCTTGGTGTCAGTAATTTGAGGTAACCGGGTGTTTGTGTATATGTATTATATTGATATATGTATATGTATATGTATATATATATGCATGTTTCTGCGCATACCACAATATCATTATGTGTATGTGTATGGTTTTTCTACATATCATAGTATGTACATAGCTAGACATAATAAGGATTTTGATTCCTGGCATTGTCATGTGATGTTGATGAACATGATATTACATGTGAGTCCATAGCATGTAAGCATGACATTGATGAGTATGATAATGATGATTATTACATTGTGACATGGCATGAGCATCACCACCACATGAATATTGTGAGAAATAATGGATTGGGTGGTGATGGTGAGATTTGATATGATGATATGTATATGATATGGTGAAATAAAGAAGGGATCCTTGTCACTAAAGCCTCTCCATGGCCCGAAGAGTGAAGCAGCAATGGAATGCGCCATTCCTAAATCACCACTAATTTGAGGTGGTCCAAGAGAAGGAAAACCAGGATCCAAGTATTAGTGTGACCTTTGGCTGGGTTGACTAGTGTGAGGTAAGATTGGTGATGTTCCAGAATCAATCTTCACCGGTTGTTAGAAGGGAATCACCTATTTTGAAATGTCTTATGATGATGCCAGCTTGTGGTTCTAGCCATATATGAGGAAGACATTCATACCATAACATTTTGCATCATATGACATCATTTACATATATGTGTGATATTGATAATATCATTATATGTGTGTATTTGTCTTGGTTACTGAGACATTAACTCATACCCCCTCCCATGATTAACATTTCAGGTGAAGATTTGGTGCTAGTTCAGGGAAGACCAAGAAGTTGTAGGCCTCTCCGTATTTAGGGATTTGAAGTATAATTAGTAGTTGTTGTTTAGTTTATGTAATATCATGCCAAGTAGGTTGTTGTTGTGTGTATCACCTGTTTTGAGTATTCCTGGGAAGTATTGTTGGTATATGGTATGATGATGTTGTGTAAGATGATGTTGAGTGATGATAAATGGTATTGTTGTGGCTATATGCCAAGTCTATGGTTGATATGCCTATGATGTTGATGATGGATGATATGTGATAGATATGAAACTGTGCTAAGTACAGTTCATATGTGTGTGATTATGTAGACCCCGGTATGGGTCATTGCTGTTGGAGCACGTATTGGTGAGCTAGATTAGCTGTATGTGGGAACCTAAAGGTGGTTTTGGGGCCTGTATGTGTGTTTTGGGCATGTAACCTATTGTGTAGTTTTGGGTTTCAAGAGGGTCAATTTTCAGAGGAGTGGTTTATATGGGATGGACTATTTTTGAACAAGTTAGTTAAGCCAAATAGGACTTGTGTGAATGGTACTTGAGTGCCAAATTGCCTTCGGTGGCAATTAGAGGAGGGTTATGGTGAGTTTTAATCAAAAAGTGGCTAAAATGATGTCGGTGTCTAAAATCTCCATACAGAAATGGAATTGAGTGAAACCGGTGTTTATAGTTTTATTAGGATGAAAGTGACTTGTAGGAGCTGTAATCAAGTCAATCAAAGGTCGAAGCTCAAAGTTATGCTCATCGGAAGTTCGCTCGAAAAATCAGTATTTTGCTTATATAGATTCTGATATGAGTACCGCGATGCCAAAAGCTTGGCAGTGGTGCTAGTTGCCTCTGTCCTGAAAATTTCTCAACCTGAGAGCATTCAAGCCGTGGTGGTACTATAGAGGCCGCAGCACCGTGACCTAATTTTCCTGTTTTTATTTTGTTTAGCCAATATTTCGGAGTTTAAAGTGATTGGTCGAGGTTTGTTTTGGTAGGATGTTACAATATATATGTCATCACATCATCCATTGTATATAAGTAACAAGGAAAGAGGGCTTACCATAACTTTGCTAGCTGTGCACATACCACAATATGAAAAAGGACCACACACACAAATAAACAATATCGTGGCATGAAAAAGAATACACACACACACACACATATACAATAATGGATACACCTATATATAATAAACACTCGGTTACGTTGAGTTTTTGACACAATGCACACAGGGAATTTGGCAAGTCTCTAGAGCACCAAACATGAATCAATCATCTCCAATTAACCCACTGTACACTACAATATGATAGTACCTCCAATTAACACAAAGCACATAACAATCCATAATGCATAATTCCATCATTCAAGCTTAACCTAAGGTTTCCATAGCATAAACACATACTAATAAACTCTAAACAACCATCCAACTCATAAATATCCACCTACAATTTGGACTTCCATATTCAAAACCAAGCTAGGGTTAAGCATATTCATGCATAATCGTTCTTAAACTCATACCCAAGCCTTAATGGCACTAAACAACACTTCATTGATCCCTTTACAACCATTTGAATTGGTGGAATTTGACCAAACCCGAGTCCTCATGCATACCAATGTAAATCATCTCCAAACCAAAGAGAAAACAGAAATGGAAAGGTGTAGATCTACATACCAACTGAGAATCAAACATCTAGGGTCTAAAAATTGCCTGCCAAGGTCAGAATTTCATTGCCCTAACAGAGCTCCCTTCATTCTTTTTCAATTTCTTCTTCTTGGTCCAACTAGTTTGCATTCTAATTTAAACAATTTTTGCGACTCGTGCCGTAGCGCCATCAGGATCATCGTAACATTAGACCTCTCGGCCTGAAACTATTAAATTTGTCATGAGTTTCTTGCTGTGGCAGCCTTACTCTCATCACAACGTGATGTTTTTCTGCTTTCAATTTCAAACTTTATCCCATTTTGATCCTTCCTTCAGTCTTAGTCCTTCCAGTATTGTACAAGATACAAAGCAACTTCTCATTAGCCTGTGACAGTCCAGAGCGACATGTTGAGAGTTACAATGTATGTTAGAAGTTGGGGGAAAATATCAGCAAGTAGTGGATATTGTACTAGCTTTTGGTGTTGCAGCATTGTGTCAGCTTGCCCTTTTTACCTTTGTGCCTATAAGCTTTCCTCGCCATGGCATCCCATGCCTTCGTTAAGGCGAGACCCCTATTCTTGCCTCTTATCCTTGAAATGCTCTGTATAATATCCTAAAATTTTACTAGATATAAAGTAATAAAAGAAGGAGAAATAAATGATAATATGAAATATACAAGAAAATCACAAAAATGAACATACACCGTTTTATGTGAAAATGGTAAGGAGGTCATTTTTCCCGGTTCAATAGAAAAATGAGAAATTATATTTTTGCCTCTGAAGAATTATTAAAATGACATCCATGTCCCTAAATGTATAAAAATCACATGTAATGAGAATGGAAAAGCCTTTGGGAAAAATTACACCTAATAACTTGAAAGTTTCAAAAATTATAATTTAACCCTAGTTAAGGGCAATTTTGTAAATATGAAAAATTACTGTCAAAACAAAGCCCTCGATGAGAAAAGTCCAATGGTATATGGTACTAAGGGTTAATATTCAAGGATGAAGAACTCATCAATGCTAAGTGTTCAAAAGTAACTTTACACTGATAAAGCAGATTGTCAGCCTCACGGATAGTTAAAAGGTAATTGGGATAGAATATGGGTCTCACATAGGTACCATTTGGGATAGAATAATTAAGGAAAAAATAAATATAAATTTAGAATAGTCCTGTAGCCAAAAAATGCTAATTTACTGTAAAAAGTAATTTTATTGGTACAATTAAAAATTACCCGATTCAAGATATATCTAGACTAGGAAAAATTGAGTAGTATTTGACACTCAAACACCTCTCTCTAGGTGTCAAAATGAGGCAGTTTGGGCAGCAAGGATTTTTGGCAAAACTTCCCCAAGAAGTTGTTGATTTTTGGAATAAAAGTAACCATAATTAGTTAAAGTCATTAACCATGCTGAGCAAGGTAATTAAGCCACTTAAACCTTCTCTTTCTTCTCTATTATGCAAGTTATTTTCAGCAGCAAAACCAGAGGGAAAAATGCAAGAAAGAAAGAGAGAAAGAAGAAGAGGAAACTCAAGAGGAAATTGGAAGTTTAAGTTTTTGGTAAGTGTTCTACCACCTCAAGCTTGATATTTGTAAGGTTTGTTGTATGATTCATGGATTAGTTTCTCTTCTCTTCCTCTTTCCCTTGGGGTTTCGGCCAAACCATGATTAATGAAGGAAATGAGTGTTCCAACCATTAAACTTAGGGGAAATGCTAGATAAGTCACTTAACATTACACCATAAATGAGCTTTGTAGGCTGTTATTTTTAGCTATTATAGGCCTTTATAAACCGCCTTCTATGCGAGCGCCAACATAAGTGGAACCACTTTTGTATGTGGTTATAACTGCCTACAAAAGTCTATTTTCATAGGTGGTTGTACAAAAAAACACCTACAAAAGCCCACTTTTGTAGGCGGTTTTCTAAACAACTGCATACAAAAACCCTCTTTCGTTAGCACTTATACAAATAACTGCCAACAAAAGTTAGTTTATTTTTTTAATATTAGGTTTGTTTTGCAATTAGAGCCACCTGCAATACAAGGCCATTCATACATATAAACTGATACACCTCTTTTTGCACTAAAAGCATAAATTTATTAATATTCAGACAAAGATTACAAACACCAATAGTTGTTGCAAAAAAAGAAAAAAAATCCTAAGATACAACCTTAGAAAAAAAAAACCATAACTAACCTAAAATACAACCTAAAAAGCAAAATCAAATAGCATAGGACTCCATATGAGTCATCCCTCCATCCATGAAAGAGCCATCATTGTTAATTTTAAAACCCCCACACCATGTAGTATGCACATCTTCTACCTTTTGTGTAAACTTTTCTTGCATCATCTCAGCTTGCTTGGAGTAGATAGAAGATGCCAGTGTAAAGTTTGAAGTATTTAAGTCCCAAGGACAATCTGTAAAAGCAACAACAATATGAGATTATTAGTCTCAGTTTTAAATCCATCCCTGCAATGCCAATCTTTTGCTGCCAGTAGATTATAAAGTTTGGCTACCTTTCACATCATAAAGAAATAAATGAGAAAGTGGCATTGAAGATTAAAAATACCAAGACTATTTTATAAATTAATTTCCACTTCAGAGTATAGTTATAATCAGACTTCATCAATTTATAGGACTTACCCGACATCGATCATTACCAAATTATAGTGCGACAATGCCAGAGTCATCAGAACACCAAAATTGAGTATACAACATTTACTAGTAGAAAGTACAATTGAGGATGCAAGACATGCAATGGTTTCAACAAACTCATCCCATCATAGGTCTACGACATTACAATTCTAAGTTTTATATCAACATTTTAGTAGCACAAAAAAAAAACTATCCATGGCTACAAGTCTATTAAGATACTTCTTCCTACCTTAAGCAATCCTTCACAAATGCCTATAAGTCCAATAGTTAGCATAAGGTTGAGGTCTCTATCGCCATTTATTTCCTTTGGTTTAATTTTTACTCAATCTTTCCAAAGCTTCTTGACAGATTTTATTAAATGAGAAGACATACGAAAATAACATAGTAAAGGAACACATACTTAGATACGAGGTCATCATACGAAAATTCAAAAAAAGGGTCTATTTTTTAAAAGAATAAATCTTACTTACTGACTGTAATGAGAAGATAGATAGGTGTACATTTTAATAATATTCATCACTGTGATGTGTTTACCACTATGATGATAAGTTAAAGGATGCTTGATATGAACAAAAGCTAAAGATGCATTTATACCCATTGTTAAGAATGAGTGATAGCATAAGGATTGACTTCATTTGAGAATATTATTTTTTAATTCATAATCATTGTGCTTGGGTAAGTCCTAGTTCTCTATAACTAAACATAGGAGTTGACTGGGGGGCCAATACGAAGCAAATGACAACTCAAAGGGATACTAGAGTTCATGGGCATGATAAACTAAAATAATACCCAATGCTCCAATGATCTTTAGGCTTTAAGCACCATAGACTTCTTAAAACCATCATTAAAAAAAAATAGAGGTCTAAGACTAGCCATTAAAGGTGACTCATTGTAATTAATGAGTCTTTTAATTAATGGTGATAGTCGTATAGTTAGAACTAAAGAGGGGCAAAGCATGCACATTTTTGATAATGTTAGAATGTGAAAGTCTCCCCTAAATATAATAATAAGAAAGAATTATGTTAGCAAATAGACAATAAGAGGCCATGTGGACAATATATTACCTTATACAAAAAAAAAAAAAAACTCATAAAGCAACTATTAACCTCATATAAATTTTATATTATATATTTCATTATATTAATCTATACTTCTTAGAGAGACTACTACTTCACTATCAAGAGAAGTTCTGAACATTTAAAAAGTAATGGTGATAGTCGTATAGTTAGAACTAAAGAGGGGCAAAGCATGCACATTTTTTATAATGTCAGAATGTGAAAGTCTCCCCTAAATTTAATAATAAGAAAGAATTCTGTTAGCAAATAGACAATAAGAGGCCATGTGGACAATATATTACCTTATACAAAAAAAAAAGAACTCGTAAAGCAACTGTTAACCTCATATAAATTTTATATTATATATTTCATTATATTAATCTATACTTCTTAGAGAGACTACTACTTCACTATCAAGATAAGTTCTGAACATTTAAAAAGTAATAACCTCTGGTACCATATATAATCATGACTTTAGCAATAAAATAACAATGGTCCCAAAAGTTTAACAGACTATGAGCCACCAATAATATATCTAGCTCAATACAAACAAGGGAAATTGGTCCTTAATTTTAAGATAACAAGTACCACAAATAACATATACAAACAATCAAGTCGACATATCTAATATAAAATGAGAGGTAGCATAAACAATCATTCATATGGATCCAGCAAAAGCATAGTCTTACCCATCACAATTAGTTTGGAGTGTGGCTTAACAGGCCAATCAAGAATATTATAAAGAACCTGCAATAACAATAATATTCAATGTGATATAATTTCATTTGTGATAGAATGTGAAGCTAATAAAATCAAATTCCTTGTGACAAAAAGAATTGTTTATTGACTGGTTTCTAGTTATAACAATATCAATAAATAGTCTAGTTAGTTAAAGAAGTTTAAAAGCCTAATTCATCAACCACTAAAATTCAACAAAATGAAAGAATCTTCTTACTAAGTTCTGACTTCTGAAGAAAGAGACTATATGAAATGGTTATGCAAATGAAATTCAAGCAACATAATGAAATGAAAATACCTTTCCCTTGTGCCATGTGCCATCAAAAAGCTATTATCTGAACATAGTTTTAATATTGGAGGCCTAAGTGTATCTTTTAGGGATTCAGTTGAGAATTTCTATCATTTATGAACCAAATAGTTGAGAGCTGAGACATATATTTTTCAAGAACCAAACGCTACACTTCCTTATTCTCTGAAATTAATGATGTTAGTCTGATGCATGGTTTTAGCTAGTGAACACACAAATGGTTTTTCTGGACTAAATAATGGAGGACTAAAGTTCTCTCAAACAGAAGTGAATTCTAGTGACATTGAGAAGAATATAACTTTACATCCTTCTGATCCTGCAATTTCTATGGATTCTGCTTCTCTTAACAATGTGACTACTAAAAGTGAGAGAGTTGGCATAATAACAGAGAATATGCAGAGAGAAGGAACTAAATTTGGAAAGTCTACATCAGAAGCCACCCACATAGGGGTTCTATTGTCCCAATTGTAAGGCTATTCATAGGAAACTAGTAAAGTTTTTCTTGTTTTCCACAGTACTCTTCTCCAAAAAAGCAAGAGTTAGAAAAAAAGTGTCAATAATGCAACGAAACAAATTAAGAACTAGCCAAATTTGGGCAAAAATAGTTAAATAATAATAAGACAAAAATTATTCTAGATAATGAAGGAAAGAAAAATTTTGAAGTTGTGAACAAAAAACTACCTAGGTGGATAAGAAGACTTCTCCAAAATCCCCATCAATTAGCTTCTATTTGTTCTTCTCAAATATTTCCTCGAACTTTGCAATGACTTGGTGGTGTTGCAGAATCCCCTTGCCCTAGGCTTCAATCCTTCAATATCCCAACAATTTCTTTTTTATTCGAGTTAAAAAAACTTTGAGAGTGGTTAGTTCATGAGTAGAGCTTTCCAAAATGTCATAATTTGTGTAATTTGAAAATCCATATCTCAAGTTATGCATTTCCAAAGCGAGGTCCTAAATAAAAAATTTTAGACCAATGTAACTCTCTTAATTAATTCTCCTATATATAGCTTATGTATGATTGATGATTGTATAATACTAGCTAACAACGAGCTAAGGTTCCTAAGATAATTCAATAACTCAATGCTTACAATGCTATTACTGGATACAGAATTAATCCACAGACAGCCAATCTTTTAAAACCGAGATTTCTCCAAAGCATTCTTTCCAAACTAGTTTTATCAAGGAATATTGCTGACATCAATTATGAATTAAAAATGCATAACTGTAACAGTCCACTAGTTTTTTCATTCCACATGGCCTTAATAACAAGAAGCCATGAGACATCATCATCAATCATCAATTTGACTAATTTCATAAATTATAATTGGTTCTAAAAACTTGGGGGAGTTTTACCATGAAAGTTGCATATTTCACACATACTTCTTCACAACCAAAAACTGCCACAAGATTTATACATCATAGAATTGATATCAGAAATTTTACAAAAAAAAATTATAGACAAAGAATCTTTAAATTGAAAGTAGTAGCATCCCACTATATTCTAATTCCTATAATTGCTAAACTTTGCAATCACCCAATAGACCAAAGTAGTAAAAATAAATGCAAAAATATGTTCCCTTCTCGTGTCTTCAAAGCTCTAATAGCTGGGCATTTTAGCAAACACTTGGAAGGCACACCATGAATCATGAGTGGGATGGGGAAATGGTAGGAGAAATTGATGGGAAATTAAAATGGGTTAGATGGTAGGAGAAACTTATGGGAAATTAAAATGGGTTACCTGGTAGTTGATGGAAGCCCACAGTTAAAGGACTACCCACAAAGTGAGCGAGCAGGGAGGGGCCTTATTGAGCGATGATGAACATGAACTGATGGAGCAAAGATGACACGATGAATGATAACACCTAAATAGAGAGTAACAACGCAAACTAAGGGAGCATGATGGAAGAAGTGGACCACAATCAAGCTCATTAAGTGACCTTGTTTGAGAGCTAAGAACGAGAAGGAAGGAGGAGCACAAGGGTTTAGAGGACGAGTGAGTGACGACGTGAACTTGGTGAGGACGGCATAGCATAGTATTCAATATGAAGTATGATGGGGGAGAGAGGGAATGGAAGGAAAGAGTGTTGGACATGAGGAAGTGACCGAACGGAAGGAGTTTCAATCGTAAAGAACGACCGAATAGTGAGAGCTTCGAAAAGAATAGGGGTTCAATAATTTTGATACAGAGGAAATGTAGGCAGTTGTGTTTAAAACCACATACTTTTTCTTTGTTTATTATTATTATTAAATTCTTTTTTTTAAAACTAAGAAGGTGGTTGTTTTTAAAACCGTCTACTTTTCTTTTTTGTTTTTTTTAATTTTTTTTATCTCACCTTTGTAGGCAGTTATCTAAATAACCGCCTACAAAGGTCTATCTTTCGAGTCGGTTATTTCAAAACCGCCTACTAAAGTTTCCCATCCAATTTTTGTACGCGTTTTTTAAAATAACCGCTTACTTTTGTGCACCAACAAAGGCCATTTTTTTAGTAGTGTAAAGCATGAAAATGGAAGTAGTTTAAGGTATTATGAAGTATAACAATTTTTCTTCATTTTCCATGATTTTTGGCCAGAGAGGGTTTACATTTAGAGTTGGAATTTCATGTTTTTGACCCCAAAAATGGATTCCTTGAGTCCATATTTTTCTAGGACAAGTGTTGGTTTCAAGAAAATCTCAAAAGAAAGCTAAGTGAGAATTTTGGGTTTTATGTGTATTCTATAATGTTACCCTTGAAACCAGTAGCTAAGAGGCTTAAATGGTGATGTGGCTAGGCTCAAAAAGTGGTGGATCAAGTGTGGGAAGCAAGGGTGTACTATAAGATAGTTAATTTGTAACACCCTACCACCATTAGACTCGACCAAAAACTTCAAAATCTAGCTAAACACAACCTAAACATCTCAAAACAACTTCTCTAAACTTCAGAACAGTGGAAACGAACCAAACAACACCAAAAACTAGGCTGGGGCCACGGCCGCTATAGTACCACCGCAGCTCCAGCCTCCCCTATTTTGTATACGCTTCTACCTCCACTAGCACTGCAGCCTGGACCCTGGCACCGCGGCACCCCCTGCTGGTTTTCACACCAGTAAAAACTCAACACCAGGGCGAACTTCTAACACACATAACTTTATATTCCCACCTCCGATTGACCTAATTCCAACTCCTACAAGTCAATCTAGTCTCAATCTATCCATAGACACCACTTTTGCCTCAATCCAACTTCGTATGGAGATTCTAGACTACTGACACCGTTTTGGCCACTTTTTGACCAAAACTCACCACTAAAAATCTCTAATTGCCACCAAGGCAAATGGTCACTCAAAGACCATTCATAAAGGTCTAAAACCTCTAAACTAACTTGTCCAGAGAGGTTTCACCTCAAAGGAACCACTCCTCTAAGATTTGACCCCCCTGAACCCCAACTTGACAAAACGGGCTATAGGCCCAAAAACACACCAACAAGGCACAATTCCACCTTTCATCATACATATCACATACAACACATTTCCACATATAACCATACATACATCCATCCATAACAATCCTTACAATGTCTTATATTCATTACAAAACCTTCTATCCTACTTGGCACGATTTACATTATCCAAATTACACACACAACATAGACTATTCCCACGTACATAGCTACTCCCGCGTCTTTTCCGGACTAATACCAGAACCGTCACTTGAAAGGTTAGTTCATGGGAGAGGGGTGTGAGACAATATCTCAGTAACCGGGAATAACCACACACACACACACATATATATATACATATATCTCATATGACTCATGAATGCAATGTGAAATGAATGGAATGCATGTCTCTCTCGCACACAGCTATAACCATTGGCTATCATCGTAACAGGACATTTCATATAGGTAATTCCCTTCCAACGATCGGTGAAGACTGATTCCGGGACATTACCAATCTTACCTCCTATTAGTGCACCCGGCCAAAAGTAACACTAATGTTCAGACCGTGGCTCTCCTTCCCCTTTCCCACCATGAATTGGTAGCGATTTAGGGACAGTGCAGTCCACTGTGCGCCTTTCCCCTCCTGGCCATAGGAGGCAATTTAATCACAAGGATCCCATCCTTATCCTCCCTAACACATATATATATTCCATCCTTATCTTTCCTAACATATATCATCATATATCATATCATCATCACCACCCAATCCACCAAATAGCACAATCTTACAATGTCATGTGGTGATGCTCATGTATCATCATATAATCATCTTTATCATATCACAATGTCATGTATGCATCATGTTATGTCATGTCAATATCATCATCCTAATCATCATCATATTCATCATCTAGCTGTGTGCATACCATGATATATAGAAAACGGTACACACAAACATATCTATATCTTGGTATGAAAGAAACATGCATATATATATATATAAATATGCGTACTATCATACTATACAAACAATATAATACAAAAAAACACCCGGTTACCTTAAGTGTCAATACCATGCTCACATGAGTTCCACAAACTTTCTTGAACGTCAATCCCATGACTAGCCTTCTCCGAGTAGTCACACAACATTAACAATACCATAATACCTTAATTAACACAATATACCAAATATCCAAATTCCACAATTCAACCACTTTAGCCTAACCCAAGGTTCCAACACACCTTTCATGATTTATTAAGCTCCTATGAACCATTTAAACACTACTCGACCACATACACTTCGGATTCCTAAGAGCCCTAACTAAAAACAACCTAGGGTTAAGCTCAAATCATGCATAAACCCTTCAAAACTCACACATGAAGCAACAAGAACACTAAAACATACTTCCTTAACCCCATTTCATCCATTTCAATGGGTAGATTTTAGCCAAAACTAAAGATCTAAACTTATAATAAAAAAAACCCCAAGTTTCAACTGAAGAAAATAAAGAGGGAGGAGTAGAAATCACTTACCTACATGAATCCAAGCTTCTAAAGGAGGAAAATGACTCCCAATGGCCGAAAATGGCAAACCCTAGCAGAGCTCCTTGTTTCTCCTCTGTCTCTCCCTTCGCTTCTTTCTTTCCTGTTTGTCTGAAATGATCCTATTTAAACAAGATTCTCAATTCTCGCCGCAGCCTCAGCACACCTTACCGCGGCTCCACCAGTTTTCAGCCTGAAAAGCCACTAGACACACTTTCACCACAGCGGCCCTACTTCTAGCCATGACATAGAGCTCTTTCAGACTCCACTTGAACCTTCCTCCGTCCTGTTTTCCTCTGGTTCTGCACACAACGCCAAAACAAAGTCATGAGGGGAGTTACATAATTTCCCTTGCTTGCAATATGTTGTCATACTTATTTTCAATGTGATTGATGCTTTGTCATATGTTTTGATATGGTTTATTGTTATTGGCTAAGTTGATTAAGGGGTATTGAGACCAAGAGATGTCCATTTTTCTAAACAAAACTCTACCAAAAATTTTGTGGTTTCATATGACTTCAATATGCTAATATGTTTGAAATATATATGTTTTCTTGATGTTTTCATGCTTAATGTAATAATATGATGGCATGTTTGGGTATTAGCTACTAAGATTCTTGGATCTCACCCTCTCATATCCTAACCCTGTTTAAGAAGCAACTATGGCAAGACCACCAGGAACAGAAAGGAAAGGAGAAAGAACTTGGTCATTAATGTGTTTTTGATTGCAATGGCCATAAACTTGGAACTTTTGTGCAAATTTGTAAAAATAATGTTAAATATGTTTCTTCAAGCTTTTATGTTCCTTTAGGTCTTAGTGAATGTATGGCATAAGATGAGGATTAATTATGGCCATGTAAATATTTTATAACTTTTGTTTTGCAAAATACTAGGATGTAAATGGTCATTCTGACCTCTATAGGGTATACCTGCCACTGTTTAGACATTTTGTGGTATGAATTTTATATATGGTTAGAAAGTAGACAAAAAGAGCTTTCAAATGATCAAAGAGCACTCAATTTGGATGTGTGTGCAAATTATAGTGATTTTTCAAAACTAGCTCCAGAAAACTGAATTTCCTAAAATTGACCATATGAACAGTAGAACTTCACGAAATTTATTATACAAATTGGCCCAGTAATTGCTCAGTTTTATATTTTTTTTTCAGGTAGACAATCTTTTAAGCTATATGTAAAGATTTGAATCACTTGCATATAATTTTTATTGAATTAGTTATGATTTTTCGAAATTCGGTTAGGAAAAGAGATTTGGTTAAAATAAATAGTACCCGAATTTTTGGAAAATTTTATTCTGACATATTATGTGATTCAAGGTTCTAATAAGGTATAAATGGACTTAATGAAGATATAATATATGGAAAAAAGGTCCTAAATCAAGGTGTTATACTCTGTGATGTTGTCTGAGGTTTAAGATCTTTTGTTTGGTTGAAATCTTGAGGATGTTATGCTCACCTCACGCGGAGGTTAACCCTTTATCACAACAATCGTGTGCTTTACAAAGAGTGGGCATTATTTTTCTCTCACATGGGGACCCACCCTATACTAGTCTTCGTCACTTGAAATTTTTAGAGAAGCGACCTTATGGAGAACATTGTTATTTCCATGTGTAAATGAAGATTTGCTACTATCTAGTTATAAGGATGTCATCATGTAGTTTTTTAAGTACTAAGATTTTTAAGAATCTTATCATGGAAGCATTTTGGTACCTCAGATTTTTAAGAATGTTATCATAGAAGCATTTTGGTACTTTTTCGTAACAATTGATAAATTGTGGTAGTGTCAAAAAATGTCGCGGTAGTTTTGAAAAATTGTAGCTATTTGAGGATTTATCAGCAATATTTAAAATCGCAGCTAAAATATTGTCTGTAAATCCCTTTTTCCCCCTATTTTTAAGTGTAATAAGGTGTAGTTCGCTCATTAGTCATTCTAATTTATTGGTCAGGAAAATCTCTCCTTACTTATAATCAATGGCGGACCAGAATCAAACTGAAGTGGGCTAATAATTTTATAATCACCATAAATATATACAAATCATTTTCCTGCAATTTATTATTAAAAATAAAACAGTTTTATAATATATAAAAAATCATGAGAATTAAATAACTAATCATATCTAAACACGAAAATATATCGTCAATATATTAATCTTATAAAAGAATTTGACCATGAGATTAATTTTTTTATAGTTTTCCCAATTCACCATCATTAGGCCTTGGAGATCATTTATTAAGACCAAGAGCATCACAGATCCAAAACTTTCCAACAAAACATATATTAATTAAATTTGTAAGTATAAAGTGTATATCAATAGTCTTGCCGGCCAAGAGTATGATATGTATAATTCCTCGTATATATCATCATCATAGTTCGATTCTTGCTCTTCTTAGACTTTGTAGAAAAAGCAGCCGTTTCCTAACACTAGCCACCAAAATATGTAACCACATTATTGCCTAAAAGTATTCATCCATTTCCTAGGAACCTGACTTTACTTCTATGTTTCTCATTATTGACATAGTCAAAAACTCAGAAGACAGCCGAAAGAGGAAAAAGAATTCCGATTCCTTGTTTATTAGAAGCTCTAACCGATTACCATTAGGCATTATATATTTATATGTGTAACCGTCTGTTTTGAGTAGCCAGGGCTTCAAAACTTGTCTTTCATAAGCAAGATAATGGCAGAAACAACAAAGAGGTGCGTATACCCTTCAGCTTCCTTGTTCTTCTTCCTCTAATATATACCTGCAATATTGTGATATACTTAGATTCAACCCCTCCTCACCATAAGAATTAAACATGACATCACGAAAAAGATAAAAAAGATGTGATTGTATATATGTATGAGAGATCTAATACTCAGTTACTCTTTTCTCTTTCTCTTTCTGTACTTTCTACATTTACTCTTGTAAATATCGGGAATTCAAGACTGCTCTTGCAGGAGGAAAAGAAAAGAAGAAAGAGAAAGAGACATATATTTTTGTTAAATGATTTGCTTAAATGGGGATTTCAGGTATGCAGTTGTGACAGGAGCAAACAAGGGAATAGGATTCGCAATATGCAAGTAGTTGGCTTCTCAAGAGATAAGGGTGGTGGTGACAGCAAGGGATGAGAAGAGGGGTGTTGAAGCTGTGGAGAAACTCAGAGATGGGGCTTTCAGATCATGTCATTTTTCATCAACTTGACGTCGTTGATCCACTAGTATAGCATCTCTTGCAGATTTCGTTAAGACCCAGTTTGGAAAACTTGATATTTTGGTAAATTCATCTCCATTTGTTTGTTTACTCTTACTCTTTAATATCCATATATTATTATAGTCATGATTTATATTATTCTTTACTTAATACAAGTATAAAGAATTTATTGGGGAGCCAAACTAACATCATTGAAAAACCGATTAAGTTCCAATTTTATGTGATTCGATTTGTTTGGTTTGATTTAGATTTTGTCCAAAACTAAATTAAATCATACCTTTGAATACTCTTACTTAAGGTAAAAGCATATTTTTTGTCTCTTAATTTTATACTAGGTTTTGTTTTATTTCTTTAATTTTTAAAATACAATTAAAAGTTTCTCTATTACTAACATCATTAACTATATTAACAAAAAAAAAGTATTCTTCAATATTTACATGCCAATTTTTATAGCCAAGACAATGAAATCATTATATGTATTCATTAACCAACTTCTAAATTAACAAAGCATTAGTCTTAAAATTTTATATTGCCATAAAACATAAGTTGAATAAATGTGCTAGCATTGAAGCTCTATCAACTTTTTTATTAATAAAGTTAATGGTATCAGTGATAGTAAAAAAATTTAATATATTTTGAAAATTAAACGTTTAAAAAAATTAAATAAAGTTAAGGGACTAAAGTAAAACCTAATATAAATTTAACGGAGAAAAAAATGCTTTTACTTTGTTCTTCATATCAATAGTTTGATTATCTAAATATACATATAAAGACATAATTATATAACAACTACTCATGGAGTATATTACAAGAATACATAAAAGAATATATCTTTAATTATCATTTATAACATCACAATATTTAATGAAAAGCTAAGAATAACATTTTGAAGATCACACCCGAAAGATTATGACTCTATAAATTTGCAAAAGTTTTTTTAATTTATAGAGCTACAAATACTAGTTTATTCATAATATTTTAATAAATAAATAAATGAAAAGAATGTGTAACCCATAAAAATTACTAAAATAAAAATAAATAAAGAAAGAAAAAGAACAAACAATTTTGTAAGCATATCTCATTACAAATAAATAAATAAAAAGAAAAAAATTATTTTTTATCAACTTAAATCAAACAATGTAGTATATTAAATAAAAAATCACCTTCCATATTCTTCTATAATTTTATATTTGTTCGATGTCTTTCATTGTTAGTCAACCAATTTCTTCCTTTTTGTTCTTAGTTTAAAATTATTTAAAAGTTTGGATTTGGTGAATTCAAAAGTTTGAGTTTAAGTAAACTTTTGCTGAAGGATCAAAATAGATAAATATTTATTTTAAAGCCCCGTAAAATTAAAATTATCTAGAAGGACCCAAAAAAAGAAATTAAATTTAAAAAGACTATGATACTATTTGAAAATAAAAACATTCCAGATCCAAAATCATACCTATATATTAAATAAGTTCTCCGATTGATAGTATTAGGAGGACAATTATAATAACATCAGGATTCCAATTTCCCAAAGCCGCAAGTAGTGTAGATGTGCCAAAAAAAAGAAAGTTAACAAGCCAAGATAATGCTTAGAGCTAGAGCACCTCTAAGCATTCTCTTGGAGGAGCCATACTCATTAATCCGATAAAGACAAGCCCTTTTGTGATACCAAAAAATAATAATAATAAAAAAAGGTAGTGTCTCCAACATTAGGATGTTACGCCAATTTCTTTTGTTTTTCTTTTATTACTTTCTTTTCTGCTAGTATGATTTTGTTTCAATAATTTTTTTTTGACTAGTCAGAAAAATTAATAATTTTCCATAATATTTTTAATCCACGAAAGATAGCCTCGCCATTTTGCATCAGGAGAGAAATTAAAACAGATAGTGGGTCATTTCTTTTTTGTAGGTAAATAATGCAGCAATTCCTGGTGCAATTGTTGATGGTGAAGCTTTGGCCAATTCAGGTGTTGAGGTATGTTCTTCATTCTTCATCCCCATTTTTTCCCCAGCAACTCCAAACCAATGGCATTTTGCATTTTATGAATAAATTTGATCAAGCTTACAATCAATTTTGAGATACCAGGATTAGAATGTTATCAATCAATATTTGAAAAACAGAATAATGTCATTCTCCAATATTTATCCAACACATATATATGATAAATACTTAATTACAAGCCATGTAGGATATGTAACTTGGTATATATATATATATATAGGACTCTATATAGTGCAGGAATCCCACTATCTAGTTCATAACATATAAGATAGGATGTGTAACGCCCCTCACGATATCTTTATTGGTCTTGTGTTCAGGATTGGAGGAAGTAGGATGGATATGGTTCAAGAGGAACTAGAAAAGGCACTACACCGCAGCGAGGAGCAGAGCCGCCACGGCGAGAGACCTTCCAGTGGCATTGTTCCGGATCAGATGGTGGAGCAGCGGCGAGAGTCAAGATTTTTGCTTAAAACCGGATTATTTCGGACTCTCGGACAGAAAAGAAACAAAAGGAAACCGAGGGAGATCACGATAGAGCTGAGCTAGGGTTTGAATCTCCGGTGTCCAGGGGTGATTTCAGACCGAGGGAGCTTGGATTTAAGTTGGTTAATTGGTTAACTGTGTGGGGCTCAAGCGTGTTGGTGTTCAAGAAAGCATGTGGAACTTGCCTATGCGTGGTATTGACAACCTGAGGTAACCGGGTGTTTGTTTATGTGGTTTTATACGATAGTATGTATAGTGGTATATATATATATGCTTGTCTCTTTCATACCACGATAGTGATATGTTTGTGTGTGGTTATTATATATCGTGGTATGTGTATAGTAGATGATGTTTATGAGTATTGTGATGGGATATGTGATGAGAACATTGATGTGATATGATATGATGATCATGATGATTATGATGATACATTAGCATCGCCACATGTTATTGTTACATTGAGATGTATGACGGATGAAGTGGTGATGATGTGATGACGTATGATATATGATGGTAAATGAAATTGTTAGGGAGAATAAGGTTGGAGTATGTGATATTGTATATGTTAGAGAGGATAAGGGTGGATTGTGTGTGTTGGGGAGGATAAGGATGGGTTATTTGTATATGTGTGTTAGGGAGGATAAGGATGGGGTATATGTATACGTGTGTTAGGGAGGATAAGGATGGAAGTCCCAGAGAGGACGACATGCATATCATGCATTTTACATTGCATTCATATATTATATGATTCATATTTGTATATATATAGGTTTATGTGTTGTTGATCCTGGTTACTGAGACATTGTCTCACCCCACCCTCTCCCATGACTAACCCTTTCAGGTGAAGGTTCTGGCTCTAGTCCGGTGAAGCCTAGAGAGTAGCGGTGTACGTGGGAAGTCTATGTAATGTTTGTATTTTTGGATAATGTATTATGTGCCAGTAGGGTAAGACAGTTGTGTATTGAATCTATGAGATTGACAGGATTGTTATGGATGAATGCATGCTTGGTTATGTTTATGTGGAATGTGTTATGCTAGCGTTTTGAGAGTGTTAAGTATTTGGAAATTGGTATGGTAGTATTTGTGAGCCCAGAGTGGTTTGGGCCTGATGGTTGTGTTTTAGGGCCTATAGCCCGTTTTGTCATGTTGGGGTTCAAAGGGGTCAGAGCTCAGAGGAGTGGTTCCTTTGAGGTGCAACCTCCTTGGATATGTTAGTTTGGAGAGTTTGGACCTGTATGAATGGTCTCTGAGTGACCAGTTGTCTTTGGTGACAATTGAGGTTGGTTAGTGGTGAGTTTGGGTCAATAAGTGGCCAAAACAGTGTCAGGGGTCCAGAATCTCCATACGGAGTTGGATTAAGGTGAAAGTGGTGTCTGTGGTTAGATTGGGACTAGATTGGCTTGTAGGAGTTGGAATCAAGTCAATTGAAGGTCGGAGCATAAAGTTATGCGTGTTAGAAGTTCGGCCCAAAATGTTGAAGTGCTGATATGGATATCAGCAAGGGGTGCCGCAGCGCCAGTATTCAGGCCACGGCACCAGTGATGGCAGTAACCAGGGAGAAACAGAGCAAGCTGGAGCTGCGGCGGTCCTTTAGCGGCCGCGGCCCCAGCCCAAAGTTTGGTAATTTGGGGTTCGTTTCCCCCTATTTGAGGATGTGAGATGTTGTTTTAAGCGGTTTGGATTGTGTTTGGTTGCATTTCGTGAGTTTTGGTTATGAAGGGGAGGTAGGATGTTGCATTTTGGTATCAGAGCAATGGTTTTGGGCCATTGTTTCTGCTTGATGTACTACTTGGCACATAATTGTAAATACATAGACTATGTTCCCACTGCAATGCTAGTCCAGAACCATATAATTGAATGCGTTGTGGTTTGTGTGTAGGAAATGTCTCGCAGAGGAAGGGGAAGATAGGGCAACAATGATTTCACGAGGCAGATGCAAGAAATGTTGGCTAGCATCAGTAACCGAGTAAATACTCAGGGGGAAGTATTGAATAGGCTGCAAGAAAGAATGGATAGACAAGAGCAGGGTGGAATGAATGAAGAGGCTGACATTTATGTGGATTTGAATGCAGGAGGGAATGAAAATGTGGTAGAGCCTGAGAGAGACCCAAGGGTTGAAAGAAGGGGTATCTCTTCACAGTTAAAGGACTTTCGAAGGTACCATGGATGTTTCCCAGGCTAAGAATTGGATAGAACAGCTGGAGAATATCTTTAGCATAATGGATTGCACCTCGGAGCAAAGGGTGCAACTAGCGGCCTTTAAGCTTGAGAAGAAGGCCAAGCGTTGGTGGAAGAGTATTGTTCCAAACGCTGAAGCGATGAATCCTCTAATGACCTGGGAACAGTTTAAGGGACGATTCTTTGCGCACTACCTCCCTCCAACCTTAATGATGCAGAAGAGGCGGAGTTTTTAGCCTTTTAGCAAGAAAATTTGTCGGCGGATGAGTACATTGATCAGTTTTTAGACCTGGCCAAGTATTCCACTTATCTGAATAATCATCTTGATGATAGGTGGATGGCTCAAAGGTTGTTTAAGGGAGCCCAACTAGAGATTAAAGAGCGGTTGTTGGCAGTCGAGTTTGTGTCCTTTGAGGACTTATGTGCAAAGATTCATGCTCTCTATAAATGAATGAAAGAGGCTGAGGAGTATAGAAAGAATTCCATGGTACGGGCCTTTTCTCACCTAGGACCTACGGGAGGAATCAGTAAAGGTAGTGGTTTAGGAAGTGGTAGCAGCGGTGGTAGTACAGGTTCTAGTGGAGGAAGGGATCGTCATAATCGAGGCCGCCATGGTAGAGGTAGAGGCAGATTTGGACGGGATCAGTCCAATGGAGGTCGGTTTGGCAGATGACCCTTTTATTGAGGTGGTTTTGAACAGGGAAGTTCTAGTCAGAGTGAGCAGGTAGGAAGGGACTCCATTTTATCTCAATATGGTTCAGGTAGTGCATCGAATTTGTGCACGAAATGCGGGTTTAGCCATGGTGATCGTCCGTGCTTAATTTGTTATAATTGTGGGAGACCGGGTCATATGTCACGGAATTGTTGGGATCTAAGGCGTGATGATGCGACAAGGAGGCCCACGATGCTAGGACGAGTTTTTGCTATCACCAGACAGGAAGCTGATGTAGCGCCTACCATGATTAGAGGTAAACTTAAACTCAATGATTACTCTATTCATGCTTTGTTTGATTCAGGTGCATCGCATTCCTTTATTTCTTTTGTTTATGCTCGGAGATTGGGTATTGTGGCCATGGAGTTGCCTTTTGAGTTGTCAGTATCAACGCCTACGGGAGTTTCAATAAGGACAGCTCAAGCTTGTTTAAACTGTGTGGTTCGTTTTGAACACCGAAGCACTACTCTGGATCTAATATGTTTGCCGTTGCAAGAGATTGATGTGATAATTGGGATGGATTGGCTGGAGGCGAATAATGCCATTCTCAACTGTGCTCAAAAGATTGTGTCTTTGTCTATAAATATCCCTAGTGTTGAAGGGGATGAGAATGTTTGTTTGTCCTTTGCTCAAGCTGACAAGTATTTGAAGAAAGGTTGTCAAGGTTTTCTAGTTTTCTTCTCGGTGAATATGGATATAAAAGGTGGTGTCGAAAGATGCTCAGTCGTGAATGAGTTTTTGGAGGTGTTTCCAGAAGAGATCACAGGTTTGCTGCCACCACGAGAACTGGAGTTTTCCATCGAGTTAGTGCCAAGGACAAGTCCTATTTCGAAGGCTCCATATCGAATGGCCACATCGAAATTGAAGAAATTAAAGAAGCAGATTGAAGATTTGTTGAAAAGAGGTTTTATCAGACCGAGTGTCTCACCTTGGGGAGCTTTAGTATTGTTTGTCAAGAAGAAGGATGGTAGCCTCAGATTGTGCATTGACTATAGGCAACTGAACCGGGTGATGATCAAGAACAAATATCCTTTGCCTAGGATTGAAGACTTGATCGATCAGTTGGCAGGTGCTTCCGTATTCTCTAAAATCGATTTGAGGTTAGGATACCATCAATTGCAAGTGCATGCCGAAGATATGCCTAAGACGGCATTTCAAACATGATATGGTCATTATGAATTCCTGGTGATGCCATTCGGGTTGACTAATGCCCCGGCAATCTTCATGGATTATATGAACAGAGTGTTTTGACCGTATTTGGATAAATTTGTGGTAGTGTTTATTGATGACATTCTAATATACTCCAAGAGTGAGGAGGAGCATGCACTTCATCTTCGGATTGTGTTGAAAGTATTGCGAGATCACCAACTATATGCTAAGCTCAGTAAGTGTGAGTTTTGGCTACACGAAGTGAAATTTCTGGGTCACATGATTTCTGCAGAAGCAGTGGCAGTGCACCCTAGTAAAGTTGAAGCGGTGTTGAATTGGGAGAGACCACGATCGGTGACTGAAATTCGGAGTTTTCTGGGATTGGTCGGATATTACCGAAGGTTCATTAAGGGATTCTCTCAGCTTGTGATGCCATTGACTAGACTCACTCGTAAGGATCGATCTTTCATTTGGGATGATAGGTGTGAGAGAGCATTCCAAGAGCTAAAGGTTTGTCTGACGTCTACCCCAGTGCTCATTATCCCTAACCCATCATAGTCGTTCACTGTTTATACAGACGCCTCTAAGAAGGGTCTAGGGTGTGTTTTGATGCAGCAAGGTAGAGTTTTGGCGTATGCTTCAAGGCAGTTGAAGCCTCATGAGGAGAACTATCCTACTCACGACCTTAAGCTAGCGGCTGTAGTGCTTGCTTTGAAATTGTGGAGACATTATCTCTGTGGCGCTCAATTTGAGGTATTTAGTGATCACAAAAGTTTAAAGTATTTGTTTGATCAGAAAGAGCTAAATATGAGGCAAAGGCATTGGGTTGACTTCTTGGTGGATTATGAGTTTGCTTTGAAATATCATCCTGGGAAAGCCAATGTTGTGGCAGATGCATTAAGCAGAAAGTCAATCCATATGGCTATAATGATGATCAGGGAGCAGCAGTTGCTTGAAAGCTTGAGAGATATGAAGTTATCTATCAATGTCCATCCTGGAGTATTAGTAATGAGTTCCCTCAGTGTATCAAGCGATCTATTGAGGAACATCTGCTATGCTCAGATGAAGGATGACTATCTTTTGGGCATTCGAGAACAGGTTGAAATGGTGGAGACCCAGGACTTTGATATTCTGGAGGATGGTATCATCCGGTATCGAGGTCGGATTTGTGTGCCAAATGTTGCGGGGTTACGTGAGATTATTTTGGAAGAAGCTCACAAGAGTAGGTACACTATTCACCCAGGTACTACTAAGATGTACCAGGATTTGAAGCGTGGTTATTGGTGGCCAGGCATGGAAAAGGACATCGCAGAGTATGTTGCAAGATGTCTAATTTGTCAGAGGGTCAAGATTGAACACCAATTGCCTGCAGGTACGTTGCAACCCTTGGAGATTCCAGAGTGGAAATGGGATCGTGTTTCTATGGATTTTGTAATGGGATTAACGAGGACCTCTTCAAGACACAATGCGATATGGGTCATTATAGACAGATTGATGAAGTCGGCCCATTTTCTTCTAATTCGGGAAACTATTTTGATAGAGAAGTTAGCCCAGTTGTACGTAAATGAAATTGTAAGGCTGCATGGAATCCCGATGAATATTGTGTCAGATAGAGATCCCAGATTCACATCCAGGTTTTGGAAATCTCTGCAGAAGGCCATGGGTACAAAATTGAGTTTCAATACTGCTTATCACCCTCAATCTGGTGGGCAGACTGAAAGGACTATTCAAACTCTGGAGGACATGCTTAGGGCATATGTTCTAGAGAACAAAGGTAATTGGGATCAGTTGTTACCATTGGTTGAACTTGCCTACAACAACAGTTTCCACTTGAGTTTGCAAATGGCTCCATATGAAGCGTTATATGGTAGGAAATGCAAAATGCCGTTGCGTTGGGTTGAACTCGGTGAAAGGAGTCTTTTGGGCCCAGATATTGTTAATCAAACCTCTCAGCAAATAGAAAGTATTCATTAGAAGCTTCTTATTTCTCAGAGTCGGCAAAAGAGTTATGCAGACAGGAGGAGAAGACCATTGGAATTTGATGCTGGAGACTATGTGTTTTTGAAGGTCACTCCTACCACTGGTATTGGGAGATCGATTCGAGCGAAGAAGCTCACTCCGCGATATATGGGTCCATATCAGATTCTGGAACGAATTGGGCCAGTAGCATATCGGGTGGCGTTACCGCCTAATCTTGCTGGATTGCATGATGTGTTCCACGTGTCTCAACTCAAGAACTATCATCCGGATCCGTCTCATATAATTGATGATGAAGCAGTTCAAGTACGAGAGGATCTAACTTTTAAGGTCACGCCGTTACAAATTCAAGATGTTAAAGAAAAGCAGTTGAGAAATAAGACCATAAAGTTGATAAAAGACTTATAGAGCGGTTTGACGTCAAATGATGTCACGTGGGAGACTGAAGATTCTATGCGGAGGAAGTATCCAGAGATTTTTGCTTAAGGTAAGAGTTGAAATTTCGAGGACAAAATTTTTATAAGGAGGGGAGAGTGTAACGCCCCTCACGATATCTTTATTGGTCTTGTGTTTAGGATCGGAGGAAGTAGGATGGATATGGTTCAAGAGGAACCAGAAAAGGCTCCGCGCCGCGGCGAGGAGCAGAGCCGCCGCGGTGAGAGACCTTCCAGTGGCATTGTTCCGGATTAGATGGTGGAGCCGCGGTGAGGTATGCTGGAGCCGCGGCGAGAGTCGAGATTTTTTCTTAAAACCGGATTATTTCAGACTCTCGGACAGAAAAGAAACAAAAGGAAACCGAGGGAGATCACGAGAGAGTTGAGCTAGGGTTTGAATCTCCGGTGTCCAGGGGTGATTTCAGACCGAGGGAGCTTGGATTTAAGTTGGTTAATTGGTTAACTGTGTGGGGCTCAAGCGTGTTGGTGTTCAAGAAAGCATGTGGAACTTGCCTATGCGTGGTATTGACAACCTGAGGTAACCGGGTGTTTGTTTATGTGGTTTTATACGATAGTATGTATAGTGGTATATATATATATGCTTGTCTCTTTCATACCACGATAGTGATATGTTTGTGTGTGGTTATTATATATCGTGGTATGTGTATAGTAGATGATGTTTATGAGTATTGTGATGGGATATGTGATGAGAACATTGATGTGATATGATATGATGATCATGATGATTATGATGATACATTAGCATCGCCACATGTTATTGTTACATTGAGATGTATGACGGATGAAGTGGTGATGATGTGATGACGTATGATATATGATGGTAAATGAAATTGTTAGGGAGAATAAGGTTGGAGTATGTGATATTGCATATGTTAGGGAGGATAAGGGTGGATTGTGTGTGTGAGGGAGGATAAGGATGGGTTATTTGTACATGTGTTAGGGAGGATAAGGATGGGGTATATGTATACGTGTGTTAGGGAGGATAAGGATGGAAGTCCCAGAGAGGACGACATGCATATCATGCATTTTACATTGCATTCTTATATTATTATATATAGGTTTATGTGTTGTTGATCCCGATTACTGAGACATTGTCTCACCCCACCCTCTCCCATGACTAACCCTTTCAGGTGAAGGTTCTGGCTCTAGTCCTGTGAAGCCTAGAGAGTAGCGGTGTACGTGGGAAGTCTATGTAATGTTTGTATTTTTGGATAATGTATTATGTGCCAAGTAGGGTGAGACAGTTGTTTATTGAATCTATGAGATTGACAGGATTGTTATGGATGAATGCATGCTTGGTTATGTTTATGTGGAATGTGTTATGCTGGAGTTTTGAGAGTGTTAAGTATTTGGAAATTGGTATGGTAGTATTTGTGAGCCCAGAGTGGTTTGGGCCTGATGGTTGTGTTTTAGGGCCTATAGCCCGTTTTGTCATGTTGGGGTTCAAAGGGGTCAGAACTCAGAGGAGTGGTTCCTTTGAGGTGCAACCTCCTTGGATATGTTAGTTTGGAGAGTTTGGACCTGTAGGAATGGTCTCTGAGTGACCAGTTGTCTTTGGTGACAATTGAGGTTGGTTAGTGGTGAGTTTGGGTCAATAAGTGGCCAAAATGGTGTCAGGGGTCCAGAATCTCCATACGGAGTTGGATTGAGGTGAAAGTGGTGTCTGTGGTTAGATTGGGACTAGATTGGCTTGTAGGAGTTGGAATCAAGTTAATTGGAGGTCGGAGCATAAAGTTATGGACGTTGGAAGTTCGCTCCAAACCGTTGAAGTGCTGATATGGGATATCAGCAAGGAGGCGCCACGGCGCCAGTATCCAGGCCGTGGCGCCAATGATGGCTGTAACGAGGAAGAAACAGAGCAGGCCGGAGCCGCGGCGATCCTGTAGCGGCCGTGGCCCCAGCCCAAAGTTTGGTAATTCGGGGTTCGTTTCCGCTGGTTTGAGGATGTGAGATGTTGTTTTAAGCGGTTTGGATTTTGTTCGGTTGCATTTCGTGAGTTTTGGTTATGAAGGGGAGGTAGGATGTTACAGGATGCCACACTTAATGTGACAAAATTAGTCGTGTAAATAAAGATTGGCATCAACAGTTACAAAAGGGGGGAAAATTACTATGTCTTGTTGTTGGGTAAAGCCAAACGCATAACAATCACTAGACAAAACAAAAACCACAACTACATTTTCAAAGTCAAACTCGATATTATTTTCAGATAATAATTAAAGAATTTTTTAAGAAAAAAAAAACATAACCATTTTTTAACATTTAATTTTTCTGAAACATATGAAAAAAAAAATTGAAAGAATAAAATAAAAAAAAGCTACACGGATCCTAATGAAATATGTGAAGAAAGATTAAATGAATTAAAATATATATACACACATATATGAAATTCAAGATGAATCACACTATTTATTGCTTGTGAATATATCGGTAAGATTTGCATTAAATTGAGCCTACTATTTTTCTTAGAAATTTGATGTAGAGCCTACTTTTTTTCCCTATAAATTATGGTATTTGTGGCTGTACATCCCTAATTTCCAACGTACTTCTTCAGGCAACAAACACAGGCGTCATCGTTTTAGTGAATGATATATATATATTCTCGCGGAAGAGATGGTGAATACGAATAAATCAGATTTGATCAAATTCTTTGATGCATTAATTTTTTTTTTCAAGTCTTGTTTCCTTCATCAAGCCATGTGGCCAAAAAAAGGATTGTAATGTTTTTTATGTTCACTGTAACAGAAAGGTGTTCAAGTGGATTGGAGTAAAATATCAACAGAGAACTATGAGTTAGCCAAAGAAGCAGTGAGAACAAACTACCATGGAGCAAAAGAAATATCCACATCACTTATTCCCCTTTTTCAATTATCAGACTCTCCAACAATTGCTACTGTTACCTCCATGATGGGAACCTTAGAGGTACGTATGCTTATCCTAACCTTTTTGAAATTTCACACATGTTCAATCATGAATCATTATAGCCATCGACAAGCCAAACAAAATATATCATCGATCAAATTTGATGTTTATAATTGCTTTGTTGCAGTTTCTACTAAATGGAAGGTTAAAAATGTCCTTAGTGATGTTGGAAGCTTCACAGAGGAAAAGATTGATCACATATTGAAGCAGTTTCTTAAAGATTTTAAAGAAGGTGGTTCATTAGAAACCAAAGGGTGGCCTGCATTTATGTCTGCATATCATGTTTCAAAAGCTACTTTAAATGGCTACATTAGAATTTTGGCAAGGACCTACCCACCTTTCTGCATTAACATTGTTTGCCCTAGCTATGCCAAGACAGATATGACCCAAAATTGTGGAGTCCTATCTCCTGATGAAGGAGCTGAAAGTGTTGTCAGATTGGCCTTGCTACCTAACGGTAGTCCTCCTGGACTCCTTTTCTATAGAACTGAAGAGAAGCCATTTTGATCAAAGATTGTTGTAACATCCTACCTCCTGACACTTCTAGACTTCATCAAGAACTTCAAATCTCAACCAAACACAACCCCGACATCTCAAAACAACTCTCCAATACTTCAGAATAGCGGAAACGAACCCCAAAACACCAAAAACTGGGCTGGGGCCGCGGCCACTATAGTACCGCTACGATTTCAGCCTCCCCTGCTTTGCCATTGTTTCTGGCCTCACTGGCGCCACAGCTTGGACTCTGGAGCTGCAGTGCCCCATGTTGATATTCGATATTAGCAACTTCCACATTCTGGGGCGAACTTCCGATGCACATAACTTTATTTTCTGACCTCTGATTGACTTGATTCCAACTCATACAAGTCAATCTAATCTAGTTCCAATCTAGTCATAGACACCACTTTCACTTCAATGCAACTCTGTATAGAGATTCTGGACCCTTGACACAGTTTTGGCCACTTTTTGACCAAAACTCACCACTAACAACCTCCAATTGCTACCAAAGGCAATTTGTCACTCAAAGACCAATTATACCGGTCCAAAATCCCCAAACCAACTTGTCCAAAGAGGTTTCACCCCAAAGGAACCACTCCTCTGAGATTCAACCCCTTGGAACCCCAACATAACAAACGGGCTACCGGCCCCAAAACACACTAATCAACCCAATACCAACTCCCATCAAACATAACACAAACACATGACATACATAACCATACATACATCCATACCATCCTTACAATCCATATCCATAACCAAATATTCATTACAAACCATTCTATCCTACTTGGCACAAGATACATTATCCAAAATATAAACACTACATAGACTATTCCCACGTATGCTGCTACTCTCGCGTCTTCTCAGGACTAGTGCCAGAACCGTCACCTGCAAGGTTAGTTCATGGGAGAGGGGTGTGAGATAATGTCTCAGTAACTGGAAACAATTACACACACACACACACACATATATACATACATATATCTCATGCAACTCATGAATGCAATGTGAAATGAATTGTATGCATGTCGCCCTCGTAGGGACTCCCATCCTTATCCTCCCTAACATATATATATCCATCCTTATCCTCCCTAACATATATATATATCCAACCTTATCCTCCCTAACATATATAATCCGTCCTTATCCTCCCTAACATATATATATATATATATCATCATACATCATATCGTCATCATATCATCACCACTCCGTCCGCCATATATTACAATCTCACAATGTCATGTGGTGATGCTAATGTAATATCATATCATCATCATCATAATCATCATAATGTCATGTATGCATCATATCATATCATATCATATCAATGTCATCATCATAACCATAATTATCATCTAACTCTCCGCATACCGCTATATATATATAAACACAGTATACACAAACACATCAATATCATGGTATGAAAGAGACATGCATATATATACACACAGCTATATGTACTATCATACAATATCGACAATACAATATAAACAAATACCCGGTTACCTTAAGTTGTCAATACCACGCTCACACGAGTTCCACAAGCTTTCTTGAATTGTCCAACACGCTTGAACCCCTTTCGGTTAACTAAACAACCTTCATAATGACATAATTCTTCCATTAACACAACATACCAATACTCAAACTTCACAATTCAACAACTTTAGGCCTAACCCAAGGTTCTAACAGCCCCTTCCAAGCATCAATAAGCCCTTAGGGACTATTCAAACATCACTCAAACATATACACCTCGGATTCCTCATACTCTCAACCAAAAACAACCTAGGGTTAAACTCTAAACACACATAAACCCTTCAAAACTCACATCCAAGCAACAAGAACACTAAAACACACTTCCTTAACCTCATTTCAACCATTTTAATCAGTGGATTTCGGCCAGAACCAAAGATCAACCTCAAAACCCAAAATTTCAAACGAAGAAAATGGAGAGGGAGGAGTAGAGAACACTTACCAACTTGAATCCAAGCTCTTGAGGTCCGAAAATTACTCCCAATGGCCGAAAATCATGAACCCTAGTTCAGCTCCTCGTCACTCCCTCTGTTTTCTTTCTTTCGAATCGTTCAAAATAATCCGGATTTAAACAAAAATCCTGAATCTCGTCGCGGCCCCAACATACCTCGCCGCAGCTCCACCGTGTTCAGATGAAAAAATGCCACTGGAATGGTTCTCGCCGCGGCGACCCTACATCTCACCGCGGTGTGGAGCTCTTCCAGACTCCACTTGAGCCTTCCTCCGTTCTGTTTCCTCCGGTCCTGAGCACAAAGCCAAGAAAGATAACATGAGGGGCGTTACAATTGTCACTTTCAATAAATCTTTACTCAAATAAGGGATTTGGATTCAATAAGACATATGTGAGAGATGGTGTGAATCTATCCCAACTGTCCATTTGAAATTAAAGGACACTCTAGGTTGCATTAATCAACATGCATTATTTCATTAATTTCTGGTGAGTTTCAAATGGATGGCTGTGATACCTCAAATAAGTGATACATGTGCCTTAGTTATTGTTATATGATAAACCCTATGTTACGCACATTTCATGCAATAACATGTGTTGGTCAAGTTTAAACTTTGCTTTTCATATTTGATGTTCTTTGGAGAGGATAAAGTTATGCAACAATTTCTCTGAGCTCCCTCCTCTCTTCTTTATTCTTCGTGAGTGTGTGAGGTGTTATCTAGTGTAGACAAAGGCTAGATTCCACTTTGGTGATCTAGTGTACACCATGTGTGCGTTTTATTGTGCATATGAGGACACTCAAAGGTATGCCTCATACTCTATTTAATTTTACAATCAGAATCATCATCATTGTCATATTGATTATTTGCATCCTCACCCTCCTCCTCACCATCACCATCAACAACATCACCAGGGATTTGAGTCGGTGTTAACTTGAGCATTTTGAGAGTTCAATTGAGCCAAGATTTGTTTCATCACCTGATTATTCTTTGCTAATTGTGCTTGAAGAAGTTGTTCCCAATCTTCAAATTTCTTCTCAACCTTAGCTAGCCTTCTCTCATAACATTGTTTTTGTTCATGCAAGCATTGTTTTAATTGTGATATCCACCGTAATTAGTTGCAAGTCCACAAGACTTTAAGAGACTAGCTTGTGAACTTACCCCATAAACTTGACCCCTCTTATTCTTTTCGCCCATAGATTGTAACCATGATGTAGAGTCATCCAATCTTGTACTTAGCTCTTGGCTATCATGAAGCTCCTCATATTGCTTCTACACTAACAAAGAGTAAGCAATATAAATGTTTCTTAAAGTTTATATTTTCAAACAATACAATTCATTACAAAATAAACCTTAAATAACTTACGTATTGAACTTTAACTTCTATTGCAATCTAGTCCCCTTTTTTTCTCATTATGGTTGACTTTCTTGAACACCCCAGGAAAGTAAGCTGGCTGACCAGACTCTTTTTCCTATAAAGTTAGAAATTGATGAAAGTAATAAAGATAGACATGGCAACACCATCTAAAACATCAACCATTTATCAAAATTTAGAAAAACTTTTAATTCTAAACCATAACATACAACATGAAATAATCTCAAATAAGACTTACCATTCTATCTTAATTTATACTTTATAATGAAATGCTGCCACCCTTATGCTTGCATATTTCATGTCCTCATATGCACAATAAACTTTGCTTTTCATATTTGATGTTCTTTGGAGAGGATGTTCTTTGTCATTTGAATTTGTTTAGTGCTCTCCTCCTTCTCCTTAAGCTTTGTTTGGATTGAGGGAAATATAGGAGGAGGGGAATACTATAAGAAAAAATAAAAAGGAATATAAATAAGGGGGTGTCTAGGTTCCCTCAGTTTTCTCCCTTAATTTTTCTCTTCTCTTGTATTTTCCTCATCCAAATATAGAGTTAATTTTTTATTAAGCTTGTGAATGTGAAGAAATTCCATACCTATTTGATCTAGTTTTGGATGTTCTTATAGAACATATACAAGAAGAAATTCCAAAGTGTATGCTCGTCGCAGATGATATAGTTTTAATTGAGGACTCAAGAGAAGAGGTCAACTCTAAACTTGAATTATAGAGACATACTTTGGAATCAAAAGGTTTCCGTTTGAGTAGGAGTAAGAGGAAATATATGCATTGCAAATTTAATAAGAGGCCAATTATAGATGATTCAGAGGTAAAAATTGGAGAGCAAATCATCCCTAAGGTGTCAAAGTTTAAATATTTAGGATCGATTTTATAGAATAATGGTGAAATTGATAGGGATGTTATGCATAGGATACAAGCTGGGTGGTTAAAGTGGAGAAAAGCAACAAGAGTTATTAGTGACCACAAGGTGCCTACTAAGCCTAAAAGAAAATTTTACAGAACAGCTATAAGGCCAACAATGCTATATGGTAGTGAATGTTGGGCTTTGAAAGGACAACAAGAGCATAAGATGGGAGTAGCAGAGATGAGAATGTTGAGATGGATGTGTGGTCATACAAAATTGGATAAGATACGAAATGAATGTATACGAAGGAAAGTTGGGGTAGCACCTATTGAGGAGAAAATGGTGGAACATCGTTTAAGGTGGTTTGGGCATGTACAAAGAAGAGGGCAAGAGGAGCCAGTGAAGAGAGTTGATCAAATGGCCTGGAGCCCGATCAAAAGGCGTAAAGGAAGACTAAAAAGGACATTAAGGGAAGTTATAAGGAATGACCTTTTGAGAAATGATCTATCTGAGGAGATGGCATTTGATAGAGCTCATTGGCGTCGTTTGATCCATGTAGCCGACCCCACTTAGTGGGATAAGGCTATGGTTGTTGTTGTTGTTGTTGTGAATGTGAAGAAAGGCTTTGAAGAGATTGATTTTAATTTAAAAGCTATACTTGCTTTGAAGGCTACAAATGAACAAACTGCATGCTCATCAATCAATTAATTAATAATGTCCTTATGCTCTAAAATTACTCAAGCGTTGTTGACCTTGGCGTCTACTTTCTTTTAATTAATTGATTACTTACTTGATCAATCAATTAATTAATCAATCATTGGTGCCGTTTGGTTCAGCGAATTTACACCTATGGAAAAAGCAGCTAATTTCCCATTCACACCTTCGATGTTTGGTATACAATGAAATGGTCCTTCTCCTCTCCAGCGGGAGACCTTTTCATCCATATAACTATATAAGGGAGAGTTCTAACCCGCCTAAATCTAATGGAAACAACAAAGTAGATAAGGAAAGGAGGATTGAAAGACAGAAAAGTCATTACCATCATCATTTATTCTAGCTTAATATTCTCTTCATTTCATATTACAAGATATTTTATAAACTTTCTCTTATCTCATAATATGAGATATTTTATAGGATTTGGTGGAGCATTTTTGAGTTTTTTTTATCCAACAATAACCTTAATAAACTTACTTTATAACTAAATTAACTCTCTTTTTTTAAAAAAATGTAAATGAAAATAATGAAGAACATTTTCAGGAAGATAGTAATTTTTTTGAAAAAATTAACACTTTCAACTAACTTTAACCACTTTCCTTAATCTGTGTGAAATTTTAAAACACCTTACAATATGGAATAAAGGGAGTAGTTAGTAGCATATGATGGCACTTATTTTCTCTATAATTACTAATTACATTCTTTTTAAATTTATCAATGTTTACAAATTACTCCCTCCGTTCCTTAATATAAGGGACAAGTGGGGGAATTTCTATGTTTCAAAATATAAGGGACAAGGGGGTTTGTCTAGTGTATTTAATAACTTTTTTCCAAAAATGCCCCTAATTAACATAGTATTTTTTCATTTGCATTAATTGCATGATGTAAAAGTTATTAATATTAAATAAAGGCATTTTTGGAAACTATTTTATATTTTAGACAAATTTATTACTTTTCTTGATCTGTGTGATTTTGTCTTTTGTCCCTTATATTAAGGAACGGAGGGAGTATATGTTTGATTCAAAAATTGAAAGTGTATTTTTGTTTATTTTCATATTTTATTAATTTAAAAAAATTAAATAACTATAATTTTAAAGCACCTATATTTTATTATCACTTATTAATAACTGTAATTGAAAATAATTATTTTAACAAATTATGTTATCATCAATAATTAAAAGTAACCATTTTATTATTTTATACTAAGTATATCATAGTAATTTACTCTTCGTTCTTTTCATTTACCTCAATATTTTCATCCAACCAAATGAGTCCATTAGTTGAATTCAAATCAAAGTATGGTGCTTGAGTTGGTGCATTTAAGTAGATGGAGTTCTTGACACCAAAAAATAATGCATATATATGTGTATATTTTTTTTTTATGTTGGAATAGATATATCCCCATTGATAGTAAAGACTAATCATTTTCCTTGGAATAGGGAGAATACAATATAAATACCACTTGTGCGGGCTAAAACGAGCGTGCCGAGATTATAAGTCCGAGGTGGATGGATGCCCCTTTGAAGCCTCACTTGCCGGGCTCATATACACCGAGCTATAATTCGGAGGCCGAGCTTAAGCGCAACGAGCCGAGTAACACATCGGTTATTGAACGATAAGGCCTAGTAATTGTATGGCCAAATGATCGTCCGACTGAACAACATCTCGGCCATATGGCCGACTACGAGTTTCTCCATAAAAACTGTATTGCCCAAAAAACATCTGGCTAGGAGTAATAGTTATGGGATCATAACGGTTATGGAATCATAACTGTAGGATGAAAAATCAGGGATCATACAAAAAGAGCGCGATACTCCATAATGATCATTTATGAAATATCCCGATAAATTAGGGATTACAGGGAGAAGATGGTTTTAACCTTAACGGTCATGAGAAGGTCAATAAGAAGGAAAAAAGATAAGCCTAAAGTAGGATTTGCACGACACACAGTGAAGAGGAATAGTCTCTCGGTCTTTTGACGGAACATTTTTTACGCCCACCGTGGGGCCGAGAAAAACTATCCTACCACCACCAAGAACCATGGTGCGAACCAGGAGCAGTGCCGGTGCAGGAGAACGACGCTTCGAAGACAAGCCTTCTTTGGAGGACCACCCTGTCATTCGGGCAATGCGTGAGGAGATGGAGGCATTAAGAAAGGAGAATGAAGAGATACGTGAAAGGAATAGGTAGTTGGAGCAGGAACGCTATCATGAAGGTACTTCTCCTCCTCGAGGAGGGGAACGGGGGAATACCCATAGGGATACTCAGCGATCACATCAGGAGGGAAGTCGATGGGAGGAAACACACCATTCAGAGACAAACATTGACAATTTACGAGGGGATAAGCAGGCTGTTCGGAGGCATCCGTTCGTTGATGGCATCATGGAGATGCCATTGCCAAAAGGGTGGAAGGGCTTAAACCTAGAAAGATATGACGGTACTACCGATCCTGATGAGCATGTGGATGCGTATGTTATGCAGGTGAACCTGTTCACAGATGAGGATGCAGTTTTGTGTAGGGTCTTCCCTACGTCCTTGAAAGGAGTAGCTTTGAATTGGTATACCCGGCTCCCATCACGATCTATCGATTCCTTTGAAACCTTAGTCAATAAATTCAGCACGCAGTACGCTACCAGCCGACCTCACAAGCTTACCTCGGCTGCGTTGGTAAACTTGCGACAGGAGAAGGATGAGTCCCTAAGGAGTTTCATGGAGCACTTCTCATCAGTCTCGGTAAAGATCCGGGATTTAAACCCTGAAGTAGCAATGCACACGATGATGATGGCTCTCAAGCCGGGGCTGTTTGCCGACCACCTATGTCGAAAACCACCTTCCAATATGGATGAGCTTAGAAATCGTGCGGCCGGATATATACAAATGGAGGAGGTGTCGAAGTTTAGGAATAAGGTTAGGACTGATCTGGACAAGCGAACGGAATTAAACAACAGTGGAAGCTTAAGGCCGATGTTAGAGAAGGGGAAGTTTAAAAGAGAAGGTACTAGCCGGGGGTCGAAGTATGACTTTTACACTCCACTAAATACCAACCGAGCTTGAATTCTGGAAGAAGCTTGCAATACCGAATTGATACGGCTCCCAGCTTCCTTACACACCCCGGAGATGACAGATCAATCAAAGCATTGCAGGTACCATCACAATTGTGGTCACACCACGGAGGAATGCTGGACATTGCGGGACAAGATTGAGGAACTGATCCAGGCCGGGCATCTCGGCAACTTTGTACAGAGGGGTCACAGTAATCGTTCCTCCTATAATGGGTGAGGCTGCGGTAGAGGTCAGAGCTGAGTTCAGGAAGAACCTCGGCAACAAAACAAGGAAAGAAGACAGCCAGACGACACTCGAAACAGAGAAGAAAACAGAATAAGAGGGGTAATCAACACTATAGCTGGTGGGTTTGCCGGAGGAGGGGCAACTAGTTCGGCCAGAAGAAGACACCTGAGGGCCATTCAGACAGTAAATGCAACAATGCACCAAGCTCCCCGGAGTTCTTGTTCCATAACCTTCTCGGATGAGGATTTCGAAGGAGTCGATCCTAATCAGGATGACCCCATGGTGATTTCGGTAGAAGTGGCCAATTATGTCATCAGAAAGACACTGATAGATCAAGGAAGCTCGGCGGATATCTTGTATTATACCACCTTTCTGAAGCTCGGGATACCCGAGGAGACGATTAAGCCTTATCGTGATCCGTTAGTAGGCTTTGCAGGAGAACATGTTCATACCCGAGGATATGTGGAGCTGTTGACCACCTTCCGGGGAGATCTCGGGTCAAAAACTATTATGATCAGGTACCTTATTATTGATGCAATAACTTCTTATAATGTCTTGATAGGTCGACCTGCGCTAAATGAACTCGGTGCCATGGTTTCCAGTCCGCACCTCACTATGAAGTTTCCCTCGGTGTCCGGGAATGTAATTGCAATAAAGGCTGATCAAAAGGTTGCAAGACAATGTTATGTAAATAGTCTAAAAGTCACCAAGGGAAGGGTAGTTGGCAATGGTGAGCATATGAGGAAGGACACAACATCAGTAAGCTTGGTGGAGCTTGATCCTTGACTTGATGTGCAGGACCAAAGGCTAAGGCCTATTGAAGAATTACAGAAATTTCAGCTCGCCGGTGAAGATCGGTGCACTAATCTTGGAAGTCAACTCAGAGGAGAGACAAAGGAGCAGATAACAAGGATGCTGAAGGACAATGCTGATTTGTTCGCATGGACTTCTTCAGATATGCAAGGAATTGATCCAAATTTTCTATGCCACAAACTGGCGGTATACCCTGAAGCTAAGCCGATAGCGCAAAGGAAGAGGCGGGTAGGCGAAGAAAGGCGGAAGGCAATGAGGGAAGAAATGGTAAAGCTGATTGATGCTGGGTTCATCCGAGAAATTGAATATACAACATGGTTGGCCAATGTGGTGCTCGTCAAAAAGGCAAATGGAAGGTGGAGAATGTGCACGGATTACACCGACCTAAACAAGTCATGCCCAAAAGATACATACCCCCTCCCCAGCATAGATCGGCTTGTAGATGGAGCGTCAGGCTGTGGTCTACTCAGCTTTCTGGATGCCTACTCTAGGTATAATCAGATAAGGATGTACCCCCCTGACGAGGAGAAAACCGCGTTCATGACTGCGAACGCTAATTATTGCTATCAGGTGATGCCATTCGGACTGAAGAATGCTGGGGCTACCTACCAACGGTTGATGGATAAAATATTTCAGGAACAGATCGGGAGAAACCTGGAAGTATATGTTGACGACATGGTAGTGAAGTCCGAAGATCCCTCCAAGCATGCTGCCGACCTAGGCGAGGTGTTCGGAAGAATACGGAAGTACAATATGAGGTTAAATCCTGAGAAGTACGTATTCGGAGTCAACGGGGGGAAATTTCTGGGATTCATGTTAACTCATCGGGGTATTGAGGCCAATCCCGATAAATGCCGAGCTATTATTGACATGAGAAGCCCCCAGAACATAAAAGAAGTGCAGAAATTGACAGGGCGATTAGCATCACTATCCCGCTTCATACCGAGGTTAGCGGAGAAAGCCAGGCCATTCTTCAAGTTGCTTAAAAAGGCCGAGCGGTACGAGTGGAATGAAGAATGTGAGCAGGCATTTCAGAGTTTCAAAGGCTTCTTTTCGGCACCTCCGATCCTTAATCGGCCGGCCCCCAACAAAGAATTATTACTATATATGTCTGTGACCGAGCATGCAATCAGCTCGGTGATGGTACAAGAAATAGGCAGGCAGCAGATACCGGTATATTTCATCAGCCGAATACTGCACAACGCAAAGACGAGGTATCAGATTATTGAAAGTTAGCTTTGGCTCTGGTCATATCGGCGAGAAGGTTACGACCTTATTTCCAAAGTCACGAGGTTGTTGTAAAAACTGATCACCCCGTAAAGCACGTCTTAAGGAAACCTGAGTTAGCAGGCTGAATGATCTCGTGGTCAGTCAAGTTGTCAGAGTTCGGCATAAGATATGAGCCGAGAGGGCCAATTAAGGCACAATGTCTATCTGATTTTGTCGCCGAACTTACCCCACCTGAAAATTCCAAAGACGGGGACCAATGGATACTTTATGTGGATGGCTCGTCCAATACCAAGGGGAGTGGAGCGGGAATCATTTTGGAAGGGCCCGGAGGGATAACTTTGGAGCAGTCTCTTAAGATCGACTTCCAAGTCACGAATAACCAGGCCGAGTATGAAGCTCTCATTGCTGGGTTAAATTTAGCTAAAGAGGTGGGAGCGAGCCAAGTTAGGTGTCGGAGTGATTCACAGCTGGTTTCTGAACAAGTCTCGAGAGCTTACTAGGCCAAAGACCCACAGTTGGCAAAGTACTTGAACAAGGTGAAACACTTGGTTGAATGCTTTGATGAATTTGCGATTGAGCACATTCCAAGGGAAGAGAACTCCCGAGCTGATTTGCCATCCAGATTGGCTAATGTCAAAAGGCTTGGGCAGCATGAGACGATCATCAAGGAGATAATATATCAGCCCAGTGTGGATCTTGAGGAGGTTATGATAGGAAGTAGCCCGGACCAGGACTGGATGACCCCTATTTGGAACTATCTGGCCGAAGGGACTTTACCCAACGACCAGAACGAAGCAAGGAGACTGAAGATGAAGTCCTCCCATTACATAATAATGGGAAAAGACTTATACAGGTGAGGATTCTCAACCCCCCTCTTAAAATGCCTCACTCCCGAACAGGCGAAATATGTTATGAGCGAAATCCATGAAGGAGTATATGGGATGCATACTGGTGGGAGATCTATAGCAGCAAGAGTAATCCGGGCCGGCTATTATTGGCCCACTATGCGAGCTGATTGCTCTCAGTATAGTAAGAAGTGTAATAAGTGCCAAAGGTTTGGCAGTCTACGTCATGCACCACTGGAAGAATTGCACACACTGATGTCTTCGTTGCCATTCATGGTCTGGGGAATGGATATTCTCGGACCTTTCCCGATGGGTAAAGGGCAGGTTAAGTTCTTACTAGTTGGCATAGACTACTTCACTAAATGGATTGAGGCGGAATCGTTAGCTAAGATCACGGCACAACAAGTACAGAAATTCGTATAGAAGAATATTGTCTGTCGATATGGGATTCCTCACTCGGTGGTTACTGATAATGGGAGGCAGTTTGTTGATGGAAACCTAAAGCAATTATATGAACAGCTTGGTATCAAGCATCGAATGTCTTCAGTAGAGCATCCCCAAACAAATGGACAGGCAGAAGTGGCGAACAAGGTTATTCTCGGAGAACTCAAGAAGAGATTGGGAAGAGCGAAGGGGCCTGGGCCGAGGAATTACCGAGCATCCTCTGGGCCTATCATTGTACGCCTCAGTCAAGCACCAAGGAAACCCCTTTTAGGTTGACTTTTGGAGTTGACGCAATGATCCCGGTGGAAGTGGGAGAGCCGTCCTTTAAGTGAATATTCCCCGACCAACATATGAACCAGGAAAACATGGAAGTCGAACTAGATCTATCCGAGGAGGTCAGGGGAAATGCACATATACAAGAAGAAGCCTGTAAGCAAAGAGTGGCATGGCATTATAATTCTCGGCTTAAGCCAAGGAGTTTTGTTGGTGGAGATCTCGTTTGGAGAAAGCAGAGCGAAGCAAGGAAGAACATCGGCTAGGGAAAGCTAGCTGCAAATTGGGAAGGGCCTTACCGAGTTACTGAAGCGTTGGGCAATGGAGCATATAGATTAGAAAAGTTGTCAGGAGAAGCAATCCCTAGGACATGGAATGACTCTCACCTCAAAAATTATTTCAATTAGTTGATGTATACAAGGGGGGCGATGTACTCTTTTTCCTAACTCGGTCTTTTATCCCAAAGAATATGCGAAAGAGGGTTTTGGCCAAGAAGGTTTTAATGAGGCATGCCTACCTACTTCAATAAATGAAATTCTTTGTCATGATTACATTCATTAACCTTGGTCAAGTATGAACCGAGAGAAACAGAATTACATCTTGGTCAAGTATGAACCGAGCACTCGAATTAAACTTGCTCAAGTTTTAACCAAAAATTTGTTAAAAACTCGGTCAAGTGTGAATCGAGGAATTGAAATTCGGTCAAGTATGAACCGAGGTGTTAAGTTAAAATTCGGTCAAGTATGAACCGAGCATTCGAATTAAACTTGGTCAAGTTTGAACCAAAAATTTGTTAAAAACTAGGTCAAGTGTGAATCGAGGAATTGAAACTCGGTCAAGTATGAACCGAGGTCTCCAACTAGAACTCGGTCAAGTATGAACCGAAAGGCTGAATTAAATCTTAGTCGAGATCAAACTGAGAGATCATGTTAAACTTAGTCCAAAAAACTGAACGCGGTCAGGTCGTTAGGAATCGAGAAGTAAAGTAAGACTGTTATCATTGATTAGAAATAAGTCTGAGCAAGATGTCAAAGTAAAGAAAAGAAATAGACAATCAAGGAGGTGGGCAGTCCGCAGCAGTAGGAACATTCCCCTTTTTTAGTGTCCTACAATTCCTCCTCATTCACAAGCGCACCATCTCTGACGTCTTTATTTACATCAAATGCCGAGAGCTCGATTTTCGGTAGGAAGAGATGCACCTGACGAAGTGCTTTATGGAAGCCCTCTATGTGCTCTTTCATTATCTGTTGCACGGCTTCCTGAACGCCAGCCTCAAGCTCAACCTGCTTCTTCCTCGCTTGTTCCAAATCCTTCTGCAAGTTAGCAGTGAGGGCCGAGGATTCGGCTTCAACGTTCCTTGCCCAAGCAATCTCAGTCGTCAGGGCATCCCGCTCCTTTTCGACTGCTCGCACCTTCATCTCGGCATCAGCGAGGGATCCTTTTAGCTCCTCCACCTGCAGAAGGTGAGCTGCTTGAGACTTTGAAGCATCGGCGAGCTCCAAGGAAGCCTTGTCCTTCGCATTGATTGCTTCCAGAAGCTCGGCCTTAACAGCTTTTAAACGCCGGTCGCTCTCCTCAAACTCCTCCCCACAGAGCGAGGCCATGGTTGCAGCGCGCAGGCACATAGCCGACATGGATTCCAAAATAGCCTTGGGACCAAACTGCTGTAAAGTTTCCTTGTCCCCGACTTCCTGTATGCCACTCCCAGAAAACTTGGCAATGTTTGGATCAATGCCCGAAGGCGAGCATCTAACGGGAGATGGTAGGGGAGATCGGCGAACCGAAGATACAAGCTCCTCATCGGTGGCTGGGAGTCGAGAACGTTTGCTCGAGGGGCTTCGTGAAGAAGAGTGAATCTCAACAACCTCAGCTGTCGCCATTACCTAAGCACGCCCTCTCTCCTCTTTATCAGGGCGAGCCTGCAGATTCTCGGGGATAGGTCCTGCTGAGGGGCCATGTTCTTTATTGAACACCAATTAAACTTCCCTATCACCACTGCAAAATAGAAAACGTATATTAGAAGCTGAAACAAGTATGACAGCAGAAGATAAAAGAAAATTGGCACTCACGTTTAAAATCTTTATTGGGGGTTGAAGAGTAGGGGAGCCTAAGTAAGATTTTGCAGTTCAAGGGGTGAGGTAATTTATTTAACTTGTCAACATCCACCTTTTCGGATGCTGACATAGCCTCATAACACCAAGACTGGAACTTGATGGGAGTCCGAGTCCAATATAGAGGAAATCTGGGTCGCCCCCCCCTCATCGAAGAACATTTCCGAATAACCCTTGGCTGGGTACACCTTGAAGAAACTTCCTTTGAAGTCTTTGTATGACGAGGTATAAGGACCGATTATCCCCCTCCTATTCATACCACTAAGGGAAATCCAACAGATCTTATCTCCAAATCGGATCTGGTAGTAGTAGAGGAACTTCAGAGCGGTCGGCGTCATGTTTAATTTTCCACATAAGACCTCGAAAGCCTTTAGAAACGCCCAGCTATTGGGATGAAGCTGAGTTGGAGCGACGTTCAGTGCCCTTAAAACAGCGCACTCGAAGTCTGAGAAAGGAAGGCCAACTCCCAGTGACTCGAATAACGTTTTATACATATATGTAAAATGTGTTTGCACTGGCAACACTAACAGGAAAACGTGCTCATCTTCAGCACACGGCTCGGCAATCACGGCCTCTTCTGTTCGTGTGCTAGCCAGAGAGGTCGACTTTCTCAGCTCTACAATTGATTCGGCAGTCCGAAATCTAGAGTGGTAGGATCCAACTTCTCCTTTCACCCAATAATATCCCGGAAGTCGAATGTCGGGAACTGTGTCGCTCTGAACTCTCTAAACGACTTTTTGTGGCTTTTGTACGGCTACTTGCACGTCAGTAGCCGAAGATGAAGTCTCCTTTTCAGCCGGAAGGTCGGCCAGATGAAAATTCAACTCCGCACTGGGAAAGGAAGAGTGTGACGGCGAAGATTCTTCCCCGATGCCCAGAACCTCCCTTTCAACCAGGATTCGATGAGAGGACGACCCAGTTGATGCCTCAGATCCTCGATTTGAACTCATGGTGGTTGGGAAAGATATAGAATAGTGCGTAGTAATTGAGAAAAGGGGGAAAAATAGAAGAGGGCGTACCTGAAAAAATGACTAAAGGGGCAAGGAAAAGGAGGCCAAAGACGACGAAGAGACTCAGAGGGAATGAAAAGCAAATGTAGGTTGAAGTAAAAGGATGAGCACCTAAGTCCTACACGTACATAGTGAAAACTCCTCCTCGAAACGAGCAAATTAATTATGACTTTAGGGAGCCAATTGTCACCATTGGGGAACGTGCTTCGACTGATGAAAAGACACAGCATTTAATAACGTCGTGCGCAGCCGTACATGTAAGCGCCTTACCATTTTAGAAACCGAAACGTCAAAGAGCCTCTGGGAAGGTTCTGGAATCCCTAGGGGACTGGAACGATTCAAATTCAAAAAAAACTAATCTTTAGTCGGCCACGTGATTTAGAGCCCTCTCGTCCAAATTGGACTCGAGGCTCGGGGGGCTAGTGTGCGGGCCAAAACGAGCGTGCCGAGATTAGAAGTCCGAGGTGGATGGATGCCCCTTTGAAGCCTCACTTGCCGGGCTCATATACCCCGAGCTATAATTCGGAGGCCGAGCTTAAGCGCAACAAGCCGAGTAACACATCGGTTATCGAACGATAAGGCCGAGTAATTGTATGGCCAAATGATCGTCCGACTAAACAACATCTCGGCCATATGGCCGACTACGAGTTTCTCCACAAAAACTGTATTGCCCAAAAAACACCTGGCTAGGAGTAATAGTTATGGGATCATAACGGTTATGGAATCATAACTGTAGGACGAAAAATTAGGGATCATGCAAAAAGAGCGCGATACTCCATAATGATCATTTATGAAATATCCCGATAAATTAGGGATTACAGGGAGAAGATGGTTTTAACCTTAACGGTCATGAGAAGGTCAATAAGAAGGAAAAAAGATAAGCCTAAAGCAGGATTTGCACGACACACAGTGAAGAGGAATAGTCTCTCGGTCTTTTGACGGAACACCACTCAACTAGGTTTGCTCGACACACTAAAAGATATAGAGATTTACTTTGATTAACAGTTCTAATTTTGACCTAATGATAAGTACTCGGTTTGAAAAAATAGTATCAAAGTCATAGTCATAAATCCAATTCTCATACTTTCTCATAGGAATGCATTAGGGTAGACTGTAGGATGGCCAACATCTTACCTTGGCAAAACCCAGTAAGCGTTAAAGTCAGATCAAAACAGTGTTTGAATTGGTTTAATTAACATTAGTTGTACCCTTAATTAGTAACTATTATAGGTTTTGGTCTAATAGTAAATGCTTGATTCAACAATGATAGACTTCCATTAGAGGTGACATATGTAAAAATAAAAAAAAAATCAAAAGGGATATATTTTTCTCAAGTGGAGAATACGTACATGAAATCAATTAATATAAAACCAATGAGAAAGAAATAAAATGTTTCACGCAACAATTATCATTAGTCAACACATGAAGTCAAACACTTCCTAACAATAATTCACCAAAAAAATATTTTTAAGTAGCTATTAGATGTTAAAACATCAAATCAAGTGATCATCACCTCCAGACAATAACGCCTGATTTCTAAATGTTACAACCTACATATTCTTATTTAAATGTTTTATTTATATTATATGACTTCAAAAGCTAAGGTTGTTGCAGTGTAAAGATCGTCACCTATAAATAGTACTAGTGCAGCTCTTAATATATTTTATAAGTAGACATCCATATTTGCGATGAGAAGAACGTCACTTGCAAGTTAATGTGTCATTATCATGGGAAAGGAAAAACAAAAGTTTTATTAAAATTAAAATTCAAAGTCCAGCTTATATTTTGACTTTCATGTCGCTACCCGAGCGTGTTGTAAGTTATAATATCAGCTGGCAAGCTAATTTAAAAACTTAGAAGCTGGCTTGGAAAACTGAAATCCACTAATATGTATGTATATATGTGTGCGTGTGTGTATTCCTCTTTGCTTCAGTTTCTTGAGACCTATTCAGGAGCAATTAATGGCGGCAGAATCTACAAAAAAGGTTCCCTTATCTTCTTCACCTTCCTTGTTATTTTCTAGTTTTCAAAAATTCTTAGATATTAATATAAATTTAGATGTATTTGATAAGTTTGATCTTTATATTACTCCATCTATTTCTTATTATAAGGTATTTTCTAGAAGAATTCATATATGTGAAATATAAGTCACATTTTGAGTATTAAATATCATTTTTCATGTTTGTCCCTTATTAAAAGTCATGGTGAAGAGACATTAAGAAAGATATAAATAAGATGGATTATAATTAATGAGGGTAATATAGAAAAATTATGATAAATTTTTTAAAATTTAATAATTTTAATTATTTTTAACCATTTATTTTGGTATATATAAATTAGCTAAAAATAACTTATAATAAAAAATAGGGGGAGTATGATTTAAAAACAAAAATTTTAATAACAACTGAAAAAGTCTCTTTGAAATTAGAATTTTGTCACGACACTTTATCTGTAGTCATTGGATATTAATTGTCTTGTACTTGGGGTTCTCCCGACGATATGTGTAGGCCACATGAGACAATCTCAGGTACTGTGGAGTATAATTGAGTTTTGGACTTTTGGCGGCACAAAGCATTTGTTGTAATTGAATATGAGCTAGTCTAGTAATTGAATATGAGTATATATCTATGTATGTACAGATCTTCCACAAATCTGAATGTGTCTCTCAACATAAATCTAAAAATAAACCTTCAGTAACATTTACATATTATTTGTAGAGTTTGATCTATGAAAAAACTTCCAATAAGATTTACACAAGAATTTTAGCCACCACACTCCCTTCTTTTTGCATTAATGCTCTTTGCCCTAGTCCTGTCCTCTCATATATCAACCAATTTCATGGCCATTTAACTCCTGATGAAGGAGCTCAAACTTTGTTAGATTGTCCTTGTTGCCTAATGGAAGCCCTTCTAGCCTTTGCTTTGATAGATATAACACCTTACTCAGAAACACCTCCTATACTGACCAAAAACTTCAAGACTAACCAATCACAGCCCAAAACTTTAGAGCAATTGAAAAATGCCCAAAAGACACTAGAAACTGGGTTAGGGCAGCGGCCGTTACAGTACCACCGCAGCTCTGGCTTCTCCCAAAACCTCTCACGCTATTGAAACTCTTGGCACCGTGGCCTACTTCCTGGCACCGCAGTGCCCCCTGCCAGTTTCCATACCAACAATGTAGTCTCAACTTTCGATGTGCATAACATTATACTCCGACTTCCGATTGACTTGATTCTAATTCCTACAAGTCAATCTAGTCTCAATCTATCCATAGACACCAATTTCACCTCAAACTAACTTCGTATGGAGATTCTGGACATCCGACACTGTTTTTGCCACTTTTTGACCAAAACTCACAGCTTATAACTCTCATTTGCCACCAAAGACAACCTGACCATTTTGGACCATTCACACAAGTCCAAATTCACTTAACTAACTTGTCCAAAGAGGTTTCACCTTAAAAGAACCACTTCTCTGATATTTGACCCCCTTGAACCCCAATTGACAAAACAGGTACAGGCCCTAAAACACATGCACCGACAAGGCGCAATTCTACCTTTGGGCTCACAAACACTACCATACTGACTCCTTAACACCCCAAATCACACATACACCACCATCCATCATACACATCACATACAACGCAATTCCACATTCAAAACATACCAATAACAACAACTCCATTACAACAACAATAATAATCATCACTTAGTTACAAACCATCTATCATATTTGGCACAAGATACATATCCAACAATACACACTACCAACAATACACATTACATAGACCTAGTATTCCTACTTCTGATGCTACTCCCTTGTATTTTCAGGACTAGTGCTAGAACCTTCACCTAAAGGGTTAGTTCATAGGAAGGGGGTGTGAGACAAAGTCTCAGTAACTGGGAACAACTACACACACACACACACATATATATCTCATACAATCTCATGAATGCAATATGAAATTGAATGCATGTCTTCCTTGCACATAGCTAGAACCACAAGCTTTCATCATAAGGACATTTCGTATAAGTGATTCCCTTCCAATAGTCAGTAAAGACTGATTCTGGGACATCACCAAACTTACCTTACACTAATGCAACCCAACTAAAGGTTACACTAGTGCTCGGATCGTAGCTTTCTTTCTCTTGGATCACCTCGAATTGGTGGTGATTTAAGGAAGGTGCAATCCACTACCGCCTGGCTCCCCTGGCCATAAGGGAGGATTTAACAACAGGGATCCCATCCTTATCCTTCCTAATCATATATCATATCATCATTACCACCTTGTTCGCCATCTATCACAATCTCAGAATATTTTGTGGTGATGCTTATGTCGTATCATCATATAATCATCATCACGTATCATAATGTTATGCATGTATCATGTCATGTCACATCATCAACATCATCCCTAATCATCATCATAATCATCATTATCTAGCTGTGTGCATACCACGATATATAAAAAATCATACACACAAGCACATCTATATCATGGTATGAAAGAATCATGCATATATACACAAATATACATAATACCATACAATACATGCAATACAATACAAACACTTGGTTATTTCATGTTGTCAATTTCCACACACGTGGAATCCATGAACTTCTAGAGTTGTCCAACACAACTTGTACCCTTTTTGGTCAACCAAACCACCTTCACATTAACATAATAACTCAATTAACATACAATCCAAATACTCAAATTCCACAATTCAACTACTTTAGCCTAACCCAAGGTTCCAACACCACTTTCATGCATCATTAAGCTCGTAGGAACCATTCAAATACCAAACAATCCCATACACTTCGGATTCCCAAGAGCCCTAACTAAAAACAACCTAGGGTTAAGCTTAAATCATACATACTTCTTTCAAAATTCATACCCAAGCATCAAGAACACCAAATCATACTCCATTAACCCCATTTTATCCATTTCAAATTATGGTATTCGGCCAAAACCAAAGATCCGAACATATAACCGAAAAATCCCAAGTTTAAACTGAAGAAAATGGAAAGGGAGGAGTAGAGATCACTTACCCACGTGAATCCAAGCTCTTGAGATCCAAAAATCACTCTCAATGGCCATAAAACTTGAACCCTAGCAGAGCTCCCTTGGTTCTCCTCTATTTATTTCTTTTCCAATCGCTTGAAATGATTCGAATTTAAACCAGTTTCTCGATTCTCATCATGGCTCCAAATAAGTCTGCCATGGTGCCACTAGTTTCAACTGAAAGATGCCATTGGAATTTGCTTGCGCCGAGGCATGGAGCTCATTTCTGACTCCACTTGAACCTTCCTCTGTCCTGCTTCCTCCGATTTTGCACACAATGCCAAAGACACTTGATTAGCTAAGGACCAAGTTAAGGACAATGTAATGAGGGTTGTTACAATAGAAGTGAAGATAGATCATTCTGATCAAAGATTGTTATTTTCATGTTATAATATTGCTGGTCATTTTAAAACTTGTTTTCTATATTTTCCTTAATAAAGTTATCTGTTCAATTATCTAAACGCTTTCAGTGTTTGAAGGATGGAGTTGTATAACGACCTAAAATCAGCCCTTAATTATATTTATTTGGTGGTTCCATTCTTTATTACTTTATGAGATTCACATTACATGCACATTCTAATGACGTCAAATCAAATCCTCTTATTCATACATTCTTCTATTAAGAAAAAGCCTGATATAAGATAATTTGGCCTATATGAGATGCACATTGCATGCACGACCTATTCAACATTATGTTCTCATTATCACTATTTCGAATGCATTACTCCAACCTAATTCGAATATTTTATGTCTGTTAAAAGTTAGAATGATCCTGCAAAGTGTGCAGTTTATTCCTAAGATTCAGGAGATTCCAATTATTCGTTATTGAAATTGAAAGTTAAGGAGCCAAAATGGGCTATAATAATAGCAAGGGAGACAATGAAGGGAGGTTTCCAAGGAGTTGCATTGTTGTCTAGTGGTAGCCCTTCTAACCTCTTCTTTAATTTGTAAGAAGAGGAGAGTTTATTCTAATCAAAGATTGTTGTTTTCAATAAATCTTACTTTTCACTAGTATTAAAAATGCTATTCTAGATCAACACAAGAGGAGGCTATGTGAAACCATCCTCTAAAACATGACTCGTGGTCAGTAACTTTGGCAATAAGTTATCTTAATATATAAGAGCATGGTTTCAAAAGGAACCATCTTTATAACTAGATTTTTCTCCCCCACGGGAGGATATAGACGCAGACATGAGGATGTTTTATTTAGTTTGAAAATATATTGAATTAAAAAAGAATTTCATCATTAACTCCCCTATCAAAAAAAAAATTATATCAAATGACATTAATTAAAATTAATACAAATTGAAAAAAAAAGTGGATCTCACTTAAAATAATGTGAAAAGATAAATCCCACCTGTAAAAGAAAAATGAATGAATAAGGAAAAAATTAGACTCACTTAAAAAAATAGAAAAACAAAAAAAAAGAGGGGCACAGAGCCCAATGAATAGAGCCGCATTGTTCATGGCTAATGCACAATGTGGCTCTATTCTACTTTTAATTATTTATCGATTAAGAAAATAGAAAAACAGAAAAAAAAAAAAAAGAGGGGTACGGAGCCCAATAAATGGAGCATGGCTAATGTACAGTGCGGCTCAATTCTATATTTAAATATATATATATATATGGATATAGATTATATACAGATATATAGATATAAATTATATAACTACATTTTAATATATAATAATGATCAGAAGTGTTCAGTACCTTTGGCAATTTTTGGTCTCCCTCCACTCGAAAACCTATCCCGCCTCTGTTTCCTCCACTCTACAACCCATAGCCCTCTTTATTCCAGCGAAAACCCATGCACTCCGGCCAAGCTTTCTTCAATCCAACAAAAACCCACTGTGCTCCATCGTAGATCCACTCAAAAAAACACAAGCCTTCTTCATTCCTGTGAAACCCACTGCGTCAACCTTCTTCTTCAACTCCTCTCTCGCTCCATCGTGATCACTGTGCTCTATCTTCTTCATTTCGATGTTCTTCATTCCAACTTCTCTCTCTCTCCTCCTTCGATTTTCAGCTTCCTCAATCTTCAACTTCACTGCCTCCATTGGCCATCGTCTTAAGAAACCTAGGTAACTTTGATCTTCAGCTTTAACCTTCGACATTCATAATTACTGCTAATAAATTGGATTTTTCAAAAAGATGTGGAGATCTAGCAAGCCCAATAAAAAATATATATATATATATACATCAAGCAGCAAAAGAAAATGAGAATGTGATGGGGGTTGGTATCAATGGGTTTGATAGGAGAATCAATGGTAGGGTTTAGACTTTAGATTCCATGACATTTTATAACCAAGCCAGTGGGGGGGCCATAACATTTGAAAGTTTGAGACATTTTGTTTAAACAATATTTTAGTTGTGTCTTTCACATGCAGTCAACTTTTCTTTTGTTCTTTTTCTTGCCTTTTTTCTTAATTGCATGTTTGGTCTTACTTTAGCCTAAGATCTACGTTCAACATTGAATAATATATTTAATCATGTATAGAAATGGTAGTGAGAGTGGGGGTTGAAAAATGGGAGTGAGTAGTATTGTATTTGGACTTCGGGGTTTCCAACAAAACTCGAATTAGACTTTGGTTTGGAGGAGTGGAAGAAGAAATAATTACAAGATCCCAAAACTTCCCTTGGTACACTATGACTCCTAACTTAAATTTCAACACTTAGTTTCAGTCCAATAGTACATGAAGACACCCTTGGTGTTACTTAGTTGAGCTTGTGACTTGATTTTCCATCTTTTTACTTCATAAATCAGTCTTAACATAGCATGGAGAATTTTTCCCCCTCCCTTTGCTACATTTGGATGAAATCATGCATCCATTAACATTACCTACAACTCATTTCTCTTTAAACGCTTTTTACGTTGAATATCTCTATTTTTAAGCTTACTTGAATTCAACAGGTTAGCACGCATTTGTTTTCCAGTTACTATTGAAGACATACAATTCGAAGTAGGATTTCATGAGCTATTACAAAAAAAGATACATTATCTTAGATGGGCTCGTAAAAGTATTGGGTTTTAAGGGAGATGTATTCAAATCTATGTATTTTTCCCATGCTTTCATTAATGAATAAATCTATGTCTCTTTTTACAATCTCTCAAGTCTTTAACGCCCATCCACAAGCATTTTTATTTCCAAGGGTCCCATCTGAATATGGATCTAGCTAGGTGGATTAGATTTAGTCCATTATAGCTAAAATTTAGACAAGCCCAAGTATAATTGGTCTGAAGTCTATAATCAAATTGATTACGTTACCAAGAAAAGCAAATACCTTTTCCTTTTTGGGGTGAATCAGCAAGTACTCTTTACTTTTGTGACAATGGCCTTGATGTCTAATATCTAAAAACCAATACTTTTTACTGGCCAAAAAACTCCAATACTATTTTGTTTGGATTGGAAAATCTCAAGCCCCGGTGAGACTTTAAAAGATTTTGAAGGAATTCAAATCCACAATATTGTTCTTTTGACTAAACTATGAAGCGAGAATTCTCTTCATGATTCTTGACTATTTTAATTTTTTTTTTTTTTCCTTTATAAATATTCTGATGTATAATTTAATTGTCTAAATATAGCACCCTGAGCACGTACAGCACTTGATTTTGGTGGGACCTGCTGGATTTTCATCAGAATCAGAGGCCAAATCTAAGTAGCTTATAAAGTTTAGAGCAACATGGAAAGGAGCAGTCCTTAACCATCTTTGGCAATCTAATTTTACCCCTCAAAAACTATAAGTCCTATAACCCATTATTAATATATGTTTTTTTTAATGAAAAGCTTAAATGAATGGCAAACTTGGCCATATTTTATTCATGTATTCATTTTTTTCCTATTATTCTCTGCTAGGTTTTAAGCACCCTATATATGAAAAACGGAGCTCCATGGAACCCCATTTCTAATTCCCAAAGTTCTTAATTGATAGTTTCTACTAACTAGAGTTGGATGGGAACATTCTTAGTGATATATGCAAAGGATAGAGTAGCTAGAACTCATCTTCCAATAGATGGAAGGACTTGCATGCTTCAGGTTAAATCAGCCTCTTTCATTTTGTGTTGCTTCTTTTCTTTTTAATGTCGTAGACTTATTATGAATTTTGTGTATTAGATTGATCTCTTAAGAGCTTGATAATTCACTCCTTAATATGAAATGCTTCATTGACTTCTCTTCATTTTCCTGCTAGATTGCAGTTGCTCTAGCAGTTGTAGCAATTCCTAAAGGGCACCCCCTACTGTTGTTACAATGTGAATCTGAAGCTTATTCTGCTATTGTTACAATGTTGAGGTGGTTGTTATTTTCTACATATATATGCAAAGATATTTTGGTTCATTAATTTTGATTAAATCTTTGTACAACTAAACCAGTTTTAATACCAGAATTAGAGATGTTTCTATAATTTAATAGGTGTGGGATGCCCTCAAGTTTCTTCATGCTACTAATGGTTTGCACCAAGGTTTTAGCTGGGTAGCATGCTTATTGTAACACCTTACTCTAAAACACTTCCAGACTTGATCAAATAATTTCAATTCCAACCAAACACAACCAAAACACCTTGCTTTTACCTTGTAAAATGCTCGTGCAGTGGAAAAATACCCCAAAGACACCAAAATTGGGCTGGAGCCATGGCTGCTATAGTATTACCGCGACCTCGGAGTGCTCTATTTCACTGGCACCATAGCCTGCTTTTCTGGCGCCATGGCCCCCCTGCTGGTTTTATACCAGAAAATTTCAACATCCTAAGGTGAACTTCCAACGCGCATAACTTTATGCTCTAACCTCCAATTCATCTGATTCAAATTCCGACAAGTCAATATTATCTCAATCTAACCATAGACACCAATTCCACCTCAATCCATCTTCGTATGGAGATTTTGGACACCCAACACCATTTTAGCCACTTTTTGACCAAAACTCACCACTTACAACCTCAAATTGCCATCAAAGGCAAATGGGCACTCAGGGACCATTCACACAGGTTCTAATCCACTTGACCAACTTGTCTAAAGGCCCAAAACTCACATACTTGGCCCAAAACTCCCTTTGGGCTCACATACACTACCATAATGCGTCAACAAGACTCCGTACCTCTGCATCACACAATATCACATCCAACACCATTCCACATCAATATCATATATAACCATCACATTTAACCACCATACATAAACATACATCCATTACAGTCATACTATCCTACTTGGCACAAAATACACAATTCTACATAATACATTACATAGACTTGATATTCCCATGAGTAGTACCCTACTCCCTTGACTTCTCCAAATTAGTGCTAGAACCTTCACCTTAAATATTAGTTCATAGGAAAGAGGTGTGAGACAAAGCCTTAATAACATGGGACAACTACACACACACACATATATATATCTCATATAATATCATGAATGCAATATGAAATAGAATGCATGTCTCATATAATATCATAACAGGACATTTAGTACAAGTGATTTCCTTCTGACAGTCGGTGAGGATTGATTTCGGGACATCACCAAGCTCACCTTACCATAATGCAACCCGACCAAATATTACGCTAGAGCTCAGACCGTCACTCTCCTTCCCCTGGACCACCTCAAATTGGTGGTGATTTAGGTAAGGTGCAATCCACTGCCACTTGGCTCCCCGAGCCATAGGGGAGGATTTAGCGACAGGGATCTCATCCTTATCCTCCCTTTTCATATATCATATTATCATATATCATATCGTTATCACCACCAAATCCACCATATATCTCATAATGTCATGTGGTGATACTCATGTCATATCATCATATAATCATTATCATATTCTCATGTGATGCTATGCATCATGTAATGTCACATCATCATCATCATCTCTAATCATCATCATAATCATCATACACTATGTGTCTAGCCATGTGCATACCATGATATATATAGCCAAACCATACACACACACATATCAATATCGTGGTATGAATGGAAACATGTATATATACACACACATATATAATAACATACAAAACCAATAATACAAACAATACAAACATCCAGTTACCTCAAGTTATCAATTTCCACACATACGCGATTCCACGAGCTTCTTGGGTTATCCGACACACCTATACTCTTCCGATCAACCAATTAATCTCTATAATACCATAATACCTCAATTAAATTAATATACCACTTAACCGAAAACCACAATTCAACCATATAGGCCTAACCCAAGGTTCATTACATCATTAGGCTCCTAAAGACCATTCAAACTCAACTGAACCACATAAACTTCAGATTTCATACTTCCACACACAACACCAACCTAGGGTTAAGCTCAAATCTTGCATACTCCTTCTAAAACTCATACCCAAGGATCACAAACACCAAATCACACTTCATTAATCCCATTTCATCCATTTTAATTGGTGGATTTTGGCCTAACACTGAAAACCTAACATATCCCCAAAATATCAAACTCAAAACCAAACAAAATGGAGAGGGAGGAGTAGAGATCACTTACCAATGATTTAACAAGCTTTTAGAGTCCAAAAATGATCTCCCTTGGCCAGATTTCTCAACCCTAGCTTCGCTTCTTCTTTCTTCCTCCATTTCTCTATTGCTCTCTTCTTCGCGTTTCGACTGAAATATTTCTGATGTAAACGATCTGAGGCATGGCGCCGTGACCCCGGGTAAGTTCGCCGCAACACAAGTGCCCTTAACTAGAAAAATATTTCAGAATCTGTAGCTTGCTCGCCACGGTGATCCTACTTCTCGCCGTGGCGTGTAGCTTATTTTCCTCCACTTGATTCTTTCTCTGTCTTGATCCTCCAGTGCTGCACACAGTGCCAATTACACTCGGTTAGCAAGGGACCAAGTCCAAGCTAATGTAATGAGAGTTGTTACATTCTTCTATCCTTATAAAAGTTTCGTCCTCAAAATTTCAACTCTTACCTCAAGCAAAAATCTTTAGATACCTCCTTCGCATGGATTCTTCTATCTCCCATGTGACATCATTGGACGTCAAGCCGTTCCATAGTACCTTTATTAACTTAATAGTCTTATTTCTCAACTATTTCTCCCTTACATTAATAATTTGCAATGATGTGACCTCAAAAGTCAGATCCCTCGTACTTGAACTTCTTCATCATCAATTATGTGAGACGGATCTAAATAATACTTCTTAAGTTGAGACACGTGGAAAACATCATGCAATCCTGCGAGGATAGGTGGTAGCACCACTCAATACACTACTGTCCCAATTCACTCCAAAATTTGATATGGACCCATATACCGTGGAGTGAGCCTCTTCGCTCGAATTGATCTCATAACACCTGTGGTAGGAGTGACCTTCAAAAATACATGACCTCCAGCATCAAACTCCAATTGTCTCCTCCTTTTCTCTGCATAACTCCTCTACCAACTCTGAGCAATCATAAGCTTCTGTCGAATAGTTTCTATTTGTTGAAAGGTTTAATCCACAATATCTGGGCTCAAAAGACTCCATTCACCAAGTTCAACCCAACATAATGGTGATCTGAACACTCTACCATATAGAGCTTAATACGGAGCCATTTGCAAACTCGAGTGGTAACTATTATTGTAAGCGAATTTGACCAATGGCAAGTATTGATCCCAACTGCCTTTGTCTCCAAAACACAAGCTCGTAGCATGTCTTCTAGAGTTTGAATCATCCTTTCAGTTTGCCCATCAGATCGAGGGTGATAAGCAGTATTGAAATTCAACTTCGTTCCCATGGCCTTCTGAAGAGACTTCCAAAACCTAGATGTAAACCTAGGATCTCTGTCTGACATAATATTCATCGGGACTCCATGCAGTCTCACAATCTCATTCACATATAACTAGGCTAACTTTTCCATTATAATGGCTTCCTGAATTGGAAGAAAATGGGCTGACTTCATTAATTTATCCACAATTAGCCATATTGCATTGTGCCCTGAAGAGGTCCTCAATAATCCTATCACGAAATCCATGGAAATACTATCTCATTTCCACTTTGGGATCTTTAGAAGTTGTAACGTACTCACTAGCAATTGGTGCTCAATCTTCACCTTCTAAGAGATTAGACATCTTGCCATATAATCTGTGATGTCCTTCTTCATGCATGGCCACTAATAACCTCGCTTCAAATCTTGGTACATCTTAGTGGTACCTAGGTGAATAGTGTACTTGCTTTTATGAGCTTCCTCCAAAATAATTTCTCTCAATCTTGCAACATTTGGCACAAAAATCTGACCACGGTACCAAATGATACCATCCTCTAGTATATCAAAATCCTGGGTTTCCACCATTTCAATCCTTTCTTAAATGCCTCAAAAGATAGCTATCCTCCAACTAAGCATAGCAAAGGTTCCTCAATAAATCGCTTGATACACTAATGGATCCCAATACTAGTACTCCATGATGGACATTAATGGATAACTTCATATCTCTTAGGCTTTCTAGCAGTTGTTGTTCTCTCATCATCATTATGGCTATGTGGATTGACTTCCTACTTAGCGCATCCGCTACAACATTGGCTTTCCTAGGAAGATACTTCAAAGTAAATTCATAATCTACCAAGAACTCTACCTAATGTCTTTGCCTCATGTTCAACTTCTTTTGATCAAACAGATACTTCAAACTTTTGTAGTCACTAAATACCTCAAACTGAATGCCATAGAGATAATCTCTCTACAATTTCAAGGCAAACACTACAACTGCTAGCTCAAGGTCGTGAGCAGGATAGTTCTCCTTATATGGCCTCAACTACCTTGAAGCATATGCCACAACTCTTCCTTGTTGCAACTATACACACCCTAAACCCTTCTTAGAGACTTCCGTGTAAACTGTGAACGGCTCAGATGGTTTAGAGATAATCAGTATTGGGGTGGACGTCAAACAAACCTTCAGCTCTTGGAATGCTCTCTCATACTTGTCATCCCAAATGAAAGATCGATTCTTGCGGGTGAGTCTAGTCAATGCCATAACAAGCTGAGAGAATCCCTTGATGAACCTCTGATAGTAACCAGTCAATCCCAGAAAGTTGCAAATTCTGATCACTGATTGCAGTCTTTCCCAATTCAACACCACTTCTTCTTTACTAGGGTCCACCGTTACACCATATGCCGAAATTATATTACCTAAAAATTTCACCTCCCATAGCCAAAACTTGTATTAACTGAGTTTGGCATATAGTTGGTGATCCTGCAACACTTGCAATACAATTCAAACATAAAGTACATGCTTTTCCTCACTCTTGGAGTATATCAAAATGTCATAAATAAATACCACCACAAATTTATCCAAATATGGCTGAAAGACCCTGTTCTTATAATCCATGAAGATTGCCAAGGCATTAGTCAACCAAAATGGCACCACAAGAAACTCATAATGCCGATATCGAGTTCGAAAAGCAATCTTAGGCACATCTTCAGCACGTACCCACAGTTGATGTTATCCTGACCTCAATCAAGTTTTCAATCTGTGGCAAAGGATATTTATTCTTAGTCATCACTTGGTTCAACTGCCTGTAATCAATACACAATCTAAGGCTACCATCCTTCTTCTTGACAAATAACACTAGAGCTCCCCATGGTGAGACACTTGGTCTGATGAAACCCCTTTATAACAAATCTTCAATCTACTTTTTAAGCTCTTTCAATTCAGATGGTGCCATTTGATATGGAACCTTCGAAATAGGACTTGTCCTGGGCACCAAATCAATAGAAAACTCCAACTCTCATGGTGGTGGCAAACCAATAATCTCTCCTGGAAACACATCAAGATATTAACAAACAACTGTATATCTTTCTATACTAACTTCCATATCCATGTTAATAGAGAAAAAAATCAGAAATCTTTGACATCCTTTTCTCAAATACCTGTTAGTTTAGGCAAAGGACAAACATGCATTTTCATCCCCTTCCATGCTAGGGATATTCATGGGCAACGACATAGTCTTTTGAGAACAATCAAGAATGACATTATTCGCCTCTAGCCAATCCATCCCAATGATCACATCAATCTCTTGCAACGGCAAACAAATTAAATCTAGTGTAGTGCTTTGGTGTTCAAAACGAACCACACAATTCAGACAAGCTTGAGCAGTTCTTAGTGAAACTCTCATGGGTGTGGATACCGACAATTCAAAAGGCAACTCCATTGCCACAATACCCAATCTCCGAACACAATAAAAAGATATGAAGGAATGCGATGCACCTTAATCAAGCAATGCATGAATACAGAAACCATTGAGTTTAAGTTTACCTCTAATCAAGTTAGGTGCTCCATTTACTTCCTGTTGGGTAATTATGAAGACTCATCCGGGCATCGTAGGCCTTCTCATTACATCATCAAGCCTTGGCTCATGGCAACTTTGTATGATTTATCCCAGTCTTCGATAATTATAGCAAATCAAACATGGTCGATCACCATGGCTCATTCCGCATTTAGTGCATAGGTTTGATACACTACCTGAACTGTACTGGGATGGGGCTGAGTCTCTTCCTGCATATTCACTCAAACTGGAACTCCCCTAGTCAAAGCCTCCTCAATAGAATGGTCCTCTGCCATATCGACCTTTGTTAAACTATTATCTACCAAACCTACCTCTTCCTCTACCATGGTGGTCTCTATTATGACGACCTTTTCCTTCACTAGAACCTGTACTGCCACCGCTACTACCACCACCAAATCCGCTTCCTTTACTGACTCCTGCGGTAGGTCCTAGGTGAGAAAAGGCTTTGATCATTGAATTCCTCTTCTCTTCCTTAGTCTCTCGCATTCTTCTATATAAGACACACATCTTGCACACAAGTCCTTAAAGGACACAAACTCAACCACTAATAACCACTCCTTAATCTCTGGAAGGGCTCCCTCAAGCAACCTTTGAGCCTTCTGTAACATTCCAAGAAGGTTAAATATCTAGAAATGCATAGAAAATTTGCAAAAATAAGCAGACACCATTTTGCGTGAAAAAAGGCAAAAAAGTCATTTTTCCTGGTTAGACAGAAAAATAAGAAAAATTATATTTTTACCCTAAAGAATTATAAAATGACATCCATGTCCCAAAATTTATTAAATATTACGGTGAAAGGAAATGGAAATGCCCTTGGGAAAAATTATACCTAATGACCAAAAAGTTTCAAAAATTATAATTTAAACCTAGGTCAGGGGCAATTTTGTAAATATGTAAAATTACTGTCAGAATAAAGCCCTTGATAAGAGAAGTCTAATGGTATATGACATTGAGGGTTAATGTTTAAGGATGAAGAAATAATTAGTGCCGAGTGTCCAAAAGTAACAGTAAACCGATAAAGTAAAGTATGGGCTCCACTGATGATTAAAAGGTAACCAGGATAGGATATGGGCCATTCACAGATACTATTTGAGACAGGATAATTAAGAAAATATAAAAATAAATTTAGAATAGTCCTATAACCCAAAATGCTAATTTACTATAGAAAGCAATTTTATCGGTATGGTTAAAAAATACCCGGTTCAAGATATATCTAGACCAGGAAAAATTGAGCATATTGGACACTTGGAACACCCTCATTGGGCTTGACATTAGGGCAGCTTGGGCAGCGAAATTGTTTGGGAAAACTTCCTCAAGAAGGAGTTGAATTTTTGGCCAAAAAAAAACCTAAGTTGGTTAAGTGTTAATCATGATTAGTTGTATCATTAAGCCACATCATTAAGTCCTTTAATCACCCTCTTTCCTATGGATTTTCATGAGAGAACCAGCAGCAAAGTAGAAGAGAAAAAACGCAAGAAAGAAGAGAGAAAAGAGAGAAGGAAGAAGAGAAACTCAAGGGAAAGTTGAGGGCTCAAGTTCTTGGTAAGTCTGCTACCACTTCAAGCTTATAGATGGTAGTATTAGAAGCATAGTTCATGGTGCATTTTCCTTCTCCTTATCTTAAGTTTTAATCCAAACCTTGATTTAGCAAGAAAATGAGTTGTTTAACCATTAAACTTAGGGGAAATGCTAGATTAGTCACTTAAAGCATGAATATGGAAGTAGTTTGAAGTATTATGGAACATAGCAATTTTTCTTAATTTACTCTGAATTTCGGCCAGATACTGTTCATATTTGGAGATGGAATTTGGTAATTCTAAGTCCATATTTGGATTCCTCATGAAAAATTACATGGAATAGAGGTATAATTCATCATTTTTGAGCTAGGAATGAATTTTTAGTGAATTTTCGAAGAATTAGGGTTTCATTAATACTTTTTGAAGAAAGTCATGGAACCATTAGCTTGAATAGTGTTTGATGATGCATTAGGACTTAAAGAAGCCCAAGGAAACTAGTGGTAGCATTGGTATTGAGTGGATGAGTAAGAGAAAGCATGAAGGTAGCAATTTACCTATTCTTGCCTTATATTGTCATATGATTTCAATGAATTTGATGACTTGCCTATTGTTTGATATGATGAATCATGATGCTTTGAGAATGTTGGATGAGTTAATTGAGAGGTTTTGAGACCCTGGGATGTCCAAAATACAAAATGAAACTCTGCGAAAATTTTTGTAAAATATTATGGCATAAAATTTAAAAGTATTCACTTGATGTTTTATGATGATTTTATGCTTAATGTGATAATATGATTGCATGAATGGTGATTGTTACTGAGATTCAATGAATCTCACCCTTCTAAAATGAAAATTCCATTAGGTACAAGCAATGGCATTGAAGACAAGGGAGCTATGAAGCAAGAAAAGAGAATTAATGCTTGAATTGATAATTCAAGCTATGACATTGTATTTAGGGATATTATGAAAAATCATATATATGCCATGTGGTCTGTATCTCTATTATATTATGATTCTTAAAGTACTAGGATATGTTATGTATGGAATTGGTGCAGTTGATGAAGATGTGAAAAGGTTATAAAGCTTATTTTGGCAAATTAGGAATGGAAAGGCTCATCTTAAGCAGTTTGAGAATACGTAGGTCCTATTCATATAAGACACGGTAATTAGCTGAAATAATTTATATGCTCTAAAATTAGATGGAATAACCATTCCATAGAGCTAAATAACACCTAAATTATATAAGTGTATAATTTATGGTGAATTTTTAAAATTAGGGTTTAGAACAGGACAAGATTGGGAAAACTGAAATCTGGAAGTTAAGTACTGGAAAATTCAAAAGATAGTATAAAATTGTATAAAGCTCCAAAAATTCAATGGTTTATATGCATAAAAAGGTCTATGTCTTAAATTTCATATGTCACTAATTTGGAAGTGATTGAAGCTATATAATAAGAGCTATGTAAGTTTTCCCAAAACTATCCAAGTAACAATAGTATTCTGACCCTTCACAATTTAAGTTAATGTTATGCCCTGTTTAAGTGAAATAAATGTATAATTAAAATATGTCTATAAGTAGACATACATAGCTTTCAAATGACATAGAGTATGTATGATTTGATTATGAATAGAATGAAATATGATTTTTCAAATTTGAGGTCAAAAAACTGAAAGATAGAAAAATGACCAAATGAACAGTAAAATCCACGAAATTTACTGTATGAATTAGCCCAATGAAGTTACTGTTTCATATTTTTCTCATGTAGATCTGAATTTAAAAAATTTAGAGACTTGAATCACCTCAAGATGATTTTTCTAAATTTAATTATGAATTTTCAAAGTTAATTAGGTAAAATGGAAATTACCAAATGAACAATACCCCCAATTTTGAAAAATTCTGTTTTTATTATATTATGATTATAGTCTCTAAACCATGATGAAAGACATCTAAAATGATCTAATACATGGGAAATGGGCCCTAATATAAGGTGTTACACCTTCCACCTATCATCTAGATAATTGTTTAGATAAGTAGAATACTTTACCAAGTCCAGGAATTGATCAAGGTAGTCATCTGCCGACAGATTCCCTTGCTGAAGAGTTAGGAACCCAGCCTCCTTTTGCATCATTAGGGCCGGAGGGAAGTAGTGTGCAAAGAATCGTTCCTTAAATTGTTCCCAGGTCATCAGGCCAACCATCGCTTCCACATTGGGAAGGACACTTCTCCACCAATGCTTGGCCTTCTTTTTAAGCTTAAACACAGCTAGTTGCACTTTGCTCCGAGATGCAATCCATCACACTAAATATATTCTCCAATTGTTCTATCCATTCCTCAATTAAAGCAGAGTCCACTATACCTTCGAAAGCCAAGGGAAAGAACTTACGAAAGTCTTTCAATTAGGAGGAGATACTCCTTCTTTCAGATCTTGGGGCTCTCTCAGGCTTCACCTCATTCTCATTCACTGCATTATTACCCTCTTCTGCATTTAGATCTGCATACATACCAGCCTCTTCGCTCACATCACCATATTCCTCCCAATTCAATTGCTCTTGCATTCTATTCAATGTCTCCCCCTGAGTATTCACTCGATCACCTAGGTTAGTCAACATCTCATGCATCTGTCTCATTAGGTCACTGTTACATGGTCTTCCTCTGCGAGACATTTCTCCTACACATAAGTAGCAACACATTCAGTCATATGGTTCTGGACTAGTTTTGCAGTGGGAATATAGTCCATGTATTTAAAGTTGTGTCCAGTATTACCACAAGCAGAAACAATGGCCCAAACCATTGCTCTGATACCAAAATGTAACACCTTACTCCAAAACACTTTCAGACTTGACCAAATAATTTCAATTCCAACCAAACACAACCAAAACACCTTGTTTTTACTTCGCAAAATACTCGGGCAGTGGAAAAATACCCAAAAAACACTAAAACTGGGCTAGGGCTATGACCTACTTTTCTGGCACCGTGGCGCCCCCTCTGGTTTTATACCAATAAATTTCAACATCCCGAGGCAAACTTTCGATGCGCATAAATTTATGCTTCGACCTCCAATTGATCTGATTCCAACTTCTACAAGTCAATCTTGTCTCAATCTAATCATGGACATCAATTTCACCTCAATCCATCTCTGTATGGAGATTTTGGACACCCGACACTGTTTTAGCCACTTTTTGACCAAAACTCACCACTTACAATCTCCAATTGCTATCAACGGCAAATAGGCACTTAGGGACCATTCACACAGGTTCTAATCCACTTGACCAACTTGTCCAAAAAAGTTTTACCTCAAAGGAACTACTCCTCTAAGATTTGACCCCCTTGAACCCCAAATTGACAAAGTAGGCTATAGGCCCAAAACTCACATACTTGGCCCAAAACTCCCTTTGGGCTCACATACACTACCATACTGCATCAACAAGACTCCGTACCATGTATACATGACACAACATCACATCCAACACCATTCCACATCAATATCATATCTAACCATCACATTCAACCACCATACATAAACATACATTCATTACAGTCATACTATCCTACTTGGCACAAAATACACAATTCTACACAATATATTACATAGACTTGATATTCCCATAAGTGGTACCCTACTCCCTTTACTTCTCCAAACTAGTGTCAGAACCTTCACCTAAAATGTTAGTTCATAGGAAAGAGGTGTGAGACAAAGCCTCAATAACGTGGGACAACTACACACACGCATATATATATATATCTCATATAATATCATGAATGCAATATGAAATAGAATGCATGTCTCCCCTGCATACAGCTTAAACCACGAGCTATCATCATAACAAGACATTTAGTATAAGTGATTTCCTTCTGACAGTCGGTGAGGATTGATTTCGGGACATCACCAAGCTCACCTTACCTTAATGCAACCCGACCAAATATTACACTAGAGCTCGGACCGTCACTCTCCTTCCCTGGACCACCTCAAATTGGTGGTGATTTAGGTAAGGTGCAATCCACTGCCGCCTGGCTCCCCTGGTCATAGGGGACAATTTAGCAATAGGGATCCCATCCTTATCCTCCCTTTTCATATATCATATCATCGTATATCATATCATCATCACCATCCAATCCGCCATATATCTCACAATATCACGTAGTGATACTCATGTCGTATCATCGTATAATCATCATCACGTTCTCATGTCATGCTATGCATCATGTAATGTCACATCATTATCATCATCATCTCTAATCATCATCATAATCATCATACACTATGTGTTTAACTGTGTGCATACCACGATATATGGACAAACCATACACATATACATATTAATATCGTGGTATGAACGGAAACATGCATATATACACATATATATAATAACATACAAAACCAACAATATAAACAATACAAATACTTAGTTACCTAAAGTTGTCAATTTTCACACACACAATTACACGAGCTTCTTGGGTTGTCCGACACACTTGTACTCCTCTAGTCAACCAATTAATCTCTACAATACCATAATATCTCAAGTAACATAATATTCCACTAAACCAAAAACCATAATTCAACCATATAGGCCTAACCCAAGGTTCCAATACCCTTTCCATACATCATTAAGCTCCTAAAGACCATTCAAACTCAACTCAACCACACAAACTTCTGATTTCATACTTCCACACACAATACCAACCTAGGGTTAAGCTCAAATCATGCATACTCCCTCTAAAACTCATACCCAAGGATCACAAACACCAAATCACACTCCATTAATCCCATTTGATGTATTTTAATCTGTGGATTTTGGCCCAACACTGAAAACCCAACATATCCCCAAACTATCCAACTCAAAACCAAAGAAAATGGAGAGGGAGGAGTAGCGATCACTTACCAATGATTTAGCAAGCTTCTAGAATCTAGAAATGATCTCCCTTGGCTGGATTTCTTAGCCCTAGCTCCGCTTCTCGCTTCTTCTTTCTTCCTTTCTTCTCTCTCACTCTCTCCTTCTCGTTTCGACTGAAATATGTTTGATTTAAATGAATTTGAGGCATAGCGCTTATTCATCGCCTCGTGAGTGCCCTTGACCAAAAAAATATTCCAGAATCTACAGTTGGCTCACCACGGTGGCCCAATTTCTTGCCGCGGCATGGAGCTCATTTTCCTCCACTTGATTCTTTCCTCCGTCTTGATCCTCCAATGCTGCGCACAACACCAATTACACTCAGTTAGCTAGGGACCAAGTTCAGGATAATGTAATGAGGGTTGATACACATATTGGACATGCTTTTTTTTTTTTCCCCTTAGTATGGTTTTGCATGATTTGAAAACAAATTTGAAGTTTTTTTCAAGGCTAGTATTCAAATATGTTGTTGATATGTACAAATGTTGTTTTTCAATTATTGACTTTAATTATGGCTGCTCCTAAATTCTGTGTTCGGTGTACTTTGTGTGGATCAATTGGCTTTGGTATGGTCTAATTGTTCAAGGAATTGCAAATATGATCATGAATTCGAAAAGGTGAATATATATAGCTTAGACTATGATACTCACTAGTTTCTTATTAGTCTCTTTTGGATCCAATTAAGTTGATTGAATTTAGATTAATTGAATGAGACAAGTTGTAGCTGAAATTTGGAAGTGCTTTTTGACATTATTTTCCAAGATTATGAAATTGTAAGTTATTTACCTTTAAATGATTATGTAAAAAAATAATTCTTTTTTAATAATAAAATTAACTTCCTATGACAGTTGTAGGAACAACTATCATAGATAAAAAATGACTTTCTAAGACAGTTGTAAGATACAACTGTTTTTAATAAAAACAGACTATTTTTAATAAAAATTGAATTTCTAAGTACCGTTGTTTTGAAAGTTAATAAAAAAAGACTAGAAAGTTTGCTTTTATAAAAATGGACTTTCTAGCACGGTTGTTCAAACAATTATCCTTGAAAGTCACCTTCTGGCATGGTTAAAGAACCATTCTCAAAAGTTATACTTTCTATCACTTACACTTCTATCACTACATGATAACCGTCCTTGAAAGCCCATTTTAACCATCCTTGAAAGTCTTTCCTAGTGTTTCTCCTGTTAGTCGTGCATAAATTATATCAAGAAATTTATATATTTTATGCAATATATTAAAAATCGGACTAAATTAGCCAGTTTAACCAATTGGGCCTAGAAGTGGTCCTAGGCTTGATTCAGAAGAAGAGGAGATTTGGAAGATTTTAGAATCAGTAAGAACCGATTAAAATCTAGTAGAAACCGGGTTTGAACCAATGAATCGGTCAGAATTTTTTTTTAGTTTTTAAAATAAAATAACATTATTTTTAGTACTAAATAGCTTTTTTTAATATAAATTTTTTCTACATCTAATATTATAAGCATTATTATGATATATAATTATTAATAATGATAAATTTTCTTAACAAATAATATAAAAATAGAATGTTTATTAACTATTTTGAATTCAAAATATGATTATAAATGAATATTAACTTATTTAGATTTTAATGTTAAGTTATGAAACTTATTAATAATATTTTTATAATAATATATAATATATAAAATTAAAAAATTATTTATTTTATTATTATTAGTTTAATTACAATTTAACCATGATCGAATCATTGAATTTTAAATCAATAGTTTGACTAGTTTAATGATTAATCTAATTTTTAATACTTTGATTTCGTCCATAATAAATGCCTGATTCAACAATGATAGACATTCAGTAGGGACGACATTGGCCAAAAAAAAGACTAAAAACTAACAACAAAACAAAAGGGATAATTTTTTCTCAAGTGGAGGACTATATGTACATGAAATCAATTAGTATAAAACCAATGTGAAAGAAATATTAAAATGTTTCACGCAACAATTATCATTTGTCAACACATGAAGTAATACACTTCCCAACAATAATTTACTCAAAAATATTTTTAAGTAGCTATTAGATGTTAAAAAATCATATCCTGTGATCACCAGACAATAACACTTGATTTATGAATGTTACAACCTGAAAATCTTTATTTAAATGCTTTATATGACGTCAAAAGCTAAGTTTGTTGCAGTGTAAAAATCGTCATTTATAAATAGGACTAGTGCAGCTCTTAATAGGTTGATGTGTCATTATCATGACAAAGTAAAAACAAAAATTTTATTGAAATTAACATTGAAAGTCCAACTTATATTTCCATTTTTTATCCCCACCCAAGGGTGTTGTAAATTACAATTAATGTCGGCCAGCTAGCTAGTTTAAAAAACTTAGAAGCTAGCTTGGAAAACTGAAACCCACTAGTTTAAAAGTTATTATGTCTCTCTCTCTCTCTCTCTCTCTCTCTCTCTCTCTCTCTCTCTCTCTCTCTCTCTCTCTCTCCCTTTTTGCTTCAGTATCTTAAGACCTATTCGGGATCAATTAATGGCGGCACATCAATCAACAAAAAGGTTCTCTTATCTTCTTCCATTCCTTGTTATAGTCCTGTTTTAAAAATACTTGCAGATTAATATAACTTTTAGTTGTATCAGATGAGCTTGATACTATGCTATCATCCTTTTTTTTTTCTGGGCCACGATACTTATGCTATCATTCAAAAGCAAGTATTTCAGTAGAGACTAGAGAAGTCTCTCTGAAATTTAAATTTAAAAATACTTCCAGATTAATATAACTTTATTTGTAGTCATTGGATATTAATTGTCTTTTACTTGGAGTTATATCCCAATGATATATTTTTAATCCACATGAAACAATCTCCAATATTACGGACTAAAATTGAGTTTTGCACTTTTCGTGGCACAACCCTTTTGTTGTAATTGCATATGAGATAGTCAAGTAATTGAATATGAGCATATATACCTGTAATTGTACAGATCTACACAGATCCTCCGCAAATCTGTATGTGTCTCTCTAGATAAATCTAAATATATATAAATTTTCAGTTTGATTTACAGATTATTTGTAGAGTTTGATCTACGTACAGAAAAACCGAATCCGGCAAAACATGAGTTCTTCTCTATGTTATATTTATGCCATACCAGACGAACCCATGTCATTGTTTATGGAAAAAAATTTGGAAAAAAGAAGCACAAATTGAAAAAGAGAAAAACCTGAAGTGATTTTTGGATAAAAACTTAAGAGCAGTTTTTGGTTTATGTTGGCATATTCTTTAGGAAAGCATAAACAGAAACCATTTTTAAGGTCAATAGTACATGATTGGGCATTTGAAGAAAAATTTTTTCATGTGTGATATATATAGTTATTGGAGAAAACCTAATAATTGTTTGTGTGTAACATGCCATTTTTCATGTATATATTTTATGATCAGATAGTGTTAAGAATGATATGATATTGTTCTAAATTAATTTATAATGATTGAAGAAATCTAGATATTTAATTAAATAGGTTTAATGTCTAAAATACCATAAAAATATCAAAAATTGGCTTAAAAGGGCAAAATGATCATTTTGCCAAAATATAAGTGTAAAATGGTTATTTTACAAAAGAAGAGAGAGAAAATAATATTATAATACCCCGGTACAGGTTAAAAGTATAAGTGATACTGGATAAGTGAGCCCGGAGATGAATATAAGTCCAGTAAAAGTGGGTCTCACATGAATAGTAAGTGTCGACCGAGTAAGATGAATAATAAAATGTAAGAAAGACAGGTGAGTCCTACATGAAAAATTAAAAAGAAAAAGGTAATGGGTCTCATAAATAAAGTACATAGTAAAAAATACAGAGTACAATAGAAAACCAAATTAGAAAGTACACAAACCAGTACCAATTAGATCAGTTAACTGGCAAAGTTGTAATTTTTCCTTTTCCTCTCTATTGACCAAAATTAAGGAGGACAAAAATGCCCTCCACTCGTCTCTCACATAGGAAAAAGTAATCGTGGGTACTTAGGTAAAGTAAATTAAAAAACTCAAGAATAATTGATGGTCCTTGGATCAAAGCTAAATCTAATGGCTACATTTCATCCCAACTTTCTATAAATAGCCCTTCACTCTCCCAATCTCATTGCTCATAAACACAACACCAGGAGAGGTGTAGGAGAGAGAGAGTTGGCGTGATTCTTGAGAGAGAAAGAGAGAGAGAAGTCGAGGAAGAGAAAGGGAGAAAGAAGAAGAGGAAGAGAAGGAGAGAAAGAAGGAGAGGAAGGCGGAAGTAAAAGCCAAGGTCTTCAAGGGTAAGTCTCTCCTCCTAATCTCTTCTAATATCTTTTCTCATTTATTTAGCATGCCTTAAGTTAGGGTTTGAAGTGTTATTCCTCTTCCTCCATGACCCTAAAGGTTTCAGCCAAATCATAAAAAGGAAGGAAGGGTGCGTCATTTAAATCATATTTGCAATGTGCTTGTATGCTTGAATAATGGCCAAAATGCGTGAGAAATTACCTCAAAAAGTGAGCTTTCTCACTTGGGCTTCATGAGGCCATTTTAGGCCAAGATGGGAAGTGAAGAAGGGAGTGAGTTTTTGTTAAAACCAATGCTTCCAATGAATTCCTAGCATGCCCAAAAGTCTAAGGAAGGTCAAGAGATTCATTATAAAACTTGGTTTTCAAAATGTCAAAGTTTAGGGTCCCTCAAAGCATGCATGGTTTATGTAATGTTATCAAATTATTAAGTAAGGTTTGATGATGCTAGTTAAGCTCTAATCAAGTCAAGGAAATGACTCAAGAGAGTAAGACATCAAGCAAAGGAAGTAAAGCCTTGAGGTAATAATTCTTGGTTTAAGCATTTACATTGATACATTATCCTTTATGTCTTAAACTATATTGCTATGATGTTTAGCTATGTTTTATGATTGTTTTAGCTATTTTAAGTTAAGGGCTAAGTCCCGAGATGTCTATTTACTAAGTTGTTATGCTACTAAAATTTTTACTGCAACATAGTGTTTTAATTGTTTTCTAAAAGTATGTTATGAAAGCATGATGATTGTGCAATGTGTAAGTTAATGTGATAATGTGATGTCCTTGAGCTATGTTACTACCAAGATAACCCCTATCTCATCCCAAGTTTCCCTAATTATACAACTAAGCAATGCTAAAGGGAAAAATGTAGCAAAGAGAATTGAAGAAGAAGATTGATGCTTTGTACTATTTTTGGTTCTGTTTCTTGCTGTCTAATTTAAACTATTGTATAAAATTAAATATTAGTCCAAAAATTATGATGTCTATATGTTTGCTTAGAGCTATGTCTCAGGTACAAAATGGCACTGATTGGATTGTATTTGAATTTATATAAGGGTAGATATGCATGTTTTGCTAAGACTACTCTAGTAAATGTTATTTTTTACCCTTAATAGTTCATGTTGGTGGTCAGATTAGTGGGAGTAGAATAAATGTATAAGAAAAATATGATTAGAAAGTAGACATATAGAGCTTTTCAAAGATGCTAAGTATTCATGAAATAACCTTGTATTTTATGAGAAACAAATTTTCAAATTTGAAGCTCAAATTTTGGACAGAAACTGGGATATAAAAATGAATAGTAATGTTTATACAATAAAATGTACGAATCTATGTGTCTATTTTCCAGTTTTTTATTTGTTTTCCTTAAAGATCAAGATGTGCAAGATTTTTAGAGATTTGGATCACCAGAAATAATTTTTCTACATTTAATTATGATTCTTGAAAAATTACTATGCAATGAGCTGTAAACCAGCGAAAACAATTTTATACAGTTTTAAAGTTTTAATTGGTTCAAGTCTTCAAAGACTATTTTTATACTTCAAAAACAAATAGTTTTCATGGAAAATGTTTTAAAATGTAAGATGCAACAAAGTGAATTTTAGGTATGCAGTTGTGACGGGAGCAAACAAGGGAATAGGATTGGCGACATGCAAGCAATTGGCTTCAAAAGGGATCATTGTGGTGTTAACAGCAAGAGATGAGAAGAAGGGACTTGAAGCTGTGGAGAAACTCAAAGCAATTGGTCTCTCAGACCATGTGCTTTTTCATCAACTTGATGTCACTGATCCTGCCAGTATAGCATCCCTTGCACATTTCATTGAAACTAACTTTGGAAAACTTGATATCTTGGTAGGTACCACTATTCTCAAGTCTTTACTCAATGTGTGCACTTTTCTTTCTCAAGTCTTTACTTAATTTGTAAAATTTGTACTATAGCATCCTACCAGTGTAGACATCATTTCCTACGTATTGCAAAGAGCCTGATTTGATTTGAACCTGCACTATTTATAGTTCTTTATAACAATGTGGCTTCTACTAGCTTATTTATATTGATCACTTGAATTGAAAGAATTCTTTTGATCTTTTTTGCATATCTGGGAAATGTTTAAAATTGGGAAATTTGTGTAGATAAATAATGCTGGGTGTACTGAAACCATTATTAATATGGATGCTCTAGCAGCCGTGGGAATTAAGGTATATTCTTCAAACCATAAAACGTTTATTTCCATATTCTATTCTAAAACCAAACCAAGGAATTGACAATATATGGGTATTATAGTTTTCTTGGGTAACATAGTATTAGTACTCTCTACCTTTAATATTAACTATCTTGTATATATATATATAGATGTATGTTTGTATATTAGTATGGAGTGCCAATACTTTATATTTAACTTCATCTGACAGAATGAGTCATCAGAAATCAGACAAATATAGTTGGTTCTAATGGTTCGAGGAGACATTGTTTCCCCCTTTTAACAATTCATTAAAAATCATACTAGATCTGTTACTTCAATTTAAAAAGTGTTGACTGCCATAATTTCAATTTATTTGAAGGTTAAACTTACCATAAAAAATGGATCAAAACCTGTCTTTTCCCATAAAGTAAAAAAAAAAAACCCAGTCTCTAAACTACATTTGTAGAGGCTATACAACCATAAGGATCTATCCAAAATATAACAACAATAGCATTAACCTTATTCCACTAAGTGAGATCTACCACATATATCATATGATGCCAATGAGCTTTATCAAATACTATCTCTTCAAATAAAATTATTGAGAGGTCCTACCTTATAACTTCCTTTAGTGTCATTCTTGGTCTGTCTCTATACCTTTTAATAGAGTTTCAAGTCATTTAATCAATTCTCCTCACTGGTTTCTCTAGTCCTCTTCTTTGTAAATGTCCAAACAACCTTAAATGATTTTTCACTATTTTCTCCTCGATAGGTGCTACTCCAACTTTTCCACATATACAGTCATTTTGTATCTTATCTATTTTTGCATGACCACACATTAACTTAACATTCTTATCTTTTCTAGTCCCATCTTTCGTTCTCATTACCCTTTCAAAGGCTAACATTTACTGTCATTTAGCATCGCTGGCCTTATAGTAATTTAACAAAATTTCCCTTTAAGTTTAATAGGTGCCTTAGAGTCACAAATAAATTATGAAGCTTTTCTCTACTTTAACCAATCAACTTGTATCTTATGCATAACATCCCATCAATTTCACTATCACTCTATAAATTGACCTCAAATATCTAAACTTTGACACTTCTGAAATGGTTTGCTCTTCAATTTTTACCTTAGAATCATTTCTAACTAATCTCTTATTAAATTTGCAATGCATATATTCCATCTTACTTCTACTCAAGTAGAAACCTTTTGCTTCTAAAGTGTATCTCAATAACTCAAGTTTAGAGTTGACCTCTTCTCTTAAGTTCTCAATTAAGATTATATCATCCGTGAAGAGCATACAAATAGGAATTTCCTCATGTATATGTTTTATCAAAACATCTCAAACCAAATCAAACAAGTATAGACTCAAGGAAAATCCCTGATATATACCTATCCTTATATTAGATAGAAAGTCATTTGTCTCACTTCCAAGAGTTCTCATACTTATTTTTGTCCCCTCCTACATATCCTTTATGACTCGAATATAAGCCACATAAACATGTTTATTCTCCCTTACTTTCCATAACATATCTCTTGATACTTTATCATATGTTTTTTCCAAATTAATAAAAACCATATGAAATCTCTTTCTTTTTACACCGGTATCTTTCTATCAAGCCACTTAATAAATAAATAACCTATGTTGTAGACCATCCTAGCATAAATCCAAATTAGCTTTTTGAAATACGAAACTCTTTTCTTAGTCTATGCCTAATCACTCTTTCCTAAAATTTCATGGTGTAACTCATGAGTTTTATCCCCTAACAATTTGCATAGTTCTAAATATCCCTCTTATTCTTGTATATAGGCATCAAAGTGATCTTTCTCCATTCCTTTATCATTTGCTTTGACCTCAGAATCTCATTAAATAGCTTAGTGAGTCACAAAACCCTCTTCTTTCCTAAGCACTTCTAAACTTTAATAGGAATACCATTGTGGCCAATAGCTTTACCATTATCTATTCTCTTAAGAGTTTCTTTTATGTCTCCAACCCAGATCCTACAATAGAAAGACATATTTAGTTTAATTTTGTGAGTTGTTAATCCCTTTGTATCACTAATCATACCCAATTTATCATTGAAACGTTTATAAAAGTAGCCCTCCCATCTTTCTTTGATATTATCATCTGTAACTAAAACTTTTTCCTTCATGGTCATCCTTAATGCATCTTACTTGGTCTAAATCTCTTCACATTCTTTCCTTAGCTATTCTTGGCAATTTCGTAAATATTACATTCACCATTCTTTGTTCCTGAATTTTGGTAAAATTCCTTAAAAGTTTTAGATCGAATTTCGCTTACTGCTTTCTTAGTCTTTTTTCTAGCAACTTGATAACTCTCTCAATTTTCCTTGTTATTACACAGATGCAAGGCTTTGAAATACTCTTTCTTATATTTAACCTAATCCTATATACTTTTATTCCACCCTCAAGATTCTTTATCTTTAGGTTCAAAACATTTGGATTCACTCAAGACTGCCTTTACCAATGTCCTAATCCTTTTAGATATCTCATTCCACAGGACGTTAGCGCTTCCTTGCAGGTCACAATTACCTTCCTTCAATGCTTTTATCATAAAAATCAATTGTTTCTCACCTTTTAACTACCACCACTTGATTCTAGGATTCATGGCTTTTTGACTTTTTAGTCTATGGCTCTTAACCAGCACATCAAGGACCATGACCCTATATTGTGAACTTAAGCTCTCACCAAGGAACATTTTACAGTCTTTCCAAGCTCTTCTATCCAAAATCATTACCAAAAAAAACAAATCAATTTGCCACCCTTGGGCTTTGCTCTTGTATGTGACTAAATGCATCTCTCATTTCTTGAAACAAGTGTTTACAATCATGAAATTATAAGTTATTAAAAATTCAATAATAGAATGCTCTTTCTCATTTAATTCTCCAAAACCATAACTGACATGAGCTCCCACATATTGCTTTAGCTTTTTCCCCACATGATCATTAAAGTCTCCACCAATGAAAATATTTTCCTATTGTGGGATGTCTCAAACCAAGCCCTCCATATCTTCCCAAATTTTTTCCTTAATATGTACTTCCGACCCTACTTGAGGTGCGTAAACACTGATAACATTGAAAATATTGTGCCCAATAGTCAATTTTAAGGCTAAGATCCTATCTTCTATTCTTCTGACTTCTACTACATTCTTTTTCCAATCTTTGTCCACAATAATACTAACTCCATTTCTTTTTCTGACCTTCCCTACATACCAAAGTTTAAACCAGTAGTATTTAGCTTTATAGCCTTTTCTCTCACCTATTTAGTTTCTTGAAGATACAAGACGTTAATTCTCATTTGAATCTTAGCATCCACCACCTTCATAGATTTACTTGTTAAAGTACCAATATTCTAAAAACCAAACTGAATCTTGCTCTTCTGAGCTAATTTCTTTACCCACATTAGTCTGTAATGATGTATGAACTCTTGCTCATTTAACACAGCACCTAGGCACTGGTGTCACGGCTCTAACTCATTTGACATTGCGTTCAAACCATACAGTGCATTACTTCTAGGTAACGACCTAGTATTAACACAAAAATGTCCCTAATCCATGTCATAAAGATTTGACAAATTTTTACATTGGCTGTCAATGACCTTACATAACCCTCCTATTTTACCCGAGTTTAAGAACGGCTATGAAACTATGTAGGCGGAGTTAAGACCTATCCATAATGAATGAGCCAAATTGGAACAGTGTCCTTTTTAAATAATGTGAAATTCATGAACATTGAAATTGGTCTTTTTGATACTAATATTTTAATTGTTCATTTCACTTGTATTTCTATCAATGGAAGGGGTCGGAACTTCTCAGCAAAAGTAGGGACGTCCACTTTAGCAAGGTTCATCAATTTTTTCAACATTTCTTTTAACTTTAGTATTTGAACTTCATCAATATATATATATACATAGTTTATCTCTAATAATTAAGATATACACTTCCTTGTGCATCTCATTTCATTGAAACTATCTATTTGCAAGAGAATAATCAATTTCCTAGTTAGGGTCAGTGCATTTGAGGGAACTCATAGAAAGCCACATTATTTTTAACTAGTGAATAATATAACTTTTATAAATTTATTGTATAATAATAATTTTCTCCACCCCATTAAATACAATTGGCAAAATTGTTTTGATGTACAGTTTTCACATGTTTTAACAAGGTTGCCAGGGCCTTTAATTAGGTGATTGATGTAACATCCTACCTCCTAACACCTCCAGACACAACCTCAACATCTCAAAACAACTCTCCAGACCTTCAGAACAGCGGAAACAAACCCTAAAACACCAAAAATTGGATTAGGGCCGCGGCCGCTACAGTACCGCCATGGCTTCAGCCTCCCCCATTCTACACTCTCTTCTGGCCTCACTGGCACTGCAGCATGGACTTTGGAGCCATGGTGGCCCATGCTGATATTCCATATCAGCATCTTCCGCACTCCGGGGTGAACTTCCGAAGTGCATAACTTTATGCCCCGACCTCCGATTGACTTGATTCCAACTCCTACAAGTCAATCTAGTCCCAATCTAGCCACATACACCACTTACACCTCAATCCAATTCCGTATGGAGATTCTGGACCCCTGACATAGTTTTGGCCACATGTTGACCAAAACTCACCACTAACCACCTCCAATTGCCACCAAAGACAATTGGTCGCTCAAAGACCATTCATACAGGTCCAAAACCCCAAACCAACTTGTCCAAAGAGGTTTCACCCCAAAGGAACCACTCCTCTGAGATTTGACCTCCTGAACCCTACAACAAGACAATATGGACTACAGGCCCTCAAACATACCACAAGACTCAAAACCACTCTGGGCTCACAAACACCAACATACTGACTTCATAACAACCAAACATAGCCGTACATGCATTTATCCATACCATCCTTACAATCCATATCCATAACCAAATATTCATTACAAACAATTCTATCCTACTTGGCACATGATACATATCCAAATACACATAAACTACATAAACCTAGTATTTCCGAGTCCGCTGTTACTCCGGCGTCTTCTCAAGACTAGTGCCAGAATCGTCACCTGAAAGGTTAGTTCATGGGAGAGGGGTGTGAGACAATGTCTCAGTAACTGGGGACAAGCACACACATAAACATATATACATACATATAACTCATGCAACACATGAATGCAATGTGAAATGAATAGTATGCATGTCGCCCTCACAGGGACTCCCATCCTTATCCTCCCTAACATATATATATCCAACCTTATCCTCCCTAACACATATATATATATATATCCAACCTTATCCTCCCTAACATATATATATATACCTAACATTATCCTCCCTATCATATATAATCCATCTTGTAACACCTTACCTCCTAACACCTCCAGACTTAACCAAAAACTTCAACGCTTAACTAAACACAACCCAGTATCTTAAAGCAACACTCCAAAACTTCAAAACAGTGGAAACAACTCCCAAAACACCACAAAATAGGGCTAAGGGCCGCGGCCGCTACAGTACCACCGCGGCTCGGGCCTCCCCTGATTCTCCATCGCTTCTGGATTCACTGGCACCGTGGCCTAGACTCTGGAGCCACGGCGCCCCATGCTGATATGCCATATCAGCAACTTTCGTACTCCGGGGTGAACTTCCGACACGCATAACTTTATGCTCCGACCTCTGATTGACTTGATTCCAACTCCTACAAGTCAATCTAGTTCTAATCTAGCCAGAGACACCACTTACACTTCAATCCAACTCCATATGGAGATTCTGGACCCTTAATATCATTTTGGCCACTTGTTGACCAAAACTCACCACTAACCACAACCAATTGCCACCCAAGGCAAATGGACACTCAAAGACCATTCATACAGGTCCAAATCCCCTAAACCAACTTGTCCAAAGAGATTTCACCTCAAAAGAACCATTCCTCTAAAATTTGACCCCTCGGAACCCAACTTGACAAAACGGGCTACAGGCCCTAAACCATAGCAACAAGGCCCCAAACCACTCTGGGCTCACAAAACACTAACATACATACTTCTGAACATCCAACATCACGCAACCATACATACAACATACATAATCCATACAATTTATACCTTATCCAAATATTCCTTACAAACCATTCTATCCTACTTGGCATAAGATACAATATTCAATATTACAAACATTACATAGACTATTCACACATACGTAACTACTCCTGCGTCTTCTCCGGACTAATGCCAGAACCGTCACCTGAAAGGTTAGTCATGGGAGAGGGGTGTGAGACAATGTCTCAGTAACCAGGGACAACCACATACAATATATATATACTGACCCACACAGTCGTGCAATGTAATGTTAATGAATGGTATGCATGTTCTCCCTCATACACGGCTAGAACCACGAGCTGTCGTCATCACAAGACATTTCAATAGATGGTTCCCTTCCAACAGTCGGTGAAGACTGATTCTGGGACATCATCAAGCTCACCTTACTCTAATGCAACCCGGCCAATGGTTACACTAAAGCTCAGACCGTGGCTCTCCTTCCCCTGGACCATCACAAATTAATGGTGATTTAAGGAAGGTGCATCCCTAAATCCACTGTCACCTGGCTCTCCCAAGGAGAGGATTTAGTGACAGGGATATTTCATCATATCATATTGTCCTCTACCGCCTGGCTCTCCCATGGAGAGGATTTAGCTACAGGGATCTTTCTCATATCATCATCTCATATAACAACATATCATCATCACCTCATCATCAATCTCTCTCTATGCAATCATATGGTGATGATGCCAATGTCATGCCAACATGCATCTACGCATATATATATACATCATTATCATCACAATCATCATATGGACATGCTAGCATGCAATGGTATGAGGATGCTACACATTACAATATAACTATACAACCATCATACATCAACTAGCCGTGCGTACCACGATATATAAGAAAACCATACATATACACAATCAATATCGTGGTATGAAAAGGAACATGCATATACATACAGATATACGTTCTATCATACCACACAACTAATACAATACAAACATACACCTGGTTACCTCAACTGCCGTTACCACACGCACACGAGTTCCACAAGCTTCCTTGAACTGTTTAATACACGTGAACCCTTCTCGATAGTCAACAACCTTCATAATACCATAATTCTTCCATTAGCACAATGTACCAATAAACCAAACATCACAATACAACCAGATTAACCTAACCCAAGGTTCCAACATCCTTTTCATGTATCAGTAAGCTCTTAGAGGTCACTCAAACATTACACAACCTTCTACACTTCGGATTCCTGAGAGCCCTAACCAAAAACAACCTAGGGTTAAGCTCTAAACACATATAACCCCTTCAAAACTCACATCCGAACCACAAGAACACCAAAATACACATCATTAACTTCTTGTTAACCATTTCAATCGGTTGATTTCAGACAAAACTGAAGATCCAACCTTACAACTGAAAATCCCAAATCTTAACTGAATAAAATGGAGAGGGAGGAGTATATAACACTTACCAACTTGAATCCAAGCTCTTGAGGTCCGAAAATTACTCCCAATGGCCGGAAATCTCGAACCCTAGCTCAGCTCCCTCGGTTTCCTCCGTCACTCCCTTCGTTTCTTTCTTTTTCGTCTGACTGAACTAATCCAGATTTAAACAAATTTCTCGATCCTCACTGCAGCTCCAGAAACTAAGCCGCGGCACCACCATAATAATTGACGGACAACGCTACTGGACATTCCATCGCAGCGACGGACCTGTTTTAGGCCTCAGCGTGGAGTTCTTCCAAACTCCACTTGAGCCTTTCTCTGTGCTGTTTCCTCCGATCCTAAACACAATGCCAAGAAAAATAACATAAGGGGTGTTACACTTCCTTATCCTTCCTAACATATATATATCATCATACATCATATCATCATCGTATCATCACCACTCTATCCGCCATATAGCATAGTCTCACAATGTCATGTGGTGATGCTAATGTATCATCATATCATCATCATTATAATCATCATAATGTCATGTATGCATCATGTCATATCATATCAATATCATCATCACATATCTCATCATCATAACCATAATCATCATCTAACTCTTCGCATACCATGATATATAAAAATAGTACACACAAACACATCAATATCGTGGTATGAAAGAGACATGCATATATATACACAGCTATACGTACTATCATACAATATCTATAATACAATATAAACAAACATCCGGTTACCTCAAGTTGTCAATATCGCGCTTACACGAGTTCCACAAGCTTTCTTGAATTGTCCAACACGCTTGAACCCCTCTCGGTTAACCAAACAACCTTCATAATAACACAATTCTTCCATTAACACAATATAACAAACATCCAAATTCCACAATTCAACCGCTTTAGCCTAACCCAAGGTTCCAGCACCTCTTTCATGCATCAATAAGCTCTCAGGGACCATTCAAACATCACTCAACCACATACACTTCGGATTCCCAAGAGCTCAAACCAAAAACAACCTTGGGTTAAGCTCTAAACACATATAATCCCTTCAAAACTCACACTCGAGTAACAAGAACAACAAAACACACTTCATTAACCTCATTTCATCCATTTCAATAGGTGGATTTTGGCCAGAACTGAAGATCCAACCTTAAAACCGAAAACCCCAAATTCCAACCTAAGAAAATGGAGAGGAAGGAGTAGAGAACACTTACCAACTTGAATCCAAGTTTTCGAGGTCCGAAAATCACTCCCAAATGCCGGAAATAGCGAACCCTAGCTTTGCTCCTCGGTTTCTCCTTTGTTTTCCTTTCTTTTCTTTCTTTCCGATCGTTCAAAATGATCCGGATTGAAACAAAATTCACGATCCTCACTGCGGCTTTAGACATCTCGCCGCGGCTCTCCTGTATTCAGCTGAAGCCACATTACTGAAAAGATTCTCGCCACGACGACCCTGCTTCTCACTGTGGTGTGGAGCTCTTCCAAACTCCACTTGAGCCTTCCTCTGTCTTGTTTCCTCCGATCCTAAACACAATGTCAAGAAAGATAATATGAGGGGTGTTACAATTGAAACAACTACCAAGGCCCCCATGTAATATATATATATCAATAAAAAAATTGATATACACACACACATATACATACATATATAAATATAATTAAAACTGGAAATATAAAAAATAAGAGAGGATGGTTACTTAATTTTATGTATAATTTAATAAATTTGTCTTCCCAATGTAGAATATTTGTTTTTTTATTGTTTTAATTTTATTCCAACAAATTTTATTTTACTAAATTCCTTTCATTCAAAAGGTTTTTTAATAATTTTCATCATATATTTCTTTCCAATAGTCCCATCCAAAACCAAAATTATCTTCATCCCTTTTTTTAATAGTTCTTCATTCATCTCTCTTTCTAGAATAGTCGTTTTAGAATATAAAAATTTATATTCACCTTGAAAGATTTTAAATTTTAAAGATACTGAGAAAAATGTTAACTAATGAAATTAATATTCCAATTGAAATATTAAATTATATCAAAATATTATATATTTTTGCAAAAGCATGTTGCTTATAGAATATTATTATCAATAATATTAGTATAATTTTGCTATTCCTAAAGAAAGTTTTAAAAATTAACATTGCTTAAATCTCATGTAGCTTTGTTATGAGTAGAATGAATAGATTAACTATATTATCAATTCAAAGTGAAAAGTTAGAATTACCTAATCATAAAACTTTGGTAACTGATTTCATTATTAAGAAGCTTAACAAAATGAGATAGGAGAGAATTAAGAAGTTATAATACACTAGGTCTCTTCAACAATTTTGTCCCAGGCCTTAAAATCTCTTGACACAGCCCTGTGTTCTAATTTACTCGCCTTCATCAAGCTACTAGAAAAATTTAATTAAATTTCTCAGTATTGATTGCAATCTTGCAGGAGAGAGGTATTGATTGGAGTAAGATAATAATTCGCAGCTATGAGTTAGCTGAAAGAACTGTCAAAACAAATTATTATGGAGCGAAAGAAATGACCATAGCACTCTTTCCCCTCCTCAGTCTATCAGATTCTCGAACAATTGTTAATGTTTCCTCCACCGGGGGATCATTAGAGGTATGTGACCCTAACTTTTGATATAATTATCTTCTTCAGAAATTCAATGAATTATTTGTCAGAGATATAATTAATACAAGAAACAATTATTTAGTTTATATTGAGGTATAAAAATATTTAGATGTTAAAGTTTACTGGAAGTAGTATTCATATTCATATTCTTAATTTAGTTAATAATAAGTTCTTGTAAATGGAAAAAACTAAATTGAAAGAATTACTTTCATTTAGGCCTGCTAATACTTAGATATGGATTACTTGGTAATATAGAATATCATATAGTTATAACAAAAACAACAACAACAACAACAACAATAATAATAAGTTCTTCTTTAATAGCTTAATTAAACTTTTAAGTTCAAATAGTTTCATATTTTTCATTGCGGTTAGTCAAGTACCTTTGCATATTGTCCAAAAACTATTCTATTTAAACTTCAAAGTTAAAATCCAGAAAGGTGTAATGGAGAGGGGGGTTAAATTACTATTTTTTCCCTCAGTTTTTGTTGATTCCTAATTTGGTTTATATAGTTTAGAATTTTATAATTGAATTCTTGTATTTTGAAAAATGTTTAATTTACTCTATATCATTAAACTTTATTCAATGTGACATTAGTGACATAGCTTTTTTCTTGGGCCTGAAGTTTAGTGACACAACTAGTCATATGCCATCTTGGCACTCTAGAAATACAAGATTAAACAAAAGGGTTAAGGTCCCATGGATTAATTCCAATCTCATGTGCAGCTTATGATACTACTAAGTTGTTATGGGGTTGTCATCAAGGGTGCATATTTAATTTGCCAATGACACAAGATAGACTTTATTATAACATGACACGGTCTAAACTAAAACAATTTTAAATTTTGGTGGTTGGATTACAAATTTTTAAATTACAAGGATGGCAAAAAAATGAATAAAATTTGAAAAAAATAATTAAACCTTGATTCAACATGGTTCTTAATGAACACGTACAGACAAATCAGCACCCTTGTATGTGATCAGTCTGAATTTTCTAATGTGAGAGTTCCTAAAGTTTCCGAAGTACATCACGAAGTACCAAGACTCTATGATTACCTTTATCATATATACCAGACAAAATTTATATATATATATATATATAACGCAAAGTACTTGTCTCACTTCACTTCAAGACACTTTAGGAACTAACTCTAATTGATCCAAATTTGAACACAAGATGCTAATCCAGATGGTTGTTGCAGTCTCTACCAAACAGATGGGTGAAAGAAGTCCTAAGTGATGTTGAAAACCTCACAATTCAAAAGATTGATGACATTCTGAGTGAGCTTCTTAAAGATTTTAAAGAAACCAAGGGTGCCCTAGGAACTAAAGGATGGCCTGACATAGCTCCAGCATATTGCATCTCAAAAGCTGCTTTGAATGGCTTCACAAGAATTTTAGCCGCCACTTGCCCTTCTTTCTGCATTAATGCTCTTTGCCCTGGCCCTGTCCTCACAGATATGAACCAATTCCATGGCCATTTAACTCCTGATGAAGGAGCTCAACATGTTGTTAGATTGGCTTTGTTGCCTAATGGTAGCCCTTCTGGCCTCTTCTTTGATAAAAGTGAAGAGAGATCATTCTGATCAAAGATTAATGTTATTTTCATATTATAGTGCTGATCATTTTAATTACATTTGTTTGGTGGTTCCTTTCTTTATTACTTTTCATTGCACATTCAATCGATGCATCAAATTAAATCCATTCATCTATTCAGAATAAGAATGACATCAGAGAAATTGGCCTATACGAGATTCACGTATCATACATGGCCTATTCAGTACTATTTTCTCACTATCTCTATTCGAATACATTAGTCCAACCTGATTTGAATGGGGGGAATTATGATTTAGGACCAAAATCATCATTTTATTATAAATTGAGTATTATTATACATTTAATTATAAAAACAGACTAAATATTTTTAAATAAAACAAAAAATATGAGAGTACTAAAATGTCCTCTAAGCTTCCCTTCTCCTCTTCCCCCATCATCACTAGCTACCGATCAACGACGGCTGGCCATTAGTCAAAGATCATTGGTGATCGGTCAACAACAGTCAATGGCTATTGGTGATCGATTAATACTAGTCAACAATTGCCTGTGGTTGATCAATGGCAATCATTGGCCGGTCAATAGTCACTGACATGAAATAGTTTGCAACTTCTTTTTTAGAATTTGCCACTTAATTTTTTAATTTTTAATATAAATTATTCCAATGTGGTTTGCAACTATTTTGCAAAATTTGAAACTTAATTACTTTGAAAACTCTGTGTTCAAATTTTAACTATCAAAGAATCTAATTTAATAGTTGCAAATTTAAAATAAACAAGTTACAAAATATTAAAAAAAAAAGTTGCAATACACACTAGAATAATTCATAATAAAAATTTTGAAAATTGAATTATAAATTCTAAGTAAACAAATTATAAATTTTGGAAAAAATTATGAACAACTAAATTCTTTCATAATAAAAATTTGGAAATTGAGATGCAAATTTAAATTAATTAAGTTGCAAATTCTTCAAAAGAAATTGCAAATCACTTGAACAAATTCATAGTAAAAATTTGGAAATTGAGTTGCAAATTCCAATTAACAAAATTGTAAATTCTAAAAAAATGTTGCAAATTATATTGAAACAATTCATAGTAAAATTAAAAATTAAATTGCAAATATAAAATAGATAAGTTATGAATTTTACAAAAAAAGTTGTAAAACCCTGTTCTGACAAGTTTATAGAAGCAAATTTCCTCACATCAACTTAATCAAAAGTATAATTTTTCTCCTTAATCAAAATTATATCCCTCATCAGTATTGTGCAACGACATATAGGTTATGAGAGAAAAATTGAAAATTAGGCTTTGGATGTTGAAAATTTCATCCTTCAACTCTTGACATCTATTTGATTCTATATCTTATTTATATTTTTTTTAATTGTCCAATGTGTATTTGTATTCAATATGGAATGTAAAATCTATTTCCTAACATCAACTTAATCAAAAGTAAACTTTTTCTCGTTAAACAAATATATCCCTTAGTACTATACAACACATAGGTTATGAGAGAGAGAAATTGAAAAGCTTTGAAGGTTGAAAATTTCTTCCTTCAATTCTTGACATTTGTTTGATTCTATATCTAACTTATATTTTTTAATTGCCCAATTTATATCAATATTCAATATAGAATATAAAGTTTGTTTCCCCACATTAACTTAATATATCCCTCAGTATATTGTACAACTTATAGCTAGGTTTAGGAGAAAAACTGAAAAGCTTTAAATGTTGAAAATTTCTTCCTTTAACTCTTGACATTAGTTTGATTCAACATCTAATATATATTTTTTAGTTGGCCAATTTGTATCAATATTCAATATAGAATAAAAAAAATTATATAAAAAGCAGTATCATTCATTAGTCGATCACTAATGTAGCTTATTTTAAACTTCATGCAATGTTGATCTCTTTTAATTGTTCTTTGAGATTCTACACTTAAAACTCCATAACTTGCCAAGAAGAATTCTACTCTTAAAGTACTATAACATCCAAATTTGATGGTTTATTAGAAGTTTTCTATGATTAATGCATATAACCTTCAAATGTTATGTAATATATAATTATGTAGATTAATTTTCTTTGTTGTAACTCTTAGGTTGGTTGGAGACTTATAAATAGAGGACATGTACTAAATATTTGTAACCTTGAAGTGAATATAAAATGCTTCTTGCTTTTTTCCTACTAATTTTCTCATCTCATTTATCTTTCTTACATTTTCTCATTTGTACTCTTTACAAGTTTCCCTTACTCTTGTGATTTTGTTCATATTTTCCTTACTTTTTATAATGAAGGTTGGAGTTGTATGACCATCTAAACTTAGTCTTAATATTTGCTTTTGGTAGTTCCATTTATTGAATTTATTGTATCTCAACTTTTCATTATACTTTCATACATTGAATTGGTTCTCTTCATTCATGTGTTCATTCATTTAAAGGGAGAGTGACACAAGAGAACAAGACTACGTATGTGATTCAAATATTATAATTGCGCCCATTCACTCTTTCTTTCTATCTTTCTTTGAATGCATTCTCAATGTTCACTTTGTAAATGAATGTAGAGGATGCAACCCAATTCAAACATTTTGTGTTTCAAAAAATAGATTGATCTTGCATATATAGCACGCATTTATGCTTAAAATTTAGAAGATTCAAAGTACTCATTTGTAGAATTGAAAGTACCTCCATCAAAAATTAATTTAATTGGCAAGAATTTGACATACCTCATAAAAATATGGGTTCAAGTTGTAACAACTTACCTCCAAAACCCTCCAAACTTAATCCAAAACTACCAAAATCATCAACCAATACTCACCTTATCCTTTAAAAATAGCAGAAACAGAACAACAATACCGAAAACTAGGCTGGGGCCGCGGTTGCTACAGTACCGCCGCGGCTCCGGCCTCCCCTAAAACTCCCTCGCTTCTGGCCTCACTGGTGCCGCGGCCTGGACTCTGAAGCCGCGGCACCCCCTGCTGATATCCCATATCAGCAACTTCTACAATTCGGGGCGAATTTCCGACGCACATAACTTTACCCTCCGACCTTCGATTGATTTGATTCCAACTCATACAAGTCAATCTAGTCCCAAACTATCCATAGACATCCTTCTTGCCTCAAACCAATTCCATATGGGGATTCTGGACCCTTAACATCGTTTTGACCACTTATTGACCAAAACTCATCACTAACCACTTCCAATTATGACAAAAAACAACTGGTCACTCAAAGACCACTCATATAGGTCCAAAACCCCCAAACTGACCTATCCAAAGAGGTTTCACCTCAAAGGAACTACTCCTCTGAGTTTTGATCCCCTTGAACCTCAACATGACAAGACAGGCTACTGGCTCTAACACAACAATTAGGCTCAAAACCACCCTGGGCTCACAAATACCACAATACCAACTTCCCAACATCCAACACTCTCAAAACATCACAAATAACACATTCCATACACAACCAAAATATGCAACTACCCATACATCACAATATATATTTACAACCATTCTTACAACACAATATGCTTAATACAAAACCTTCTATCCTACTTGGCATATAATACATTATCCAAAAATAAACAGTACATAGACTATTCCCATGTTCGCAGCTACTCTCTAGGCTTCTCAGGACTAGTGCCAGAACTTTCACCTGAAAGGGTTAGTCATGGGAGAGGGTGGGATGAGACAATATCTCAGTAACCGGGGACAACCACACACATAAACATATATATATATATATATGTATTCTTATACATAACTCATACAACATATGAATGCAATGTAAAATGAATGGTATGCATGTCGCCCTTTCAGGGGTCTCATCCTTATCCTCCATAACAAATACAATCTATCCTTGTCCTCCCTAACATATACTGTCCACCCTTATCCTCCCTAACACATATATCATGATACGTTATATATATATCATCATATCATCACCACCCCGTCCACCATATAACACAGTCTCACAATATCATGTGGCGATACTAATGTATCATCATATAATCATCATCATGTCATATCATCATGTATGTACCATCTCACATCATATCAATGTCAACATCACATATATCATCATCACAATCATCATCATCATCATCTAACCGTACGCATACCATGATATATATATATAAAACAATACACACAACACATCAATATTGTGGTATGAAAGAGACATGCATATATACACAACTATACAATATCACATAAACAAACACCCGGTTACCTTAGGTTGTCAATATCGCGCTCACACAAGTTCTACATGCTTTCTTGAACACCAACACGCTTGAACCCCTCTCGGCTAACCAAACAACCTTCATAATAACACAATTCTTTCGTTAACACGATATACCAATAACCAAAACATTACAATTCAACCACTTTAGGCCTAACCCAAGGTTCCAATACCCATTTCATGCATTAATAAGCTCTTGGGGAACATTTACACACCAAACAATACCATACAACTCGGATTCCCAAGAGCCTTAACCGGAATCAACCTAGGGTTAAGCTCAAATCATATATAAACCCTTCAAAACTCACATCCAAGCAACAAGAACACCAAAACACACATCATTAACCTCTTTTTAACCATGATTTCATCACAAATCAGAAATCCAACCTCAAAACCGAAAACCCCAAATTTCCATCGAAGAAAAATGAAGAGGGAGGAGTAGAGAATACTTACCAACTTAAATCCAAGCTCCCTCGGTCCGAAAATCACTCCTGGATGTCGAAAACGTCGAACCCTCGTTGCCTCTCTCGTCGCTCTCTCCAATTTCTTTCTTTCCAAATGTCCGAAATGATCTGGATTTAAACAAAAATCTCGACTCTCGCCGCGGCACCACCATAAATTTGCCGGACAACGCTACAGGAAGGCATCTCACCACGGCGGCTCTGCTTTTTGCCACGGCATGAAGCCCTTTCTGGCTTCTCTTGAACCTAACTCAGCCCTGTTTCCTCTAGTCTTGAACACAAGCCAATAAAGATATAATGAGGGGCGTTACACAAGTCTTACTACAAACATATGAAATTGTTGGGAGATAACTTTTAAGTACTTTTGTAAGTGTTTTATAAGTTATACATAAGATATGTCTTAACTTTGATGCAGTTCCGATACCAACACTACTATAAAAAACACCATTTTATGTCTGTTATTTTGGGCTTTTTATGGCTGTTCTTAAAGTGACGTAGAAGCTACAGACATAAAAAGTTTAGCATTTTACGTCTGTTAATTAACAGCCATAAAAAGATAGCCTTTTATGGCTGTTTTTCAAAAAACTGCCATAGAAAGGTCACCCTTCAACAACTGTTTTTTGGATAACAACCGTAGAAAGGTCACCCTTCTAGGGCTGTTTTTTGGCAAACAGTCATAGAAAGGTCACTCTTCTACGGCTGTTTTTCTAATAACAGCCATAAATTGAAATTATTTTTTTTTTATATTAATGCCTTATATATCCATTCCCAAACCTGTATTTACAGCCAAAATGTACAAAATAACAAAGCAATTTTTACAGCCAAAAAACTAACTAGCTTTTTTACATCATAATAGCTATATACAACATCCAACATATTGTTCTAAACTATTCCAATCAATTAAAACTAATCTATGTGATAACAAAATACACTCAAATGAATCAAAAAAGAAATTCTGACCACGTGTTCTGAATGTGGTTAATTTCTTGCTGGAGATATGGGCTGTCATCATTGAAATGCTGCAGGTTTAAGACTTTATCAACACAACTCATATAGTAAGAAGTCATAAGGAAAAGAAACTAAGTTATAGATGATATAATTATCTTATCCAATGAGTCAACAACATTACCAGTAATTATGTCATACATTTCTCTCATAACATAGTAGCCACACTCTGTTCCCCCAGGTTGGCGGCGAAACTAAAAATCAAAAAAGAAAATGAGCAAAATCAAAATACTTGGATTAATTTCCTTTAAGGTTAGGATAAAACTACATACGTACAAGCTTACTGCACCCCTGGTATAAAAGCTTATCTGTAGCATTGCACAAGCTATCATATACATGTGCTTGCTCAAAATACTCTACTCCTACATCACGGATCATATCCTCTATTTGATCATTGAAATCAACATCAACTTCCTCCTTTTCAAACACATTTGGAATTTCTATTTCTCCATGACATAGCCATTGTGTATAGTTCTTATTGAACCCGAAACAAATTAGATGGTCTCTTATTTCTGAAATACTCAATCCCTTCCCATTCAAACATTTTACACAAGGACAGTAAAACCTCCCATTATTATTAGAAACATTTCTTTTAGAAAATTCTAGAAACTGCTTAACCTCATTCTCATATTCATCACTAGTCCTTCTGGTGTTTATCCAACTACGATCCATCACTACCTATCTAAACATCCATGAACGAACAAATCAAATTTGAAGTATAAATAATCCCAATGCATATATAACCAATTGTATAAGGCAAATGGATAACCAAATCTCCAATCAATATAAATTTTTAATCGGGCAGAAAACATATTCATTTCTATTTTAGAAGTTTTTCCCACATCATGTTTTTCGCAGGCCTCATTTTCATTCAAGATATGGGAGAAAGAACTAGATTCTCACAGCCCTCAATCTTAATTATGTAGGAAGAAAATTTAGTTATTGAAGTAGACCCTATATCAAGGTTTGATAAATATATATAATATATTGTAGTCTACTTTTAATATTATTTATAAATTATTAATTTTAACTTTTTTTTTACAAATATGAGAATACAATTACTAATGTAAGTTATAGAAGTATTTACAAGCTAGAAGAGGAATGTACCTTTTGAGTCCTTGGGGGATATTCAAATGTATATGGCTTTTATGCTAAAATAGAGGATGAACTTTGTCTCAGTTTGTTTAGAGAAGAAGACAAGTTCTGCTGTGTCTTTGGCAAACTGAAAGTTAGATATAATGGAAGTCATGTCAATGTCTATGTTTTTGGCCGATGAATTAAGCTTTATTATCCATTCAAGAGCTAGAAATGCATTATGCGTGGATTTTGAACAGAAATGCATGCATGGTACGTATCTTGAAATCTAAGGCCATGACACAGAAAAGTGACACTTGGAAACCCAATTCCTAATCACATTTAAAAAATATTAAACTCGAAATGCTAATTGTCAAAGAATTTGTATTATGTGGAAATATAATTGCTCATTTAATCATGCTGAACCAATACAAATAGTGCAAATAAATAGCCAAGGCCATGACATAAAAAAGTGACACTTGGCCATGAAGATAAGGATGAAGAGAATAGCACAAAGAAACATAATAAAAGACAGTAAATAAAAATGATATGGTGATGGCCAACTAGCAATTGGTGAGGTGGCATTAGTCAACTAATGGCATGTTTTAACATCCACTATTGTTTTAACTAGACAATGGAGGTATTATGAATCTTCAAATAATTACCCACTGCCTATTACTATTTTTTTTGGACACCTTATTACTAGTTATTCACTTACTTTTATACCTATAATAATGTATATGTGGCTACAAAGTTTTAGTTTCTTAGGAGTCCTGGCTTTATTTACTAAAAGACTACATATCTAATAACTAAACAATTATGATGATTGCCATATTAACAACCACTAATCATAATCATTCTAGCATGGAAAATTGATATGAATCATGTAAGTTGTTACAATGCATTCAAAAGAATAAAAATATAGAAATAATAAAATATATTTTTAAAATAGAATAACTCTGCATGTAATGATTTATGTTTTTATCTTTCTATGAACTTTCATCTTAGAATGCTTCATGCTCACCCTTTTATTCACGTGTCAGTGTTAGTGCTCAAAAATCAACTTCGTTTCTCATTTCAAGTTGGAAAGCTTCATGCCAATCCTCTTATTTCGCTATCACCATATTATTTATGTATCTTTATTTTTTGTCTCAGAAACAGAGATAAGCAAAGATAAATGGTTATTCAGCAAAATGAATAGTCCTCATCTTTAGTTCATGGGTAGTTTGAACAACCGGTATAATATCAATCTTCAGTTTTCTTTATGCTCAAATATGAAGCCAGCTGTGTGAATAAAAAAAGAAAATGAACCTAGTTTTCACTTTCCAACTTTCTCCACTTGTAACATTCTTGAACGAATGAATATATATATATAACACCATCGTATATCTATAATATTTCTCAATCATTTATCAGTAACAAACATCAGGAAGGCCATGAACTAAACCAGTAAATACAATATTTTTCTGAACTTTATATTAGAGCAAAATATGGAAACTCACCTCGGTGCAAACCCCTATAACTTCTTCAACTGATTCCCCATACATATCTTTCTTTGAAAGCTTCTTCAAAAGATGGTTTCTGAACTTTTTTGTCTCCTGAGAGCAACGAAAAGAGGGGAGTGAAACAACTTTCTTCACTAAATAGACACAGAGACCCAAAAAATAGAATAGACACTCACAGCATCAGCGAATTCAAGAATTGGATCAAGAAATTTGTATTTGGCAGCTCTAGTAGAAGAGAAGGCATCGAAAATAGAGAGTGAGTTGAACCAATGAACCTAGAAATGAAGGGAAAAAATGAAGCACCCAAAATGAAAATGCAAATGAAATGGAGAACGAGTACAACAAAACCCAAAATGAAAACGCAAAGCAAATGGAATCAGAATGAAATGGAAATGAAGTTACAGAGTAGGAAGGGAAGTGAACCAGTTAACTATCGAGCAACACATGCGAATCGGAACGACAACGAGACGTAGGGTTACTTGAGGGAGCTTCGAGCTTTGAATGTCAAATTTCAGAGGAGCATTTGAGTAGTTGAGCCAAAAAAAAAAAAGGGAACCCGAAAATGAAATCGCGCCTAATGTTATTGACCGCGGGAAAATGATGTTGATGGTTTTCTACGGCTGTTTTTCATAAAACAGTCGTAGAAAGCATAATTTTTTATTTAAAAAATAAAAAAATTAATTTAGGAAATAGTAAATAAATATATAATTTTAATTTATAATATTTCTATAGCTATTTTATAAAAGACAACCATAAAAAGATTGATTAGTTACCTTTTTAAAAAATACATAGATCATATGAAAATAAGAACATTATTTTTAATTGAAAAATTTTCAATAGCTGCTTTTATTAAAAGTAACCACCAAAACCTTCAAATTTTTTAATTTAAAAAAATAAAACATTCTTTTTTTATTTAAATAAATAAATAAATATACAACATTTTCAATCTAAAACATCTTTTCTTTTAATTTAAAATAACCTTTAATTAAAAACCTTGACTTTATTTTGTTTTTTAAAAATTAAAAAACTATTTTTATTTAAAAAAGAAAATAAACATTATCTTTTTTACCATTATTATTTAATAAATAACCACAAAATACTTCACTAATTATAACTATTTTTTTAAAAAACCAATTAGAAAACTTGAATTTCATTTTTTAATTTAAAAATGTGTAATTGATCTTTTTATGGCTGTTTTTCAAAAAACAGCCGTAGAAAGCATAATTTTTTATTTAAAAAATATAAAAAATTTTAATTTAGGAAATAGCAAAAAAATTATAATTTTAATTTGCAATATTTCTATAGTTATTTTATAAAAAATAACCATAGAAAGCTTGATAAGTTACCCCCTTAAAAATATATAGATCATAAAATAAGGACATTCTTTTTAATTAAAAAATTTTCAATAGCTGCTTTTATTAAAAATAACCAACAAAACCTTCAAATTTTTTAATTTAAAAAATAAAACATTCTTTTTTAATTTATTTTTAATTTAAAAAAGAAAATAAATGCACAACATTTTTAATCTAAAACATCTTTTTTTTAATTTAAAATAATTTTTAATTAAAAACTTGACTTTATTTTATTTTTAAAAAATGAAAATACTATTTTTATTTAAAATAAATATATATTATCTTTTTTACCATTATTATTTAACAAATAGTCACAAAATATTTCACTAATTACAAATATTTTTTAAAAATTAGATAGAAAACTTGATTTTTTTTAATCTTACAATGAGCACATATTAATTTTTCTACCATTGTTTTATTGAAAAATAATCGTAGAAAGCTTGAGGTTTTTTTAATTAAAATGAGACCTTTCTATGGCTGTTGTTAGAAAAACAGCCGTAAAAAGTTTCTATATACGTCTGTTTTTTAACAAACAGCCGTAGAAAGTCTAAATATTATCCATTTATTTACAAAATTGCCACCACTCAACTTTTTATGTCTGTTTTTGTTTCAACAGACGTAAATAAAAGACGTAAAATGGTTATTTTGTAGTAAAATGCAAACTTATTGAAACTTTATATACTATCTTTAAAAAAAACAAAGAAAGAAAATTGAACGTGGAAAGAGCCAAGGCAGGGTAAATGGCAATGGGCCATGACAATGAAAGGAAGTTTCCTAGAAATTGCATTTAATTGTAAAGCAAAAATTGGAGGGCAAGGTACAATACCAGTGAACAAACCGACCATCCATGTCTCGTGTTCCCAAATTACTCAAGCGGTGTAATTTGGCCTAATTGAAGTCAATTGTTACATTTGACGTGTGAAACTGAAATACATCTAATTTGGCCTAACCTTTCCTCCCACTACTAGAAACAATAAAGTTTGTTTTAAAGTCAGTGCCCGCAGTTTCCTTTTGTTTGCTCTCCTGTCTTTGCTATAAAATAAATAAATAAATGTTAGGGCTGTTTATCTTTTTGAGATGATCCGGTTGGTCCGATTTAATTTTGTTGACTCGGAATAAACCAAAAGAAAATAACAAGTAGGATTGGATTAGTCAATTCAGCTTAACCCAGCTCAATGCAGAAGTGTGTATCAACTAAATAAAAAAATAATATCTTGATTTTAAGGTAAACATGCTTGAATGTTTGATTGGAATTAAAACATGTTTTATAAATATAAATAGCTAAGAGGCTAAAGTTTATGTGAAATCCTCATTTGAGTATGATTGTTTGTTATATTCGACATGTTTTGTTATCCCACAAAGTCTAAAATGCCCCATTTTCTGGACTTGTGAATAATTCAATTTGTTATAAATTTTATATTAATATTTTATATTGATTGATTAATATTAATTAAAAGACTAAATAATTACTTGCTATTAAATTTGAGAATACTTTGGAAATATTTTTTATTTTTTACACAATTCAACTCGATTCAGTTCAATGGTGAGTAAAATCCCATGAAAAATTCAGGGTGATAGGACCCGGTCATAACAAATTCTAGGCTTATTGAGGTGTATTTTTTTTTTATTGTGTTATACTGGTATTCGTTCTCCCAGAGAGTAAAAAGAGGTTAAGCCCCGTTTAGGTGGAAGCTAAAGCTTTTTTAATGGCCTATTTTAGTAAACAGTCTTGACTAAAGTCTTTTGAAATAGATACATATATTAATAGTATAATATAAATAATATATAATATAAATTTTTTTCACTTATTAATAAAATATAATATTATATTCATATTTTGCCTTCTAAAATTCTAATGTGCATCTCGACTGAACGACCTGAAGAGTGAAGACTGGCCTAGTTGGTCTGCTCTCAACCCTGCTTCCATCCATTACCATCGGCTCCTCGTCGCCTCCACCTTTGTCTCCTCGGCGCCTTCACCTTCGGCTCCCAACTGCAACTCTGCGACTGCGAACTGCCTCAATCTGTCGGCTCCCTGTCCCCGTCGGCGTCTCCCTTAGCTACGATTGCGGTACGTGTTCTCAAGTCTCAATTTATCGGCTCCCTCTCTCCGTCGCCTTTGTGTTTTATTTTCATATTTGTTCTATTGCTCTTTTAGATTTGTAACATTTATCTTTAAGATTTGTAGTGTTTAGATCTGATTATGCTTATTGATAAACAGAAAAGGGAGGGAGAGAATAGCAGAATTTTCTGAGTAAATAAACAGAAAAGGGGACTCCCCTTTTTCTGCTATTTTGTACATACTGAATTTTTTGCATGTCAATGCAATCGTGAACCATCTTTTGTATGTTAAATTGTTAATGCTCCGCTTCTGTCGAACCCGGTTCAATGTCCCCGGGTGACTAATCGGGCTCCGAGTCAGTCAACCCGGTCTGTGTGGGGGAGCCCTTCAGCTCTATCCAGCGGGTCATGAAGACCAGAACCCAAATCGATCGGATCGGACCGTTTGTGTTCGATGAACCGAATCAGAAGAATACGTGGGAATCAATCTCGGGGATCCCTGGGAGTCACATGTTAAAATGCTGATACGTTGTTTTCTAGTCGCAAGTCCCACTCAAAGGTCTTCTATCCTTTTCCTTCACAGATCTGAACCCCCATTATATAATCCCGAGGAACTCCTTCAGTTCCGCACTGAAGATCTGCTTCAAATTTCAAGTCCAAGCTTCGGCATCTGACCGTTTCAATTTGTAAGAACCGTTTCAATTTGTAAGCTCTCTTTCATTCTTCCTTGAACTAGCAAGGCAAGTTTATTTATCATTGCATTATGGTTCGGGCTCGTGAGTTTATTTCAGAATTAATGGGGTCTAAAATGGGAGCTAGATTCTGCAATGCTGAAGAATTCCTATGAGTAATTGATTTCTAGATTTGGGGTTACTTTCTTTTTCCACTTTCTGTTGGTTTTTCAGAAGGATAAGCGATGCTGAATTGTAAGTTGGGAATTCAGTTCTAACTACGCTGACTTAAATCGGTTTCTCAATTTGAAATTGAGTAGGAATCAACTGGAATTGATTCAAGTTCTGGCACTGTTAAAAAATCTGAATCCTTGCGAGATTTATTGGAGACTCAACTACCCGTTGTCAGTTTGATTAAGCTACAAATCTAGTTTTTGCCAAAAAAAAAAAAAGAAAGGAAAAAAATTACAATTCTAGTTGTGTTACAATTATTCATCTTTTCTTGTTGATTAATTAATTTGCGATTATTGCGTTAAGTTCAGAGAGCTTTCTGTGGGATCCTTTGCTTCAATCTCTTGAGTGACATTGCAAAAAAAAAGTTGCGGATTTTCCTGTTTGATGATAATATTTACTCAAAGCTTAAGGAAAATCCATTATGTGCTCCTTTTTCAGGCTTATTTGCACAATATAAGCATTAATGGCTGCAAGGACGCCCGGCTTAATTGCTTTATTTGATGTCGATGGGACTCTCACAGCTCCAAGGAAGGTGTATGTTTAATCTGGAGCTCAAGATTGAGTTTAATAACAATTATGGCAGCATGATATATCAATGCAGCAATTTGATATGTGTCTGTGAAAGATCTATGGTTTTTCTTAAAGTCATCTAAGGTTACACAATGCTTATTACAAAATTTAATCATGGATTTTTTCTTCACCCCCTACTCTGGCATATCAAATAAGGCTAGAGCTCTGGATTTACTCTTTGAGAATGTTTGGGCATATATTCCCTCTACTTATTGTGTCGTACTCAAATGCAAGGTGGTTACTCCGGAGATGTTAAAATTCATGCAAGAACTACAGAAGGTAACAATCTCAAACTTTTTTAAGTTTATCCCCTTTTTGTTTCCATCTATCATCCTAAGTATAGATATTTTCTAATACTTGTTTTGTATCTGATATTGTCTGAGTACAGGTTGTAACAGTTGGAGTTGTGGGGGGATCTGATCTTGTGAAGATATCTGAGCAACTTGGAAACACAGGTTTGCTATGAATTGATCTTTTTGCTTTCTTCACGCTATCAATTTTAGAGGCCTCTGCAATGGAATGAAGTCCAAAGTTCTGTGTGTTTATAGGCTGAAAATCATTGCTGTGTGCTCTATCTTTCCATTTTCTTCTTCCTTGCCCTATTAGATTAGGGAAATAGCTATACCCTGTTTTTGAATATTCCTTTTTCTCTTCGCAGTTATAGATGACTATGATTATGTATTTTCTGAGAATGGTCTTGTGGCTCATAAGGAGGGAAAACTGATTGGAACGCAGGTACTGCGTATCATGAACTAAGATGGTTTAATGTATTTTTAATGTCATTTTTTTTTTCTAATGATCCATGGTGACTTGCGTGCTGCCCTCTTTCCAGAGCTTGAAGTCATTTCTTGGGGAAGAAAAGCTCAAGGTTAGGCTCTGTTTTGTATCTTTTTAGGTATCTTTTGGAAAACTGAAATTGGCTTGCTAACAGCTGACTATTTTAATACATATAAATAAATTTATTACAACTTAAAATTATTAGAATACCATATAATCAAACAAAACGAGCACAACATTTGAGTTGAACTGAGTTCTTAAGGATAAATTATAAGTGAATAAATGAGATTATACCCTTGACTTAATTTGTGCATTAAATTCACTAATTCAAGTTTAATTATGAACTTTATGTGAAGAAGACAATTAGTTTTCTGTTATAATGATAGATTGGGAACTATTTTGCAGGCATTTATAAATTTTACACTCCATTACATTGCTGACTTGGATATCCCTATTAAGAGGTTAGTGGATCTAGAGGTTTTTTTTGACCAAGGATCTAGAGGTTTAATCATATAATTTTCATATTTGTTCAACTTATAGGAAGCCGGTAATGTTGTCTGTCTTAATACTTTTAGGGGAACATTTATAGAATTCCGTAGTGGGATGCTGAATGTTTCACCAATTGGGAGAAACTGCAGCCAAGAAGAAAGACTTGAATTCGAAAAGTATGACAAGGTGATGTATTTTGGATCATATCTTATTTACTAGAATTCAGTTTCCATAATTTGTTATTATGCTTGGTTTATACCTTTTTTCTGAAAGTTTGTGTCCTGATTTCTCAGATTCACAACATACGCCCAAAAATGGTTTCTGTCCTACGTGAGAAGTTTGCTCATCTTAACTTAACATTTTCAATTGGAGGACAGATAAGTTTTGATGTGCGTGACCTTCATGATGATATCGTGCCTTTTAATTGTCAATTAACTGGCCAACAGGTTTTAATTTGAATCCACCCTACAGGTTTTCCCTCAAGGTTGGGATAAAACATACTGCTTGAGATACCTTGATGGCTTCAATGAAATCCACTTCTTTGGTGACAAAACCTACAAGGTCAGTCGATAAGGTTATTTTGCGTATTTAAATTGTTGAGTTTGAAACCAAATATATTCGTCATCACTCATTTTCTGCCTCCATGAAAACATAAGTTAGCTCATTTTGATTTCTAATTAATCTCCATTTGTTAGCCCTCTAATCATGATAGCTCATTCTTTGTTCAGAAAAAGAAAATGATAGTTCATTCCACTGATGGAAAAACCATCATGGTTGGTATCTGTTCTTGAAATTGACACGAATCCATTGTTCTCTCTCTTTTAAATCTTCTGGTAAAGCATCCTGCAAAATGAAGTTTCGCTCAGCTTTTATTTCTTTTGTTGAAGGAACCTCCTAATAATAGCACACGGTTGATGAAATCTCATTTGCAAAACGTTAGCTTCCCATTATATAGCTTTTCACGGCTTGTTCTATGTCCTTTTATATCCTTCATTGTTGTGATGGATTCCTAGATCTCTTCTTGTGCATGAAGCTGGCCCAACTGTTATATCATGTTTAAGTGCCAACTAAATTTCATATGATTTTTTATTTCTTGTGATCAGGGTGGAAATGACCATGAAATTTATGAATCAGAGAGAACTATTGGGCACACTGGTTAGTTTTTTTCTTGACTTTGATCGTAATTTCTGGGAACTTCGTTTCCTTGACTTTGATCAGCATCTGTTATGCAATTCCAAGTTCCTAATATTCTTGTTTGTTTTTCAGTTACAAGTCCTGAAGATGCAATGCAGCAATGCAAAGCACTCTTCATGGGAAATCCTAATGGCAGTTCTTAATATTATTGCAGCAATTTGCTGTATGCATTACTGTTATTCTTTTGTTGTATAATGACAGAGGATTACACCGCTTGCCATTATAATTTCCGCTTGTTTCTGTTAGCACCTTATTTTAGGGACCAATAAGAAGTTGAATTTTTATGAAGTAAATTTGATTATTTATTTGGTCAAGTTATTATTTATTTGGTTGGCCAAAAAAAGTATTTATTAAAATGCCCTCTCCTTCCAAAATATTTTTTTTGAAAAAAAAAAGTATTGTAGTTCTTGTAATTTGAATTTGAAATTTTATTCAAAAATAAATAATAAAAGAGTGACCCCACGAGATATTTGATGCGATTCCTACATCATTTCCTCAAACAGTAAAATTTGAGAATTTTATACGTAATATGATACAATACAAAAATCACCTGAACATTCACAAGCCTAATTGAAGGAAAACAATCATATATGTATCTGCCACAAATTTACAAGCTTTTTCTTATAGAAAAGTACGATACAAAAACTGTTTGTTGAAGGAAATCCTGGAATATATCATACAAGATCATGATGCATCCTATTGGATGAGCAGGTAGCACCAAACAAATTTCACATTCTTTTTCACCATTGCTTTGATGAAGATAACCCAAATTCTCCAAGCTTGGTTTCGTACTCCCATGGTGCTCAAAACAGAATAAGAAGTCATTAGCACCCTTATGGCAAACTATTCAGAAAATTATTCATATAATGATGATATCAAAACAGCCTCATTTTAGTGAGAATAGAATTAGAATTTTATATGCCTATTAAGCGTCAAAATAGTCCAAATTTGATCCCATACCCAACGCACAATTCTAGCACAATGTTAAAGGAAGAACTCCATCACAAATTGATCATAATCTAAAGCTATTTTTTAGCTAATTCAAGCTTTAAACAGGAACCAAATTACCCAATAAACCACCCCTAAGTTTAGCACAAAATTTCTGCAAGTCAAAATAGAATATAACAGAAACTTAGTATGCTGGGCTTGTCCAATAAAACAATAAAATTAAGGGGTGAATGTGCTGCAATTACCTAATAGCTTACTGCATTTAATCATCTTCTTCCTCTCTTTCATTTGGTGGTTCAATTGGCACGATATGTTGTCCATGACAGTTTCAATATATACAGACCACACAACCAGAAAATTTTAAACTTCAATCACTGTGTTATCTCACTATCCTGCTCCATAATAAACCTTACTTTAGCAACACTGTTATACTTCAAGTATCTGCAGTGCACTAAATATGCAAAAGAGAATTGAACTATTGCCAATCTCCTCTTACACAACCTAAAATTTGAAGGAAGAAACTTGGAATTACCTCCAATTCAAATGTTCGGTTGCTGTCCCATTCATCTCCAAAACATAACAGTATTTGGACATAAATTTATTAATTTAAAGTAAAGTAATGCATGGAATAGTATAAATATATGTGCCTCCATATCACATTAATTACAATTAGGATACAAATTACATGTATTAATTTATAAATGGATTAAGTAAGACAGTTGGTCAATAGTCTCTATCATTGTATGACAAAAATTATTGATGCTAAGTAACATTCTCAAACTATGTATTTGACTATTACATATATATATATATATATTTGTGGATGTAACATCCCCATCTTTATGTATGTATTTGAATGATTAAATGACGATATGATATGATGTGAAATTGTTTTGGATTGATATGTGATGATTAAAAATACCTGATAATGTAATTAAATAGGTTAAAGTTCCAAAATAGCATAAAAAGATCAAGAAGGGGCTTAAAAAGGCAAAAAGTGTCACATAGCAAATTCTCTCTCTTCCCTCACCAAAACTGAAATTCAAGGACAAAATACCCTTTCCCACCTTTCTGACAATGGCATAAATATCTAGGGGCATGGAGGGAAATTGATATTAATTATTGAAGGATAATTGAGGCTCATTGGATCAAATTACATCCAATGGCCAATACTCACCCACTTTCCCTATAAATAGGCTCACTCCCTTCCCCTTTTTTTTATCACAAAATCGAGAGTAAGGGAGAGTGACGGTTGAAAGAAAGAAGAGAGAAAGAGAGGGAATGAAGCTGAGAAAAAGAAGAGGAAGAAGGAGAAAGAGGGTGCTTCAAGAGGTAAGGTTTTCCTTCATACTAGTTTTAATTTCCTCCAAGAATGAGGGTTATAAAATGAACATTTTTTTCCTCTTCCCTCCATGGTGGCTTCAGCCAAGTATGGCGTTGGTAACTAGGAAGAATGTTTCATAAAACTAAGCATGGAAATGAAACTAAGATGATAACTGAATGATAGAATGCATGTTAGAATAGTTAAAAAATTGGCATTTTTCATTCGGGTTTTTCAAGAGGGAAGTTTCTAACCTAATAGTTTATGCACCTAGGAGTTGTTTTTTCATGGAATGGATGGAAGAAATGTGTTCCTAGGGTCCAAAATAATAATCAAAGACCAAAGGATTAAAGGTATAGGCTAAAATGAAGAATATGAAAATTTTAGTGTCACTTAAGTACCTAGAATCTCTGTTATGAGTATGGATTGTTAGTTGTAGGATTTTAGGGCAGAATCCATTCTTTAGTCACTGAGAAGGAGGAGGTACATATAGAGATGACGGATTAATAGTAAATCATATCAAATTCCACATCATAGGTGAAAAATCAAGACAAGATAAAACAATACTAATCTAATCAAATTTGAAAAAATAACATCAAATAAACCAATAGATAAAAGAAGGTACTGATTAGGCTTTTAGGGTAACATAGGCTCAATCTAATACTCCCCATCAAGTTGGTGAATAGATATTTATCATTTCCAGCTTGCCTTTTAATTCTCCGTGTTAGATTTAATATAATATAAGTGTTGATGATGACAAATGTAGAGTAATAAGGAACAAATGCATTATATTTATCTAACATATATATTATTCCTAAAATAAGTAAAATGAGTATTAGCATGTATTTAATTATGTTTATAATACATATATCATGCTATGTATTAATATATCCATTGTGCTTTTATATTTTATAATACAAGTTGGATATATAAATTGGATTAATTACTTCGCTTGTAAGTGTAATATATTCAATGTAGGATTGTCCAAGAAGGAAGAGTGAGCATTGGAATAAAGAAAAGGAAAATCAACATCATGTCTCACTCAAAGAAGAAAAAGAGAAATGATGCTCCAAGACGTGAAGATCAGAAGGAAGCATGCCAAGAATGAAATGAAATGAAAGTGGAGCTTAACTTTTGAAGACCTATCTATTAAGTATATTTTGTTTTCAATTAGGTTTTGAGGTGATTTAATCTTTAAAATTTATTTAATCTTGTTACCATATGTTTTAAACGAGTTAGATTAAGTAAATTTGATGTTAGCATGTATTAAAATTAAGATATATTGGCTAATAGACAAATTTTTCTATTTGACTTATGTTTATTTTATGCAAAATTGGCATTTTATTTGTTGAAATTCAAAGTTACAGAGGCTTTAGCTCTAATAGATGAATTTCGGTTCTGAAATTTGAACTTCTGGCTAAACATTGTTAGTGAAAGTATGTAAAATTTGCATAAAACTTAATCAAATTTTGAATGTTGGTGAAATTCAAAGTAATTTCAAAGTCACTTCCTCTAATAGACGAACTTTGTACTTCAAAGTGAGAATTCTGAAAGTGAAAGCTTGTGAGTGTTAGAGCATGTCTCTGACAGATGAATTTTAGAGTTAAACATTCAAATTTCATAGAGGAGAACTTTTGTGTCATGTTAACATGTTTTTGATAGACGAATTTCAGCTTTTGAAATTTAAATTTCAAAGTGCATTATAAAAACTTGAAACAACTGTTCAAACACGAGATACATTTCCAATATGAAAATTCACATATACTAAAATGGAGTATCTTTTGCAAACTCAAAATTTGAAAGTTACTTTGTAACAGACGAATTTTGAAACTCAACGTTAAACACATAACTATGCTGACTGATGGAAATCTAAGAAGCATTCAAAAGATCCATAGCTACTCGTGGAAAGAGCCCTTTTACCTTGATGGATTAGTTGCATCGCCAAGGCCTAATCTAAGGACAAGTATGGTGTTTCCAAGTCTCAATCCAAGTTCAAATGAATTGATTTACCAAAAGACCATGTTTTGGAGAGCCCATGGACAAAGGAGTTATTCAAGAGCTTACAAGAGCAATTTGGAGCTTATATCATTACAATGAAGGCCCATGGTGCCAATATGTACATGGAGGAGTCTAATGGAGCATTAAAAGTTCATATTCAAGCCCAAATGCAAGCTCTTCTAGACCATTGAATTAATGTGACGTGAATAGTATTTTTGGTTCATTAATTAGTTGTTTAATTGTGTTTTGTTTTATGTTTAATTTGGCAAAACTTGAATTATTTAAATAAGTCCATTTGTTGAGTCTTTATTGGGTTTCTAATTGTATTTCCAAGGGCCCAAATTAGTATTTTAAGTGTTTTAAGTCCATTATGAGTACTTGGCTTTCAAGTAGATCATAAATTAGGTATGTTTTAGAGTAAAAAACGTCACTTTCTTTGTGACTCTCAAAAAGTGACATTTTTAAAGTAATTTCCATATTTATTTAGTGTTATCTAGTGTGTTTTAGGATGTTCTTACTTAGTTAGCAAGTTGAAATATTCTAGAGTGATTTAGTTTCCAAATAAGTGAGATTCTTGCAATCTCACAAGATTTAGTCTTAGAATTTAAGTAATTTCCTATTATTTAGAGTCCCTTAGCTTTAAGAATAATTAGTTGCCTATTTTATGAGATCCTCTAATCATTCTAGAGGATTCTAGAGGACATTACAAATATATGTATTTAGACCTGCGTTTTTTTAACAAGTTGAATAAGAATTATTTTCCTTCAATTCTCTTGTGTGAGGATTATCTGAATTTATGTTCTCTTGAGAACTTATGACCTACCAATCGGAGTGATCGATCGAGTGGCCATCATCGTTAGAGTTTAGGAACGATTTTCATTGGTTCTAGCACGTGATCATCAACTTGTTCTTGTTCGTGAGATCGTTTTTGCTGTATTTTTTGGTTTGCTTGGTCATCTACCAAGAGGGCCATATCAGTTGGTATCAGAGCTCAGGTTCGAGTCAAGGGTATTGTGTTCTTTGTGTCTCCTTTCCCTTCTTTCATGTCTTCTTGCTGTGTCCTTATATTCTTCCTTTTCCTTGTGTCTCCTTAGGTCTAGATTTGTTTTTCATTCTTCTCCTTTGTGGTGTCTTGTTTGTGAATGTTTGTGTTGCAAGTTTTCATTCTCATCATCTTCTCCTTTCCCTCCACCTGTAGCTTTCTTAGTGTTGTTGCCATTTGTGTTTTGTATTGCTTGAGTCATACCATTCAGTAAAAAAAAAAATTCATCAAACAAAAAAAAAAGTGAAAAAAAAGTGGATTGCACATTAAAAAAATGCTGAAAAAAAAAGATAGAGAAAAAACTAAAAAAAAAATTCAGATTTGCTACTTTCTTTGGTTTTCTATTTTGTAGCATTACTTGACAATCAAGTTTAAGGCTACTACAAGTCATTGGAGGTTACTCTATTGGTGAGATCTTTCCTACTTGCAACTCAAGTCATTTACTTTCCTAAGTTCTATTTCTTAAACGCCACTCTTTTTCCTCTTTTATAACCTTCCTATTTTGTGTTGTTTCCTATTTTGTTCTTTCCATCCATTGTTATTCTAATTGTGTGTTTTTTTTAGGGGAATCAAGTCATTTACTTTAGTGCCAAGTCATCTACTTGGACCCCTAGAGTAACACCCTCCATCCCTTTCTTTCCTAATCCATCTTGTTTCTTATTCTTATGTTCCAAGTCTTCATTTTGTCCTCCTAGTCTCTTTTGAATTTAATTTTTTTTTCTTGTTTTCTATATTTGAATTAAAATCTTTTTTTTAATTTATCTCTTGATTGATCACATTACACACACATCCGATTTGGAAACTTATTTTTTTCTAAGTTTTTAATTGGTGATTGCTTGCTCTTATTTCCTAAACTTTGTTTGGTTTGGTTGCTTGAGTTTGATTGAGAACATTTGCAATTCAGAATTTGAGTAGAAAAAGGCAAGAGTGATTACATCTTTATAAAAGCCAAATTGAGTGAAACACGAGTGACTAACAATTTTTTTTTTTGAGTGAAAACAAAAAAAAGAAGTGAGGTGTGTGAATATTGTGAGGTCCTTCTTTTTTTTTTGACTAATCATGGCAGGTGAAGATCTTAGTAATGATTCATCCCAAAAGGGTTGGCTTTTGAGCATTTATGCACAATAGTTTCATTCTCGTTGTCTTGTTGAAGGGAATAATGATAAAGCTTGCACTGTGATCATTGATACAGACCTTCACAGAAACTATGCTAGTACTACACTAGTGGAGAAATTGGGGTTGCTTTGCATTGAGCATCCCAAGCCGTACAAGATAATGACATGGATAGACTACGAATATGGAGAAATCATGGTAGACAAGCAAGTATTAGTGTCATTCTCCATTGGGAATTATTTTGATGAGGTATGGTGGATGTGGTGCCTATGGACACTCACTTGAAATTAGGCAAGCAATGGCAATGTCAAAGGAGTGCTATTTATAGAAAGAGCAAAAATGATTTCCTTTTTGAAAAGGAAGGTCGAAAGTTCAAGCTAATCTCGTTGACACTGCAACAGATTTATGAAGATGAACTCATGTTGTCAAAAAGAAGAAATCAAAAGAAGGAAATCCAAGTTAAAGAATCATCCTCAATTGAACCAAAAGAAAATATGCAGGCTTTCGTAGTTCAAAACTCATGTGAATCTTATATGGAGCAAAAAGATCAATTAGATGAGATAGCTTTTGCAACATCTACACTAAATGTTGAAACAAGAGATTCTACACCTAAAGGTATTTTTAATTCTCAAACATCTTGTGGTGATGACTCTTTTGATAAATTAATTGAGTTGGAATGTGTTGCTCTTAAGGATTCAAAAGAGTTACATGTTAAGTGTGCTGAACCTGAAATTGTTGTAGATGTTAGTGAGGCGATAGAAAACTTTGACAATAGTGGTGTGTTTGTTTCTAGTAGTACTTATGTTGCTGCGCCCTTAGAAATCGATTCTCATGCATGTGATGAAGTTCCTCATATAGATGTGGTGTTTGGACATTCTTGGTTATTTGATGAGCATGATGAAAATATTACCCTTGTTGTAGAAGAAGCCCATGAGTTCTTGTATTGTATTTAGTCATGTGAGAACCAAGAGAAAATCAAAAGTGAGCTTGAGAGGAAAAATAAAAGTATGAGCGGTAAAAATAAGAGAGAAAAAGAACGAGTGCAGAAAATAAAAAAAGAAGAAGAAAGAAAATGAGTGAACAAAAAAATGAGAAAAGAGTGAAAAAGAGAGAAAAGAGAAAAGAGAAAGAGAGAAAAAGTGAGATTGTGAGTATAAAAAATGATGTGATTAAAGTGCCAACAGAACTTGTGAGATGCTCTTTGGATGAAACTGAGGTAAAGGTATTCTTTATCAAACTTCTTTCTCCTTCTTATTTGTCTTCATTGCATCTTTCTCTTCCTTCCTTCTATATTCCATATTTATGTTCTTTGAGTCTTTCATCTTTGTGTCATGAGTCCAAAGTCTCTCATGAGTCTTTAGTGAATCAAAGTATTACCTTAGTGTCTTCTTCATCCATCTTTATTGTTCCATCTTATCTTTATTGTGATTTGCTTTATCAAGTCTTCTCTTGCATCTCCCCAATTTGTTTCATATTCTTTGTATCTTGTGTGTCTCATGAGTCAAGTGTACCCATATTTCTTTGTTGGTCATGTATTCTTTTTCTTCCTTCTAGCTTGTCTTGCTTGATTATGGTCTTTTGTCTCATAGTATGTCAAGTTAGTTCACTTATTCTTATTTTAAATAGTGTCCTTCATTCATTACATGAGTCACATTTTACATGGGTCTTGTCATCATACTTCTTTACTTCACTGCATCTACTTGTTTTCATCTTGTTTCCAGAAGATGTTTGCAAGTTTGTTTTGCAGGTGTTTTATGGTGAAAAGGTGTTGACTTGTTTCCCATTGTTGAGGCTTAAAGAACCAAGCTCTAGTCACTTCATCTTTGATCTAGGAGATGGGTGTTAGTTAGAAATAAAGTTGCAGTCAAAAGTAAACATTGCCCTTCAAGTTTATGTGAGGATTAAAGAGAAACCATATTAATCTAACTTAAAGAGTAAGCCTAATCATTGTGATCTATTTGATGTTTTTAATTGTTCCCTCTCCTTTCATGCCAAAATATGGAGATTCGAGGACGAATCCTTTCGAGGAGGGAGGGAATGATGGAAATCTAAGAAGCATTTAAAAGATCCATGGAGGAGTCTAATGGAGACTTAATAGTTCATATTCAAGCCCAAATGCAAGCTCTTCTAGCCCATTGAATTAATGTGATGCGTATAGTATTTTTGGTTCATTAATTAGTTATTTAATTGTGTTTTGTTTTATGTTTAATTTGGCAAAACTTGAATTATTTAAATAAGCCCATTTGTTGAGTCTTTATTGGGTTCCTAATTGTATTTCCAAGGGCCCAAATTAGTATTTTAAGTGTCTTAGGTCCATTATGAGTACTTGGCTCTAAAGTAGATCATAAAGTAGATATGTTTTAGAGTAAAAAACGTCACTTTCTTTGTGACTCTCAAAAAGTGACATTTTTAAACTAATTTCCATATTTATTTAGTGTTATCTAGTGTCTTCTAGGATATTCTTACTTGGTTAGTAAGTTGGAATATTCTAGAGTGACTTAGTTTCCAAATAAGTGAGATTCTTGCAATCTCACAAGATTTAATCTTAAAATTTAAGTAACTTCCTATTATTTAGAGTCCCTTAGCTTTAGGAATAATTAGTTGCCTATTTTATGAGATCCTCTAATCATTCTAGATGATTCTAGAGGTCATTATAAATATATGTATTTAGACCTGCGTTTTTTTAACAAGTTGAATAAGAATTATTTTCCTTTAATTCTCTTGTGTGAGGATTATCTGAATTTATGTTCTCTTGAGAACTCAGGACCTACCAACCGGAGTGATCGACCGAGTGGGCGTTATCGTTAGAGTTTAGGAACGAGTTTCCTTGGTTCTAGCACATGATCATCAAATTGTTCTTGTTTATGAGATCGTTTCCGCTGTATTTTCTGGTTTGCTTGGTCATCTACCAAGAGGGCCATATCACTGACTTTGCGAAATTTATCTATGGAGCCTCAAAATTCAAATGTTGATGTGTTAGATGCATTTAATGTGGTTGTTGAATGGCTCTTTTGCAGACTAATGATTATAACTTGTGTCTAATAGATAGATCTTGTGTCTAACGACTAGTTAAGCCATAAATCTATAAATAGAACTTCATTTAAACTTATAGGTAACAAATTTAAGTGAGTTAAGTGCCAAAATGCTGCTACAATAGATAAAGTCATTTTGTGTGAGCATTCAAAGCTGAATCCACCTCATTAGAGTGAACTTTATTGTATTATCTGCTCTTAAAAATAGTTTTAATTCTATAATTTTTTTTCTACAACTTCTAGGTAGAATCTTAATGTGGAGAAACACTAAGAATTACACATCTTGTAAGGATGTGGGAAGAGTGGCTTCACAAGTGCCTACTGAAACTTGTGGAATGTATTGAGGCTTCACAAGTGCTTGAATCAAACTTGTGGGATATAGTGAAAAATCTCAAGTGGTGGCTTAAGAACTAGACATAGGCGATGTAGTTGGGTTGAACCAGTATAAATCTCTGTGTATTACTCTTTATCTTCTCATTTCATTTGCCTTACTCAATACACTATGTTCTTCCTTGTTTTGCTGTAACATTTGGTGAAATTGGACTATACTTCAAAAGAGGCAAAAATCTTGTATCACCCAATTCAACCCCTTCTCTTAGGTGATCAGTCAACCTAACACCTTGAACTTAACTCTAGTGAGGGCCTTTGTCATGATATTTGCCATTTGAAGATTTAAAGATACATAGGATAGATCAATAATTGTTTCTTCGATCTTCTCTTTAATGAAATGCCTATCCACTTCAACATGCTTTGTACAATGTTGAATTGGTTTCTTAGAAATTCCAAGGGCTACCATATTATCACACCATACCTTTACTAGATGAGATACATAAATCTTTATCTCCTTCAACACTCTAGTAATCCAGATTCCTTCACAAATTCCAAGAGCAAGGGCTGTATATTCTATCTTAGCTGAGCTTCTGGCAACAACATGTTTTTTACTACACAAAGTCACTAGGTTGCCCCAAACATAGGTATAACACTTAATTTTTGATCTTCTATTAGTAATAGAACCTACCCAATCAGCATCAGTATGCACTTCAACATCTCTCTGTCGTCCTTTAGCAAAAACAACAAGCCTCGTTTGAGTGTCATCTTTAAATACTTCATAAGCCTATAAATAGCTCCCATATGTTCTTCTAAAGGATTGTGCATGAATTGGGTAACCACAGGTATTGGAAAACTAATATCTGGTCTTGTATGAGAAAAGTATATTAGCTTACCAGCTAGTTTTTGATAGTTGTATCTGTCTACTGGAGCTTCCTCTTGCTTCAAACCATTCCTGAAATTTGACTCCATTGGTGTATCCATTGTTCTTGATTGAAGCATTTTTGTCTCCATTAAGAGGTCTAGTGTGTACTTTCTCTATAAGACACTATTCCTTTATGGGACCTTGCTACTTCCATACCCAAAAAATATCTTAACTTGCCTAAATCTTTGACTTCAAACTCAGTCACCAAATTCTGTTTTAACCTTGCTATTTCAATAACATCACCAATAATGACAATATCATCAACATAAATAGTAAAGATTGTTTTCTTCCCATTAATGCATCAAAAAATTAATGTATGATCAGCATGACTTCGTACATAGCCCAATTTATTGACAGTACAAGTAAACCTCTCAAACCAAGCCCGTGGTGATTGCTTAAAACCATATAAAGATTTTTGAAGTTTACACACCTTTGTGTTATTCGATGAATTCCTTAGGCCTTATGGAACCTTCATGTATACTTATTCCCCTAAGTCTTTATTTAAGAAAGCATTCTTCACATCTAATTGATGAAATGGCCATTCTAAGTTAGCTGCAAGTGAGAGAAGCCTAATAGTATTGAACTTGGCCACTGGTGCAAATGTTTCTCCATAACCAATGACATAGGTTTGTGTAAACTCTTTGGCAACTAATCTGGCTTTATACCTATTAATTCTCCTATTAGTATTGTATTTAACAGTAAATACCCATTTACACCCCCACTATAGTTTTCCCTTTGGGAAGATATGTAATTTCCCATGTTTCATTCTTCAATAAGGCATTTAACTCTTCAACTATAGCCTCTTTCCATTTAGGATTAGAAATAGCTTCTTGAAAGGTTGCAGGAGGTTTTTCTTCGGATATACTAGCAACAAATGTTCTTAAACTTAGAGAGAGCTTGCTATATGAAACATACTTACTTATAGGGTGTTGGGTACATGTTCTCTTCCCTTTCCTTAAAGCAATAAGCCAGTGCAAATCATCAAAATTTGTTTCAAGTGCAGATTCATGATCTTACATGGGAATATGATTATCTTCTTTCTACTACATGCTGCTTCTACCCCACCTTAAGTAGGTCTACATTGGTTGTTTTTCCTGTACATCAGACACTTAATCCCTAGTAGTAATCATATTTGGAGTTTCGTCTGAAGCTGTATTTGTAAGATTAGGGTTAGGTTCAAAATATCAAGAGGTAGGTAGAACAACTAAAGTCATTTATAGGTGTATCAAGGTCAAGTTTAGATTTTGGTTGGGAAATAGAATTAGATGTCATTTATAGGTGTGATATTTGAGGTCCTAAGTATCCTAAATTATATGTCATAAATGTCGAACTCACTTGAATAGGTCTAGAATTGTCACAAATTAGCCATTCACAATTGTGTTTTTGTTTCTCCCCCTAAATAGATCATTTGGGATAGTAAGCCTCATTTTCCTGAAATTTGACATCCATAGAAACATGGAGTTTTTGATAAGAGAGTAACATCTAGAGCCTTTTTGAATGGATGAACAACCTAGAAATATACATTTTTCAGCTCTAGGATCCAATTTTCTAGATTTATCATGGACAAATTCTACACACCTAAAACATGCTGAGGTAAGATGAAAACAACTAGTTAGAAGGATAATGTTCACAAAACTTCTAAACAGGTGTTTGAAAATTTAGAATTTTTTATGGAAGACGATTAATAAGATAGGAAGTTGTAAGGATAACATTTCCCTAATAAATGCTTGGGACATTATGAGTGAACATTAGGGATCGAGCTACTTCTAATAGGTGTCTATTTTTGCATTCAACAAGCCCATTTTGTTGTGGAGTGTAAGGATAGAAGTCTGGTAGTGTATTCCATAAGTGTTAAGGTAGTTTTGAAAGTCTCAAATTAAATATTCTCTCCCATTATCACTTCAAAAAAATTCTTTGGATGTTTGAAACTGATTTTGTATGAAAGCATGAAATTTTTGGAAAATATAAAACACATTGGATTTTTGTTGTAGCAAACATACCCATGTGAGATAGGTATGATCATCAATAAATGTGACAATTGGATGGACTCCAAATATCACTATGTATGAGAACAAAGGGATGTGAAGGTTTATAGGTAGAAGGAGAAAAAGTGGTATGAGTAGATTTAGTAATATTGCAAATATCACAATGAAATTCATTAACTTTATTCAAAAGGCTAGGAAATAGATGCTTCATATAATTAAACCTTGGGTGACCTATCCTATAGTGCCACAATAGAAACTCTTTATTGAAATTTGCAGAAAACACAAAACCAGCATTCTCTTTAGCTCCGTGAGTATCTCCAAGATAATATAGGCTATCCGATTCCTTAGTAATTCCAATCGTCCTCTCTGAAATCAAATCCTGAAACAAACAGTAAGTAGTAAAAAAGTTGATGTTGCACTCAAGTTGAATCACTACTCTCTTAATAGATTAGACATTGCATTGTATTTTAGGGACATATAAAGCATTAGTAAAAGTGATTTCAACAGTAATTCTTATGGTACCAATTCCACAAAATCTTGCATAAGTACTATTAGCTACTTTCACTCAATAAATAGATCACAAAAACAAGAAATATGATTCATTGCTCTGAAGTCTACAATCCAAATATTTGTGGATTTTAAATTGATCCTTAGTGCTATAGTTAGAGATGTACTTGCTTGTGCTAAGGTTATAGATGAGATAGATTTCTCACCATGTGTAATTAAGTTCTTAGGTTTCAAAATGAGTTTCTTTAATGCCAAAATGTCTTCTTTGCTTAAGATTCCCATGTCAGCCTCTGAGTTCACCATCATACCTCTTGGTTGTTGCCTCATATTAGGTGGTTTACCATGCAACTTCTAGCATGTCTCCTTGACATGATAATTCCTGTTGCAATGTTTGCACTACTTGTTTGGCTTTTTTCCCTTCTGATCTACTGATACATTTCCTCTCAAAGCCATAGCCAAGATTTCTGTGTGCACCATGAAACCATTTGGAATACTTTCTTCACATTTGATCATATTAACTGTATCTTCAAGGGATAGGATAAGATGCACACCCATGATCCTTCCACATATGTCTTCATAGGTGCTGTTTAAACCTATTAAAATTTGAAAGCATGTCTCCTATCTACAATCTTTTTATATATCATCTCATCTTCATGGCATTTCCATTCAATTACCTCATAAAGATCTACCTACTGCCATAATTTAGAAAGGAAATTATGGTAGTTAGTGACTGATTTCTCTCTTTGTTTGAGGCCTCAAGAAGCTACTCAACATAGGCCAAAGCTGTATAGTTTTCTCAGATAGAATAAGGCTTTTTGCTGATTTCTAGATCTGCCTTGCTGTCATTGATACCAAATAATTCTTGCTAATTAATGGAGTCATGGAGTATATCAACCATATCATCACCATGTTATTTTCACTAAACCACTACTTATATCCAAGTTGATTGGGTTCTAGAACAATGGCTTCACATGAGAGAAATTTTTCTAATGTGTCCATTTTATACATGTAAAATACCCATATTTAAGCTCCAAATTGCATTTAAATATGTTTATATTGATATATTTTAGCATGATTTGACATATTTTTGTGTTTCATGGCGTTATAAGCTCATTTGGAAGCATTCAGAGCAAAAATGTTACAAATCGTTCATGCTGAAAAGTTTCATTACCCTTTGATATTTTGATCATAACTCTCACATATGAACTCTGATTGAGGTGATTTGATGAGACACAGTACAAACACAAGAGGAGATTCAGAAACACACCTGGAGGCCAGAGAACATGATTCAAAAGCATTTGGGGGCAACTAGGAACATCTTATAGAAAGAGAGCAAGGAGATCTAGGGAGTATTAGAGATAGATTCATTCTCTTCTACTATAACTATGTTATCTTATTATTCTTATTATGGTTTGAGATTTTAGTTTTGATTTGATTTCTAATTCTATGAGTAGTTAAATTTCCCAGTCAGGGGTAGGGATGTAGCCTGACTGGGATGGATTGGATTTGTTTCTCTAGTTAAGACTCTGTTGATTTATTTTTCAAGTTATAATTAATTTATCTTTTTATTATATTTATTTCTTTTGTTCATTCATGTGGATTTTATGCTTGATCACCATAGAATCTAATTAATGGGTAAACTTGATAGACTGAGAAGTGAAGAGTGAATTTAGATCTAGAGAAATAAACATGAATAACTAATCTAGAGATAGAATTAGGAATTCGTGGTGATATAAATTGTGGTTTTTAAGGTTTGATTAGAAATTTTAGTTGCGCGAGAGCAAATTAAATCTTAATTAAATAAGGACTAATTGACTGAAAGGTAATTAAGACACATTAGAAACAACTGTCACTATAATTATGTGGAGTCTAACTAAGGAATAGAATCTGGTTATCTCATAAGGTTAATCATGATCCCTTGACGCATCTAGAACTAAATCAAAACTCAGACTTTGTTTTGTTTCTTTCCTTTTTAATTTGAGTTCTCAATTTAATTGTCACTTGCTTTTGAGATTAAAAGTTTGGGTTAATAAATTTACTAACTCCCTTGGGTTTGATCTCTGGAATACTCCAGAGACTTTTTAATACTGCGATCGACCCTGTATACTTGTAGGATGTTGATCAAGTTTTTTTGGCGCCGTTGCTGGGGAGGTTAACAGATTTATTAGTCCATTAAATTTTAGTCTTTTGTTAAAAAAATAAAAAATAAAAAAATATTTCTTTTCTAATCCTTTACTGCATGTTGTTAAGATCTAAAAGTCTTGATAGTACTTCCGAATTGATTGCTATTAATCCTGAAATTGAACATGCTTGTAGGGAGAATCGAGCTAGAAGGAGGCGCAAGATGGCTGATGAAATAATGCCTGTTAGGGCTTAAGCTAATCTACTTTTGAGGGATGCAGATAAGGCTGAATCTGAAGGGCTTAGACCAAAGCCTCTGAAGGATGCCATCTCGTGATCTCCTAATCCGTCTGACTATCGATGTTAAATTTAGCGCTTATTGGGAGGCAACCCAACATTATCTTTCTTCTTTTATTTTTTGTTTTTGTTTGTCTTTTTTTTTGTTTTCTTGCTCTTGTTACTCCAAACTCTCTCCCTCAAGACTTTTTGTAGGATTGAATTGATTATGGTGAAAATAAGCTTGGAACAAACATAAAGGACTCCAAAGAGCATTTCAAATATCACCTACAAATTAGGGGAGTCTCAGTTCCTTTATCTTTTATTTTATTCCTGCAACATTGATAACAATGTTGAATCTAAGTGTGAGGGGAGTTTATTAGTTGCTCTTAGTTGATCTATCCTAAGAATTATGCTGATATGCTAAAATTAGAAAATTTTTCACAAACTTATATGCTTAACTGATTTTATTTAGATTTATTTTGCTTATTTTTCTGAGCTAGTGGTTATGTCTGTCACTATAGGAGATTCAATTGTTGTGCTTAATAGGGTAATATAGTTAATTTACAAGTCAGGAATGAGTCTTGAGACTATGAAATTTAGCACTATAACTTAGTATGTGGTATGTGTGGAAAAGTGATTGAGTTTGTAGGAAGATGGATTATACATTTATTTCTGAACTTGGGTATTTACAATCATTGTATATGAATTTATTATTTAGTTGGAGAGATGATTCAAGGTTTAAATGAAAAAAATTAATATATACATCCACTCCGCTGGCTTAAACTGTGCTTAGTAACTAGGGGGCTTCACGAAAAAGCTTTGTCATTCACGTAAAACGGTGCGGTATAAGTTATGAGTGTACCAAAGGCACCTTGGTGTAATGGATTATGTAGCTTGAGTAACCGGGGGTACGCATCACAAACACGAGACCTTCGCATCAAAAGAGGGCATAACGGCCCAAGAAAAGCAAACAAATCTCCAAACAAAATTGAAGCACAAAGTGTGGGGAAATTAAATAAATAAATCCTTATTGATCTCCATTGTATATGAGTTGAGTTGAGGTTTATATATAATTGATTAAAGCATTTTAAGTTCTTAAATAAGTGTTATAATTTTTCTTCCTCTAGCTTAATTGGTTGTCTACATTTGTCACATACTAAATACACACACACACACACACAAAAGTCTAATGGACTAATGGAAATGATGAATGAGTTGCTATTGGACCTAATGTTTAATTTATTGAGTATTCCTTTTATTTATATTAGTGACGGACTATCACTAGTAAAGAGGAGTGAGTTTGATGAATCTAGAAAATAACTTTATGAGAGCATCACAATTTTAGTCTTACTTGAGGATAAACAAAGGTTCAAGTGTGGGGGGATTTGATGTATCCATTTTATACATGTAAAATACCCATATTTAAGCTCCAAATTACATTAAAATATGTTTACATTAATATATTTTAGCATGATTTGACATATTTTTGTGTTTCATGGCGTTATAGGCTCATTTGGAAACATTCGGAGCAAAAAATATTACAAATCACTCATGTTAAAAAGTTTCAATACCGTTCGGTATTTTGATCATAACTCTCACATATAAACTCTGATTGAGGTGATTTAAGATTTCTTAGAAAGCTAAGATATATATCTACAACTTTCATGTTTTGAGTTTTCCCAAATCCCAATGTTATCATGGTGAAAATCAAACTCAAAATGTCAACATGAGTGGGTGACTTTTTGAAGCTAAATGAAGCAGTGTTTGTAGCCTGGCATCCACTCAGCGTCTGGTCAAACTCATCTGGCACTGAGTTAACATGAATTTCTTGTTTTTCTTGCTTTCAGAAGCACCCAGCACTGTATTGGATGATTATATGGCCACTTGGTGCTGGGTTAACCAACAAAGGTCCATAAAAACATGTTTTTAACACGTTTTTGTGATATTTTGGGCTTTTATGGGATTCTAAACTCTTTCTATATAATGAGACACGGTAAAAACATAAGAGGATATTCAAAAACACATCCGGAGGCCAGAGAACATGATTCAAACACATTTGGGAGCAACCAGAAGCATCTTATAGAGAGAAAACAAGGAGATATAGGGAGTATTAGAGATAAATTCATTCTCTTCTACTATAACTCTATTTTCTTATTATTCTTATCATGCTTTGAGATTTTAGTTTTGATTTGATTTCTAATTCTATGAGTAGTTAAATTTCTCAGTCAGAGGTAGGGATGTAGCCTAATAGGGATAGATTGGATTTATTTCTCTAGTTAAGACTCGGTTGATTTATTCTTCAAGTTATAATTAATTTATCTTTTTATTATATTAATCTCTTTTGTTCATTCATGTGGATTTTATGCTTGATTATCATAGAATCTAATTAATGGGTAAACTTGAAGAATTAAGAGGTAAAGAGTGAATCTAGATCTAGAGATATAAACATGAATAACTAATTTAGAGATAGAATTAGGAATTCGTGGTGAGATACGTTGTGGTTTTCAAGGTTTGATTAGGAATTTTAGTTGTGTGAGAGCGAATTGAATCCTAATTAAATAAGAACTAATTGATTGTGAGGTAATTAGGACACTTTAGAAATAACAATTACTATAATTATGCAAAGTCTAACTAAGGAATAATCTAGTTATTTCATAAAATGAATCTTGATCCCTCGACGCTTCTAGAACTGAATCAAAACTCAGACTTTGTTTTGTTTCTTTCCTTTTTAATTTGAGTTCTCAATTTAACTATCACTTGCTTTTGGGATTAAAAGTTTGGACTGATAAATTTACTACCTTCTTTGGGTTTGACCTCTTGAATACTCCGAAGACTTTTTATTACTACGATCGACCCTATATACTTGCAGGATCCTGATAATTTTTCTTGCCCTTGCCTTGAATGAACATTAACATATTCCATGACCACTGCAAGTAATTACTTCCTATTAACCGATGTACAACCATCACAGGAGTAGAGATTTCTGTGTTGCCAAGTGTAGAAGGATGCACCACACTCGATGTTCTATTGCTGCTCCCTCCATGGCTAATCGAGAGAGGAGAAGAACCAGAAGAATGGCTCATCTGGTGTGAACTAGTAGGTTGTTGTGACATTTGTAACATTTCAAAAAAGCTAAAATATCTAGAAATATATAAAAACTTTGCAAAAACGGGCAGACACCATTTTGCGTGAAATAGGACGAAGATGTCATTTTTCCCGGTTGGACAGAAAAATGAGAAATTATATTTTTACCTTTAAAAAAAATATACAAATGACATCTATGTCCCTAATTTTATAAAAATCACGCTGGATGAGATGAGAAAAGTCCTTGGGAAAAATTACACCCATAGACTCAAAAGTTTCAGAAATTAAAATTTAACCCCAGATTAAGGGTAATTTTGTAAAGATGTAAAATTACTGTCAAAATGAAGACCTCAATGAGAGAAGTCCAATGATATATGATACTGAGGGTTAATGTTTAAGGATGAAGAAATAATTAGTGCCGAGTGTTTAAAAGTAACAGTAAACTAATAAAGTAAATTATGAGCCCCACTGATAATTAAAAGATAACCGGGACAAGATATAAGTCATACATAGATATCATTTAGGATAGGATAATTAAGGAAATATAAAAATAAAATTAGAATCGTCCTGTAGCCCAAAAATACTAATTTACTATAAAAACAGTTTTATCAGTACAATTAAAAATTACCCGGTTCAGGATATATCTGGATCAAGAAAAATTAAGAATTTTTGGACACTTAAAACACTCTCCCTAGGCATCTGGACAGCTCACTTTGTTGGCCAAAACTTCTTAAATAAGGCTTGGATTTTTTTGGCCAAACTACTTGTTGAAGAATGCTTGACTTTTGGCTAATGAAAGTGATTAATGTTAAGTGAGTAATTAGTGAATGATTAGGCCATTTAATCCCTCTCTTTCACCCTCATTTTGACCAACACTTCCAGCTGCAAAAGCAAAGGGAGAAAACGAAAGGAAGAAAGAAAGAAAAGAGAGAAAGGGAAGACAAAGTTGATGGACCAAGAACTCAAGGATTTGGTAAGTGATTCCTATTACCTTGAGCTTGTAATCTTAAGTAGTTACGCTTTGTTTCTTGGAGTCTTCCTCTTCTCCTTTCCATGTTAATATTTTGGTCAAACCCTAAAGGAAGCAAGGAATGGATTTTGATGCAATAAACTTAGGAGAAACACCAGACTAACAACCTCGGACATGATTTTGAAAGTAGTTGGATGAGTTTCAAAACAATTCATTTTCCCTCCTTTTCTTGATATTTTTAGTTAGTACAGAGAATCAATTTAAAGTTGGAATTTCATGTTTTTGATGTAAAAAAATGAGTTCCTCATGGTGGAAAACCTTAGGAACAAGTTTTGATTTCATGAAAAAGCCAAAGGAGAAGAAAATGAAATTTTAGGGTTTAATTGAGACTTTATGAAACTACCCCTTGAATTGGTGGCTTAAGTAGCTAATTGATGATGTATTTAGGTTTGAGGAAGCCTAAGGAAGCTTTTGGAAGTGTTAGAAAGAGGTGGAATCAAAGGAAAAGGCAAGAGGATTCACAAAGGTAGCATTATTTTCCTACTTGTATTATGTTATCATACTTGCTTTGAATATGTTTGATACTTTGTCATATGATTTTGGTGTTGCCTTGTGATGTTTTTATGATGCTGGTTGAGTTGAATGAGGGGCTTTGAGACCCCGAGATGTCCATTTTTCAAAACGAAACTTTGCCGAAATTTTTGTGAAATCATATGACTTAAATGTGCAAGTGTGTTTGATCAATGATTCTTCAATGTTTTTATGAAAATATGGTAATATGATTGCATGTATGGATAATTGCTACTGAGATTCTTTGAATCTAACCTCACTTCAATGACTAACCATGCTAGGGAGGAAACAATGGAAAAGAGTTAAGAAAGGAGCAAGAGGCATGAAGAAGAAAATGATAAATTGTTAATTGTGCCTTGTTTTACATGAAGTTGTAAAATAGTGAATATTATGTTAATATTGTAAAAAATGTATGAGAATTTCCAGTTCTGGATATTCTGTTATGAGGTTATATTCTACCAAGTTTCATGCCAAAATGAGTTCATTTACATGGGTTTTGGCAAGCAAATTTCAATATAGATTGAAATTGGGCATTTTTTAGATGTGTCTGTCTATTTCATCCTTGTTTAGTACTTATTGTGAGGATAGGTTTTTGGAGTTTTTATACCAAATTGAGGACATCTCAAGATTTAAAATGACATGTAATTCACCCCATTTGGTGTTGTGTACAATTAATGGAAAATTTTCAAACTTGGGGTTCAGAATAAGGTAATATTGGGAAAACTAGAAACTGAAAGTTAGATACTGGAAATTTCAAAAAATAACATAAAATCGTATAGAGCTCCAAAAATTCAGTGGTTTACATGTATAAAAAGATCTATGCCTTAAGATTCATATATCACTGATTTGGAAGTGATTGGAGCTATAGAATAAGAGATATGTAAGTGTTCCCAAAATTGCCCCAGAAACAATAGTATTCTGACCCTTCACAATTTAAGTTAATGTTATGCCCTGTGTGAATAAAATAAATGTATAATAAAAATATTTCTATAATCAGACATATATAGCTTTCAAATGAAATAGAGTATGCATGATTTGGTAATGGATAGAATGAAATATGATTCAAAGTTGAAGTCATAAAACTGGATGGTAGAAAAATGACCAAATGAATAGTAAAGTCCACGAAATTTACTGTATGAATTGGCCTAATGAAGTTACTTTTTTATATTTTTCTGATATAGATATGAATTTAATAAAATTTTAGAGACTTGAATTATCTCAAGATGATTTTTCTAGATTTAGTTATGAATTTTTAAAGTTCATTGGGTAAAATGGAAATTGCCAAATGAACAGTACCTCAAATTTTGAAAAATTCTGTTTTTATTATATTATGATTTTAGTCTCTAAACCATGATGAAATGAATCTAAAATGATCTAATACATGGAAAATAAGCCCTAATATAAGGTGCTACAACATCTCACCAACTAGTAGTGAATCTTTGTTTCCATTATTAGCGGTATAGACGCCTGTTTGAAAGGGGACTTGCCTAGGGATCATTACCGAATTTTGCTATGATACCATGTAGGATTTTAGGGTAGAATTTGTTGTTTATTCATTGAGAAGGAAGAGGTGCATATATAGAAGAGGGATTAACTATAAGTCATATCAAATCCCACATCATAGGCAAAAAATTAGGACAAGATATAACAATACTAATCTAATCAAATATGAAAAAATTAACAGCAAATAAACCAGTAGATAAAAGACAGCATTGATTGGCTTTAAGGGTGGCATAGGCCCATTCTAATATTAGTAAGCCTTTATATGATGTGATTACGCTTGTAAGGAAGCCAAGGGAGTGATTCAAGTTTGGAACCAAGTAGTAAGCAAGGAATAAAAGCTCTCAAGGTAGTCTCTTACCTTGATCTTTATGTTATTGTTAAACGTTGTTTTATATGATATTATATTATGAAAATTTTGCCATGTTATTGTCATGTCTGTTTTTGTGATTGGTTAGTTGTTTTTATGATGAGGGCTAAGCCCAAGATGTCATGCTTTTAAGCCATTATATTATCAAAATTTTGTCAAACAATATGGATGCTTTATGTGTTTTTATGAAACCATGCTATGTTTTCGTGTTTTAAATGTATTGTGATGGCATGTTGGCATTTGCAAGTTGACTATTGAGATTCCCCAATCTCATCCCCATAGTTTCCCTAATGATAGGGCCAAGTAATGTCAAAAGAAAGCAAGTGGCTAAAAGGATTAAAGAAGAAGCATGATGTATTGGAAACTGTTTTGGACTTATTTTATTGTCTGTTTTGAACTATTGTATAAATTTGAATATGTCTCCAAAAATTCAATTGTCTTTGTGTATGGTTAGAGCCATGTCTCATGAACATTATGGCGCTAGTTTGGATGTATTTGGAATTAGATAATATAAGTTATGCATGTTTTCTTGACCCTTAAATGTTTATATTTTTATATGTTTAGAAAGTAGACACATAGAGTTTTCTAGTGATGTTAAGAATAACAAATTGATTTGTATTTTTAAAAGACATGAATTTTTAAATTTATGGCTTAGAATTTAGACAAAATTGGAAGTTCAAAATAAACAGTAAATTTTAATGAATGAATTGTATGAATCTAAGTGATAATTTTACAGTTTCATGTTTTTCCCAAGTTCAAGATGTGTACAATTTTCAAAAAACTGAACCACTATAAAATAATTTTTGTACAATTAATTATGATTTTTTAAAGTTTACTATGCAATTTACTATAAAGTTTATGAAAACAGTTTTTTTTAGTAGTTATAAGTTTTTTATTGGTTCAAGTTCTTAAAAGGCTTTTTAATGCTTTTAAATCAAACAATTTACATGGCAAATGTATTGAATTATATAGGATGTAACATTTTTTGTATCAGACAAAGATTCTGGCAAATCTTTGAAATTGGAAAGTTATGTATACCCCTTTAGATATAGTTATCTTTAAACTAGCTAGCTATTATGACATATTAGTGATTAGTTGCCGTAGTTTGCAAACGGCAGGATCACAAAGAGAGTAGTAAAGGATCAAATGACTATTTTGGATGGTTAAGTCCTAAGCCCAGCATAGAAGAGAATGTGAGCTCTAACGATCCAATGATTGTGTAAACATGCACGTTCACCAATGAGTTTTGGGACAAGAACAAGGAGTGTTTTGGATATGTAGGCATTTTTATCATGAGCTATTGTAATATCTTTAAAATTTTTAGATAGCATAAAATGTAATGAGATATAGGGAAAACTGACATACATGAATTGATGTAAAAAAAAGGGCAAAAAGGCCAAATTTCGGGTTAAGGAAATAAAATATAAAAATTACATTTTAGATCTTAGAAAAAGAATTTATTGCATTTCAGTCACTAGAAAAAATTACAGCTAAGTACTCAAAAGTTTCAAAATTTACATTTTGCCCCAATTAAGGGTAATTTCAAAATTATTCAAGTTTTATGTCAAAATGAAGTTCGTGACGAGTCGAACCCAATGGTATAATGGCTTAAGGCTAATGAAATTTATGCGAAGAAAATTTTCGTGCCAAGCGTCAAAAAGTGCATAATGCGCTGAAAAAGGATACTGTGGGCCCCACAAAGACAAATAAAGTAAGAAAAAGATATGTGGGCCCACATTTGGACTAATTGTGATATGATATTATGATAATTTTATATTTCAATATAGTTATAACTAGTATCCCAATAATAGTAAAATATATTGCTAAAATAGCTTTATTTGTCCAAACTGGTCAAAAATATATCTGGATAAGTAAGGGTCTGTTTGATAGTGTTTTCTATTTTCTTATTCTGAGAACAGTTTTGTAAAACTGTTTTTAAGAATAAGTTTTGAAAACAAGAAAACAAAAAAATCTGTTTGAATAATTGTTCTCAAAATCATAATTAGTGAGTGATAGATGAGTTATTCAAAATTTATAACTTTACCATTAATGAGGTGGATGTTTCTCACATTTCCTTGTGTTTTCCAGAACAAAAACTACAAAACACCTTAAAGGTGTTCTGAGTTTTCTGTTCTTTTATTTTTCTATTTTCCAGAACAGTTTATAAAAACAGGTTTACCAAACAAGTTCTCTGAGTTTTCTATTTCCGAAAATAGAAAAGCTGTTTTCAAAAACAGAACCAAACAGGCCCTAAATATCTAAAATTTTTGGACCAAAATGACCTCAAATTCGTGCATAACCAGCAGCATGTGATAAAATTACATTATTTAATATTTTCTTTTATCACATTATTTAATATTTTCTCATATTTTTCTCAATTTTTCAAGAAGAATCAAGAAGTATAAATGGAAAAATATGATTGGATGAAAATTTTATAAATACTCCCTCCTCTTGGACGTGTAAGGCAGCCAAGAAAGGAAGGTAAACAAGTGAAGAAGAGGAGGAAGAAAAAGAGAAGAAAAATTCCAAGAAAAAGGTATGTTAATCCTTACTTAATTCTAGTGATTCTATTTGGAGTTAGTGGTAGTTTAACATAGTTTAGAATGAGTTCCTCGATCCCCTACTCTCATGCTATAAAATTTGTCCAAGACCAAGGGTATGCAAAACGAAAGGTTTTCTTGCAAGAAATTGTAGAGAAAGTGTGAGAAAATACCAAAAGGACAAGTTTTAGTATATTTGGGAGCAAGTTTTTGAAAATCACTCTCTCTCCCTCCAAACCCTTATTTTGGTTAGTTTGCGAGAGTGAGTAGGAGTTGATTTTCAAAGTTTTGATGTCAAAAATAAGTTCCTTAGGTTCAAATTAGTAAAGATCAAGCGCTAGATTTAAAAACAAAAAGGTCAAAAATAAATTAAGTGAAATTGTAGGGTCTAGTGAAACTTTGTGAGACAACCCTTACTTCTAGTAGATTTAGTGGATGATAAATGATGTTTTAGGACTTGTGGGAGTTCAAGAAAGTTTGTGGGAGCTTTGGTTTCAAAGGGAAAGTTCAAAGTTCCTCAAGAGGTAGCTTGGTTTTTTTTTTATTGCAATATGTAATTCTTTGTTGTTTCCACAATTATATCTTGTTGCCATATTGTTCTTGTGTTGATTTATGATTGGTTTTGGCTGTAAAATAAGTTTGTTGCACAAGATGTCGATTTTCGAAGATGAAACTATGTCGAAATTTTTACTTAACAATATGGTGTTTTGATGAATTATGTGATTGTATGTGAAATATTTGTGAAACTTGAATGATATATTTGTATGAAATAAACTTGCTATTGAGATTTTATAATCTCACTCCCCAAGCACTAACATGATAGGTGCAAGTAATGGTGAATCCTCCAAGAAGACAAGAAACAAGGAGAAAGCCAACAAAGATTAAAGTTTTTAGTTGCCATTATCACTTGTTTTCTTGCAATTTTGCATGAAATCATATGTGAAATTATGGAGCTATATTTTATTGTTACTATGATCCTCTATGCCTCTCAAGTTGTTATGAATTTAGTCTGAACAAGTTTGAGTTATGTAGATATGCTATAATGTTATTTTTCGAAGTTGAATGCAAAACTGTCCAATTCTGAGCACTAATTAGTTATATAATTACTGTTCATTTGACATTTGGTTTTTTGTATGATTATTATCCATGGTTAGAAAGTAGACACATAGATATTTCCAAAGAGTCATGATGAAAGACCCAAGCAGAACTTGTCCAATTGAACCTCCAATGAATCGAAATGATCCATGGATCGTGCTAGAATCAAATAGAACACACGAAACAACAAGAAAACACAAGATAGATTAACACATTAAATAAGCAAAATAGGATAATAAATCTAAATGAAAATAACAAGAAAATAGGAAAGATATGTTGGTCAATGTGATAAGACCCTAAGAGAACCCGTTTCTTAGAACCCTAGCCTTGGGACACCACAAAGGAAAACCACTCTTTTGATAAGTCTATGAATCCTCTCAAGAACACAAGGGATACAAGAGAAAGCTCACAAGAAAAGAACATAAGTTCTAAAAATTCATTCTCATTAATCTGTCTATCTCAAAAGAACAAAGGTGGCTTCTTATATAAAGGAATAAGGTAACCAAAACCCTAGGTTAAAATAAAAAAACAAATATTACAATAAAAGTTAAGAAAATAATTAGATCTAATCCTAAAGAAGGCACCACAATCTAAATGAAAAAGAAAACAAAATATTCTTGCAAATCACTCCAAAAGGTGGCACCTTTTTGCTGAAAAGAAAAGAAAATCCTAGATTCTAATATTTAAAATTAGGAAACAATTAAATCTTAATATCCAAGACAATCTTTGACCATATGCCTTATTCTAAAAATTAAATAATAAAAAAATGAAAATTCTAAATGAAATAGAATAAAGAAGACTCCTTTTTAGTTGATCACATGAGTGGCACATGATCACTTAAGTAATCTCCTCTAAGTGGGCTCTCTTTGGGCTTGGATCTGTAACTTGCATGGAACAGAACATAATCAAGCTATTTGGACTTCTTGGGTTGGACCATCTATTCCTTGCAATGGAACTTTAGCCTCTCAAGCTTGATTTCCAAGTGATGAAGCTTCCTTTTTATGCTTTGCAATTTGTCCAAGGACCCTCAATGTTTCATGCCTCAAGCGTACTCTATCATTCCCTCCCTCCTCGAAAGGATTTGTCCTCGAATCTCCATAATCTACATGACAAGGAAATGGAAAGATTAGAAGTATTAAATAGATAAGAAGGAGTATACTTACCATTTAAGCTTAATTGATGCATCTTTGCTTTATCCATCCATGAACTTCAAGGAAATCACTCTCCCTTTGCTGCAAACTTGTTGTAAATGTTCATCTAAGCCTTTCAACCATAACATTGCTCTAGGGTCGAAAATTTTATTTTCAAGCTTTAGTGAAGAAAATCTGGAATCTTTGTTCATATCATTTTCACCAATATCCTGCCACAAAGAACTAGACACAAACTCGACACAATTAGACTCAAATGAAACCAAAGGGTTAAGGAAAATATGATGGATGAAATTAGGACGAAATATGACACAAAAAGACTCAAAAGTGACTAAGGTGGTACAATGATCGTATGAGAAGAAATCTGAACAGATTAGGATATAATTCATTAAATTCAAAATCTAGACAAATTTAACAAATAAAATGATACGTAATGATAGAAAAAATATGGAGATGTAATAACTAAAGGGATATATACTAACATAAAACAACAAGAAGAAAATGAAGTAGAAAGAGAATGGAATATAATAGACTTACATGGATAAGATGGGACACAATGCCAACAATGGAGCATGAAAACACATGACTTATGAAACACACAAACAACACAGAAAGAAACACATATCTCATGAGACACTAAGTTATCAAATGAATGTGTTATCACATTGGACTCAAGAGAAACTAAGGTTTCATAACACAGAGTGACAAAATAAACTACAAAACTCAGAAACTAAGTAAGAAGGACAAAGAAGATGAAGTGAAGGAACAAAAGAAGAGGGAAGAAGTTTAGTGAAACTAAGCTTCACCTCACTTTCTCTCAAACAACTCTCAATTATCTTCCTACTCTTATCTTTTTGCTCTCTCTCATTTCTCTTTTCTCTCTTTTTCTTCCTCTTTTTCTTTCTTTTCTCACTTTTCTTCTCACTCACTCTTTTTCATTCTTTGCATTTTTCTGGACTTTTTTTCTCTTGCAGCTCTTATTTTTCTCACTCATGCTTTTCTCTCTTTTATTTGTCCTCTTAAGCTCACTCCTCATTCTCTCACAAATTCCATTCAAATGAATACATGACAATGGTTAAAGGGCTTTTTCCAAAACCAAAGAACAATTTCTAACATGCGTATTCAAATCAACACAATCAAGGTCTCCAATCACCATGTCAATATACTCAATCTCATCAATACAATCATAAGAACCAATTTCAAAGGGAATCACATCATTTGTGCTACTAGAAGCTAGCATACTATTATCCACATAATTATCCATCAAATCATTAACAACATATGAATCATGATTTTCAACTAAAGGATGCAAACAATGATAATTTTCCTCATAAGCATAAGAAACATCATAAAATTCGCTTTCTAATTGTGCTACAACATTAGATTCAACTTGTATACTAGGAGCACCACTAGAATCAAAGCTATATAATGCAATACTAACAACATCTAGCTCAATTTTCTTCATTATAGGGTGCAAACATTTAATCCCATCATCACATTTAACATTATTTGCAACACTATCCAAATCTAATGACTGATGATAAGAGACATCATCACTAAAAGAGATTTGAGAGTTAGAAATACCTTTAGTGGATTCTCTTGTCTCATCATCACTAGCTAAAGTCGTAACTTCTTTATCCACTTGAACTGTGAGAACTTGTACCTCTTCCAAATGTTCAACAACATTCTTAGCTTTATGAGGGTGTTCATGTAAATGAGGTGATGCAAACTTTTTTCTCATGACTGTTTTCATCTCACCCCATGTTGCAATAGAAGATTCTCCATTCATAGCTTGTCTAGTTTCCATCCGTTTCCACCAAGCGGCAACCTTTTTACCCATTCGAAGGTAAGCACGTTGTACCATTTCTAGCTCAGAGTAATTACAACACCCAAATGCTAATTCAACTTTTCTTTCCCAATCCAAATAAACATCAAGATTTTTCTCACCATAAAATAATGGAATCTTCGCTTTGATGTTGCTAAGAACATTCGTGTGAGCAGGAACCTTTGAATTACGCCTTGCTTTAGTTTTAGATGGAAACTCTAGGCGATCCAATTTTACATTCACTTCCTTGATTTGATCATTGAAAGTCCTTAATAAGACTTTGAGATCAAATTGTCTACCAGCCATGCTTAAACATGAAATGTTAGTGAAAACAAAGAGGAAAGAAATATGGACCTCACAAATCACTCTATGAAGTGTTTCCACTCAAAAATTTATTAGCACTCGTGTTTCACATGAAAAGATTGGCTTTTTCAGTGATGTAAAACACTCTTTCCTTTTACCACTCAACTTGCTCCCTATAGTGTTCTTAATCAAATTCCAACAAATAAAAAGGAGAAGCATGTATGAAGAAGTGGCAATCTCAAAACTAAAATCCCAAAATTTGAAGTTCTCATAGAATTTAAAAAGGGACACCAACAAATCAAAGAAAAACGTATAGCAAAAAGGGTACTAGATATTAGCAAAGTCTAGCAAGTTTTTAGAAGAATGGAGGTGTATGGAGACTATGATGATGGTGTGATATTATGGAAAGGGGGGAATGGTTTAAAATTTGGATAGAAGAAGTTAGAAAGTAAGAAAAGACACAAACAACAATTTAGGAAACTAAGAAAGGAAGGAAATAGGAAAGTAAGATTCAACACAAAGAAGGAAGAAATTAGGAAATTATTGATATGAATCAAAATAGGAAAGTAGCAAATCCCACAAGATCTAAAACTTGCCAATCAAATGTTGATTTTAGGAAAATCAATGTGACTTGTATTGCAAGAATAATAGAATTAGGCAACTATGCTCTATTTGCAAATCAATCAACCACAAAATAGGAAACACCAATCAAGGCAATTGCTCCTAATTAATCTAAGCTCAAATCTAGAATTTTCTTCTTTTTTTTTTTTTTGCACCACAAAGTCCAATTTTTTTTTTCAGCAGTAGGTCACAACTCTTTTTTTTTTCATCACTTTTTTTTTAGACTACAAAATAATTTTGTTTTTTTAAACAAATTTGGATAGATTCACAAATCTAGAAAAAAAAAAAGATAGCAACTAAAACACAAGAGGAAGAAAGAACAAGTCACAAAGAGGAGAAACAATCAACAAGAGATGGCAAGACCAAGACTTGATGGAAAAGCCACAAACAAGAGAAAAATAGATATGGACAGAGGAGAAAGAAAGATTATGGAAGAGAAAGATAAGGAAAGATCACGCCTTTGAAGCTAGCAACCAAAGCTCTAATGCCAAATGATGAAAGACCCAAGTGGAACTCGTCCGATTGAACCTCCAATGATTCGGAATGAGTCACGGATCGTGCTAGAATAAAATAGAACACATGAAACAATAAGAAAACACAAGATAGATGAACACGTTAAATAAGCAAAATAGGATAATAAATCTGAACAAAAATAACAAGAAAATAGGAAAGATATGTTGGTTAATGAGATAAGACCCTAAGAGAACCTGTCTCTTAGTTACCTAGCCTTGGGACGCCACAAAGGAAAACCACTCTTTTGATAAGTCTATGAATCCTCTCAAGAACACATGGGATACAAGAGAAAACTACCAAGAAAAGAACATAATTTCTAAAAATTCATTCTCATTAATCTGTCTATTTCAAAAGAACATAGGTGGCCCCTTATATAAAGGAATAAGGTAACCAAAACCCTAGGTTAAAATAAAAAAACAAAGATTACAATAAAAGTTAAGAAAATAATTAGATCTAATCCTAGAGAAGGCACCACAATCTAAATGAAAAAGAAAACAAAATATTCTTGCAAATCACTCCAAAAGGTGGCACCTTTTTGCTGAAAAGAAAAGAAAATCCTAGATTCTAATATTTAAAATTAGGAAACAATTAAATCTTAATATCCAAGACAATCTTTGACCATATGCCTTATTCTAAAAATTAAATAATAAAAAAAATGAAAATTCTAAATGAAATAGAATAAAGAAGACTCCTTTTTAGTTGATCACATGAGTGGCACATGATCACTTAAGTAATCTCCTCTAAGTGGGCTCTCTTTGGGCTTGGATCTGTAACTTGCATGGAACAGAACATAATCAAGCTATTTGGACTTCTTGGGTTGGACCATCTATTCCTTGCAATGGAACTTTAGCCTCTCAAGCTTGATTTCCAAGTGATAAAGCTTCCTTTTTATGCTTTGCAATTTGTCCAAGGACCCTCAATGTTTCATGCCTCAAGCATACTCTATCAAGCCAAAGATCACTTGATTTAGATATGTATACAAATTGTTTTGAATTTTTGAAGTTGGCTCAGAAAATCTAGAAAAATAATTTTGACCAAATAAACAGTAATTATTGGACGAATTTACTATATAAATTGGCTCAATTGAATTCCAATTCTCAAAGGCAAGCGCACTAACTTGAAGGATTTCTTCTCTAAAGGGTTGGTCAAGGCTCCCATCTCTAAAGATCATGTTAATGGCTTTAATAGAATCAAAGTAGAGGACAATCTCATTGAAGCCATATTGCTTACAAAGCATAAGACTAATCTTGATTGCTACAGGCTTCGCCATAGTCATTATGGAATAGCCTTGGCTTTATTGGAAACTAAAGATCCTATTTCTGTGGGCATTGTGGGTGACTCCTCTATAAGCTGCTTGATTTTACTAACTAACTAAACCATCCACATCAATTCTAATAGATCATGGTGTTGGAGGCTTCCACGTGAGGATTTCATGATCTGGCACTTATAAAATCTGACTTATTCACATTCCATGCCACATCCTTAGAGATTCAGTTCATACATATATATATGATATCATAAGCTTCAATCTTAGAACCATGAAAGGCTCTTCTACATCTAGTAGTCCAAAGAAACAAGCAAATGTATCTGAAGATCTTACACTAAGGCCATCTTTTATGCATTAAGGTAGCCATCATTGTTCCTAGTAGCCACACAAACAAATTAAAAATGAAAAAAAAGAAGAGCCAAGTTAGGATTAATAAAAAGATGCTAAACTTGTCTAGCAAGGGAACTGTTATGGAGTATAAGGAAAGTGTCTTCCTCACTACCACACTTAAAAGGGTAGGTAGCACTTATAATAAGATTTCTACAAGCTCGAAATTGGTTTGAAGGAATTCTCTCATGATAAACTTTCCATTTGAAGAATTTGATTTTCTCAAACACCAGCCACCCCTTATTTTTCCACATAGAATTAGTATTTCTATTTCTTGGGTTGCTAGTAAAAGCGCAAGCTGCTTTAATTGAGAAGGACCATCATTGGAATATCTCTAACAAAAGATGACTTCCTTAGAGTTAGATAGGGTTTCATCATTAGTACCTTGGTAATAAACCATTGAGGCAAAAGTCATCCCTATTCTTGAACATTTCATAGACCAGTCAAAAGGACAAATTCACGTACTTTAGGCCTAGGATTCAAAGACTCATGTTCTTCAATGATAAAGTTTTTGAGAGGCTCCTTTATAAGACTCTAGTAATCCAACCAAAATAAAGTATTCTCACCATTCCTCACCTTGTGTCCGACTTGCGTTGAATGATGAAAGGGATCATATCTTCATTGTTAGTTAGGCTGGCTTCCCAAGAGGGGGGGTGAATTGGGAAGTTTAAACTTTTCTGTAAAATGTCAAAGAGGTGAAGAATGCAATATATGGAGGCAAAACAGAGTATAAATAAATAACAGTGAAAGAAGCAGAAAAGAGAAGAAGACTCAGAAATTTATCCTGGTTCGGTCTCTCCATTTGACCTACGTCCAGTCCCCAAGTCACCACTTGAGATTTTCCACTATTCAGCAAGAATTCAACGGGCTTCTTGCAAGTGCCACAGTATGACGTCAATGCTCTATTTTCTAGAGCTCACTCAATTACTTTTTGCACTTTCACAAAGTGCTTCACAACCCCTTGTGATATCTCCTCACAAGAAAATCTATCTTCCAGATGAAGATTAGATTGTTTACAAAGATGAAACTCTCTTGAATAGAGTGAATATGAAAGTTAAAGTACAAGTATTGAAGTAAGAGGGTAAAAGTCTTTGAGTAGAAAATTTGGCAGAGTTTCAGTATGTACAAAGTTTGATTCGTTACCCACAACTTCAAATGATGTTATATTTATAGATTTAGATCTCAAATGTCCGTTAGAGACAAAATCTATCCATTGGAGAAGTTATCCAACGGTTACTCTGAAAAACTATTTATTAACCAACCGCATTTAATGCTTCTAACATACTGAAATTTGAATTTCGGTTGGTCAACAGACGAATTTCAAATGTACCGAAGGTTAAAGCTTCCAACGCTGAAATACTGAAGTTCATCTGTTCATGAAGTAAAATTCAAATTTTGAAACTTAGAAAGTGTTTCTATGTTGTGACATACGAATTTTCAAGAGGAAAGTTTTTCTGTTAAGTGTGAACAGTGTTTTCAATTTGCTACAGTGCCCTCGAAATTCGAATTTTGGAACCCTAAAATTCGTCTGTCCTTAGCAGGCTCAAACAGCACAGTAGTTCATTTACTTTGAAATTTGAATTTTAAAAGAGTGAAGTTCGTCTGTCAGAGAGACCTCTTTTCAGACTTACTTTATCATTCGAATTTATAAACACTGTCATTCGTATGTCAACATGTCATTGTAACAGACTCACAACCTTAGCTTATGAAATTCGAATTTTCATGTTCAAAGTTTGTCTGTCAGTGAGCAATTTTGAAACTCAACATGATCTTGATTTCAAATGAACTTTGACATTGTTTCAGACGAATTTCTTTGGTTTTCATAAGTTGCATTTTGTCTGAAATTCAAATTTTGAAAGCTCAAAGTTCATTTGTTACTCAACAGCTTCTTTCAGATACTTATGAAAATTCGAATTTTGGAAAATCAAAATTCGTCTATTAGAGAGACATCTCTTCAGACTTATTTAGTTTTAGCTCGAAATTCGAATTTCCAAAGCCAAAGTTTGAATTTCCAATATGACAGTTCAATGTAAACTTTTCAAACTTCGTCTGTTGGTTGGTATTTTTCAAATATTTCATGATTTAACTTAAAATCAAGTTTTAAAAACATCTTTTCATCAAATCAAAGTCTTTTACCCATATTTAAACATATCTAATGATCCTACAACAAATTTTGCACAGATTACTTAGAACTTCTTCACTTGAACCATTTTGGGCTCCTTTGATATCTTCATTCCAAGCTCTTGAATATTGGTTTGGAATCATCAAAACTCTAGTTTCAACATTCACCATACTTGTTTTTTAACTTCAAACATCTCACGTGAAGGGTGTTTTATTTTGTCAAGATACCCCAACAAAGCTTTATTAAGAATACTTTATTTTGTCTTCTAAGGTCTTTACTGTTAAAACCCTTGAGCTGTTTATTTTTTCACTACATCCCAAGCATTATAAGGTTGCACATGACCTTAAGACATGGACGGAATGGGTTTGCTTGCCTGATGCTTGACTAGACCCTACAACTAACCCGGTTATGTTATGGTCAGGCTTGCTTGGGTTGCTTGGGTGTGAGCTTTTTTTTTGGCACAATAGACTGCTTCTTCATCAAATATTTACAGAAAAAATGGGCAAAATCTTAGACAAGATTTTCCAAAGCCTATTTTAACTAAAAAATGAATGAAAATGATTGAAAAAGGTTTCTAAATCTACCAAGACTTTAGGAGTTGAAAGTTTGAGACTTAGAAGTGAAAACTAAGCATTACAGTAAGCTTGAAGCTTTAACTTTTTAACATGAGGAGGAGGAGCATCAATACATGACTAGCCAAGTCAACCACAAACGCATGACCAAAGCTTGATCAGTTGAGTTAGGCCCTAATCACCACTGAAGATTTAGGAACTCAATGACGAATAATGACAAGTGACCTATAAGAAGATAGTGATGGGAGGACATGAACTTAGCGAAATCAAGGATCCCTCCTTTCTCTTTCTTTCTTTGTATCTCTTTATTCCAATCATTGTAGATCACGCTTTTGTTGATCTTTGATATCAATTTCTTATTTCCACCATCGATCTAGAAGATTCCAAGCATTTTCAGGTGACATGTGACCTGAAGAAGACTGTGACAAAAGGCAATGCATTTAGGGAAAGGGTGACCTCATCGTTGGTGAAGCTGAAGATTGAAGATTGAAGAGAGAAATGGGAAGTTAGGAACTCAAGTAGGGTAATGGTTCGATTTGGGATTATTCTCTACCTCTAAGCTTTAAATATGAATAAAGCTTATCTCCTTATCCACCCTACTAGAATGGCATTGTACAAGTAGCCTCTAACCTTTTTTCCTCCAAAATATAAATACATTAGGTCGAGTCGGGCATGTCAGCCCTATACTGTAGCCTTAACCCTAGTCTTGTCTATTTTGTGTTCATTGAGTTAGGCCAGCTTAAAGCATCTCAGGCTAATTACTTTCTCTTTGAATATGGCAAGTTTGCTTTGGGCCGGGTCGAGCATACCAGGTTTTTAGGCACCTTGTGCAACCTTACCACAAAATAAAATGTAAGTTCATTTTCCCTTAATGATCATTCCATAAGAAGCCTCTGCTGAATTTTTCCAAGTCATCAATGATAGATTTAAGTGATAGAAAGAACATGTTTTATTAAAACTACTTGGCCAGACAAATTAAGATACTTCCATTTCCAAGTAGATAGTCTTCCATACACCTTGTTGATTGAGAAAGAGAAAGTATTCTTAGTTACTCTTTTATGAAGGAGGGGTATCCCAAGATGCTTCCCCAAGTTAGTAGTAAGACTTACTTCTTGGAACCTCAAGGTAACCTCCAATATTTCAATCTAGAATTGGTAACCTCTAACATTTCAATCTAGAATTAGTACTCAATTAAAATCAAGAGAAAACCTTAGTGGACTATGAGATAGCAAGAATGTATCACAAAATTGAATCTAACTTTCCAAAGAAAGCTTTGATTATGTTTAGGTAAGTGTTAAGCAAGATTATATCATGTGAATAATAATGAATTTAGAATAATTTTTACTGATTTACCCAAAAATAAATAATTTTCACATAAATCACCTTGAAATCAAGTTTTAGGCAGTGAGAAAACCAAACCTTATGTCTAAATAATAGACTTAGAAGCACAAAGTTTTTTAACAAAATATAGTTGAACATTTATTCTACAAGTATCGAGGAGTATTAAACATAAAGCTATTCAGTTATTCACAATTTCAAGTTCAAGATCACAAAGAAATTCCATTAATAGATATATTAACTAAGTGAATAGTGTTGTAAATTTTGAGTAACCAAGTTACAAATCACATTGAAACAATTCATAGTAAGAATTTGAAAACTGAGTTGTAAATTTAGAATAAACAAGCTGCAAATTCTAAAAAAGAAGTTGCAAACCATTTGTCATTGACAATTGTTGACCAACATTAATTAGCAGTTAGTGACCTTTGATTGACATTGACCTGTAGCTGTGACTGTTGTCCAATGGCCATTGACCATTTTATTAATCTTCAGAAACCCTCTAGTCTTCTATGTTAGTTCAGCTGGTTTCCCAAGATTGGGGTGAATTGGGAGGTTTGGATTTTTCTGCAAAAAGTGAAATACAGTAATAATAATATAAGTTGTTGAAAAATATAGTATAAGAAATAAAGAGCAATTGCAAAGTAAATGAGAAGAGGACACGGTGATTTATCCTAATTTGGTTTACTCCACTTGACCTACATCCAGTCCTCAAGCCACCGTTTAAGATTTCTCCACTATCTTTTGCAAGATTTGAATGGGTTCTTACAAAAATCACAGTACATCTCCAGCTTGAACTTTAAGCTGGACAATACACTCTCACTCTTCTCACTCAAGAGTAAAAGAAAATCTCTTAGTGTTCTCTCACACTAAGTACTAACTACAAGCATGTAGAAATGTACAAATCAAGATATGAAACTCTCTTTCAAAAAAGTGGATATGAAAGTTTAAGAATAATAAATGAGCTAAACAAATGGTAGGTAAGTTTTGAATGAATTAGTTTTCAATTTTTGCATTTTTATGTTTTTCCTAATTACCCAACAAATTAAATAAGGTCCTATTTATAGTTTTAGAGCAAAACTATCCATTAGAAACAAGGATTAGCCATTAGTCTCAGAAAAATAGCCATTCACCAACTGCATTAAATGCATCTGATAGAGGTTATACAGATAATCTCTTCAGGTTATGCAAATAACGGGTGACCATTGACTCTTGGTTTCAATGTAGAACTTTTGTTATGCAAATAACCTAACTAGGTTATGCGGATAACATTCATTCTAGAATAACTAAGTTTAAGCTCAAGAATATCTTTATGAAAACCTACTTAGTTGTTCGGATAACATTAATTTTTTCTCAAACTGAGTTTTTGTAAAATATAGGTTATCAGGATAACCTCCCAAAGTTATGCGGATAACCCATTTAGCTGAAGAAGGACCATGAGTTCTGTAACAAAGGTTATGTGGATAACCTCCCTAGGTTATGCGGATAACCTATTTAATCGATGAAAGTCCAAGGGTACTAAAACATAGATTATGTGGATAACCTCCCTAGGTTATGTGGATAACCTATTAACAAAGGAAAGTCCAAATGCTCTGTAACACACATTATGTGGATAACCTCCCTAGGTTATGCGAATAACGGGCTGCACAGTACAATTGGCCTTCACTGTTCACTCCCTTATACGAATAAGGTACCCACTTTATCAGGATAACCACCTGGACACACCTAAGAACATGGTGCACAACTATGTTATGCAGATAACCTCAACTCCTTTTTATGAAATTGAAGAAGGGACACTTAGAAAAGCTTTGAGATTAAGACTTTATCTTCATAACCTTCATTGGTTATGTGCATAAAGTGAAACATTTTCATGAAAACAAGGTGAATACTTAGAAACATCTTTGAAATTGAGACTTTATTCTCATAAGGTAGCTTTTTTCATGAAAATCATGTTGAAATCATGAGCTAATCGTTAATCATTCAAATAGATATCTCATTTAATATTGGGTGAAGTAAAATTCAAAGCTTAACTACCTTCTTTTATAAATGGATTCCTAAAATTCATGAAATAATTCTTCAACATTCAGGAGTCTCCAACTTTATTCAACATAAGACTTGTGTTCCTTTGATGTTGGATTTCTAAGCTCAGTGTTGTTTTGACTCATCAAAACCATCTGAATTAACATTCTACAACTCATTGACCTTGAGGCAAACTGCTTTATCTTCAAATATAAAGATGAACCTGATTATCGATATGCTCTCATAAATGGTGCATTAGTCATTTTTGGACATTATCTAATGATCCAGCCATGGACATCGTTATTTTCTCCTTTAAGTCACACTATTAACCAAGTTCTTAGTTAGGTTTGGTTACTTAGATTATCAATATACTACGATCACAAGAATGTTCTTCGAGCAATCAAGCATCTTTTGGGTGAAGTGGTCCATGTCGACTATAATACTGAGTCTTGCGATCATGGAAAATTTGTTAGAATGGTAGTTTTGATTGATTTGTCAAAGCCCTTTATTTCTAAAATCAAGGTAGATAGACTTACTATTTATGTGGAATATGAAGGATTACCCATAATTCACTATCATTGTGGGTGTTATGGACGTCTTCAAGATATTTTCCCAAAGAAAATGGTTGATAGGAACCTAGAATTGTCTTCTTCGGCAAAGCAAGAGCCACCACCAGTACAAACTCCTTTACAAGCGCATGAGATTAAAGACTTATATGGTGAATGGATGCATGCACCAGGGAGTGGAAAGAGGATTGAAAATGCTGCAAAAAAGCTAATGGACAAGGCTTAATTTGATGTTAATAGGGTCTTATTATGCTCTTTGGCAACCTTGGAGGAACATATTAGTGAAGAGATAATAGAGAAGCAAAAATCCCTGGCATATAGGGATGTAGATACGATTGATTGAGCATTAAAAATGAAAAATAAAAAGATAAAGAAGGGCAAGGTAATGCAACAAAAGAGAAAAACTGTGGTAGCATTAATCGCATAAAAAAAATCAAGACTAATAAAGAGAGAGGAAGTGATGCTATTTTTAATTCCAAGGCTTATAAAGCAAAGAAAGGTATTACAACTCTAGCTATAGAGAGGCCCAATGTGTCATGTAACATCCCAAATCCCTACCACAATAATTCCAATGGTTTGATTAGGAATTTAAGGATTTGATATTCATTAAAGTGTGGTTTCAATTTAATCTTAGGCATAAGAAAGAAGATCGATCGAATAAGGAAGTTTTGGAAGCTCCAAGAGGGAAGAAAAGGGGAATAAAGAAGAAAAGACCTCATTATTTGAATAAATGCTCCTTCCTATTCGAATGGAAGCTTTGTGTTGCGAGGAAGAAGGGCTAATGATAGATATTCAAATGGCAAGAGAAAGGTTATTCGAATAGAACCTTGCAAGGAAGCACTTTGGTAGAGGCATCATCTCATTCGAATAAAACAAAGAGGGAAATGGACTAAGCTCTATAAATATGAAGTGTCGAAGCACAATGGGAAATGTTGAGGTTCTTAGTGGTGGTTTCTCAAGGTTTGCTAGGGTTTCTATACAAAGATCAAAAGTAACAAACTTCCATCAATTAAACGCCAAGACTCACCATGGTAATGATTCCAAACACCTTTTCTCCTTACGATTTCCATGCTTTTGGATTTGGGAGCTTGGCGGAAGATTGGTATAGGTGCTTGGACTTTCAGTACGCCCCTAGTGTATGTGACAATAGCTCTACCTTAGGCCAAGGTTCTAAGCTAAGTATGATGTTTATTTGAGTTGGGTATGTTATGGTGACTTGGATTTCTTGTGTATAAAACTCCAAAATCTTTATTGGAAGGCCTGAAAAGGAGGATTGAAGCTTCTTATGACTGTTGAGGCTCACGTTTGGTAAGTTTTCCCTCTAAGACTTCATTTTTTATTTGAAACGAGAAGTGGGCTAGCGGTTAAGCATAAAGGTTTATGGTTGTGACTGTGCTATTGTTACTTGTTGTTTTGAAGTATTGGATTAGAAGATGTCCTTATGATTTTGAATGTGGTATGAGACCCTTACTCATTATCCCTCACATTTGTTGTAGCTTTAGACTCTTTGAAGGCTTGCCATAGTTTGAGTTGTTCTTTGTTAGGTAGATGTAACCGAGGAGTATTTTTAATCTTTCTATTATGTTTGAAACTTTTCATATCATAATATGTTCCCTAAATGCAGCATGTATAAGTATTTGTAATTATGTATAATCATGTTGGTATATAATGATCATTATTGTCATGTATCCCTACAAGTATAACACTGTTGGTATGAGAAGTGTGATGGATTTACATTGCTAATCATCACATTGTTGTTTCATCACTCATGGCATGATGACATTAACAACGAATAGTACTAGAGTGATGAAGACATGGTACCACATGGTATATCGATCCACTAATTGCACACAAGGCCTTGTACTTAAGATGGAGAGGTTTGTGATATCCTTGACATTAAAGGTTGTCCTTTGGTCTAGAAGCCTAAGATGGCTGTAGATTTGGAGATGCACCTCTCATAGAAATATGACCAATTCATGGTTGTAAAAATGGGAGGGAAGCCATGGTCTAACCACTGGGAATTAGCCTTTAGTCGGGTCATGAATGATAGAAGGAGAGTTTAGTGAATTCCATGGAACTTAATCTTTATCTATTGCCAAAAGGGGAATTACTTATAAGGTCATCCTTACATAGAAGCTAGCCTTTAGTTTCAGCTATGTGTTGGGCGAATCATGCATTAGTTCATAAGTATTTGTATTGGCATTCATGATTTATTGCTTGATATAATTAGTTAATTAAGAAGTCTCTTTTGGTTATTGAGATTATATATCTCACACTCCTTTGTGGTTAACATTTTTAGATGAAGTCTCTAGCTCTAGGAAGGAGAAGATTTAGGAGAATTGGTTTTCCTTAGTAAATTGAGAGGATTAGCTAGTTACTTTTTTTGTTTGGTATTGCACTCTATGGTGGAAATTCTTATTTATTTTATGTAGTTGCCAAGTGGGGAATCTTGTCTTGAACCTAACTTGTAATACTCTAAATGTTTTTTCTATGTGTGTGTCTTTCATAGTCATAGGTTTTGTTGGAATGTAACACCCAAGTATAGGTGTTGTGTATGTGTTTTGCTAGGCTCTGTTCTTATGGTATTAAAACAGGGGATTTTAGCTAATGATGATGTCAATTGAAATTTATGAGAATTGTGTAACACCTTAACTTATGATCACATTATCCATATGTTGGATCTTATTATAGCACATTGAGCATGTTTAGAAGCTTAAATCACTTGAGGGACTAAAACAGGAAATTTTATTTTTTTTAGTTACTGTTCATTTGGTAAATCCCTTTTCCAGTCTTAATTTTGAAAATTCATAACTAATTCTAGAAAAATCTTTTGGAGGTGCTTAAAGTCTTTGAAAATATTTTTAAACATGTTCTACATGAAAAAAATATGAAATAGGACATTGATCATGCCAATTGATACTTTTTTTTAGCACTAAAATCACTATTTATATGGTCAATTTTCACTTTCCCATGATTTTGGCCTTAAGCTTAAAAAATTTATATCTCATTTTATTCTAAACCAATTTGTACCTTCTTTATGTCAGTTGAAATCCTACATGTTTGCTTTCTAGAAATATTTATCTTGTATATTTATTTAACTTGAACAAGGAATAACATTATCTTGAACCATTAAGGGTTAAAACTTAACTTTTACTGGATTAGTTTTAGAAAAACTTACATTTCTCTCATTATATAGCTCTAATTACTTCCTAATCAGTGGCATATTAAACTTAAGATATAGAGATTTTCATACATGCAAACCACTAAATTTTTAGAACCCTACATGATTTTATAATGCCTTTTAAAATAACCAGTACTTGCAATAAAAATTGTAACTTTCCACACACTGTCTAGTTTTCAACCTTAAATTTAAAAATTCACTATAAATTGTACATTTATCCAAATTAAGTGTTCTTGATCTCTTTGAAAAGTTTATTCTATCTAATTTTAGGGAATATATAACCCTCAGATGGAATGCTCTATTTCAAATAGAGTTCCTCTATTAAATCTACTACTGGTCATCTTGGGTAAAATTATGCCATAATTTACATTATAAAATTCATAAACCTAATACATCATCATTCATTATTCCAAATCCATTCTATACATGAGAGGTGACTCATAATAACATATTCAAGGCATCAAATAGAACTCAACCTTCACATACAAACTTGTACATATTTTCAAAGTATAATATCAAAACTTGCACAATCATATTATTCATCACTTTCTTGCTCCTTTCCTTTAGCTCTTCTCAGAAGCCTTGAATCATTGTCATATCTTCTCTCTAAGCATGTTAGTCATTTGGAATAGTGAGATTCAATGAATCTCAGTAGCATTACCATTCATCATGTATATCATCACATAATGCATCAATATCAAACATTCTCACTAAATCATATTATGCCATAATATTTCATAAAAATTTTGGCAGAGTTTCTCTTTATAAATTGGATATCCTGGGGTCATAAACCCCTTCAAAAAACTTAGCCAACATTCACAAAACATCACAAAACATCAATCATGGCATCAAACAAGTCATAGAATTCATAAATTCATCATAAGATAATATAATGCATAAAAGGGTAAAATGCTACCTTATTGGCTTCCTTTGGTTTCCTCCTTTGGTGGACCCCTTTTATCACTTCCACAACTTTCTTGAACCTACGCATAACTTCATTTAAGCATGTAAGCCACTAGTTCTAGGTAACCTTCACAAAGTGCTCACTAAACCCTTAAATTTTCATTTTACTTTCCTTTTGGTTTTTCTTGAAACCAACACTTGTTCTTAACTAATTTGGATGCGATGATTCCTTTTTTAGCATCAAAATAATGAAATTTCAACTCCTACTCACTCTTACACACTAGCTAAAATTAGGGTTTAGAAAGGAAAGAATGATTTTTCAACTTCTTGCTTCCAAACATACAATATCTTGTTTCTTTTGCATTATCTTATGGTTTCGCTTAAATTTATGGCATAAAAACACTTTCCTTCCCAAACCCATGTCATATCCGAAATTTTCATTTAGAGAAAAGAAGAAGAAGACTTTGTTTAGCTACTCCAAACTACTACAACTTGAACTAAAAGGCTTTAAGAATTCAAGAGAAGTAACTTACATTTCTTAGCCTTCTTTCTTCTTCTTTCCTTCATTCTCTTCTTTTTCTTCCTCCTTCTCTCACGTCTAATGCTTCTTGTTTTTGCAAGTTTGGATCTCTTAACCCTACTTTAAGCTACTAACTCAGGGCTTAGAGGAAATAAATCAAATGGCTTGCATGAATCATGGTTAATTTGGTTAACCTTGGTTACTTTCCAATTTCCTCTTTAAGAATATTTCAAAAATTAATTAAATAAATTCCCTCCTTGTCCCATGGCAGCTGCATATCACACCATATTATGAGTATTTTAGTGCCAAAATATTGCATAATTTTATCAATCTGAATATAGCATGTACCGATTACTTTTACCTGTACTAATAAAGGTACTTTTGTGATATTTTGTCTTTTAAGGGATACATGATGATTGTAAATTTGCATTTGGATTTTTTTAACTATCCTATCCCATATAATATCTGTGTAGAGCCCACATACTGTTCTATTCATATGTCTGCTTTTGTAGGGCCCACAAACTTCTTTTTTGGCATGATAATTGCTTTTTTGGTTTTTGACACTAATTATAAATTCATACTAACTTAGTTAACTTATAAGTAGTATTCCTTTTGGATCTGGCTCATTACGAGTTCCATTTTGACATAAATTCTCATAATTACAAAATTACCCTTGACTCAAGGTAAAATTATAATTTTTTCTTTCAAGTCCTTTCTTATAATTTACCCCAAGGAGTATAATGTATGAAATTCTTCCATTTTAGGAACCATACTGCATAGAATTTTTTCTTTCTAGAAAACAAAAATATAATATTCTCATTTTCTGTTGTAATATGAAAAATGAACTTTTTTGTCCTTTTTCATATTTAACTGTCTCTTAGTTTCCTCTAATTTTCATCCTACTTCTTTTCCTATCTTTTCATGCATCCCATGCCATATTCCTCTACCTCTATACATACAGTGGCATTCTTCATGCAATTTGGGATGGTACAAATTGCATGTTGTTATTTGTTAAATTGCATAATTTTCATGTTTGAGTATCGGGGATTTCATTTTGGGTATGAGTAATTTAGTGTTTAGTTATAGTATAAGGTCCTCAAGATGTCCCTGTTTTATGTCATGTAACTAGTTCTATAATATTCAAATGTGACCCTCATGCTCCATTCAAATGAGGAGTGTCTTCTCACTATTTTTGGGTGTCATTTGAATGTCTCTCATGCTTTCCATTTGACTAAGGATGATGTTCTAGTGTTGGTAATTCATTATTTGATTGTATGTAGAATGTTCCATTTGAATAGCACTTGTTGGTGTCCTTATTTGAATGTCTTATTTGAAGTAAGTTAAAGGTAGGCTCAAGAATGGTCCATTTGAATGTTTGTAGTTGGTCCTATTCCATTATCCAGGTATGAATACTTCTTTTTCATATCAACTAATCTCCATGTGACTATCGCCTTCTTGCTCCATTTGAATGGGCCAGTCCATTCAAATGTGCCCTTCATGCTTCATTTGAATAGACTCTATCCTAAAAATTGGTAGCTCTTTATTTGCATCTCTATTTGAATGGGATCTTGGGTCATTCAAATAAACAACTTTCAAGATGAATCTTAAACATCTTTTGTCTATTTTAAAGTGCTTTAAGGTAAGTTTACATCATTTTATCAATTCTAAACAAATTTTTTTATCCTTTCTTCATAAAACTCTTGATTTATGAGATCAATCACGTCATTCCTTAAAAGATTAATAAGTTATCTTAGTTATAGAATCTAGGGTGTTACATGGTAATAATTCTAAATACTAAGTGTAATATTCCTAATTTTCTGAATAGCATAAGATGTGTAGAAATATAATAAAATTTAAGATACATAATTTCATAGAAAAGAACTAAAATAGCAAGTTTATATATGGGGCATAAAAAGAAATGTTTTTGCAATTTTTTCCTTGCAAGAAAAATTATTTGCAGTCTTGTCCCTAGAAAATATTACCAAAATGGACCCTAAATAAAAATTATTTGCAATTTGACCCTCCCAAAGGCAATTTCATAATTATCAAAATTTGTTAAAATGGATCTCTTAATGTGCTGGACCTAATGGAATAATGTATTGAGTTCAAAAGAATCAATTTGGAAAGAATTAACCAATAAAACAGTGCAGTTTTGCAAAAAAAGGCAAAAAAAAAAAACACTATGGGCCCCATAAAAATAGAAAAAGTAAAAATATGTGAGCCTCACATTAATACTATTTAGAATAGGATATTAAATTAAAGGCATATCTAAATGTAGTTATATCCTCCATGCATAAAGTAACAAAATACTGTAAAAGTAACTTTATCTGTCTAAGCATAAAGTAAACCAGTATAGGATATATCCAGACTAAGAAAAATATGCAGTTTTTTGAAGATATTTTCCCCCTATATGGCATCACATATTGCTGCATGTGAAGGAATTATATTATTTTATTAATTCTTGATTTTTCATGAACATTCAAGAAAGACACATGCCAAGCTTTGATGATTTTTTGTATTTTATATATACTCCCCTTGGTTAGCTGACCTTAGGCAAGAAAGAAGAGGAGAGGAGCAGCTATAAACATACAAGAAAGGAGAAGAGAGGCGTGAAGAAGAAGGAGAAGAAAGAGGGGAAGAGAAAAGGCTATTTCAAGGTAAGTTCTTCCTCTTGAATAAGACTTTTAGTTCAAGTTGGTGGTAGTTTAGAGATAGTTTAGAAAGGTTTTCTTCTCCTCTTTTTCAAGTAAAATTTCAACCAAAGTAAGGAAGTAAGAGAGGAAGTGTTTTCATGTATGAAAATTGAGAGAAAGCATGAGAAATGATGAGAAAAGTAAGTTTAAGTGTGTTTTGAATCAAGTAAAAGAAAAATCCATTCTTTTCTCTTAGGCCAAATTTTGGGCCTAGTGAGAGGTTCAGCAAGGAGTGGGAATTTCTTAAAATAATGTCAAAAATGGATTCCTTATGGTGGAATTCCTTAAGAAAAACCAGGTTTTTTATGAAAAAGACAAAGATAAACTATATGTAATTTTTAGGGTTTGTTGGCTCTTTAAGAAGTAATCCATGGAAATAGTTTATGTAGTTAGTATTGCCATGGTTACTTGTTTTCTTGCTATTTTGTATAAATTCATATGTGAGTTTGTGAGACTATGCTTCTATATGACCATGTTCCTTTAAGTACCTTATGATGCTAGGAACATAGTTTGGACACTTTTTGATCATGTAAATATTTTATGAAAATGGTTTTGATGTTTGGTAAGCAAATTTGTCCAAAATGACCAGTCTCAGATAAAACAGAGATACTCTATTTGAAATAGAGTATTTTATATGAGCGTCATATATGCTCAGAAAGTAGACAAATAGAGCTTTGTAAGAAGCCATAGATTGCTTAAATAAGATTAGTGAGCTAAGAGCTATGAATTTTTGAAAATGGGCTAGAAAACCTGGAAAAGCTGTTTGGACCATTTGAATAGTAAATTTTGGGTTAAATATTGTATCAATTGGCTCAATAAATTTCAATTTGTATATTTTTCTCATGTAGAGAATTTTTAAGTATTTTTAGAGACTTTAATCACATTGATATTATTTTTCTAGAATTAGTTATGATTTTTCAAATTTGTCTAGAAAAATGGGATACCAAATGAATAGTAACTTCAAATATTTTTATTTTTCTAATATGGTCCCTGTATTGATTCAAGCTTCTAAAATAGTTCTTGGACATTAGATATGTTATAATACATCAGAAAATAAGTATGAGAGTAAGGTATGACACTAAGTCAACTAGTCAACACATAAAAGAGTTGGGCTAGAAAAAGAAGCCTTTACTCAAGCCCAATATAGGGAAAGAAGCATTCTCACCAAAACCTCCTAACCCTCAACAAATAGGAGGGGTAAGACTTATCACTAGGCCAAAAATCAAGAATCTAAGGGAGAGAAATAAAGACCTAAAAATAGGCACTTCTTTTACAAGTAATTTGGATATAAGCCTTAGATTGTGGTTCTAATGAAATCTAGAATTTCAGGTGTTAAACCTGATAAATTGATAAAGCATATCAATTTTCTAAACTCCCATAGAGTATATGCTAACGGCTTTTCAAGTGGCATATGGATTCTCTAGTCACATGTAGTTAAAATCTCTGTAGTTTTTATTCATAGCAGTTTGTTGAAACCTAATGCCATCCCTTTGTATGGCTCTTTGAAGGGAAAGCCCATTTTCTTCTGTTGGCCTTTGGCCAAATGGATACGTTAAGTAATTCAAGTTCATTGCTTCATGTACTCTTCACAGTGACTTTAACCGGCTCATTTGTAATCATAGATAGATGACAGAGATATAATTTCTAATATTAATAGCTTTATGGCCCAAGCCTAGAAGTGGAGTGCCAAAAATTTTGGGAGCACATGTAAAAGGAAATGACACCTTAGGCAGCATATAGTGGTATCTTGAAAATACTCGAAGACAAGCCCTTATCTCCCTTTCTCGTAGATCATGTGCAATCTCTTATGGAGAATTACGAAGAAACTTGCCTCCAAGAAAAGATGGGTTGGATGCAGAAGTCTCACATCAATTGGTTACGCTTGAGAGATAAACATATAGCTTTTTTTTACACTAGCACCATTATTCACCGGTGCCACAACAAGGTCTCATCTTTCTTGAGGAATAACAGTAGCTAGGAAATGGATGATGATCACCTCCAAATGATGGCTCATGACTTCCTTGTCAACCTTGGTTCTCTTAATGCCCTAGCCCTTGTACATTATTGACTTTGAGGTTCCTTTTCTACTATCCTTGATACTTTATACAATATACTTGATTCGGAAATATCTCTTGAAGAAATTCACAAAGCTCTTTTTGATAAGAAGCCTACAAAGTCCCCAGCTGTTGATGGTGTTCATGCTCTATTTTACCAACACCAATAGGATAAAATGAGTACCTCTCTATTGAACTTTATTCATGATTTACTTAATGGAGGTGTCCTGTATCCTTAAATAAATCACACTATGATCGCTCCTATACCTAAAACTGAAACTCCTTAAGAGTAAAACCCCTTATTCTCTTAAGGAGTTTTGACCAATTAGTCTACACAATATGACTTACAAATTGGTAACAAAGGTTGTGGCAAATAGAATAGAAGAAGTGATGCTGAAGCTAATCCTTCCCCATTAGTCTTGTTTCATCAAAGGAAGGAACATTATTGACAATATCATAGCTAGTCAAGAGGTAATTCACTCTGTGAGTAAGAAGAAAGGGAAGCAGGGATGGATGGTGATAAAGGTCGATCTCGAAGAGGCCTTTGATCATTTACGATGGGATTTCGTTGAGGATACGTTGAGAGATGCTAAAATTCTTGTGAAATTAATTGAGCATATCATACAATGCATTCCTTACACTTCTATACAAATCCTATGGAATGGCAAGCCAATAGAGTCATTTAATCTGATGAGAGGAATTATACAAGGTGGCCCTCTCCCGTCATACATTTTTGTACTTTGCATGCAGTGCCTTTCCTAGGCAATTGTTGCCAAAAGTCAACCCTGGGACTTGGCAAACTATCAAGCTTGGAAGACAAGATCCACCAGTTTTGCATATTTTTTGTGAATGACTTGTTTCTTTTTGGTACTACGTCTCCTAACATATGGCCACAATTACTCGTGTTCTTAATGAATTCTATTGTTCTTTAGGTCATGGCATTAGTGATAACAAGACTAAAATCTTCTTTTCTAGTAATGTTAATAAAGATAAGGATACTAGTATTTGTGACTTTTTGGGATTCCAATGCACTAAGTATTTAGGAAAGTACCTCGGTGTTTCTCTTATACAAGAAAGGTTGTCTAAGGAGACTTATAACTACATTAATGAGAGGTTTGGAAGAAGCTAGCAAGTTGGAAAGTGAATTACGTCTCTTTAGTGGGACTTATTTCTCTAGCTAAATTAGTGCTTTCTGTAGTGCCTTTATACACTATGTAGACTACAATACTTCTATCACCTTGTTATAGGAAAATTGAATAGCTTATTAGGAATTTTGTTTAGGGAACAATAGCTACACAAAAATGGATTAGTCTCCTTAACTGGAACAACATATGCTAACCTTTATGACATGGAGGATATGGAATCAAGAATTTAGTGGGGTAGGATTGAGCTTTTTCTAGCAAAACTTGCTTTCAAGTTAATAGCTAACCCTAATCTTCTTTGGGTCAAAGTCTTGAAAGCAAAGTATAAATGGAATGAATCACAACTAGGTAACTTCAAGACTATATCTATTTCCAACTTGTGGTGAAGCATAGCTAGAGTGTAGGATGATACTTGGCTTAAGATAGGTTGTAATCTTGTTAATTAGAAGCAAGTTAAATTATAGGTTGATAATTGGTGTGGTGATTTGGGAATTCTAAAGAACTTTGGTTTTAGGGACATTAAGAATGATGAACTTATAAAAATTGTGGTTAACTTTCTTGATGAAAATGGTTATTAGGATTGGACTTGATTTTAGGATCTTCATCCTAAGGATATCCTTCTTCAAGTTGCATCCACTAAAATACAACACAATACTGAAGAGGCAACATCTTGCTGTTGGAACTACACAAGTTTAAGGGTCTTTATTATTGCTTTGGCATATAACTCTATGGAGCATGAAAAATAGAATGAGCCAAGCTCTAAGTAGGACTCTATATGGAAATGGTTGGGAGCTTAGAGAATTAGAACATTTCTTTGGCTAATGACTATATTAAGACTACTAACCAAGATAGAAAGATTTGTTTGGAGCCTCATTTTCCTATAGCAAAATTTCCAATGTTTCATGGGGAAGACACTTCATGATTGGTTATTTTCTAATATTCAACACAAAACAATTGATACTTCTTGGAATATTGCTTTTAATATCACTTGTTGGTTTTTATGGCAAGTGAGGAATAGAAGATTGTTTGCCAAAGAAGGATTTACTGCTAAAGGTATACTTGTGCAGATTTGCTCCATGGTAGAACACACTCATAAAACCATGAACTTGAGCATTTACATTTAATTTATTTTCCTTTTATTTATGTACAACAATTTTGTTAGTCCTTTATGTATCTTCTTGTACATACTTTTGTTGATAGTGGAATGTCATTCTCTTTTCCTCTCTAAAAAACTTATACAATATGTTTCAATTTATAATTAATTCCTTATGTTGATCCCAATTCATAATTCCCGCATTAAAAAGAGACCCAAAAGTGGATCCTTTTATTTATTTATTTTGTGATGAAAGAGAAAATATCATTCAAACATAGAAGAGTACAAGATAGGAGCTCAAAAAACTAGGGGCTAAGAGCAAAACATATCTACATCAAAATGAACTTTACTTTAAAAAAAAAAAGTCACTCTCTCAACCTTGTTACAAGTGGATACTTTTATTTTTACTAGCGAAAATTATTCTCATTTTGGAGATATATCCACCATTCAAATAATCCAACAATCCATAAAAAGCCATGTCACCGAATTAAAAGACAACCAAAAGCATATCCTCTCATTTTTGTGAGGAAAATGACTCTCCTTTGGAGGGACATCACAATTCAAACAATCTATGGATTGCCATGTCACCAAATCAATGTTGTAAACATGATTATAACTACTCAAAACTGCTTCTCAAGACTTCCAACACTTGTTCAAAGATCCACTTGAAAGACGCCTAAATTTTACCTAAGTGTAGCTAGGATTCAAATTGCCTTATCTTTTAAGTGCTAAAATGAGGCTAGTTTCCAAGGAATCATGATAGTTGGTAAAATCTCACCATCCATGTAATAACCTACTCCAAAATACCCCCACACATCACTTAAACCCCAAAAATAGGCCAAACAAAGCAGAGCAAGTAGATTAGGACATGGCGTTGCAACCACTACGGTATCGCCGCAGCATGAAAGCTCTTGGTTAAAAAAAATTTTAAACAGAGGGGATTGGCACCTTGGCCTGGCTTCTGGTGTTGCGACGCCCATATCAATATTTATATTAGCAGTTTGCAAATTTTTTAGTGAACTTCCGACACACACAACTTTGTACTCCGATTGCTGATTGACTTGATTCCAACTCTTATAAGTCAACATTGTCTCAATCTATCCATAAACACTAGTTTCACCTCAATCCATCTTCGTATGGAGATTTTGGACACCAGACACCATTTTGGTCACTTTTTGGCCAAAACACACAACCTATAGGCCTTACTTGCCAACCAAAGCAATTTGGCACCTGGGGACCATTCACACAGGTCCTATTTGACTCAACCAACTTGTTCAAGGAGGTTTTAACTTAGATAAACCACTCCTTCAAGATTTGACCCCTTGAACTCCAAGTCCACACAATGGGTTACATGCCCAAAACACATATCCAAGGCCCAAACCTTTTAGGCTCACACATATGGCCAACCAAACTTAACATTAATATTCACGTATGCCTTATAACACATTGACCCATGCTGGGGTCCAAATCATACCACATTCCATAATCACAACACTCATCAGCATCCTTTCATATCCATAACTCACATATCATCCATCATCATCTATATCACCATATAATCATTTATAACATCCAAACGTCATCGTATCATCGCACCACTTGCAACACATTACCCGAAGATACTCTGATAGGCAACCTAACAATAACAACCTACTTGACACAATATTACATAAACTAAATAACATATAACTACCTGTTACACTTGAAATTCCCGAAGGTGGAGAGGCATACAACTCCTTGGTCATGTCCGAACTAGTACCAGAGTCTTCACCTGAAATGTTAGTCATGGGGGTGTGAGATAGAGTCTCAGTAACCAGGATAAACACACACATATGACAATATCATTATACCACACATATATGTAAATGACATAATGTGATGCAGAATGCTATGGTATGCATGTCTCCCTTATAGGCTAGAACCACGAGCTGGCATCATCACAAGAGATTTCAAATAGGTGATTTCTTTCCAACAGCAGGTGAAGACTGATTTCAGAATATCACTAAGCTCACCTCATACTAGTGCACCTAGCCAAAAGTCACACTAATGTTTAGATTGTGGCTCTTCTTCCCTTAGACCAACAGAATTGGTGGTGATTTAGGGAACGTAGAATCCACTGCTACTTGGCTCTCCAAGTTGTAAGAGAGGATTTAGTGGCAGGGATGTTCCATCTTATCACCATATCATGTCATCATCATATCATATCTCATCATCACCTCCCAATCCACCACATAGTATATATCAATGGTGATGATGTCAATGCCATGCTAACATGCTTCTAATAATATAATCATCATCATGGGCATCATCCTGCTCATGCTAGCATGCAATCACGTGGGGATGATGCAAAATCACATATATACATATACAACACCATACTCATCATCATCATATACAAATATTTGGGTCGAGATTCATACCTCGTCTGGCCATGTACATACTATGATATTTAGAAAAACCTTACACATGCACATAATAATATTGTGGTATGAACGGAAATATTCATATATATATATATTGACATAACATACATATATCACAAACACCCGGTTATCTCGAATTACCAACACCATATACACAGGGGAATTTGGCAAGCCTCCGAAGCACCTATCACGAACCATACATTTTCAACTAACCAAACAATCACTACAACATCATAATACCTCTAATTAATATAATACTCATAATAACTAAAATCCACAATTTAGCCTTTCAAGCTTAACCTAGAGTTCTAACAACATAAACATGCATTAATGTGCTCCAATTAAATATTCACATCATTATCACCCTCATACATCTCAAATTCCCAATTTCTTCTACCATTTTCAACCTAAGGTTTCCTTAAATCGTGCATAACACCTTTAAAACTCACACCCAAACTTCAATAACACCAAACTACAATTCAATAATCCATTTACACATATTTTAATTGATAGAATTCGGTCAAACAAGAATCCTCATACATAAACTTGGATTTCACCACCAAAACTGAAGAGAAAAGAGAGGATGAGAGGTTAGAGATCACTTATCAACTAAGATTGAAGCTCCCCAAGGCTAGAAATCAACCCCAAAGGTCGGAGGAATGGAACCCTAATGGAGCTCCTTCTTCATCTTCAACTTTTCTTTTGTTTCGGCCAATTGAAACTTGTCCAATTTAAAGAAATTGTGACTCTCACCATGGCATAAGCAAGCTCACCGCAATGCGAGTGCTCTTGACCCAGAAGATTTTTGAGTTGCCACGAGTATCTTGCTGCGGCAGCCTTGTAACCCACTAGGACGTGACCCTTTTGGTTTCAAATTTCAAATTTTGTCTTATTTTGATCCTTTCTCTAGTCCTGTTTCCTCTAGTGTTGCACAATATACAAGTACACTTCCCATTAGTTTGAGGCTAGATCCAAGATAATGTAATGAGGGTTGTTATAATCTACATCCAAAATTCAACACCTCATGTCAAAAGAAAGAGTGCTTTGGATTTTGGTGAATTCCAATATTGACCTTTTCGATTCAACAAATGCAAATTGAAATTTGATATATAAGTACTAATTAATTTACTTTATTCTTCATTAGTTTTCTAAAATGACAATTAAATTAGGACACGTAGAATTTTTTAAAATGATAAATAAAATAAGATGAATGAAGTATTACTATTATATTTTTTTTCATTAGGATTGAATCAATCTAGTTCATACTATTAAAAATATATTCATGTGAAGTATGTTTGTTTAATCCTTATTTTTTAATTAAGAACAAAAATTTTAATTTTTTATATTTTGTCATAGCTACTTTTTTTATATTCATTATTTTATATATTATAAAGTGTAATGTAAGTGATTTTTTAAATATAAAAACATGAGTGATTGAATATTTATAAAACAATTATGCTGAATATAAAAATATTCATTATTCAAGAACTAAATAAGATATTTTAAAATGTAAAAATAAATTATTGAATATTTATAAAAATATTTATTCTATAACAAAAATTATTAATTTTATTACTACCAGTTTAATTCTGATTGAATCATGGTTGAACCATTAAACCTTGAACCAGTCATTTCACCAATTCAATATTCGATTTGATTTTAATACAGTATGTTGAATCAGAAGTTTTGATGATTCCAAACAACTAGAGCTTGGAAATGAAAATATCAAAGGAGTATCATATGATAAAGTGAAGAAATCTAATGAAGAATGTGTGAAGATTTAATTGTTAGAATTTCTCACTATGTACACTGGGTAAAAAGCTTTGATTTTCATTTACTTATGTTACCACAGCACTTGAATGAGTAATTTCATAGTTATCCTATGTTAATATATGTTAAATTTGAAAAGTACTGACTAACGGACAAATTTTGTTATTGACTCACGTGTATTTCTGTTCAAAATTTGAACTTTACTTGGTGAAATTCAAATATACAGAGGTTTCATCCCTGACAGATGAATTTTAGTTATGAAATTCGAATTTTAGACTGAGCATTGTTAGTGAATATATGCAAAATTCATATGAAGCATAGTCAAAATTCAAATGTTGATGAAGTTCAAAGAAAGTTCAAAGTCACCTCCTCTGATAGATGAACTTTGGACTTCAAAATTTGAATTTCAAAATAAGAATTTGTGGGTCTTGTTAGAGCATGCCTCTGACAGACGAACTTTATAATTCAATGTTCGAATTTCACAGAAGAGAACTGTTGTGCTGTGTTGAACAAGCCTCTGACAAACAAATTTCAACTTCTAAAATTTGAATTTCGAGTGCATTGTAAAAATATAAGATAACTGTTCAAATTCAATAGATGCACTATTGATATGAAAATTCATATGTTCTAACATGGGATATCTTTGACAAACTCAAAATTCGAATGTCACACTTGAATAGATGAATACTGTGTTAGGAATTTTGGTACACACGCAATGGAATAAAACAACCAAATCCCTCCTATGAATCCGTCAATGTTGCTTAAATCGAGATGTAAAAGAGAATTTTTACCTTTGATATATGGTTTTTCAAGTTCTTCTTCTACCATCAGACCTTAGAAACTAATGCTTCTGATCAATTCTCTCTACTGATATCACATGAATGGTGAATCCAACTCGAACAGCGTGCTAGCATCACTGTTCATGAACGTCCGTATGCATGAAGAGTGAAGACTCTCTTCTCTCTATATGCATCTGTGTACTTTCTCTCTCTAAGTGTACAGCTGCTATCACTCTACGGGGTGGGAGGAGACTCTTTTAATTATGTATACTGGATAACCCTAGTCTATATCCTTATATAGATAGGGTTTCTAATTTGTGTAATTTAAAACGATTATTTAAATTAATTCAAAACTTAATTAAATAGATTAGTTTAGATTTAAATCTATCTAATAAATTAAATCTGAATTAATTATTTAATCTAAATCTAGAATCAAACTTAAATTTAATTTATCACATAAATCAAATTTGAATTATCACATTAGTTTAAATTTAAATCTATCACATAGAATTAATTTAAACCTAATTTATTTAAATTAATTAAATGATATATATATTTCAAAATATATTTCATATATCAAATATAAAATATATTAAGCATATATATATTTCAAATTTTATAAAATATATATATCAAATATATTTGTTTATAAAATTCCTCAACCATAAATTGAACATTAAATTCATCAAATTTAAACGCATTTTAAGCTCAATGAATTTGGATATTTTAGCTTAAGTTGGACCATTCCTGTGTGCGACCCTATAGGCCTATAGACATTGGCAGTGGGCTAATGACACTATTGTACCCACAAGTCACAAGTAACATTTAGCAAAACATTATGACTACCAAAATCATATGAGATTGGTGATCTGATGTAACTTATCCTACAACCCTATCACATCCCTTTTATCTCACAATATCTAGGTCAAGTATGAGGCATGGAAACGCCATCCTCATTTTACTCGACCATCACTTTCTCGATCTCCGAGCGAACTAACAGAATAAATGGAAACACTTCCATTTGAGCACAGCCATGCATTTCTCAATCTCATTTATTGAAGGGCCTAGATATATCTCTTCATTAATCAGAGGGATGAATTCCATCTTGATTATTCATTTTCCTTTACATGAATTCCACTTTGCTTGATCATAGCCTTTATGATCGCCCAATTAAAGGTTACTTTTAACTATGCCAAAACACAGTGTTCCTCATGTAGGAAGCTATGGTGATCTCAAGTCTGAGAGCTCAGTAACACGATTATATATATAAGATATGCTTATGATTTGATCCATGCAGTTATCTCACGATGGGTCGATCCAGTGCATGTTCCCTAATAGGTGCTTATGATTTTGATTTGTATCTTTATACATAATTGACACATAATCATCAATCAAAATTATAGTAGTCTTAGTTCATTATTATTCCCACAAAGATGATCGACTAGAGATATTTAAGATAAAATGATTTATCCAATGATATTATTATTATAAAGAAAAACATATAAACAATATAATAATGTAATAAAAGAAAAAACTCCTTGTTTTTCATAATAAAGTACAATATTCATGATACAATGATTAGCTTAGGGCACAATCTCCAACATGTTGAAGTTCAACATTGAAATCCTTAACCTTCTGTCTCAGTGAAATTCATCTGTTGAACCCCCAAAATTTAAATTTTAGCATGTGAGACACATTAAATGCTATTAGTGAACAACTATTTTTGCAGAGTAACTATTAGTTAAAGTTTCTAATGATTAGATCTTGTGTATAATGACTAGTAATGTCACAAATCTATAAATAGGACATCATTTGAATTTATGCATAATGAATTTGAGCTTATTTTTGCAATTACTCTGCTGAATTTCTATGTCAAAGCCTTTTTACCCACACACAGCATCTATTGTATATTAACTTTCATATCTACTATATTCTAGAGAGTTTTCATTCTGTATAAAAATATTTTCTTCATCTAGAAAAAGGATTCTTTATAAGGGGAATCACAAAGGGAATTGGAAAACACTTGTAAGAGTGTTGAGTGTAAATTTGATTAAAGACCCACTTGGAACCCTTCCAAGGAACCTTCTACAATCTGGATGTCACCCCGAGATCAACTAGAATCAAGCACAAAGCCATTGATGGCAAGAAGATTGATGAACATGAACTAGATATTCTGAAATACGCAACTTTATTAAATTTGATGTATATCACAAATGAAAACTCATATTTGAGTGCTTCCAAAATGTGATGAAAGTTGAGATTCTAAGCTATAATATTGACTCACAAATCATCCAAAAACTCACACAAAAGGGGGTTGAAATTAACATTGAAATTCAAGCACGTCCAGACAACAACATGAAAGAAAATAGATAAAGTTAAAAGGGATAAGTGTTAGTCAATGGGATAAGACCCTAAGAGAACCCGTCTCTTACAACCCTAACCTCGAGATGCCACAAAGGGGAACTACTCCCTTTAATAAGTCAAAGAATTTCTCAAGAACAAAGGAACAAGAGAAGCCTCACAAAAGAAGAACATAAATTTTGCAAAATTCATTATCATTCATCATTTTCCAAAACGTACACAACATATGGCCTTAAATAGGCAATGGAAAAACTAACCTAATGAGCCTAGAAAATCTAATTATTTTGGGCTCCAGTAATCCTAATAGGATTAGGAGTCTTTGGGCTCAAGTAACACTCTTAATGAGCCTAAGAAACTAATAAAATAAAATTATAAAAATAAATGACAAAAATTCAAAGAAAATAATAAAAATAATGCCTAAGCCCTTATAAACATGTCAACATATTAATCAAATCACATGTTTAGTGCATGACATGTTTATTTATAAGTTAGGCCATCAAAAAGACTACTAATTAACTAATTGGGTTTTATTAATTAGTTAAGTTTAGCTTATAATTAACAAAAATGAAATTGAAATAAATTAAGCCCATTAATGCCTCAATCACATACTCTTTTAGTGAAGCACATGATCTTTTAAGTAATCTCCTCTAATAGGCTTCTCTTGGGCTTAGATCTAAAACTTGTATTTTAAAGTTAATGATCTCACTTAAGCTTGTTTTTTTTTTTGTTCAGCACCTTGTTCAATCTTCCCAACTCTCAATGCTCCTTTCCAAATTCTTGCAAGTCATGTCTAGCCCCTTACTCTATCAAAATTTTGAGTGTTCTAAGAACAAAGCATGAGTCTGTATTATGGAATTGCAAAGAGCCCGTTGAATTTTTGCTGATAGTAGAAATCTCAAGTGATGGTTTGGGGACTGAACGTAGGTCAAGTGGATTAGATAGAACCAGGATAAATTTCTAAGTCATTTCTTCCCTTATCTTGCATTCACATTCATCATTATTACACTCTATTTTTCTACAAACTTTTGCTTTCACTGTGAACTTACATTTTTGGAGAAAAATTTTGAACTTGCCAATTCACCCCCCTCATGGGAAGCCAACAATTCTAACAAGTGGTATCAGGGCTTAGACTCCCAACTAAAAGATTTCACTATCCAAGAGAACAAATGGATGGCTTTGGAGAAAGTATATTACTAGAGATCAACAATACTAACAGAACTCCAAGCTTCAGTGGAGTACATTATGGATATTGGAAAATAAGGATGTAATATATCTTCAATCCATAGACGTGGAGACTTGGTCAGTTATCACAAAATGTGACTTTATGCCCATAAAGCTATATGATGATCGCTCATACAAAGAAAAGCTTAAAGAGGAATGGAATGATGAAAACAAGAGAAGAGTTGTGCTAAACTTCAAAGCAAAACACTGCTTGGTTAGTGCTCTTAACTAGGATGAATTCTACAGTCTCCCATTGTTCCACAGCCAAAGGAATATGGGACACTCTGGAGATTGCACATGAAGGAACCACTAGAGTAAGAGAAAACAAGTTAAACTCTTACATTGGTGAGTGTGAAAGCTTCAAAATGAAGGAAGGAGAGAGTATCAAGAATCTACAAAAGAGGTTTACTCTCATTATGAACCAACTGAAAAGTCTTGCGAAGGAATACTCTCAACCTGAAAAGGTCAGGAAAATCCTTAGAGCCCTACCCATTGAATAGCAACCAAAGGTGACAGCTATAGAAGAAGACAGAAGAGAATCAATGACTTCTATCATTGCTCTCTTTGGCAGCCTTGAAGAATATAAGGGCAAGACAAAGGCTCTCAAAGATGCAATATAAGAAAAGAAGAAGAAGAGTCTAGCACTGAAAGCTACAAAAGAAGAAGAAGAAGAAGAAAACTTTGATGATGATGAAGAGCCGAATGAAGAAACTCTTGCAATGCTGTCAGAAAATTTGGAAAATTCTATGGCAAAAAGAGAACCAAGAAGTTCTTCAAGAAAGGAACAGGAACAAGCAACAAAACGGAAAACAAAGAACCTATAACCTGATATGAGTGCAAGAAGCAAAAGCATATCAAATGAGAATGTCCACAGTTCCTGAAAGGCAAGAAAATAAAGATAGTTGCTGACAAGAGTAAAACGAAGAAGACATATATCTCCTCAATCTAGGACAACAGCTGAGATAAAGAATATGAAAATGAGGAAGAGATTACCAATATATGCTTAATGGCCTGTGCTGAAGAAGAAGCAAAAAATCAATTTGATAGTGAAAATGAAGATGAGGTAAATGATTCTGATCCTTCTTATTCTGAATTACTTGATGCATTTCATGACCTGCATGATGAGTTCATTAAAACTGCAAAGGAACTGAAATTGGCTAAGAAAATTAACAAACTAGAATCAAAATATAAAATGCCTGACATTGTATCACAACATAGAAATGAACCTGCCTACTACACATCATACATAGAGCTTAAAAAGAAAAATGAATATCTTCTTAAGAGCTTAGCTAATTTCACAAAAGGCAAAGATATGTTGTATGCTCTGCTAGGTAATTAGAGAATTGCACAAGGTAAGTCTGGTCTTGGTTATGATCCTTGTGCTGTCAAAGAAAAGAGAAGGAGGAAAAACCAAAATCTGTACATGAGGCATTTTGTGCGTAAATATGGATATTAGAAGAAATGTGACTCCTTAAAAACTATTGAGACTTATACACAATCTAAACATGTGAAATAAAAATATTATCTGCATTGCTTTCTTCCTGCATCTCAATTGAGCAATCCCTTTATCACTTGTCATTTCTATAACAAGAAAGGACACATTCCAAGTTCATGCTCTTTAAGGAAAAATGGACTTGGCAGGAAGGTAGAATGGGTTTCCAAATATACATCTGTTCCTAGGAAGAATGCTATTAATAGAAAAGGACTCAAACAAATTTGGTTACCTAAGAAGAAAGACTAAATTCTGTTTTGCAGGTATGTCTTAGAGCTAGCAAGGGCAACAAATGGTACATGGACAGTGCATGCTCAAGACGTATGACTAGTGATAAGGAGAAATTCATCACCCTCAGAGACAAGAAAAGAGGAAAAGTGACCTTTGGAGGTGACCAAAATGACAAAGTGTTTGGCATTGGCATCATAGATAGAAATCCAGAAACATCCATAGAATAGGTGCTATTTGTAATTGGTCTCAACCACAACTTGTTTAGTATGAGTCAGACCTGCGACAAAGGAAATTGGGTACTGCTTGACTTAGAGTTCTACTTGGTCATCATAAAAAGTAATCACAAGATTATCCTCAAAGCTCAAAGGTATGGTAACTATTATACTATCTATTTAAATTAAATCCCTAATCTAGATTTTATATGCTTAATCAGTAAAGACAATGAAGTTGGTTGTGGCATAAAAGACTAGCACATGTTAACATGAACCAACTAAATAAGTTAATTAAAAAAGAGTTAGTTATCAGTTTTTCTAATATTTCTTTTGAAAAGGACAAATGTGATGCTTATCTTAAAGGAAAACAAACTAAGTCCTCTTTCAAATCTAAAAATGTCATCTCTACATCTAGACCACTACAACTGTTACACATGGATTTGATAGGTCCATCAAGAGTAAAAAGTATCAACGAAAATCTGTATGTGTTAGCAATTGTGGATAATTATTCTAGATTCACTTGGACTTTATTTCTTTTCTCCAAAGATAAGACATTTGATGCATTTGTAACCTTTAAAAAAGTGCAAAATGAGAATGGTATATCTATTGTGTCTATCAGGTCTGATCATGAAGAAGAATTCGAAAACTCAAGCTTCTTGGAGAACTATAAAGAACACGGAATTAATCACAATTTCTCAGCTCCAAGAACACCTTAGCAAAATGGTGTGGTAGAGATGAAGAACAGAACCTTTGGAGAAATAGCATGAGTAATGTTGAATGAGAAAGAGCTTCCTCAATACTTTTGAGCTGATATAGTAAACACAGCCAGCTACATCATTGGTAGAGCATACATCAGACCAGTCTTGGCAAAGACACCTTATGAGCTTTACAAAGGAAGGAAGCCAAATCTCTCACACCTACATGTATTTAGATGCAAGTGCTTCATTTACATCAATGGAAAAGAAAATATGGGTAAGTTTGATGCCAAATCAAATGAAGGTATATTTCTTAGCCACTCAAGTAAAAGCAAAGGATATAGAGTATTTTATAAAAAGTCTAAGACCATAGAAGAATCTGTACATATAGTATTCATTGAAAATGAAACTATTTCTAAACCTAACTTAGCTAAGGACGAACTGATTTCTAGTGTCAAAAACATGAACCTCTCTAAGGAAAATAAAACCAAACCTCCAAAAAATCAGAATCTATTGCTGTAGAGGAAAATATTTAGGACAAAGATCTGGAATTTGAAGATAATGAAGTAATTTCTCAAGAACTACTTAGAGCTTAGAGATATCAAGGAGTCATCCAATTGATCAAGTGATTGGGGATGTTCAGGAGAATATAAAAACAAAATGACAACTTAGGGATCAAATAAATAACTATGCATTTATTTTTCAAATTGAACCTAAGTGTACTGAAGAAGCACTAACAAATGAGTACTAGATAATGGCTATGCAAGAAGAACTAAATCAGTTTGAGAGGAATCAAGTTTGGGACTTAATGTCTGTGCCTAATGATCACCCAATTATTAGAACCAAATAGGTGTTTAGAAACAAATTTGATGAATCTAGAACAATAATTAGAAACAAAGCTAGGTTGGTAGCTAAAGGATATAATCAAGAAGAATGTATAAATTATGAGAAAATTTTTGTTCTAATTGCAAGATTGAAAGCAAGAAGGATCGATCCTCCTTGCCTATGCTTATAAAAAAAGACATTATGTAATGGATATAAAAAGTTCTTTTTCTGAATAGTTATATCATGGAAAATGTTTATGTTAACCAACCTCTTAGATTTGAGGACTCAACAAAACCAAATCATGCACATAAATTGAAGAAAGCTCTATATGGTTAAAAACAAGCACCTAGAGTATGGTACATGTAATATCCTAAAATTTTCTAGATATTTAAGACTTAATATTTTAAAATCTACAAAGAATTTGTAAAAAAGGATATACACCGTTCGGCATGAAATAGGACAAAAAAGTTAATTATCTCAATTAAAAGGAAAAAGGAAAAATGATAATTTTACCCCTAAAAAAAAGAAAAAGGAAAAAGGAAAAGAAAGAAAAAAAATAAGGAAGTATGCGGACGTAGAGGGAGGATTGAAGAAAAGTTTCTAAATTTTGGAACAAATTACACCTAATGACCTGAAAGTTCTAAAAGTTATAAATTAGTCACGGGTTAAGGGCATTTTTATAAATATGAAAAATTATAGTCAAAATGAAGCTCTCAATGAGTTAGACCCAATTAAATATAGTATGGAATTTATTAAGGTTAAAATCATATTTATTGGGTGATTAGGATTTAATATTAATATTTTACCCGAAAAAAGTCAGTTTAGACTGCAGGAAAAGACAGTATTAATCCAAGAACAATGATTCTAAAATATATTTTGGGTCTAGACAATGATGTTGGACTAAAAGTAATTGTTGGACAATCCTGTACCAATTTAATGATAATTTTGGCAAAAATACTCAATCGGTACAGGTAAATTTAATCGGTAAAGGGTATTTTGGTCAATTAAACTTTGTGAAGCAATTTTTGACCAAAAATATGGGTAAAGGGCGTGAGCTACTGCTGCTGGATATGGAAGGAATTATTTGATTTCATTTTAAGGATATTTTTGTATTAAAGTAACTAGGTCAGTTAATTAACCTACTTTACTATTCACTCCTCTCATCTCTCTCCTTAAGAAGCTTAGTTAAACATTTAAGACACTCATTCTCACTCACTCTTGTGTCTGAATCAGAGGAAAAAAGAGGGAGGAAGAGCAAAATACCTAGAGAGAAAAAGGAGAGTTTGAAGCAAAGGTTACAAAGCTCAAATTGTGAGGTAAGTTTCTATGGTCTCCATCTTATGTTTCTTGCTACTTAGAGTTTGTTCCATGAGGTTTCCTCTCCTTTTCCTCCCAAAGGTTTTGGCCATGGAGGATTTTAGTGAGAGAAAATGGAGCTTTCAACAAATAAACCATGGAATAGAGTGAAAAGCTTCAAGAGGCATGAAAACACAAGTTGTAGCAAGATTTATAGAGTAAATATTTTCCACCATTTTTCTTCTCATTTTTGGTCAGACTTAGGGTTAGGATAGGGATGGAATTTCAAATTTTTGACTTCAAAAATGGATTCCTTGGGTCCAAAATAGGTTAGAACAAGTACGTTGTACAAGGAATGTTTGATGGATAACAAAGTGTAAATTTTAGTTCAAGTGAGCACTTTGTAAATGAAATTGTATAATTAGTGGTTAATGGCATTATTTTATGATGCTATAGGATCCAAAAGAGTGTTAGAAGATCAAGGGAAAGGTGTACAAAGTTTGGTGGAATTTGGAAAGCCCAAAGGTAGTTATTTTACCAATTATGTCAAAGTTGTTAAAACTATTTTCAATGATGTTTGGAACATGCCATGCTATGACATTAATGTTTTATGTTGTATTTGATGTGTTGGCTGTTTGAATGAGAGTTTTTATGACTCTTGGATGTCCAATTTTTAAAATGTTACCATGCTGAAATTTTTATGAAAATGTATGGTATAAATTGGTTGATTGCTTTCAAATGATGATTCTATGAATGATATGATGAAATATGCACATACTTGGTTGTAACCACTGAGATTCTTTGAATCTCATTCTCTTTCCAAATGTTTCACTTCATAGGTCCAAGTTATGGCAAGATTGTCCAAGAAGAAAAGGGAAAGGAAAAGCAAGCTCTTAATTAAAATGAATTTGCTTGCATTGGTGCTTTGCTTTGAGCACCTTGCAAAAATGATGTGTATGGTTTTAGGAATTTACATGAATTTAATTATGTTCATCACGATCTATTATGATGTAATGTTTTAAGTGAAGACAAGAAATGGCCATGTATGTATATATTAAGGTCTATGCTGACAAGTTGTAGGAAGAAAATGGCCATTGTGACACTGCTCAGATTTTCACGTACTGTTCAGAATTTTTGTGGTTTCATATGTGATTTTTTATATTTATAAAAACTAGACATGTGTATCTTTCCATAGACATATAGATCACTCAATTTGGAGTCGTGTATGATTTATGGTGATTTTTCAAAGTTATGGTCAGAATCAAAAATTTTCAAAAATGACCATTGCTATAGTAAATACAATACGAATTTACTGCATGAGTTAGCCATGTAACTTCCCTGTTCAACATTTTTCCCATGTATAAAATCTTTTAAGCTATATTTAGAGACTTGAACCATATCAATATGATTTTTTTTGATTTAGTTATGAATTTTCAAAGTTCATCAGATGAAAAGAAGTTAACCAAGGGAATAGTACCCAAAATGAAATAAATTGGTTTAAGTTGTTTTATGTAATCAAGTCTCTAATCAAACATTAATGGACTTAAATATAGTTTAATACATGGGAAATGAGTCTAAGTATGAGGTGTGACACAGTTGGTATTAGAGCCCAACCTCTCTCAATACGGTATGGTTCAGAGATGAACCAAGCAGAAGCTAGTGAGCATGTGACATCTGGGTGCTGACAAGGGCGGGGAGTGATTGTCAGTGCAAGAAAAATAGGGGTCAGATAAAGTGATAAAGCACGGACAAGGAGCGGCTCCTGGAAGGCTTCTAAGCGGGAGGGGCATGTGAATGAATCGAATACATACCAGAACGAGAGGGATCCAAAGACTGTATAGATATAGGACTATACCAACAAGGTGCACCTACCTTTTCGGTAGCCTATCCCTTAAGAACTCCTCAGTTAAGCGTGCTTGACTTGGAGCAATTCTAGGATGGGTGATCTCCTGGGAAGGAGGTGTGTGAGTGAGGACAAAGCACACCAAAAGAGCTTGTGTTGGTTTGTGGGGACAGTCGCCAATCCCAAAGAAGCAGTCAGACATTACAATACGAAAGATTAAGTAACTTCCTAATTGAAAAGGGATTCAATAGAGGCAAAGTTGATACAACTCTATTTACTAAAAAGGAAAACAGAGATTTACCCATTGTTCAAGTTTACGTTGATGATATTATATTTGGTGCCATTAATGAATCTTTGTGCAAGGATTTTTCTAAGCTAATGCAGAGTGAATTCGAGATGTCAATAATGGGAGAACTCAATTTTTCCTTGGAATGCAAATCAAACAATATGATGATGGCATCTTCCTGAATCAATCAAAATACCTACAAGTGTTGCTGAAGAAACTTGGGATGGAAAATGCTAAATCAATGGGAACTCTAATGGCCACTACCACAAAGCTTGATATAGATGAAGGGGGAAAACTATTTAACATAACTCAATACAGAAGAATGATTGGTTCCTTACTATACCTAATGGCTAGTAGACCTAACATCATGTTCAGTGTTTACATGTATGCAAGGTTCCAATCATGTCCCAAAGAGTTCCATACAATAGTTGAAAAAAGAATATTTAGATATCTAATTGAAACATCACAGATAGGACTCTGGTATTCAAAAGGCTATGGGGAAGAGCTTGTTAGGTATACTGATATTGACTTTGCTGGATCCAAGACCAACAAAAAAAGCATAAGTGGCACATGCCAATTTCTTGGAGAATTTCTAGTGTCATGGTTTAGTAAAAAGCAAAATAGTATGGCTCTCTCCACAGCAGAAGCTGAATACATAGTTGATGGAATCTACTGTGCTCAAATCCTTTGGATAAAGCAGCAACTAGAAGATCTTGAAATTGAGATGAAAGAAATACCTATGAAATGTGATAATCAAAGTGTCATCAACATCATGAAAAATCCAATGATGTATTCAAGAACAAAGCACATTAAGGTCAAACATCATTTTATAAGGGATCGTGTTATGCAAAGAGACATTATATTGGAATTTGTCCCTACAGAAGATCAGGTTGCAGACATCTTGACCAAGCTACTTCCAAAAGATAGATATTGTAAAATCAGAAGAGAATTGAGATAGTAAATCCCAATAAACTGTAAAAAGCTTCTATCCAAATATGTTTACTTTCTAAAGGTAATTTGTTAAATTATACTCTAACTTAAGCATCGGAGTATGCTTAAAATATTTTGCAGGTACTCCTCATGAGCCTATATGATAAAGAAATCAATATAATGGAGCATCTCATACTTACTTAACTAATATTTGTTGAAGAACTATGGAAATTCAAATGTTTAGCATCTGTCAGTAAGTTCAATCCTGCAAAATTTGTATTTTGACTGCTAATAGATGAATTATCATGCTCTATTCAACTTATTAAATGATTTTGCATAGTTAAAATTCAAACTTTAAGCTTTAACGGTCATATTTCAGTAATTCATATGTTATACTAGTGTTTCAGTCCATCTGTTGCCTAATTGAAATTCAAATTTTGAATATTGGTGTATGTGTTTGCTTTGTTTTTGTGGACAACATTCAAATTTTGATAATTCAACAGCTTTATTTTAGACATTTCTTCATCAAGTCTTAAAATAAGAACTTTGAATCCTAACATTCGTCTATTGGATCTCTCATGTTTGCATATCTTTGGCAGAAGGCTTTAGAATTCAAACTTTGAGGACACAAAGTTCGTCTACTAAAACATCTGTTGATGATACGTCTCTGACAATCGAATTTCAAGACTGACATTTGACTGTTGAAGGCATCCCTCTTATGTTAAGTCTTTGACAGACAAGCTTTGAGGTTGAAAATTTGTCTGTCAAGACAGTTTCTCTATGTACATAGGCAATGTAACTAATCAAAATTCAAATTTTGACTTCCAAAATTTGCCTGTCAAATGGTTACATAAGCAAATTCAAAGGGCCACACTCTGAATAAATGCAACCCTATTCATCTTTCAACTAAAACTATTCCTCTTCTCTCTTAACCATTCTCAAATTCCTTCGGCCAAACCTCATTTTCCATCAATTAAACTTCAAACCGAACCTTATAAACATCTTCAAAGCATCTTTCAACATAAATCTCTCACAAAAATAGTCAAAGTCAAGAATGCCAATGTTGGAAAAAGGCAGTCTTGGCCTAAATATTCTGCTAAATCTCAGTATGCTTCAAAGGAAGGAGATACCCAAAAAAGGAAGGTTGAATCCAGCAAGGGAACTCTATCAAAGAAACAGAAAACAACTCTAAAGGTAGAATCGAAGAAACCAATCCCTATTGCTCCTACATCTAATACTAAGAAGAATTGTAGATGACTACAGAGCCTCTCTGCAGCTCTAAGCAAATCTTGAAGGAGTATACCGCAAAGTTTGTTGTAAAGAAGGTAATAACTCCTCACTGCACTAATTTGGAGAAATATTTGGTTTCAAACAACTTTGATGCTGGAATATGGATAAGCAAGTGTAAAAATCTTTTTGAAATTAGAGAAAGATATGATGATAAAGTGATCAAAACTTGGTATGCTGCATTAAAATATAATGACAAGAAGAGGAAGTACCAAGTAACTCTTAGGTCTAGGAATCTGTGACTGTTGAATGAGAATATCAATGATATTTTAGAGATTCCTAGACAAAAGGGATTTAAAATTGAAATTTCCACCTCCAAATACATGGATAAGGATGATGATGCAGATAAGGTGAGGAATATTTGAACTACAAGGAAAGCACAATTCTTGAAGGTCTTTTTAGAAGATGTGTAAATAAGCCTCCTCTGAAAATTGTGAAGCCTTCTGACCTAAGTGTACAAGTGAGAGTCCTGCACTATATAATGTTAAGGATAATCTTCAACAAGGGAGGAAGCTTCAATATGATCACTAGGGCAAAGACTCATGTAATGACAGACTTGATTAGTAGAAAGGAGCTCAACCTAGGTCACATAATTTTTCATAAGATAATCAAGGCAAGAGACCAAAGAAAAGACTCTACTCTACCATATGCCTCCATCATCACCAAGCTCCTCAAATTTGCTAAGATACAGCATCTGGAGAAAGGGAAAAGGAAGCAAACTAAGGAGTTTAAGAGGAAGAACATGAGAATGGAGATTGAAAGAAAAGAGGGAAAATAGATTGGGAAGAGGGCTGGAAAATCCGAGGATCTATTATACGTAAGGGAGAGTCACAACAGCAAGAGGCTACATCTAAGGTTGCTCCAACCATCCAACCACAGCCAACCTTAGCCTACCCAGCAACCTGAACCTTCCATTCCAACCACTATGACCACTCCTAATACCACACCTAAACTCTTTGATTGCCTATCAAAGATGATGCTCAGTATTAAGGAGGAACAGAATGCTCAGTTTGCATACCTACAAAATCAAATAATTGACCCAGCCAAGAATCTCAAGGTGATTCCTTATGCCTATGAAGATATTTGAAACTCTCTTCCAACCACATCAGTACCTCCTTTGACTAGAACCTCAGAACCTCTAAAATGTGTCTCTCCTCAAGTCCCAAGCCCTTTTGAAATAGGCTCTCCTGATACTGCTGCTACTGCTACTACTACTGCTACACATTAGGCCTCCAGTAATGAAACCAATTCTAGTGCATCTCTAGACCATGCCATGGAGGAAGAAGCCACTCAAACAAAAGGCTCTCATAAGCCAATGGTAGAGGACATTGCTCAACAATCAATTCTGTCATCACAAGAGATTGAGAAAATGGAGAAGCTTGTTACTGATCTCACCAATGCATCAATTATTCAAGCTACTCTCAATGAGGAAAGGGGGATCATGCCTTATATGGACTTTACTGCTGTTACACATAATGCTGTAGTATAAGCCTAAAAGCAAAGGCTCAATGGAATGTTTCCTCCACTTGCTCCTTAACCTCCATCCTCTGGATATGGCCTCTCAGTGGAATAACGGGCTAAGCTAGCCAACATTGAAAGGGGGGTTCAAGAATTGACTTTAGATGCTGATGATGATCTTCCTCAGATATGTCCCTCTGTGCCATTTATACCAATTCCTCTTTGAGTCATTCTCATGTCTCAAATACCTCATCCCTATGTACAAGCTCCTATGTCTAATGATGCCAAAAAGAGGAAGAAGAAGGATGGGCAAACTAGAGAAGCTGCAATTAGACAATTTGAAGCTGTGGGACAATCAGGAAAGACATATGGTAAGAAGAAGATTAAGCTCAAGGCCAGGAAGGAGTAACAAGCTATAGAACCTTAGGACTTAGATCTTAGGATTTTGTATTTGTAATTTCATCTCTGTTGAACCTTGAATCTGTGTACTTGTTTTGAAATTGATTGAATATCTGTATTGAACTTATGAGTCAATGTAACTTGTTTCCATACTTCCTTTTCTATTCTCCTACAGTTTCAACTTTGATGCATATGCTATATTTGTACTTGAATTTTAATGCATATGTTAAGGGTCAGCTCTTAGAAGCAAACCCAAGTACTAATTCAGTTTGCAAATTGTTTTGCCATCATCAAAAAAAGGGAGAATGTTGAATCAGAAGTTTTGATTCTTCCAAACAACTAGAGCTTGGAAAGGAGAACATCAAAGGAGTATCAAATGAGAAAGTAAAGAAATCCAATGAAAAACATGTGAAGATTTAGTTGTTAGGATTTCTCACTATATACACTAGCTAAAAAAAGCTTTGATTCTCACTTACTCATGTTACCACAGTACTTAAATGAGTAATTTCATAGTTATCCTATATTAGTATATGTTAAATTTGAAAAATACTGACTAACAGACAAATTTTACTATTGACTCAAATATTTTTGTACAAAATTTGAACTTTCCTTAGTGAAATTAGAATCTATTGAGGTTTCATCTCTGATAGATAAATTTCAATTATAAAATTTAAATTTTGGACTAAGTATTGCTAGTGAATATTTGCAAAATTCGTATGAAACATAGTCAAAATTTGAATATTGGTGAAGTTCAAAGAGAGTTCAGAGTCACCTCCTCTAACAGACGAACTTTTAACTTCAAAATTTAAATTTTGAAATAAGAACTTGTGAGTCTCATTAAAGCATTACTTTGACAGACGAACTTTGTAGTTTAACATTCGAATTTCACAGAGAAAAACTTTTGTACTATGTTGAACAAGCCTCTAACAGATGAATTTCAACTTCTGAAATTTGAATTTTGAGTGCACTGTGAAAACATGAGACAACTGTTCAAACTCAACAGATGCACTTTTGATATGAAAATTCGTATGTTCTAACATGAGATATATTTGACAAACTCAAAATTCAAATGTCACACTTGAACAGATGAATGTTGAAGTTTAACGTTGAAATCCTTAACCTTCTCTCTTTGCAAAATTCATTTGTTGAACCTCAAAATTTTAATTTTGACATATCAGACAAATTAAATGCGATTGGTAAACAACTATTTCTGTAGAGTAACCGTTGGTTAAAGTTTCTAACTGCTAAATCTTGTGTCGAATGACTAGTTAAGTCGCAAATCCATAAATAGGACTTCATTTGAAGTTATGCACAACGGGTTTGAGCTTGCTTTGCAATTACTCTGCTAAATTTCTATGTCAAAGCCTTTTTACCCACACACAACATTTATTGTACCTTAACTTTCATATCTACTTTATTCTAGAGAGTTTTCATTCTGTATAAAAAATATTTTCTTCATCTGGAAGAAGGATTCTTTGTGAGGGAAATCACAAAGGGAATTGGGAAACACTTATAAGAGTGTTGAGTGTAAATTTTAAGTGTTTTAAGAACAAAGCACAAGTATGTAGTATGGCATTACAAGGAGCTTGTTGAATTCTTACTAATAGTGGAAATCTCAAGTTGTAGCTTGGGGATTGGACATGGGTCAAGTGGATTAGACCAAATCAGAATAAATTCCTGAGTCATTTCTTCCCTTATCTTGCATTCACATTCATCTTCACTGTACTTTATTTTTCTACAGACTTTTGCTTTCACTTTGAGCTTTTGTTTTTGCAGAAAAATTTTAAACTTCCTAATTCACTCCCCAATTCGGAAGCTAGCAATTCTAATACATTGGTCATGATTAAAAGATTGTTTGGATAAGCATTAAAAAATCACAATATATTGGGATTTTATAGTTATAATATGTTTTTGTATGTGTGGAATTTTTTTTACTTTTCCTTTGAGAGAATCACCTTTGTTAATTTCAAGTATTTAATTAAAAAAGGTTTTTTCTTACAAAAGTAATTTATTTTAAGTATTTAATTAAAAAAATTTTGCTCCTTCCAAAAGTGATTTAGTTCCAAATATTTTAAATCCAAAAATGATTTTGATAAATAATGTCCAAACAAAATCAATTCTCTCATAATTACTCCTTAGAAAAATGTTTCTAAACAAAATCATGCTAAACTTACTTTTAATAAAAATTAACTCTTAAAATGCCTCCATCCAAAATCGCTTTTGCCTAACTCTATTCCAAACTGACACTATTTGGAAAATCTCAATGGCCCTAAAATTAAATCAAATAAAATATTTTAAATAAAAAAAGTAAAGGGAATTTGGTTTTTAATTAAAAAAAATAGAGATATTTGTTTATATGTACCTTAACCAGAATTTAAGACACTGAAGGACTAAGGGAGTTTTGTAAAATAAAGACCTCAGATACAATTATAAAAATGCTCCTAACTTTGGAAAATTGGGGAGAAATTGAACTTGACTTGGGGAACATAGAGAATGAAGCCATGTGCTCGACCTTGAACTCAAAGACAACAAAGGAGGAGGTGCTCTCTCAATGTGTCCATTGAAGGCATCATATGCTACGGCGGTGAAGTATTCTAGTGGTTAAAAGGTTGTGAGTTTGCTGTTGGAAGTTGGGTCAGGGTTAGCTCCTCCATCTGTTGCTTGCAAAGTATTCTGGAAACATTGGTAAGCATTTGTTGTTATATTAGCAATTTTCAAATGAGACAACTTGATTCCATCTTACGTTCATGCACCCCACTCAATCCTTATTTGGTGTTTGTGTTTGCCCTAAGTCTTAATTGAAATCTCATCTCTCACATTTTCATCTAAATCTCAACTCTAACTTCTTCCTTCCATTAGTTCGTATAACTCAATGCGTGTTGTTCTAAGATGTATGCTTAATTGTTGTTGCTTTGAGTTTGAGTTTTGTTGCTTGTTTTTTAGTATGCCAGCCAAATGTTCATTTAAATGTCTAAAAGTGATTCATTTGCTAGAAGATCACATACCTTTACATCTTTAGGCTTTCAGAGTTCCATTTATTGATGATACAAGTATGACTAGATTTTCAATATCATTCTTGAAGAGCTCTATCTCTAGATTTTTTTTTCATTAATTGCTAGAAATATCTATATTTTTAACTAGCTATTTCCTAAATTTGTAAACTTATAAATAACAAATCAATTTGGGTTTATTGTTGAAAGATAACTCTTTCTTTTTTCCTGTAAAATCTGGATCTAATTTTTAACTATAGTGTAGAAGTGCATTTTTTAGAGATTAATTTGGTAATAAAAATATTAGTATCACTAGAGATTAATTAGCATGTTCATGATATGATGCTTTGTTTGTCACAACTCATACTTAGACTCATTTCCCATGTAATAGACTCCAGATGTATCTATTTATGCAAGATTAGAGACTTAAAATTCATAAATGATTAAAACAGAATTTTTCAAATTTGGGGAACTGTTCACTATACCAAAATCATTTTACTCGGTGAATTTTGAAAATTTATAACTAATTCTAAAAAAATCATCTTCATGTGATTCAAATTTCTAAAAAATAGATCAAAAATTCTATACATAGGAAAAATAAGGAAATGGATATTTATTTAGCCAATTAGTACAGCTTATTTTTTGAAAAAGTACTATAGCAATGGTCATTTTTTTAAATCTTAGATTCTGACCATAAATTTGAAAAATCACTATAAATCATACACAGTTCCAAATTGAGTATTCTTGGTGTTTATGGAAAGTTACACATGTCTAGTTTGCCACCATATGCAGCACTCATATATTAAATATCAGAAGGTCCATACAATACTCAAATTCTTCAATAGTAGTCAATAAAGTCATTTACAACCCTCCAACTTTGCAAAATACATACTAATATGTACATACATAGTCATAACTTGCCTTTATCTTATATGATACTCCATGATAAACCTAGGGGAACTTTTTAACATGAAACACAGTATGATCATGTCCCATAAGACTTTACATAACATCTCATATAATAGTATCAACCTAAGTATCATTATCTTGAACATTAACTTACTTCTCCTTGCCTTTGCTTTCTTAGGCAATCTTGTCATAGCTTGAATCTAAAATTTGTTAGACAATTGGAAAGGAATGAGATTCAAGTAATCTCAATAGCAACTACCATTTATGCTGACATATCATCATACATTGCAAGAAGTCATTAAAAATACACTAAGCTTTCAATTAAAGACATTTGTGCACAAATATTTCATAAAATTTTGGACAGCGTTTTCCCTTACATTTTGAACATTTCCATGGTCAAAATACCCTTCAAACAATCCAACAAACAACACAAACTCTTCATAAGATAACATTTCAATCATTAGACTCACCAATGAAGCAAAGTAGCAACAATGACAATACATAGATATATATAGACAAGTTAACTACCTTTGTGCTTTCCAATAAACTCAAGACTTTGTGGATACTTCTTTTGACTTTCTAATACTCCTTTGAACCCTATTGTATTATAAAATAATGACATTAGCCACTGATTACAACACTTCCTTCACAAAGTGGCAACTTGAGCTCAAAATTTCACTTTGTGATTCTTAAGGAAATTTTTGTACAACACACCTATTGCTACCTATTTTTGACCCAAGAAATCTATTTTTGGGGTCAAAACTTTTAAATTCCCTTCTTATCTCAAACTCTAAATTAGCTGAAAATTATCATAAATTGTAGAAAAATATTTACTCAACTAACTTGCAACCTAATGGCATATCCTTGCATCTTAATACCTATACTACATTTTCATGATTTGGTTTTTTCATTGCTTCACTTTCTCTCTCCTATTTCTCTCTCTAGGGGAAAACTTCAGAGTAAAAATATAGAGAAATGCTCTATAAAAAACTTTTCAAACACTTGGAAACACAATAGAAAGCTTACTTTACAATTATATCTTGATCTTGTGCCTTCAAGTTCTTTTTTCTTCTTCTTCTTCATGTTTAGCCCTCTTCCTCTCTCTTTCAGCTGTTGTATGGTCATGAAAAATGAAGAAGATGAAGTGGTATGAAGGCTAACCCAAGGTAATTAAGGAGAGATATCAAATAGGCAATTAATCATAATTAATTTTTATTTACCATAGTTACTTTTCACTAAAAGCTTTTCACAAAATTCCTCCTTTTTCTAGACATAGTTCTCCTTTCTTTTTGACCAAAAATTGCTTTAATAATTTTTATAAACTAATATATCCTTTACCAATTAAATTTACTCATATCGATAAAATATTTTTGTCATAATTGTTATTAAATTGATACAGAATTATCAAAAAATTACTTTTGGTCCAAAATCATTATCTTAAGCTAAAATATATTTTATCAAGGTCCAATTATTGTCCTTAAATCAGTACTACCTTTCTTTTGCAGTCTAAAATAACCTTTATTAAGTAAAATATTAATAATAAAACTTTAATGCCCAATAAATATTATATTTATCTATTAAATTCCAAATAGTATTTCATTGGGATTAGCTCATCAAGTGCTTCATTTGGACTATAATTTTTCATATGTACAAAAATACTCTTAACCTAGGTCAAATTTATAATTTTTAAAACATTCAGGTTGTTAGCTATAATTTTCCTCAAAACTTATTTCCATTTGATTCCTCCACGTGATTTCTCTCCTTCAAGTTTTATTCCTAGGGGAAAAATCATATTAATCCATACTTTTTATGGACCGGTTTGCAAAGAATTCTTCTTTCTTGAGGCAAAACTATAGTTTTCTCCTTTTCAATTCTAATTCAAAAAGTTATCTTTTTTGCCCTTTTTCTGTCCGTTTCTGTGTCTATCTATTTACAATGATTTTAGACACATATTTAGATATCATCACATTCTACACTATTTAATATCCAGTAAAATTCAAGATATTACATTGTTATGATGCTTATAATATATAAGTGTATGTAGTTCAAACGGTTACTTACTTTCCCACTAATCTCTCCTTTCATATAAGGCTATTTATGTGTAACCATCTAGCTATAACTTCATGTATACTATTTATTCAAAAAGGTGCTGTATGATGGTTAATATTCAAGAATGCTATTTATCTCATATACTACTCTTTTTTCTTCTTCAATTTTTGGCAAATTGCTAATAAGCTTGAGGCTTTTCATAGTGGTGAATTTCATGTGGCATGTGAAGAAGCAATCAAGTATAGTGGGATGAAGTTATGTCATGGACAAATGAAGAGCAACCACGAAAGCAGGGAAGAAAAGCGAAAAGATAGTCCCTCTAATGTTAGTGAGGTTCTAGGGGTAGGAATAAGGTTGGAAGTTGTTCCTTTGATGTATGTCATTTATATTAAACCTAAGTCGCTAATATTAGAAACTATCTTATGATGTATGGTGACACCATTTTGTAAATGACTTGATTTATGGATATCAAACCTTTATTTGATGTATTTGTTAGGAATATTTAAGTTTTATGACATTGTAATATTTAAGTTGCACATAGATGTTTTGATGCACATGTAAATTTTGGTTCATCCCATTCATATCTTTTTTGGCAAGAGGGTTGTATAGCTATTACAAGTAGTAAGGAAGCTCATTCTTTTGGCAATAGCAAGCAATTCTTTTTATACCATTATGGGTTTTCCCCGTCATGGCAATGTATGTAGAAAACAGCAATTGTAATGGTTTCATATATAGTGACAACTTTAACTATAATGTAGCTGAATTTGCAAAGCTTTGTGGCTTTACTTTCTAGTCATGCTTTGTGTTGAATCACTGGCAAATGCTGGAAGTTCATTTTAAAATTGCAATAGGTCAAATGAATTGCACATGAATTTCACACAATGCATGTTTAAATATAAAAAATTGACAACGACAAAAATGGTCAACAAGCAAACTGTATTTTTTTAGTTTTAATTTGGGTCTAGTTGATAGACTTTTTACATCATTTGGTTCAGGTCAATAGTTCATGTACTAGTCCATGGTGCAATAGGAAAAAAATTGTAACGTCCTCAATTTTCTAGATTTTGCAATATGCAAGAAAATGTGATATATGGCATGTGATGTATGATTTAAATGAAAGAAAGGGAAAAAATGGTAGTTCACATGCTAGGGCCTTAAATGAAATAATTTATGATTTGGCCCTTGATTTGGAAAATATTGGTAATCTTGTTCCTAAAAAAATTTGTAAATTGATCCCTGAAGAAAATTTATTTGTAGTTTGGTTCCTCCAAGGGCATTTTCAAAAATATGCAAAATTACTGTCAAAATGAAGCTCATGGCATGCTAGACCCAATGGAATAGTGTATTGAGTGCGAAGAGATCAATTTGAAAAGAAAAATACAGTAAAATTACACAAAAAAAGAAAAAGGTATTGTGGGTCTAACAAATACTAAAAAGGTAAAAAAGAAAAGTATATAGGTCCCACATAAATACTGTTTGTGATAGTTAATTAAATTAAATACAAATCCCAATATATCTTGAAAAAATAACAGTGTTAGAAAATATTGTAAAAGTACCTTTAACTATCTAGACATAAAGTAACCAATAGAAAATATATCTTGATTAGAAAAAATATGTGGTATTTTGAACAATTTCTCCTCTCTTATTGGTGAAAATTCATGCATGTGGGATAAAGGATTATTTTATGAATTTGATGTCATGGATGATGTCAAATGCTTGGACACTTGGATTGATTTTATACAATAGAATTCTCCACATAATACTCCCTCTTTTAGCTGACTTAAGCAAGAGAGAAAAGAGAAGAGAGTATGCAGAAAATTTCCCAAGAAAGAAGAGAAGGCGTGAGAAGGAGAAGAAGAAAGGAAGGGAAAATTTCCCAAGCTAGTGGAAGGGCTAAAAGTTTCACCAAGGTAGCAAATTTCTATTTCTTGCTTTATGTCATTTTTCTATGTTTCTATGATCCCATATGATTGCCATATTGTTGTTTTTATATGAAGACTAGATTTTGGCTGTTTTAATGTGAAGGCTTTTGCCTGAGATGTCCATTTTCTAAGTAGGAACTCTATTGAAATTTTTACGTAATAATATGGTATTTTATGCTTTAATGTGGTTATATGATGTTTTATGGTATAAATGATAGCATAAATGCATGAAATGGATTTACTACTAAGATTTTCATAATCTCTTCATCTGAATACTAATATGATAGGGCCAAACAATGGTAAGAATGCAAGGAAGACAAATGGCAAGGAGAAGAGTATTGTTGATTAAAGTGTTGTTTGCTATTTTGATAGTTTTCTTGGTCATTTTGTGTAAAATTATATATGATTTTATGAGGCTGTGTTTCTATATGATTATGTTCCTTTGAGCTTTTTATGATGTAATGTAGGGATTGTGAACAAGTTTTGGTATTGTAAATAGGTTATGAAATTAGTTTTGATAAGTGATATTCAAAACTACCCAATTTGATAAGCTGAGGTTGAAATAAAGGAACTCTATTTGAAATAGGGCATAACCTATGAATAATTTATATGCCTAAAAATTAGACAAAATGAGCTTTTTAAGAAGCTAAAGAACACCTAATTTGGTTAAGTGTGCTAAGAGTTATGAATTTTTAAAATTGGGATAGAAAACCTTAAAAATTGAAAATTAACCATATGAACAGTGATTTCATGCTAAATATTATATCAATTTGCATGTTAAAAATCTAATTACATATGTTTCCTGTCTAAAAAGTATTTTGAGCTATTTTTAATTACTAGAATCATCCAAATACAATTTTCTAGATATAGTTATAATTTTCTAAAGTTTAGTTGAAAAAATAGGTAACCAAATGAACAGTACATTTAAAATTTTAATTTTTCTGTTTTGGTCTCTATGGTGATTCAAGCTTCTAAAATGATTCAATTGGACTCTAAATAAAGCATAATGCATGGGAAATGATGTATGAATGTAAGGTGTTACAAAAATGGTCAACTAGAATATTGCATTTCTATAGTTTTAATTTGGGATTGGTCAACAAATTTTTAATATCATTTGGTTTAGGTACTTAGTTCATGTACTAGTCCATGGTGCCATAGGAAAAAAATGGTCAATTGAAATATTACATTTCTTTATTTTTAAATTGGGTCTAGTTGACAAATTTTTTATGTTATCTAGTTTAGGTCCTTGGTTCATGTACTGGTCCATGGTGGAAGAGGGAAAAAATGGTCAACCAAAATATTGCATTTCTTTAGTTTCAAATTGGGTGTGGTCAGAAAATTTTTTATATCCTCTGGTTTAGGTCCTTGGTTCATGTACTAATCCTTGCATATTGTGGAGACTCTCTTGAGCAGAGCAGAATCTCATTTAGAAATTATTTCATGTGTTACTTTTTCCATTTTAACTAGAGTCTCACTTGCATATTTGTAGAGTCTCTCCTGAACATAATGGAATCTCACTTGAAAATGATGTTTATTTCTTCCATTCTAACTTGGAAAATTTTCTACTTGTGAATTCTAGAAGAAAACTTAGAGATTATCTCACTTGCATATTGTGGAGACTATTCTGCACATAATGAAATCTCACTAAGAAATTATTTGAGTGATTTCTTCCATTTTAACTTGGAGATCATGGAGTCTCACTTGCATATTGTAGGGTCTCTCTTACACATAATAGAGTCTCACTTAGAAATTATTTCAAGAATGATTTCTTTCATTTTAATTTAGAGATTACAGAGTCTCATTTGCATATTGTGAAGTCTTTCTTGCACATAGTGGAGTCTCATTTGGAAATTGTGATTTCTTCCATTCCAATTTGGAAACTATGGAGTTTCATTTGCATATTGTGGTGTCTTTCTTACATATAGTGAAGTCTTACTTGGAAATTATTTCATGTGGGAATTCCCCCAATTTAACTTGCATATAGTGGAGTCTCACTTACACATGTTAGAATCTCACTTGTGTTAGGTTGGCCAGTCACCTAAAAGGGGGGGTGAAATAGGTAATGCAAGATTTTCACCCTTTTTGAATTACAACCCAAATTCACCAGATGTGCAGCAAAATGGGGATGAACAGAGAGAGTTAAGTGCAGCAATTGAATAGAGAAGATAAAGAGCAATACATAGTAATTTATACTGGTTCAGCCTAACCATTTGGCTTACGTCTAATTCCCAAACCACCATTTGGGATTTTCCACTATATTCCACAGGTTTGATTCGGGCACCTATGAAGTCTTAGTACATCCCACAAGTTTCCATAGGTACTTGTGAAACCACTCTCCCTACACCCTTATAAAGATGTGTCATTCCCTTAGTGTTATCCTCATACTAAGAATCTACCCAAAAATTGTAGAAAAGAATGAATACATAATGAAAACTCTCTTTTAGAGTAAATGATACATTGAAATCTCACTCTATTGAGGTGGGTTTTTCAGAGAATGCTGACACAGAAAGATTTTATGTATATGAGCAGCATTAGACACAAGATCTATCCGTTAGAGACAAGTTCTAGCCATTACTTTGCAAAAAAAGCCATTCAACTACCACATTAAATGCGTCTAATAGAGGTTATAAGGATAACCTCCTTAGGTTATATGAATAATAGGTGACCGTTGGCTCTTGGTTTCAATGTTAGACTTTCGTTATACAGATAACCTAACTAGGTTATGTAAATAACATTCATTCCAAAATGACTAAGTTTTAGCTCAGAAACATTTTCATGAAAGCCAACTTAGTTGTTCGAATAACATCTAACAAACTTGGATACATTTGAGGATTATTAGAATAACCTCTTAGGATATTATTCCTTATTCAGATAATATTTAATCAGCACAAACTAAGTTTCTAAAAAACATAGGTTATCAGGATAACCTTCTATGGTTATACTGATAACAAATTTAACAGAGAAAGGTCCAAGAGTACTATAACATAGGTTATACGGATAACCTCCCTAGGTTATGCGGATAACCTACACATTATGCAAATAACCTCCTTAGATTATGTGAATAACGGGTTGCACAGTATAAGTGACCTTTACTGTTCACTCCCTTATGCAAATAAGGTGGGCACCTTATCAGGATAACGACCTAGACAAAGCTGAGGATATGGTGCACAGCTACATTATGCTATAACCTCAACCCTTTTCATAAAATCGAAGGGAGAATACTCAGAAATGCACTGAGATTAACATTTTGTCCCCATAACTTCTAAACAGTATGCATATAAGGTAAACCTTTTCATGAAAATGAAGTAAGAACACTTAGAAATAACTTTGAGACTGAGGCTTTATCCTCATAAACTTTAAGCGTTATGCACATAAGGTAAACCTTTTCATGAAAATGAAGTGAGAACAGTTAGAAACAACTTTGAGATTAATGTTAATTCAGATGTTTTGATGATTCTAAAACAAATAAGCTTGGGAGATCCAATATCAAAGAAACACAAATGAAATGAAGAATAAAGTTGGAGCTTCCTGTTGATTGAAGAACTGTTTCACACATACTTAAGGAACTTATCTGCAAAACAAGGTAGTTGAACTTTGAATTTCAATTAACCCAAAATTAAATGAGATGGCTAATTAAGTGATTAGTTCTTAACTCATGATTTCAAAAAAATTTTCAAGAAAAGAGCTATCTAATGAGGATAAAGGTTCAATCTCAAACTGATTCTAAGTATTCAATTGGTTTTCATAAAAATGTTTTAGCTTATAGGAATAAGATTTCAATTTCAAAGATGTTTCTAAGTGTTTACCTTGTTTTCAAATGATATCTTACCTTATACACATAACCATTTGAGGTTATGGGGCTAAAGACTCAATCTCAAAGCTTTTCCAAAGTCCATCCCTCAATTTCATGAAAAGTGATTGAGGTTATCCATATAACACAGCTTGTGGATCAAGTTCTCGAGTCTGTCTAGGAGGTTATTCTGATAAGGTAAGCACCTTATTCGCATAACATGGTGAACAGTAAAGAAAAGTTGTACTGTGTAGCCCGTTATTCGCATAACCTAGGTAGGTTATCTGCATAACGTGTGTCATAGAGCACTTGTTCCCCTCGGGTAAAACAGGTTATTTGCATAACCAAGGGAAGTTATCCACATAACCTATATTTTAGAATATTTGAACTTTTCTCAAGTAAAATAGGTTATCCACATAACCAAGGGAGGTTATCCGCATAACCTATATTTCAGAATACTTGAACTTTTCTTGGGTAAAACAGGTTATCCACATAACTTATATTTCAGAATATTTGAACTTTCCTCAGGTAAAATAGGTTACCGCATAACTTTGGTAGGTTGTCTTGATAACCTAAGTTTCGCAAAAACTTAGTTTGAGAAAAACTTAATGTTATCCTAATAACTAAATGGGTTTTCAGGAAAATGATTCTGAGCTAAAATTTAGTCATTCTAGGTAGTACGTTATCTGCGTAACCTAGCTAGGTTATCTACATAACGAAAAGCTTCATGTTGAAAACAAAAGTAAACAGTTACCCATTATTCGCATAACCTTAAGAGGTTATCCGTATAACCTCTGTCAGATGCATTTAATGCGGTAGGTGAACAGCTATTTTGTTAAGAGTAACAACTAATCTTTGTTTCCAACGGATAGTTCTACCCCAAGGCTATAAATAGGACCTCATTTAAGTTATTGGGTAATGAGAAAAACATTTAACACACCAAAACTCTGTTGATTCATTTAATAATTCTTTCAAAGCTCAACTACCCTCTGTTTTACTCATTTATTATATCTCAACTTTCATATCTACTCTTTTGAGAGAGTTTTCATTCTGTAATACATCTAAACACTTGTAGAATGTACTTAGTGTGAGATTGCAATAAGGGAGATTGTTTTACTCTTGAGTGAGATGAGTGAAAAAACTTATTTAAGTCCGAAGTTCGGGCTGGTGATGTTGTACTACAGTCATTGCAAGTACCCATTCAAATCTTGCAAGAGATAGTGGAAAAATTCCAAGTGGTGACCTGGAGACTGGATGTAGGTCAAGTGGAATAGATCGAACCAAGATAAACTACTGAGTTCTCTTCCCTCTGTTCTCTATTTTTATACTATGTTTTCAGTTATCTTTTTAGTATCACTATTGTTTTTCTAATTTGCAGAAAAACTTCAATCTTCCCAATTCACCCCCTCTTGGGAAGCCAACTGAGCTAACAAGTGGTATCAGAGCCCGGACTCCCAGTTTAAGGATCTAACAATCCAGGAGAAGACATGGCTAGCTTTGGTGAAGGCATCCTTTCAAAAGGAAATAACACCAACAGACCTCCTAGTTTCAATGGAGAACATTATGGGTACTGGAAGATGAGGATACAGATTTACCTTCAATCCATTGATTTGGATATTTGTTTGGTTATCCAGAAGGGGGACTTTGTTTCGATGAAACTACAAGACGATGGGAAATATAAAGAGAAACCTAAAGAGGAATGGAATGAGGATAGGAGAAGGGTCCTTCTTAACTTTAAAGCTAAGCACTATCTGGTCACTGCTCTCAATCAAGATGAGTTCTATAGAGTGTCTCAATATACAATAGCTAAAGGCATATGGGATACTCTGGAGATCGCTCATGAAGGAACTACCAGCGTAAGAGAAAATAAGCTGAATACTTGCATTGGAGAATACAAAAGTTTCAAGATGAAAGAAGGTGAGAATATCAAGGATTTACAGAAGAGATTCACCCTCATTGTGCATCAGTTGAAGAGCCTCAGAAAGGAATACACCCAGTCTAAGAAAGTTAGAAAGATTCTCAGAGCTTTGCCCAATGAGTGGCAACCGAAGGTGACTACAATAGAGGAAGCTAGGTGTGAATCTATGACATTTGTAACAGCCCTCTTTGGGAGTCTTGAAGAATATGAAGGGAAGTTGAAGGCTCTCAAGGAATCTACTTCATCTGACAAGAAGAAGAAGAGTTTGGCTCTCAAAGTAGAATCAGATGATGATGATGATTCAGAGGAGGATGCTGAGCTAGATAAAGAGACAATGGCTATGTTGGTAAGAAAGTTTGGTAAAAAGTATGGAAAGAAGAAATTCAAAAAGTTTGCAAAGAAAGATGGAGCACCAGCAGTAAGAAAGAAAACAAAAACCCGATCATATGCTACGAGTGCAAGAAACCTGGACATATCAAATGGGAATGTCCTCTACCAAGCAAGAAACAAGGGAAAGACAAAAAGGTTGACAAAGTGAAGAAGAAGAAAGCTTTTATACCTTCCATCTGGGAGATAGTTCAGATGAAGAGGAAGCAGCCGGAGATGATGAGATTGCTAACATATGTCTGATGGCTCAAGAGATTGCTGAGAAGGAGAAGAGTTGCAATCAAGACAATGACAATGATTCTGAGGTGTAAATGACTCTAAACCTTCTTACAATGAATTACATGATGCTTTTAATGAACTGATGGCTGAATTTCTCAAAATGTCTAAACAACTGAGTCAAGCCAAAAAGAAAATATACAAGCTTGAGAGTGAGTCTTATACATCTTGCACTGCTTCACAGTTTTCTTCTTCATCAACCTATGTTTGTGTCTCATGCATTGAGTTGAGAGATAAGAATAATTATCTCTACAAGACTTTGTCCAAACTCACTAAGGTAAGGACATGCTAAGAGTACTACTGGGAAATCAAATTATGAGTCAGAACAAAACTGGTCTAGGATATGACCCATGTGCAGTCAAAGAAAAATTAAAAAACAAGAAGCAGAACCTTTACCTGAGAAACTTTGTACATGCTAACGGCCGTAAAACAACTCAGAACATAGAGTCATTCCTAGCTCCTAGAAATCAAAAGAACAAATATTATAGTCATTATTTCAAACATGCATCTCTTTCTTCTAGCCCTTTCTCCACATGCCACTTTTGCAACAAGAAGGGTTATATGTCCTCCAACTGTATGTTCAGGAAGGAAGGAATTAGCAGTGGAATGAAATGGGTCCCTAAGGATACCTCCACTAACAAGAAAGGACCCAAGCAAATATGGTAACCTAAAAGAAAGAATTGAAACTTGTTTTGTAGGTATGTCTCAAGGCCAAGAAGAGCAACAAATGGTACATGGATAGTGCTCGTTCAAGACACATGATTGGAGATGAAGAAAAATTCATTATGCTGAGAGATAAGAAAGGAGGAAAAGTCACTTTCGGTGGTGACCAGTCCAGCAAGATAGTTGGGATTGGAATAGTTGGAAGAAACCCAAAAACATCAATTGAGGAAGTCCTGTTCATAATAGGACTCAATCATAACTTGCTAAGTATAAGCCAAACCTGTGATAAAGGCAACCGGGTTTTGTTTGATTCCAACTACTGCGTAGTCATCAAAAAAAGTGACTTTAAAGTGATTCTCAAGGCAATAAGAGATGGTAACTGTTATACTATTGATTTAGATGAATTATCTTCTCTAGACTCTATATGCTTAATAAGCGAAAATGATTATAGTTGGTTGTGGCATAAGAGATTAGCTCATGTTAGCATGTATCAATTGAATAAACTCATTAAAAATGAACTTGTGCTTGGTCTACCTAACATTAAGTTTGAAAATGATAGAGAATGTGATGCCTTCCTTAAAGGAAAACAAAGTCCTCATTCAAAACCAAAAACATTGTTTCTATAACAAGACCTCTACAATTACTTCACATGGATTTGATAGGTCCTAATCGTACTAAAAGTATTGTTGGAAACTTATATGTACTTGTTGTGATAGATGATTATTCTAGATTCACTTGGACTTTATTTCTTCCCTCTAAAGATAAAACATATGATGCTTTTCTGATCTTAGCCAAGAAAATCCAAAATGAGAAAGGTTGCTCTATTGTATGTATTAGAACATATTATGGTGGAGAATTTGAGAATGCCAAATTCACTAACTACTGTGATGAAAATGAAGTGGAGCACAACTTCTCAGCTCCAAGAACTCCTCAACATAATGGAGTTGTGGAAAGAAAGAATAGAGTATTGGAGGAGATGGCTCGTGTAATGCTGAATGAAAAAGGATTGCCTAAACAATTCTAGGCTGATGCTGTAAGCACAACATGCTACTTGATAAATAGAGCATACATCAGACCTATGTTAGGAAAGACTTCTTATGAGCTGTACAAAGGAAAGAAGCCCAACCTCTCTCATCTTCATGTCTTTGGAAGCACTTGCTATGTCCACAACAACAATAACGATAATCTAGGTAAGTTTGATGCCAAATCAGATGAAGGTATATTTCTTGGCTACTCAAATAGAAGTAAAGCATATAGGGTATTCAGCAAGAAGTCTAGAACTATTGAAGAATCTATGCATGTAGCCTTTCTCAAAAATGAAACTCTGTCTAAGCATGCTAAAGATGAGGATAATTTAATTTCCAGTTTCAAGAATTTGAATGTGTTTGAAGAAAATAAAACTGAACCTCCTAAAATATCTGAATCTGGTGATGTAGAGAAAGATATCCAGGAGGAAGATAATGAATGTGAAATAAATAAGGAAATATCTCAAGAACTCCCTAAAGCTTGGAGATATCAAAGGAATCATCCAGTTGATCAAGTTATTGGGGATGTTCAAAAGAAAGTTGAAACCAGAAGACAACTTAGGGATCATGTTAACAATTATGCAGTTCTCTCTCAAATTGAATCTAAGTGTACTAAAGAAGCTTTAACTGATGAATACTAGATTTTAGCTATGGAAGAAGAACTTAATCAATTTGAAAGAAGTCAAGTCTGGGATCTAGTTCCTAAGCCCCAAAACCACCCTATTATTGGAACTAAATGGGTGTTTAAGAACAAACTTGACGAATCAGGAACAATAATAAGGAATAAAGCTAGATTAGTAGCTAAAGGATATAATCAGGAAGAATGCATTGATTATGAGGAAACTTTTGCTCCAGTTGCAAGATTAGAAGCAATAAGGATTCTTTTAGCCTATGCGTAAAAGATATTATGTTGTATCAAATGGATGTAAAAAGTGCTTTTCTGAATGAGTATATCATGGAAGAGGTTTATGTTGATCAACCTCCAGGTTTTAAGGATTCAACGAAGCCAAATCATGTATATAAACTAAACAAAGCTCTATATAGGTTAAAACAGGCTCTTAGAGCATGGTATAAGAGATTGAGTAATTTTTCGATTGAAAAAGGTTTTAAAAGAGGAAAAGTTGATGCAACCCTGTTTACTAAAAGAGCAAATAAAGATTTACTCATTATACAAATTTATGTTGATGACATAATATTTGGTGCTATTAATGAATCTTTGTGTAAGAACTTTTCTGAGTTAATGTAGAGTAAGTTTGAAATGTCAATGATAGATGAGCTGAACTTCTTCCTTATATTGCAAATCAAACAATGTGATGATGGCATCTTCCTCAATCAATCAAAATACCTCAAGGAGCTGCTAAAGAAGTTTGGAATGGAACATGCTAAACCTATGGGAACTCCTATGGCCTCTACAACTAAGCTAGACATGGATGAAGAAGGAAAACTCTTTGATATAACTCAATATAGGAGGATGATTGGATCCCTGTTGTATCTAACTGCTAGTAGGCCTGACATCATGTTTAGTGTCTGTATGTGTGCCAGGTTCCAATCATATCTCAAAGAGTCCCATGCAACAGCTATAAAAAGGATTTTCATATACTTGTTGGGTACATCTCAAATGGGACTCTGGTATCCAGAAGGGATTGGAGAAGAGCTTGTAAGTTATACAAATGTAGATTTTGCTGGATCCAAGACTGATAGAAAAAGCACAAGTGGAACATGTCAATTTCTGGGAGGCTTTCGAGTTTCATGGTTCAGTAAAAAGCAAAATAATGTAGCACTTTCCACAGCTGAAGTTGAGTATGTAGCAGTAGGGAGCTGCTGTGCACAAGTCTTTTGGATGAAGCAATAACTTGAAGACCTTGAGATTGAGATGAAGGAGATTCCAATAAGGTGTGATAATTAAAGTGCCATCAACATCTAAAAAAACCCTGTTATGCATTCAAGGACAAAACACATTGAAGTAAGATATCACTTCATAAGAGATCATGTTTTTAGAGGTGATGTCAAGCTGGAATTTGTTCCTACTGAACATCGGCTTGCTAACATCCTGACAAAGCCACTTGCAGAAGATAGACATGGAAAAATCAAAAGAGAATTAGGAATGGTAAATCCCAATGAATTGTAAGTATTTTCTGAAATCCTTCTCTAGAGTATGATTCAATCAATAATAATACTAACTTAAGCATCGGAGTATCTAGAAGTTTGTTTTGCAGGTACTTCTTGATTTGAAATGTTCAAAATCTGATGAAATGAAGTATCCTACACAGTTAGAATGAATTATAGTGAAAAGAAAAGGCTTATGGGGATAACACGGCTATCAGTAAGTGTTTATGACCTCTTAAATTTGGTTATCCGCAAAATCTCATAGTTTTATGCTGAAAATGAGATGATTTTCTGATATGCATAGTATTTGTATTTGAGGTTATTCGCATAAGGTATGAAGATTTTCATAAAAATAAGACCTTTTGTGAACCTCTGGCTTCTGAGGAACTCGTTATTCGAATAAGGTCCCTACCTTATGTGTATAAGCTGCTTTGTTCCCTTATTTGTATATGTTCTGTGTGCTTCGATTTCAGGATAACCTGCCTAACTTATCCACATAACGTTACTTCCAAAGAAGAAGTTCCCAAAGTTAAAACGTTGTTCGCATAAGATAGCAAGGTTATCCAAATAACATGCTCTGTGGAAAACTTTTTATGTGCCTTTTGTGAAACCTCTTTTCATGATAACATGGTATGCTTGTACGGATAACTTCTCTCTTTATCTCCTCTGTCTCAAGTTGGTTATGCGGACAACCTAAGAACCTTATACCCGTGGCTTTTCTTTCATTTCCTAAAGATCGTTATCCGCATAACCTCCCTGGGTTATGTGCATAACCTCGAGACTATAAATAGAATTCTCTATTTTTCAACAGAACCTTATGTGAAAAACCTAACCCTATCATGAAAACCTCCAATCGTACTCCTCAAGCTTTACAAAATCTCTAAAATCCCATTCATTTTCCTGCTCTCAAAACCCTTCCCGAGCAATTATAAACAACTTTTACCTTCCCAAACCCTCTGGAATCACTACTATGGCAAAAACTATGGGTGGCAATCAAAGAGAAAGACTACGGTGCAATGTGAAGTCTAAGTATGCTTCAAAATCACCAAGTCAAGGGAAGAGAAAAGCTGAATCTGAACCAAGTAAACCAACAAAGAAGCCCAAAACACCAAAACCAAAGGGTGTTCTAGAATCTGAACCTCAAGGTGACACTCACGTAAGTACTTTTGCTACTGAGTCTAAGGAAGCTTTAATTACTGAAGAACTTATTAGCATAAGGATCTTGAAGGAGTCATATAAGGCTAATTTTAAGAAACGTAAGGTAGTCAAGCCTCATTTTGTGAAAATAGAAGAATTTCTTGTAAGAAACAAGTTTGATTCTATTGGGCTGGTAAAAAACTATAGGGGTCTGATAGAGCTGAAGGAAGAATATGATGAAGAGGTTGTACATGCTTGGTATAATTCTCTGAGAATTAACCATGACACAAAGGTGCTGGAAGTAAGATTGAGAAAGAGATGGATTGCCCTGAACCCTGACTTGCTCTATGAAATTCTAAATTTGCCTACTAGAGGAATAAGGGTGAACATTGAGAATTCAAAGTATTCCCCTGAAAATGAAGCTATAAATGAAGACAATGGGGATGAAGCCAATTACAAATGGAGCACAATAGTCTTAAGGCTACTTAGGCAAAGACAAAATATGCCTTCTGAAGGGAAAATTGCCCCAAGTCTTCTGACTGTTAATAACAGGATCCTTCACTACATTGTCTCACGCATGTTTTTCAACAAAAGTGGAGGCTTCAATTACCTATCCAGAGGAGAATTCCAAGTCATGCTGCTATTGATAAAGGGTAAACCAGTGAATATGGTGGATATCATTCTACAAAGGATGTGAAAGGCAAGAACCTACAGACAGGATTCACAGTTGCCATTTGGGCATATTATCACCAAAATCCTGAAGTTTCATAACATATTGCACATTGAAAGAGGGCCTGCATTACTTCCAAAAAAGTTAAGTGAGAAAGTCCTACAGAAGATGGGAATGAACCTGGAGAATGGGAGATGGGTTGACAAGAAAAGGGACACTGGAGAAGGTTTTAAGACAACTTCTACCACAAAGGGTTCTTCAGATAGTGATTCCAGCTCCTCTCCATCCACACCCCCTGAACCGCCTCAAATCATGCAACCTGAACCTCATACACCTACTCCTACTCCTAGCAAACCAGATGAAATCCTAACCACTGACCTACCTATACCTGCAAGCATTCCTTCACTATACCAAAATTTGTTCCAGATAGTCATGGGCACCAAGAAAGAGCACAAAGAGGACATGATTAATCTTGGGTATCTCTTTACTGAGATCCAGGAGAAATTTGAAACTAAATTTGAAAGTCTCACCCAAGAAGTGAAACTCCTACGTGAACAACTTGCTTCTAGTATTCCTCCATCTTCCTCTACCCCAATCCAACCACCACCTCCCACTTTCTCTAAATCAACTGCTTTTGCTCATTCACTTACTCTATCAGAAGACCTAGGTCCTAACCTGGACTATAGTCTTAAGGATGAAGCTATTCATGATTCAAGCAAAGCCTTAGTTCTCTTGTCTGAAGGTGATTTCATTCACCAAATCTATCTTCACCACCAAAGACAAGAAATTAATGCTCTCTTTCCTCCTCTCCCTGATCCTATCTCCTTTAAAGGCATCAGTTATCTTACTGAGGCTGCTGTGCAGGAAATCATCATCATTGCCTTTAATTCTGATCCCTCTCTAGCAACCCTTCCTACTGTCTCACCTCCACCTGTGATACCTAACCTTCAGTACATTCATGTGTTTCCTTTTGTTCCTCCTGCTACTTCAAGTGAGGTACTTTGGCCTGAACCAGTATCCATTGTTCCAGCCCAACCCTTTATCCTTCCTCTTTCTTTGGATATAAGACTTCAAAGAATTAGGGAATGGAGGGCTAAGCTTGATCAGGACATTGCCAAGATGGATGCTGGTGTTGCTCAGATCCCCTCTGATGCTGATGACAAAAAGAGGGAGAAAGAAGAGACTGAGACAGAAAAGAAAAAGGACAAAGAAGAGAAGGAAGAGAAAGAAGCAAAGAAAAAGAAGAAATCTAAGAAAAAGAAAGAAACTTAACTGAATTTATGCTTGGTTGTTCTGCTGCATTTCAAAAGTTATGTTTCTGTATTTTTTTCTCTTTCTCTGTACTTGTAATGGATATTTAGAATACAATGAATTTTCTTCTGTAAACATGTTCATTTCTGTGTTCTGAGATATGTTCTTCACATTATTTGACCTTATTTAAATTACGCACATATTAAGGGGGAGCTTCATGCATACCCAAGTACTAACAATAAGTTTAAGTTGTTTTGTCATCATCAAAAAGGGGGAGAATGTTAATTTAGATGTTTTGATGATTATAAAACAAATAAGCTTGGGAGATCCAATATCAAAGGAACACAAGTGAAATGAAGAATAAAGTTAGAGCTTCCTGTTGATTGAAGAACTATTTCACACATACTTAAAGAACTTATCTGTAAAAGAAGGTAGTTGAGCTTTAAATTTCAATTAACCCAAAATTAAATGAGATGGCTAATTGAGTGATTAGTTCTTAACTCATGATTTCAAAATAATTTTCAAGAAAAGAGCTATCTAATGATGATAAATGTTCAATCTCAAACTAATTCTAAGTGTTCAATTGGTTTTCATAAAAATGTTTTAACTTATGGGAATAAGATCTCAATTTCAAAGATGTTTCTAAGTGTTTACCTTATTTTCAAAATAATATCTTACCTTATATGCATAACTATTTGAGGTTATGGGGATAAAGACTCAATTTCAAAGCTTTTCCAAAGTCTATCCCTTAATTTCATGAGAAGGGATTTAGGATATCTGCATAACACAACTTGGGGATCAAGTTCTCGAGTCTGTCTAGGAGGTTATCTTGATAAAGTAGGCACCTTATTCGTATAACACGGTGAACAGTGAAGAAAAGTGGTATTGTGTAGCCCGTTATTCGCATAACCTAGGTAGGTTATCCACATAACGTGTGGCATGGAGCACTTGCACCCCTCGGGTAAAACAGGTTATCCACATAACCAAGGGAGGTTATCCGCATAATCTATATTTCAGAATACTTGAACTTTTCTCAGGTAAAATAGGTTATCCGCATAACCAAGGGTGGTTATCTATATAATCTATATTTCATAATACTTGAACTTTTCTTGGGTAAAATAGGTTATCCGCATAACCAAGGGAGGTTATTTGCATAACTTTGGGAGGTTGTCCTGATAACCTAAGTTTCACGAAAACTCAATTTGAGAAAAACTTAACGTTATCCTAATAACTAAGTGGGTTTTCAGGAAAATGATTCTGAGCTAAAATTTAGTCATTATGGGCAGTACGTTATCAGTATAACCTAGCTAGGTTATTTGCATAACGAAAAGCTTCATGTTGAAAACAAAAGCAAACAGTTACCCATTATTCGCATAACCTTAAGAGGTTATCCACATAACCTCTGTCAGATGCATTTAATGCGGTAGATGAATAGCTATTTTATTAAGAGTAACGCCTAATCTTTATTTCCAATGGATAGTTTTGCCCCAAGACCTATCGCATTTAAGTTATTGGGTAATAAGAAAAACATTTAGTAGGCAAAAACTCAGCTGATTCATTTAATAATTCTTTCAAAGCTCAACTACCCTCTGTTTTACTCATTCATTATATCTCAATTTTCATATCTACTCTTTTGAGAGAGTTTTCATTCTATAATACGTCTAAACACTTGTAGAGTGTACTTAGTGTGAGATTGCACTACGGGAGTTTGTTTTACTCTTGAGTGAGAAGAGTGAGAAAACTTATTTAAGTTCGAAGTTCGGGCTAGTGATGTTATACTGCGGTCATTGCAAGTACCCATTCAAATCTTGCAAGAGATAGTGGAAAAATCCCAAGTGGTGGCCTGGAGATTGGACGTAGGTCAAGTGGAATAGACCGAACCAGGATAAACTACTGAGTTCTCTTCCCTCTGCTCTTTATTTTTATACTATGTTTTCAGTTATCTTTTTAGTATCACTATTGTTTTCTAATTTGCAGAAAAATTTCAATCTTCTCAATTCACCCCCCTCTTAGAAAGCCAACTGAGCTAACAATTAAGACTTTATCCTCATAACCTTTAAGTGTTATATGCGCATAAGGTAAAACTTTTTATGAAAACCATTTTAAAAACATGAGTCAAACACCAAATTCATTTGTTAGCCATTATTTCTCAATTCTAACATATACTAACATCATATTTACTTAATCTAACTCATTTAAAACATATGGTAACAAGATTAAGTAAATTTTCAAAGATTAATCCCACCTCAAGATCTAAGTGAAAACAAAATATACCTAGTGACTGGGTCTTCAAATATTGAGTTCCACTTTTACTTGGTTATTTTCTTCTTGGCATGCTCCCTTCTAATCCTCCATTCTTAGAGCATCTTTCTCTTCTTATTTCTTGAGTAAGTCGTGATGTTAATTTTCATTTCTTTATTCCAATGTCCACTCTTCCCACTTAGACCATCATACATTTAATATATTTCTTACAAACCAAGTAGTCTAATTTATATATCCGAAATATATTATTCATTGTAAAAGCAAAGTGGATATATTTGCACATAGCATGATATATACATTATAACTACAATTAAATACATACTAATGCATATTTTACTTCTATAAAAAACATTATATATGTTAGACACATATGATATTTTTGTTCCTTATTTCTCTATATTTGTTATCATCAAAACTTATATGACATTAAACCTAACAATCTCCCCCTTTTTGATGATGACAAATCACTAATGAAAAATATGCTTAATGAATGTTTATCACATATAATGCAGTTCAATTCAGTTATTTCCAGATTAAGCACATTGCATATTTTCACACAACTTCTCCCCCTATTTGACATCAACAAAAAGGTTTAAAGAATAACAAGTATTTCTCCTCCCTCTATTTATAGGGTTGTACCAGTAAGCACAGATGTTTAGGGTTGTTTCAAGTACATGCTTAAGCACAAATTGAAATGCAAATCATCATCAAAACTTATTATGCATTGCATGTTTAGATTATGTTGATTTTTACTGATATCAAAATTGATACCAATTGTCACCAATCATCTTCAAAATTGATACCAATTGTTGGTGATATCAAAATTAATATTAGTTGCTGCTTTAAACTGTTATGATACCAATTATTATGATACTTCTTATTAAGATGATCATGATATGCACATATCATAAGAGGTATCTCATATTTGAAGAGTTGTTACCTTCTTCCTTTGTGATCAAGGAGAGATATTGAAACATTATTTGCTCCTTTTAGCAAGTTAAGATCAAGCAACAAAACTCTTCACAATAAAATGAGATGAGCTAAAGCATAAGCAACTTAATTTCAGAAAATGCTCCCCCTCAACCTATGTATTTCATAGTGATAAAGCCAAGACAGCATAATGCATCAAATATGCATGCTTAAACAAGGACACATGATGTAGACAATTAAGCATTTTGATTAAAGTTTTTCTTTTAAAATTAGAAAGATCTTTTAAAAACCTTTTACGTGCAAATTTACAAGCTCCCCTTAAGTATGAGCATTTATTCAAATATACATGCTTTTTAGATCATGGCTTAAATCAAAATCATCATACAAGGGGAATTTTGAAAAGCACAAAAGTTTGGTTATACAAATAAAGAAATGGACTTGTGCAAACATTGAACTTCATAGTAAGCATCAAAAGATTTAAATAGTTCATTATTTGAACAAGGATCATACTTTATTTTAATAACCTCAGATAACACATCAACTAAGTATTTCTGAAAATAAGTTAAGCACTTACAAATCGGCTTGGTTATTAGCTAACTTCTTCCCTTTTTTTAGTATGATACCAATTGAGTACATTAGATACTCCATCCTTGTGAGGCTTTCACCATTTAGCTCAAGGAGTACCTGCAAAAGCAAAGGGAAAATCATTTTTCTTTCTTTGGTACCCTTTCTTACTTGGGTCCATTGTTGGTCAATATAAATGTTTCAAAATTCATATTGGACCTAAGTTCTGTCTTACCCAAATATAATATATATAATGCAATTAATTGAATAGGGTAAAAGTTAGAGGTTACCAAAGATCATTTTCTTATTATTTTTTGCTTGTATGCAGTGTAGTATTGCTCATGTCTCTCTATTGCATACATGTCATTGCTTCCTAAGTTTCTGCTTTTTCTCTTCTCAGGGTAAGTGATTTTATTTCTGTTTGAGGTCCTTCCTTGAGATGAGTGAGAAGTTTGCCTCTAATGCTTCTCCTTGTTATTTGTAATTGCAGCCTTAGAGTCTTAAGAAGCTTTCCTTTCCAGCATCCTTTTTCTTGCACCAATGTGTTCTCCTTTCTTGGATTTATTTTGCATACATAGAATACTAGAAGAACATTTTGGTGCCACTTGTTTCCGGGTCTAGGAGGGTTAGTAATATTCGATAGAACCCATTTCATGCTTTTACTCAAACCATTTTTCCTTATGCTTCACATATAAGCAATATGACCATTTTTACCACAATATATGCATGATGGTGAGTTAGGCATAAAGAATTTTGAACAGGATTTATTTTTCCCTTTGGACTCACTCCTATAGTCAGTACCCAACTTGTCAAACACACAATTCTGTTTGCCAAGTGAAATATTTAAATTATCTTTGCCTTAGGTGAAATTGGTTATTACTTTAGTTAACTCCTCTTTTTCTGTAGCTAATCTATCACATGAATCATAAGAAAAAGTGTGTATAGGTTTCACAAATATTTTCTAAATAATTTATTTTTTGTTTAAGTGATTCATTTTCAGTCTTTTCCAATTGTAATTCATTTTATAAAGAAATCACTTTCTTTTTACTGAGTGCAAGTGCTTTAACTAATCTAATCAGTTCATCATGCATTTCATTGTAAGCATCTTGCAACTCATCAATAGAAAATTTAGAATCAAATTCAGAGTCAGAATTTGATACCTCATCATTGGATAGTGCCATCAAGCATGGATAGGTATCTTCATCATCTTCATCTGAACTATTGCCCTAGATTGCAAAGGTGTATGCCATTTTAGCTTTCTCATTTTTCTTCTCTGCATATCTTCCTCCTTGCCTCTTTAAGTGGTGCTTCAGCTTACTTGCATGGCAGGAGTGTTTTTGTTTCTGAAACTCCTTTTTTATGTTGATAAATCTGCTAAATTTGGTGATCAATTGTTTTAACTCATCATCCTCATCATCACTGCTGCTATCATCACTTTCATCATAAGTATCATAATTTTCTGAGCTCTATAATGTAGTAGCTTTAAACATAAGCGTTTTTCCTTTGTTCTATAGCTCCCACAGAAGGTCTAGTTTTTCTTCATATTCAGCAAGGCTCCCAAGTAGTGCAGTGATAGACTTATATGATGCTCCTCTTGCTTCTTCAATAGCTGTCACTTTTGGTTCTCATTCTTTAGGTAGAGTTCTAAGCATTTTGCATACTTACTCTTGTTGTGTATAGCTCTTTCCTAAAGTTGGCAGATAATTAATGATGTGATTAAAACTAATTTGAAAATCTTTAATAGACTCACCATTAATCATCTTGAAGGCTTATATTCAACTATGAGAAAGCTGAGCCTGTTTTCCTTGACACCCTTGGTTCCTTCATGAGCAATTTTCAGAGCATCTCACATTTCCTTTGCTGTATTGCAATTTGACACTCTGAAAAATTAATCTTGATTTAGAGCACTGACCAAGGAGTGCTTTGCCTTGAAGTACAGTAGGACTCTTCACCTATCTTCCTCATCCCATTTTGCTTCTAGCTTTTCTCTGTATATGCCATCATTTTGCATTTTCTTTGGCACAAAGTCACCCTTATGTATAACAGACCAGATATCTAGCTCTATAGATTGAATAGCATAGTATTCACCATTGAAGCTAGGAGGTCTGTTGACATTATTCCCCTATGGTAGTATGTTCTCTCTAAAGCTAGCCATTTTGCTCCCAGATGATTAGATCCTTTGCTGGGAATCCTAGCTCTGATACCAATTGTTAGGTTGGCTGGTCACTTAAAAGGGAGGTGAATTGGGTGATAGAAGATTTTCACCTTTTTTGGATCACAATCCAAATTCACTAGATGTGCAGCAAAACGGGGATGAACAGAGAAAGTTAAGTGCACCAATTCAATAGAGAAGATAAAGAGCAATTTATACTGGTTCAGCCCAACCACTTGGCCTACGTCCAGTCTCCAAGTCACTACTTAGGATTTTCCACTATATGCCATAGATTTAATCCGGACAACTGTGAAGTCTCAATAGATTCTACAAGTTTTAGCAGGCACTTATGAAACCACTCTCCCCACACCCTTATAAATATGTATAATTCCCTTAGTGTTATCTCCACATTAAGAATCTACCCAAAAATTATAGAAAAGAATGAATACAAAATGAAAACTCTCTCTTAGAGTAAATGATACATTGAAAGCTCACTCTATTAAGGTGGGTTTTTCTGAAAATGTTGACACAAAAAGATTTTATGTATATGAACAACATTTTTGCATAAACTCTCTTAAGATTGTTACCCATAAGTTTAAATGATGTTTTATTTATAGATTTATGGTGTAACTAAACGTTAGACACAAGATCTATCCGTTAGAGATAAGTTCTAGTTGTTACTCTGCAAAAAGAGCCATTCAACTACTGCATTAAATGCGTCTGACAGAGGTTATGCGGATAACCTCCTCAGGTTATACGAATAACGGGTGGCCATTGGCTCTTAGTTCAATGTTAGACTTTTGTTATATGGATAACCTAGCTAGATTATGCGGAAAATATTCATTCTAAAATGATTAATTTTTAGCTCAAGAATATTTTCATGAAAACCTACTTAGTTGTTCAAATAACGTCTTACAAACTTGGATACCTTTGAAGATTTTTAGAATAACCTCTTAGGATGTTATTCCTTGCTCGGATAACGTTTAATCAGTACAAACTAAGTTTATGAAAAACATAGGTTGTCAGGATAACCTTCTAAAGTTATGCTGATAACGAATTTAACAGAGGAAGGTCCAAGAGTACTGTAACATAGGTTATGCGGATAACCTACACATTATGCTGATAACCTCCCTAGATTATATGAATAACGGGCTGCACAGTATAAGTGGCATTTACTGTTCACTCCTTTATGCGAATAAGGTAGGCACCTTATCAAGATGACGACCTAGACAAAGCCGAGGATATGGTGCACACTTACATTATGCGGATAACCTTAAACCTTTTCATAAAATCAAAGAGAGAATACTTAGAAAGGCACTGAGATTGAAATTTTGTCCCCTTAACTTCTAAACATTATGCGCATAAGGTAAACCTTTTTATGAAAACGAAGTGAGAACACTTGGAAACAACTTTGAGACTGAGACTTTATCCTCATAACCTTTAAGCTTTATGTGCATAAGGTAAACATTTTCATGAAAATGAAGTGAGAATACTTAGAAACAACTTTGAAATTGAAACTTTATCCTCATAACTTTTAAACGTTATGCGCATAAGGTAAAACTTTTCATAAAAACCATTTTGAAAACATGAGCCAAACACCAAATTCATTTGTTTGCCATTATTTCTCAATTCTAACATATACTAACATTATATTTACTTAATCTAACTCATTTAAAATATATGGTAATAAGATTAAGTAAATTTTCAAAAATTAATCCTACTTCAAGACTTAAGTGAAAACAAAATATACCTAGTGACTAGGTCTTCAAATGTTGAGTTTCACTTTCAGTTGGTCATTTCCTTCTTGGTATGCTTCCTTCTGATCTTCCATTCTTTGAGCATCATTTTTCTTCTTATTTCTTAAGTGAATGATGTTGATTACATTTCTTTATTCCAATATTCACTCTTTTCACTTAGACCATCATACATGTAATATATTTCACTTATAAACAAAGTAGTTAGTCCAATTTATATATCCAAAATATATTATTCATTGTAAAAGTACAATGGATATATTTACACATAGCATGATATATACATTATAACCATAATTAAATATATACTAATGCACATTTTACTTCTATAAGGAACATCATATATGTTAGACACATATGATACTTTTATTTCTTATTTCTCTATATTTGTCATCATCAAAACTTATTTATATTAAACCTAATAACTTGCACATAGTAGAGTATCATTTGCATATATTAGAGTGTCACTTGAAAATTATTTTATGTGGGATTTTTCCCAATTTCACTTGCACATGTCAGAGTCTCACTTGGAAATTATTTCATGTATGATTTTCCCTAATTCAACTCGCATATAGTAGAGTTTTAGTTGCACATATTGGAATCTCACTTATACATAATGGAGTCTTACTTGCATATATTAGAATCTTACTTGTTTCATGTGGAATTTCTTCCAATTTAACTTATACATATTATAGTCTCACATGCACATAGTAAAGTCTCATTTGGATATAGTGGAGTCTCACTTGCACATGGTTTCCATGTGAGACTCCTTAATTTCCAAGTATAACTCCTAAATTTCATGTAAGATTTCTCCTAATTCAACTTGCACACAGTGGAATCTCACTTAGAAATATTAGATTCTTACTTGCATATAGTTTCTAATTAAGACTTCATAGTTTCCAAGTGGGACTCCTAAATTTTCAAGAAAGACTCCATAATATCCAAATGCAATAAAAACTTAGAAAATGTCACCATAAGTTACATATTTACAACTTGACCATTTCCAAGTTAGACTCAACTATTTACGAGTCAGTCTCACTAATTTCTAACTAAAATTCAACAATTTCCATGTATAACTCACTTTTAATGGAAACAAGGTTATCCATTTTTTACCTCTCAAAAATATCGGTCAACCCAAAGTTTACATACAATTTAAACTTGGTCATTTTTGTTTTTATAAACTTGGTCCTTCATTAATATTACTTTTTGCTATCATGAACTCTTTTTTCTTATTTAAGGGCATTTTTGTTTTTTTTTTTTTTGTTTCTTCCAAAAGTTGCGCTTGGTACAAAATGGAATTAATTACCCCAAATTACATGAAACCAATATCTCTCTTTTAGGCATTTGAAAACAAATTTCCCAAAAATAAAATATTTGAAGGGCTTGGATTATTTCCACGGCAAAAGGGTATGTTTAGCTTAGTTGAGGGAATTAGAGGAGAGAAGATTGGTGGTATTTTTAATAAAGGGGTTGGAGGGAAAGAAATTAAAGGAATTTTAAAATTTTCTTATTTGATGAGATACGAGGATAAAAAATTAGAAAAATTTTAATAAAATTTTATTTAATTTAAAAAGAAATTGAGTCAATTGGTCAATCCTCTCCAAAAAAAAATTCAATCTCCTCCAAAACATTTCAATTTAAAATGTTTTAAAATTAAAATAAACAACGAAACACGTAAAAAATCGGAAAGACTTCCAGATCCCCCATCAGTTACTCGGATCCTCTCTTACCCGAGCTAGAGCTGCAACGGTATCTTCAATGGCTGACGAGGCGGAGGCCGAAAATCCTACGAGGTTCTTCGTGGCGGTTCACGTAGGTGCGGGTTACCACTCTTCCTCGAATGAGAAAGCTCTCAGGTCCGCCATGAACCGCGCTTGCCTCGCTGCGGCTTCGCTTCTCTCCAAGGTTTTCTTCTTCTTCTTGTCACGTTTCCAATCTCTGTATGTTTTCGAAAAGAAAGAATTTTGTTTCCTCCTTTCTGTTTATAAAAAGAGAACATGATTATAAAATTTTTGATGCGCACGAAATGAGTTTTAGTGCCTCGAAGTAATGCTAGTTTGATTGTGGTGAATTTGGATGCCATAAACTTGATAATCAATGGGAAAATATTCTATTATAAGCATGCATTTGTCAGAAACACTAAATTAGTCTGATGAAAAAATGTCGTTTTGAGATGTATTTGAGAATGGGATCCTCTCAAGTTGAAGAACTCCTCACCGCTTTACAAGAGATTTTATTCTATTTTTTTTATAAAAAAGTAACAAAGCACTTTACTGTCCGTACTTCACCATTTTCAAACTTCGGAGTATCCATTTCAGCTGGAACTTGCGAACTTAGTCATTGACTTTTATTAGTCTGCTTTATTTATTGGTTTTGGTTGTGAGGAGTTCAACGTTCGAACTTGGGGTCTTTCAGTTATTAGGGGGAGCCTTTGTCACATATTAATGGGTTGTTAGGGACTTAAGATGAATCTACATTTAGCAAAGAAATTGCAAAATTATTGATAGCTGCGTCCTGTTTTATTTGATTTAGGGGTCTGGAAGGTGTATAGATGCTGTTGCAGCAGCCATTCAAGTGTTGGAGGTACTTTGCATTCTTCTATTACATATGAATTTGAAATTATCAATGCAACTTCATAGTTATTATTATTATTTATTATCTTTGTTTTTACTTGTAAATTTTGTTGACATCAGATGCATTATTATTGACATGTCTGATTATGTATTCAGTTGAAATTGTAATGATATTCTGTTGATTTATTGACAAAGCCCTGGCCATTTGTATCATTGTATTATTCATAGGAGTTAAATAACCACATTTTGGGTGTCTTTCTTAATAAGTCAATAATACTTAACACGTTGAGATTTGCTTTCATTTGAAATTATATAATATCTGATAAAAGTTGTAATCTTATGTTACTGCTGGGTAGAAATGATGGTGCTTTTGTGATATATATTGATTAAATATATATATATATTTTAAGGATGATCCAAGCACAAATGCTGGGCGAGGCTCCAATTTGACTGAAGATGGTAATGTAGAATGTGATGCCAGTATAATGGATGGGAAATCTGGAGCTTTTGGGGCTGTTGGTGCAGTGCCAGGTACTTGACACCTGACAAAACCACTTTGCGTTATGGTTTAAGCTGGAACACATATTGTGAAAAGTGAAAAACTTGAAGTTGATTGCAAATGGTGCAACTGCTTATCTTAGCTCAAAATATTTAATCAACCGAGAAATTTGATGTCTGAAGAGATATTGTTTTACCTAACCTTCTGTTTGCCTGATGTTTTTTATTCTACTGTTGAATTTATATTTCAGATTTCTTATCATGTTCTTAATTATTTGTTCTACAAGCTATAGATCAGGTGTCAGAAATGCTATCCAAATTGCTGCTTTATTGGCCAAAGAGCAAATGGTGGGATCTACTTTGTTGGGTCGAATTCCTCCAATGTAATGTCATCTTGAACTCACTGCATTTGTTGGCAGAACATTTTCTGAGATCATAACATATTTCTAGATCAAATTTCTGTGATTAAAAATAGTGGCGACTTTGAAGGTTTCAAAATTAGGTTATTACTTAATATTCAATGTCATTCTCAGATATGCTAATATTTGAGACAGCCAGTTTTGAAGTTTTTTTCCTTTCAGCACATGAACAAATTTGTGTGATGGTATGTGTTATCAGACTTGACACGATATTCCTGTATCTGCAGCTTCTTGGCAGGTGAAGGGGCATGCAAGTGGGCTAGGTCTAAGGGCATTCCTTTGCCAGCAACTACCAGAGAGGCCAATGAGGTCATATTTTTCAACTCTGGCATGCTTTCAATAACTCCTATTTTTTAAAAAAAAAAAAAAGGAAAGAAAATATTCAAATTTATTCTTTGTCAAACATGGACCATGGTTCTGATATGGAATTTATCATTGAAGTTATAAACCATTGATATAAAAAACTTGTTTGGTCATATCAACACAGTGGCTGATCACAGAAAAAGCAAAAGCACAATGGACAAGATACAAATCTATGATGGACGATGCCAGAGCTGAGAGAGGAAATTCTTCTATGGAACACACTGCTGTCTGTCATAGTACAACAACAATGGGTGGATAATTATATTTAATTGATACAGTTTTCCTATTTCAGAATTAATTATATAGTATGCCAAATAGTTAATGCATTTTTTGAAGGAAAATTATGACTAACCATTTTTTCTGATATTGAAATGTATGAATTTATTAGATGAATAAATTATGTACATTAAAAGAAAGAGGGCATTCTGCTAGAACGCCATCATTCAGAAAGGCTAAAGAAAACACTGGCAAATGTGGAATTGCAGTGAACCCTTGATAGTTGAGCCATATTTTCTGGGTTCAAACATCACAAGAGGATGGGGGAAAAAACTAAAAAAAAAATTTGAGAATAACCTAGGCATAAGTATACAAGCTTATTTTCTTTGCAAACATTATACAGACAGCTAGATGAAACCCTCAAAGAAGTCAAGAAACTAACTTCATTTCATAAAACTTCCAGGGAATGAATCTCAGTTTAGAAATGGCTGAGTTACTCTCAAGCCATATACAACATAATCATGGATGGTAACATCACACAGTTCCTCAGGCCTCACTGCCCAAAGTGAATAGAGAGAAAGTGCTCCAAAGGACCTAGATAGTCAAAAGTATCAAAAGCCTATTCCAAACCTGTCAAGCAATCTCCGTGGGAAAAAGATGGTGGCTTTTATTCAAACTCTGAAAATACCTGACAGAATTGACAGGAGATAAAGCCTTATGAGTGTCTTTGCACTTACTGTGAATCATATCTGTTAATTATGTTGTCCGTCTGTTGAAACTGAAACCTTCACCATGACCTTCCAAATTGATCTTGTGAGAGAGATTTAACTCTGGCTGGATTCTTCCAAAGCAAGAATAGAAAATGAGATTGGCAAGTAAAGGAGCCAGAAAAATCAAAGGTTTCACTTACTAGGCAAACTAAAATAATGAAGGAATCAAGGGACGAAAGTTACAAAGCCAAATCTGGGGCCAATCTATCTCTAAGGTTTTGAAAGAAATGATCATCTAAAGAAAGCTTTGCACTGAAAAATCTTGAAATAGATTTTAACTGCTTCAAGTTGTAAAACTGACCCTTTGTCAGCCTTTGGCATAATGCATTTTTTATCACCAAGTGCTTATGGATGAGCTTATACAAACAAAGCTAGTTGTTAAGAAAATCCATCATTGTCAACATTTTGTTTTTCCTTTTTTTTCAAGACTTTGGCATCAACTTAAAGTATGACATTCGCTATTAACTTTTTCATACCAAAGGAATGCCCCATTTTCTTTTTCTGTAGATGTAGATTATACTGCAGAGGATCACATTATGGACACAGTTGGAGTCATCTGTGTGGATACTGAGGGACATGTAGCATCTGGGGCTTCTAGTGGTGGTATTGCTCTGAAGGTGAGAAATAAATTTCTTGGTTTGCTTAAACTCTAGTGCTTCATACGTCCATTTCATATTAGCAAGTGGTTACTCATATTTGCATACACATAATATCTATCAGGTGAGTGGACGGGTGGGATTAGCAGCAATGTATGGTGCAGGTTGTTGGGCGTCATCGAAAGGTCCTTTTGGGTCTCCTTTCATGTCTGGATGTTGTGTCTCTGGTGCGGGAGAGCACCTAATGAAAGGATTTGCAGCAAGGGAGTGCTGTGTCTCATTATCACTGTATGACTGCCTCACAATTTTTCTTTTTTCCTCTTTTTTTTCAAAAGAGAGAGGGATCATTTTTTATTAGTCAATATATGCAGGGCTTGTACGTGCCTTAAGATTACTCTTTCTTTTTGGTTTTTTTAGTTTGTATTTGAAAGGAAAAGATGTGGTTCTTGTTTGGTACAGAGGAAGTATACCTTACTGTGTGACCTTTTTGTTTAATCTTATGCATGAGCTTGGGCTTCCAAATGATCACTAGAGAAATGGAGGAGGGTATTCAAATATCTTGCTTGCGTGTGAGCTATGATATTTTTCACATTTGAAATTGAGTAATTGAAATGGAAGGAGGTTTTTCATATGAAATTTTACATATTGGGTTTGTCATATTCAAGGATGTTGGAGTGCTGTGTCTTATTATCACTGTATGATTGCCTCACAATTTTTCTTTTTTCCTTTTCCTTTTAAAAGAGAGAGGGATCTTTTTATTAGTCAATATAAGCAGGGCTTGTATGTGCCTTAAGTCTACTCTTTCTTTTTGGTTTTATTAGTTTGTATTTGAAAGGAAAAGATGTGGTTCTTGTTTGGTACAGAGGAAGTATACCATACTGTGTGACCTTTTTGTTTAATCTTATGCATGAGCTTGGGCTTCCAAATGATCACTAGAGAAATGGAGGAGGGTATTCAAATGTCTTGCTTGCCTGTGAGCTATGATATTTTTCACATCTGAAATTGAGTAATTGAAATGGAATGATGTTTTTCATATGAAATTTTACATATTGGGTATGTCATATTCAAGGATGTTGGGAGTGTTGTGTCTCATTATCACTGTATGATTGCCTCACAATTTTTCTTTTTTCCTTTTTTTTTTAAAAGAGAGCGATCTTTTTATTAGTCAATATAAGCAGGGCTTTTATGTGCCTTAAGTCTACTTTTTCTTTTTGGTTTTTTTAGTTTGTATTTGAAAGGAAAAGATGTAGTTCTTGTTTGCTACAGAGGAAGTAGACCTTACTGTGTGACCTTTTTGTTTAATCATATGTATGAGCTTGGGAATGATCACTAGAGAAATGGAGGGTATTCAAATATCTTGCTTGCTTGTGAGCTATTATATTTTTCACATTTGAAATTGAGTAATTGAAATGGAAGGATGTTTTTCAAATGAAATTTTATGTATTGGGTATGTCATATTCAAGGATGTTGGCAACTCGATATTCTCTCTAATGTATATTGAGATTGAGGTTATTGTTATATCTTATTGCAGTTTTTTTTTTTTTGGGATATAATTATCTGATTGGATCATATTTGAGTATTATCGGTTCCAAATGGAGGTAACTTTCCCAACTTGATTTTTTCTGCTCATAATGCTCAAACTCGAAACCTTAAGTAAGAGATGATGTGTCTCTTATCATTCAACTAAACTGCTGATGGTTATCTTATTGCAGTATTCAATGAAAGAGAAAGGTGGATTTAAATTACAATTTTTATGATGCATGAGACTAGTTAAGCTTGATGAATTTATAACTTGGCTTGAGAAGTTCAAAATTTTAATTGTTGGACCCTGTTGCTTATTTTTTTTCTGTTGCTGCTTAATTGCATATGGTATTTACTTGAAAATTTGTCTTCACCTAGTTAGTGTTACCTCCTTTTCATCCGGGAACAGAACAAAAGTGTTATCTGCTCTAGTAACACCCTGCCAGCTCATCTATTTGATTTTGGCTTTTATGCAGTTCACAATCTGGTGCTGCCACTGCTTGCTCAAAAATCTTACGCTCCGTTGTTGAAGAAGGCAGTCGATCTGATACTGACTGTAGTTCAGGGATCTTAGTTGTGCAGTCAGATGCGTCTGAAACGGTGAGACCTGGATTCAGCTTTTCCATTTAATTGTTATGTGAAAACTATTTAATCTGTTTATTTCTTTAGGATCAGGGAAAATTATCGAGGCTGGAAGCTGTAGAGATTGCAGCTGCATACACTTCCTTATCTTTCGGAATAGGATATTTTGGAAGCTCCATGGAACGGCCTAAGGTAGCTTATAGCATAATCTGATGATGACTTGATGATTTCCCATCATAAGCAGATTTATTATAATTCTGTTTACTTTTGTTTGAATTTTTAATTAGGAAATCGTTAATCATGAAATGATTACACCGTGACCCTAAATACTTCTCAGAAAATTTTTGCTTGTAAAACTAGATTTTTTTCCCATGCATGATAATAATTTGAGGAAATATAATTTGCTTGAAAAAAATTTGAAAACTGAAAACTTTTGGAGAGAAAAACATGGTAAAATATAAAAAAATTTAATTGATGTGTTATGTTAAAAGCAAGAGAAAAAGTTGTTTATAAAAAAATAGAAAAGAAAAGACATGGCCCTCCGGAAAAGCCAAATTAGTACTATTCATAAGCCATTTGGCTTCCTATAGATATATAGATCATGTATATATATATATATATGTGTATATATATATATATATATGTATGTATGTATGTATATATTTGTTAGATGGGGGAAGAGTTGTTTATTACAAAAACCCTTCAGGTCTAGTCCAGAATTCCGATTTCTCCGTGTCCCTCTGAATCAAGTGTTTATTTGAATTCACGGTGAACTCAAATTTTCTCCATTTCAATCAATGCCTTTTTGGAAAATAATACTTTTACTCTGCCATATCTTGCAGGTTTCAATTCTTAGAAGTACAAAACAAAGTAGGACTGGGATTGATCAATTTGGAGCAAGAATAGATCTTTCAAATGGATAAAGATTATATCTATCTTTGGTGCAGGAGAGGCGACAGTCAAACGATGCCTGAATCTCTAGATAACATGATCCAAATTGTTTCTCGTTTGTATTTTTTTCCCCTTTTAATGTGTTTTATATATTGAAACATTTATTATTACACTCAAGGAAAGATTATCATGTCCAACTCTGCAGATTTCACTTGATAAATTTTTGTTGAAATAGTTTGAAACTAGTTAGGTGGAAATCAGATGTTGTTTGAAAATCCGGATTTTGAGGCAGTTAATTTATTATTAAGAAAAATTAGATACATTTTTACTGCATTATATAGAGTTTGACTTTTATGAATACTACAACCTGTTATAAATTTAATATTTTATATTGATATTGATTAGTTACTTCCTACAATAATTAACAGTAATGATTGGGTGCACGCCACTTTGGAGGCTCATCGATGACGTGGTGTGGTAGACTTCGATTTATTTGCCAAGATGGGGGCTTTACAAACCAATCCTAATCTACATTACATGAATGGTCGGACTTCAAAATGTGCAGAAAGAATTCTGAGCGATCTTAATTGTTTTTTTTTTCATGGGAGGACTTGCAAATAAATGGTGGGAAGCTGACTTAAATTTCAGCTTTCCGATGGAACTAACTAAATACAACTTTCGGAAATATATGTTCTTTTGATTCACAATATAAGATATTTTTAATAATTTCATACCTCTTAAAATTTTATTATGTCTTTAAACTTAAAAAAAAAAGTTAAAAATTTAATTTTTATTTCTATTTATTTCACTCATGTTTATTTTTACTCTTATTATATTATCTAATAAGAAAAAATCTTTTAAAATATCATATAATATTGACAGAAAAAAAATATAAGTTATATTTTAAAAAATTATTAGTCTTTAATATAAGCTACTTTAAAAGATCAATGAAGCTTCATTTCAAATATGCCTTTTATGAGAGAGCAAATCATCAAGCCAACTAGGTGGAGAGAGACTATAAGAGAGAGAGAGAGAGTAATTAAGTGGGAAAATTTGATAAGACCAAGAAAGGATAATTTTGAAAAGTTATAATAATTTTTAACTAATTTAAGTTTATTCTTTTATCAATGTAAATTAGTTAAAAATAACTTATATATGTAAGACCTAAAAAAATAAACATGATTAGTAGAGAAAGATTCTACGATTTTCAATACTTTTCTTTTAGTTAAAGTGCAAATACTGATAATAATCAATTTTTAGCATACTTATTTAAACTAGATCCTTGACACAACTTCAGTTGATAGATTAACCAACAAGAGCATAGATTTACTTGGAAATTCAATTCATTAACATCACACACCGTATTATAATAAGTTTAGGCCCTTTATATAGACTGGGAACCAATGTAGCATTTTCAGGATTAGTCATCTTACGACGTGTGGAAACCTGAGTCTGAGGCCTGTTATCCCTCTTCACCACTTTTCTTTCCAAAGATAGCTTCAGATTCCATTGAAAAGTGTCCATTTTTCCCTACCTCTAGAAGTTCTGTACTTACAGCTTCACCAGACTCGATATGCTTCCTTGAAAGAGAGATTGGGAATGTTGGTTGAACACGTGACCCAATAGTCAATTCTAGCTGCTAAGAACCCCTCCAACTCTCTTAAGAAACTTATAAATTGGTTCAGAAGTCATGGCTTTATACTAACTTAATTAGAAGTTTCAAGTTTCAATATTGATAATGTATCTATGTTAAAAAATTTGATAGTAGAGTTTTATCTTCTTGTGATTTTATCCGACTCGATTTGAATTAGTTAGAATCCTAATAAATTCTCTAATTAAAATAGGGTAAATCCAAGATACTGATGCTATAAATAAAAAAACTATAAGGTTAAGAAAAAAAATTGGCTACTAGTTTATGAATAACATAATTAAGAACCTCCTTTTATTGGCAATCTTTAGCATTCTATTTTGTGCTCTTGTTTTTTTCTTTGGCCAAACTATTTTGTGCTCTTTCCAAGTGATACTTTTGCAGCTGCCTAGAGGCCTCTCTATCTCTCGAGCTTTGATCCACCACCGCATCCTCACAGTCCCCACCAATTATTTGAATTCCAAGAGGCAGTGGTCAAGCTCAAGCCATGACCCAAACTTGGGCAAAAAATATTTTTGCATAAAAATGTTTTATATCTTAATTAAAAAATTTAATTTTTAATATGTGTAAAAATTGTTTTTAATTTTTTTATTAAACTAAATGATATTAGCTCATTACTAATATATGGTTGAAGAATTAACAATATATTAAAAATTATTCTTCATACTAATATCATCAATTTCCAAGACCCAAACTCGGGCAAAAAATATTTTTGCATAAAAATGTTTTATGTCTTAATTAAAAACTTTAATTTTTAATATGTTTAAAAATTATTTTTAATGTTTTTAATTAAACTAAATGATATTCTCTCATTACTAGTATATGATTGAAGAATTAAAAATATACTAAAAATTATTCTTCATAATAATGTCATCAATTTCACTATTTTATTATTCATGAGGATATAATTATGTATTTACTCATCACTCATATAATGCATTTTAATAATACAATAAAAAACGAATCACTACTCAACATCTGTTTAATGAATAGTTAGAAGAGCATTTTGAATTGAAAACTTATTTGATGAAACATAAAAAATTATGACAATTTTTTTTCAATAGAAGTTGTATAAAGCTACAACTACTATTTCATCCAAGAAGATTTCTAAAAAAATTTTCAATAGTTTTAATGATAATTATTCCAAATTCAACTTAAGACAATATTTTGATATATGAATTTGATTATGTTTCGTTTAATTATTTTAGAACTATTGTCTGAAAAAATGTATAAATCATATGAATATGTATATTAAACATAAAAAAATTATGAAAGAGAGAGAAAGTGGAGGGATTAATGGAAGAAGAAAATGAAAACTAAAGAAAAATTTAAAAAAATAAAAAGAACGAAATGAAAAGAAAAATGAACCAAAAAAAATATGAGAGTTAAGTGGGTTCAAGATAAAATATCAAATAAAAAAACTATGTATGTGTGTGAGTTTCTCTTTTATTTCTTTTTAAATACAAAAATGAGAACTCCTAAACAGGACCGAGTTCGACATATTTACCAAGCTTATTTACGAATGCGAGCTTTGATTTGAAGAATTCAATGGGACATCTACCCACCCTCAAAAGCTATATTCTACATATCAGCTACAAATCAGTATATTTAAAGCATCCCACGTGCATCAATAAATAATTATTCCTTTCTCATACTTTTTTCTCTCTGCATGCACATTAAAAAATTGATCTGCATGATATGTGAAAAAACATATCTTCAGATAAGCCAATCACCAAATGTAATTGGCTCCGCCAACGGGGAGAAGGTTGCCTATATTGCCCATAGACTGCTTCAAACGGAGTCATGCCCATTGAAGAACAGAAAGTGGCATTGTATCATAATTCTTCCAAGGAAAGCCACTTGCTCCATTCTTTAGGTTGATTCCCACACATGCACCTCAAGTAACACCTTAAGCATTTATAGACTGCCTCCGTTACCTACGCATCTATAGACCGCCTCCATTGTTCATCCGTTTGAGAATGGTAGGCTAACAAACAAAGCAGTGAGAATGACAGGCTAATGTAGTTTCAACACTAATAAGTGTGTAGCTTAGTTGGTTGGGGGTTATAAACGCTAGTTTAACCAATTGTCTCAATTTCAAACTCTAAGTACATAGCAGCATTAAATTTCTTAGGAGAGCTTTGCTGTCCTTGTAGTCTAACTTAACTTGATTCGGATTAGTTAGAGTTTAAAGTAATTACCAGATATCGGATAGTTCAATTAAAAAGATAAAAAATAAAGCAGTTACATCTTATGATACTTGAACTAGGTAGCATCCTGAGTTTGTTTTATGCATGGATAGGGATGTGATTTGATATAATAGGGACTAAGGAACATAGAAAAGAGAAATTTCACACATTAGGTCTTTAATTAGAATTAAGTTCTCTTGTAGTCCTTAGAAGGAAACATGTTTGGATTTTGATTGGAATAAAATACAAGTTTGATCTTTAAATGTAATTAAATTCAAAATTTATTTATTAATTTTGAAAGTTATGGGTGAAATTATTGTAATGACAAATTACATGTTGAAAAGGGAAGAAAACCCGAGGAAAAGTATACAAACGAATTCCTGGATAATGTTAGGGCATTTTGATCCAAAGAAAAATTTCTCTCTCTAGTTTTACTATAGGTCACACCTAAGGGTATTATTGGAAAGCAAAATATTTCTCTTTCATTGCTCTCTCTAGGCCAAAAAATTGTGAGGTTATAATAGAAAATTTAAAAAAATTTGCGGAGCAAAGTTTACTTGAGATGCAAGTTTACTTGGAGAGCAAGGAGCTTGAGGGACGAGTTGTCTTGATGAGCAAGCTAGTCAATTGACTTGAAGAGGAAGTTAATTTGAAGAGGAAGATAAGTTAGCTTGATGAGCAAGTAGTTTGACTTGGAAAGAAAGATAACTTAGAAAGAACTAACATGGAAGTAAAGACAAGTGACTTGCAAAGCAAGTAGAGGGTGCCTATAAAAGGCCAACCTCCAACTTTCCTCATTCCCCACACCTTGGCAAAAAAGAGAGAGGAAAAGAGAGAGGGAGAGAGAGAAAGAAAGAGACCAAAGGAGAAAGAGAGAAAGAGAGAGAGGAAAACAAAGAAAGAAAAGAAGGAATGAAGCCGCGAAAGAAGAAGAGGAAAATGAAAGCCAGAAGGATCCAATAGAGATTAAGGAAAAGCTCCAAGCAAACCTTAAAATAAGGTTAAGGAATGATAAAATTTTGAGGTAGTAACTTGTACTACATTATGTTATTACATGTGTTTTAAATTTATGAAAGTTCTCCATGTTGTGTTCTATATGTTTTGTGAATGATTGATTGTTTATAAGTTGAGGATATCTTGTTTTTAAAAATGATATTTTGCCAAAAGTTATGAAACAACATGGTATTTTATGAGATTTTGTGAAAAGGTTACAATGTTTTCAAGTTAATGTGATAATGTGACTGTATGTACAAAATTGCTACTAAGATGTCCAATCTCACCCCTTAAGTTCCAAAATGATAGGGTTAAGCTATTCCAAGGAAAAGAATGTGAGCTTGGAGGAATGAAGGAGGAGAAACTGTTTTTGAAATTGCTATTGGAAATTGTTTTAAATAGTTTCTGTTTTGATGATTATTCAGATTATTTCATGTACCTGTATAAATTTGGATTGATGCCCAAAAATTCTATGGGCTTTGTTTAAGTACCTTTATATGTTGCCTTTAATTTGACACTAGTTAGATATAATTTGGATTTATACAATGTGAGAAATAAATGTTTTTTTTTCCAAAACTACGCAACTTATAAGTAATCTGGTATACTAATATTTTGAATGAATCCCCGTTCAAGTAGCAGTAGTATCACCATGAGAAACTTATATGCTTTGAAAATAGATAGACAGAGCTTTCTTTTAATATTAAGTTTGGAAATTTTGGGCCTATAAGCAAAGAGAAATGGCATGTCAAATTTGAGGATGTAAAACTGAGCAGTTTACTTCATCGAAATATGAACAGTAAATTTTTAGAATAAACTGTATTGTTTCATACGATGAAATTCCTATTTCATATTTTTTTCATAAAATTTAGGATGTAAGCTATTTTTAGAAATTTGAATCAATATAAAAAGATTTTTGAGAATTTAGTTATGAATTTTTAAAATTTACTGTACAAGTGAGCTAAAACTGCAAAAACTTTTAAGGATTGGTTCAAATTTTCTGACGATCAAATTTTTCAACAAAGTTAAGAATACATTCATGGAAAGATAGACTAAAGTAAGATGTGACAAACTATGCTCTCCAAAGCTTCCATAAAACACAGGATCCCTCACTGTCAAAACAGATTGTAGAAACCCACTTAATGACATTATCTGGGAAAGCTTGCTCTACATCGATGGTTATATATATGGATATGAAAGGCAAATTAGAATTATACATTTATGAGAAATTATTTTTAGAATATTCTATAAATATATAACATAAATATAAATAAATAAAAATAATATCTAAATCCTAGATATTGGAGTATTTTAAGAATCCAAAGGAATATTAATTAAGCAGTAATGAAGCTCCGAAATACATTAACAAGATTGCTTTTGAATCCCATGATGTGAGGGCATATTGCATTTGTGTTAGAGAGCAAGATGAGCAACATGCCGGAAGAGAGAAATAAAATTTAGGAAAAAGTTGTTGATTCCATCTCTCTCTGAGCATTAAACCCTCAATGCCATCAAAGAATTTCTGCTTGTCCAGGTTGCTTTTTTTTACTCGAAATCCCAATCTTCTCTTGCATAATATATTTCGATTAAATTGAAAGAATATTGTCGTTGAAACCAAATAAACTGAGAATTAAACTTTGGCAAAAAAAAAAATAAAGTGAGAATTAAGCATGACAAGGGAATTAATTAAAAGCAGTAATTAACTAATGGGAGGAAAAAATTAAATTAAATCAAATGAAAGATAAATGATAAGAAAATATTAAAGTAAAATTTGAAAAATATTAAATATATTAATATACACATTAAAAGACAATATAGAAATAAACTTGAGGCTGTGGCCTAAATGGTAAGCTTGCTTATTCGAAAAGCCAGTGTCTACAATTTGAATCCATGGCATTCATCAATGAGTCCCTACTTTCGGCTTCTTTTACTGTTCTTTATATCTTTGTTTCTTCTCACTTAATTATTCAATCTAGCACTTCCTTTCGCTGCTAGCATTTAACTCCCACCACCAATCTACTATGCAACAACTTTGGTCAAGGAACGATAAAAAGAAAATTGTTTCACTTTTGGTATCTTGAAAAATAAAGCACCGTTATTCATCAAGCCTCAAGAGGAAAGCCAAAACGAAGAGCAGCGAGCTGTGCGAAGACAGACAAACGCACCAGAGTTCAGACAACAGATTAGATGTTATTACTTTCAAGAGATTGGAAATTTCTGAGTTTGTACCAGTAAGAGCCTGTTTAACAATGTTTTCTATTTTATTGTTCGGAGAACAGTTTTATAAAACTGTTTTTAAGAATAAGTTTTGAAAACAAGAAAATAAAAAAATCTGTTTGAATAATTGTTCTCAAAATTATAACTAGTGAGTAATAGATGAATTATTCAAAATTTATAACTTTACCATTAATGAAGTGAATGTTTCTCACCTTTTCTTATGTTTTCCAGTACAAAAACTACAAAACACCTTAAATGTGTTCTGAGTTTTCTGTTCTATTATTTTTCTATTTTTCAGAATAGCTTATAAAAAACGGGTTTACCAAACAAGTTTTCTGAGTTTTCTATTTCTGAAAACAAAAAAACTATTTTCAGAAACAAAATCAAACAGGCCCTAAGTTTAACCTATTTGAATTAGTTACCGTCCCTTGTGCTTATCATTCATAGGGCTATGTTGGCAACCCTAAACCTGGTAAACCCAACCTGACCCGAGCATGCCCGACTCAACCTAGTTTAGGGAAGGTGAGCCCAAACAAGAAACCAAACAGATCTGATCAGAATGTTTACCAGGTCAAACCAAATTACGAGCTGACCCTTCAGACCTGTTGGTCTAACTCAGCCTAGTGTCCTTTTTTTTTCATTTAAATACGTGGGACGCTGTCTTAAGACATAATTCATTAATTATTTTCATCAACTGTGATCTATCAAGAAATTCACCCTCCAAAATATACCCTGCAATTTGTAGAAGCCAAAAGCCTAATCAGTTGTACAAGTTATTATGCAGATATGTGTAAAATGATTGAGCAGAGCACCTTTGCTATTGCTGTAACTCAAAATGCAGAAACTAGAGAGTAAGATCTTCACTTCAACATATTAGCAAAGAAAAGCTAATAGAGAAATAAACTTGACATCTGTTTAACAAAAAGTAAAAGAAAAAAATAAATAATTTAACACCTTAGACAAACCAAGAACTGGATAAACTATTATATGATTAAAATTTTGTTCATCAATTCCAACTTTATTGTTATAATAAATCACACAAGCAACACTTGTGCCTATGTTTTAATAAGACATTGCCCTGTATAACCAGTTTTCCTGCCTTGGTCATTAATCTCCCACTCAACTAGGAAGACAAGTTTTGCACCATCGAATGCCACTACACGAGGGACGATTAATACTATATTGATCCTCGGTTTCTTGACAAATAAACCAAAATAAGAAGGATTTTTTTTTTTTTTTACTAAATGCAAAACCTCTCGAAACCGTAAGTAGATGATCTAAAATTGTGTAAGCTATTGAAAATTGTGAATCCTCTTTGCAGAGATTAGAGTATTTTGGAGAAGCATAGCTATGGTCATTGGACCAACTCCTCCAGGAACTGGTGTAATAGCAGAGGCAACTTTGCAGGCTTCATCATAGCAAACATCTCCAACCAATCTATAACCTCGAGGGCTATTTGGATCCTGTCACAAACACCCAGTCACATTTAAATCACCTTTTTTTTGCCAATCATTTAAGTAACCATTTAAATACAATTTTAAGCATTCACTATGTCCTTCAATCCTTAAAGAATCAGTAACAAGGTAAGGAGCCTAGAAAGTGTGTCTTAGAAAGCCGTTAAGTAATATTAGTCAACTCACCTCTACTGGATTGATTCCAACATCAATAATGACTGCACCTGGTTTAATCCAGCTTCCCCTAACCATGTTTGGCTGTCCAACAGCAGAGATTATTATATCTGCCTGTTTTGTGATCTCCTCAGGATTATTGGTTCGGGAATGGACAACACTGACAGTAGCATCTTCTCTCTAGTAACACAAGAGATACACAGAAGTGGGAATATGTGAGTCTGAAGCAAAAAAGAAATGAGTAAACAGTTACATTTAATTAAAAATTGGACAGTTAACTGTAAATGAAATATTAAGTTTGATCCGAAGATATATTACTTGCAGCAGGAGAGCAGCAGGCATTCCTACAATATTGCTCCGACCAATCACGACAGCTCTCTTTCCTTTCATAGAAACACCATACCTGCGCAATAGCTCTATGCATCCCTTGGGGGTACATGGAACAAACAGGGGTTCTCTACAACGCATAGCAAGGCGGCCAATATTTAATGGGTGAAACCCATCCACATCCTTCTCAATTCTAACAGCATTTAGGACATTCTGCTCATTCATGTGCTGTCACAAGATTGAGTAAAATGAGTCCAACTTCCACACGAAAGTCAGAGAGAATGTCCACGAACCAAATAAAGAGTACAAACCTCATTCTTCATTTCAGACTTTCAGCATATGTTACATTGAGAGTGACATGAATGAAGTTAGGTAGGACATCACAAAATAAAGAAGGAAAAGAAAAATGTAGTTCAATGTCTCCAGAAATTCCATTTGCTCCATAAACTACCCCAAATTATTGTTCAAGAGAATCCATGTGAGCAATTGTGGACAAGGCATTCGATAGTCAGTGCCCATGCATAAAAACTATGGCCATGAAAAATTTATCGCATTTCTAATATTGTGTGCTTAATTTGCATGATATAAACTCATTAAATAATATGGAAGCATACGATGTGATGCAAAATCATATTTTATTTAAATAACATAATGAAAATCCATAATTAGAAACATCAAATTTTTTAATCTGTATAAATCCCAGTTAAGACAAATTACCATAAAAAAAAGAGTAATTAACAAAATGAATACATAGCATTCTTCAGGTGCTAAAATCAGAAATTTTTTTACAAAAAATTCACCCAAAATAAAAAATGTCCGAAGTGAACTACCAAAAATATTTGAAGCAAAAATTAGGCAACTCAAGTTTTACCCAATAATAATACAGTCCTAAAGTTAACATATGGCTAGAAGCAAAATTTTCATCAAAGCCTAATTCAACCAAAAAACAAATAAAGCCAGAGATTTGGAAGCATACTGAAGGTAAAGGTAACTGAACAAGAATTCCATGAACTGAGGGATCATCATTGAAGCCTGAGATATGTTTTAGCACTTCTTGTTCTATTGAATCCTCAGGCAAATGAACTTCCAAAGAATTTATTCCCACAGATTCACAAGCCTTCTTCTTATTCCTCACATAAGTTGCAGAGTCCTTCCTATCTCCAACAAGGATTACAGCTAACCCTGGAATCACACCAATGGCTTCTTTCATCCTGGAAACTTCATCAGTTATTTCATCTCTGATTTGCTTTGCCACTGCTTTTCCATCAATCACCTCAGCCGAAGCCTCAGTTACCATGGCAGCTGGACATAAAAAAATTTGGAAATGTATGAGCTCAGATTAGTAAAACAAAACTGATTCAACAGCATGCAAAGAAAAGAACCATCGGAGTGCATGTGCACATATAGGCACAGAAACATGGGCATTAAAATTCCAAAAGAAATATGTATGAGGTAATTTAAGGATCTCTCCTACAACAAAGTCTGGTATATTAATCTGTTAAACCAGCCTAAGGCCTCAGATTCTTCATTATACAAGTCATTATCTTAAACTAAATGATCATATACCAGGGAGGTAAAACACATCTTAAATCAACATCGACCTCAGCAAACTCATGAATTCAGTACACCAAATACACTCCAGGGCTCATGTGCATCTACGAACCATATATAATCAATACGTGAATGGAAAAACAGATTCAAGACCTTTCTGTTTTTAAACAGAACAAGTATCACAGAGATAGCAACAATACAAAGCTAACACCAACATATAGAACATAAATCTTTTCTGATATGGTTGGAGAGATCAGTAGGGTTTAAGATTCGGTGTTCATATTCATAAAAAAGTAATTTAGCAAAACAAAAGGGAAAGAGCTTGAATCCCAAACACAAGCCTCAACTAACATCCCCAAAAATGCTAAATGGAACAGAATTCAGAACAGGTAGGCACTATTTTGTGCACTTCATAAGACCACAAAAAGACATCATCTCATGCAAAATTTCCCTTCTATCACGAAAGAAATGTACCCAGACAACCCTATCATAAACAAATTTCATACAAGAAGCCGCAATATGACGACAAGGCACACAAGAAAAGAGCAGGAGCTGAATACCGGTGGGAACTACAGGGGATGTTGAAAAGGGAGAGAAACGAAGGGCGAGATAGCGAGGAGAGGTGGTAGAGTATGTGGGACCCAAATGAAACAACCGGCGGAGGGAAAAGGCGTCATTTCTGAGGCGAACTGGGAGGAGGCGGGCGGCGGCGGCGGTGGAAGGAGAGCAGTCCGTGGCTACCATTGAAGCCATTGGATGACTCCTCAAACGGCGTCTCAGAAATCTGAACGTTGTGTTGTTATTCGCGGGATTTTAGAAGAAGTCGACGACGCCGACGAAGCAACGGCGGGGCACGGAAGTGCTGCTTTTCAAGTTCCTAGTGGTGGCGTACATATGGAGTTTGGATTCTCAGCAAATTTTGTCCGTCCAACATTTAAGCGCACTTCTTTTTCCTTTTTAAATTTACTTATCTCTGTCTGATCGCGTACATGGAATTTTTAGATTCTCGGTCGTTTTGCATTCAATTTTGTTTTCATTTTTTTGGCCAAATGCGTTCAATTTTGTTTGACTGTGTCTCTGTAAAATAATTTTCTTTTGCCAGAATCTTCGTAAAATAATTTTAAAGAACTACTTTTTATGGCAAAACAAAAAAAATGTTTAATAATATTAGTTTAAAAACAGTTTTATAGAAATGAGAAAAAAAGAAACGAATAACTTTGTTTTAAGAATATGTGAAAATAAATAAAAAAATAGAAATAGTAAAATACTCTAATATTTTGTTTAATTATAGAAACCTTTTCTAAAATAAAGACCTCCCCTTCTCTTCCAATGGGGAGAGGAGAGGTTGGGAAAAGTAAAAGAAAAAACATGAGAAAAAATTTTTTCCTACCGAGATATAAAGAGAAAATTTCCTCTCAGCTTTTCTATAAAAGATAGAGAAATTTTAGAAAAAAAATTGTCCTTCTAAAATTGCCCACCATTTTATAATTTTTGAGACATTCTACAATTTTTAAATATATTTTAATTTCATTCAATAATATAATATAAATTAATTCAATTTAGGAGGGAAAATACGTTTTATAATGTTTAAATAAAAATTAAAATTGGACAAAATAATTATAATTTAAGATTAAAATTAAAATTATATTTTAATTCCATTAAATAATATAATATTGAAATTATATAAATATGAAAGAATAATAAGTTTTACTATATGCAAATATTTTTCTGAAAATAATAAGAGCATTATTACTCTTATGAAATTAGTCAATTTTTTCTCAAATTTGTTTTCTATTGAATCAAGTGTTTTGATGATTTCAAACCAACCTTCAAGAGTTTGGAATAAAAATATCAAATGTGTACAAAAAGTTTCAAGTGAAGGAATTCTAAAAAAAATTAGTGTAAGAATAGATGTAGAATGTTTAGTTATGCTTTAATTTGAATAAAAGACTTTGATTTAGTAAAAAGATGTTTTAAACCTTGATTCTATATTAATTCATGAAATATTTAAAAAACACCCACCAACAGACGAAGTTTGAAAGATTAATACTGATCTGCTATTTTGAAAATTCGAACTTTGGTTTTGAAAATTCGAATTTCGTATTGAAAATGAGCAAGTCTGAAAAGAGGCTTCTCTGACAGATGAATTTTGACTTGAGAAATTCGAATTTTGATACATGTCTGAAAAGAGCTTTCTCTGACACACGAACTTTGGCGTTTGAAAATTTGAATTTCAGATAAAATGTAACTTATGAAAATTGAAAAATTCGTTTGAGAATATGTCAAAGTTTATCCGAAACCAAGTTTAGATAAGGCTTCAAAATTGCTCACTGATAGATAAACTTTAAACATGAAAATTCGAATTTCAGAAACAAAGCTTGTGAATCTGTTATAATGATATGTTGACATACGAATGACAGTATTCAGAAATTTGAACTTTAAAATAAGTCTGAAAAGAGGTCTTTCTGATAGATGAACTTTGCCCTTTGAAAATTCAAATTTCGAATTGATGAACTATTGTGCCTCATTGAACCAGCTTCTGACAGACGAATTTTTGGTTCCAAAATTCGAATTTCGAAGGCACTATAGCAAAATGAAATTACTATTCACACTTAACAGAAAGACTTTTAACATAAAAATTCATATGTTCCAACATAGAATCATTTTCTAAAGATGAAAATTCGAATTTTGTTTCATAATAGACGAACTTCGGGAGTTCAACGTTAAAGGCTGTAGCTTTCGGTTTCTAAAAATTCGTCTGTTGACCAACTGAAATTTGAACTTTGAGTGTCAGAAGCATTAAATGCGGTTGGTAAACGAATAGTTTCTCAGAGTAACCGTTAGGTAACATCTCTAACGGCTAGATCTTGTCTCTAACATATAGTTGGGGCATAAATCTATAAATAGAACTTCATTTGAAGATGTGGATAATGAAAATTACTTTGTATATATTGAAACTCTGCCAAATTATCGACTCAAAGTCTCTTACTCTCACATACTTCATTCTTTGTACTTTAACTTTCATATACACTCTGATTAAGAGAGTTTATTCATTGTAAACAATCTTATCTTCATTTGGAAGAAAGATTTTCTTGTGAGGGGATATCACAAGGGATTGGGGAAGCACTTAGTGAGAGTACAAAGAGAGAAAGTGTGAACTCTAGAAACAGAGCATCAACGCTGCACTGTGACATTTGCAAGAAGCCCACTGAATTCTTGCAGAATAGTGGAAAATCTCAAGTGGTGACTTGGGGACTGGACGTAGGTCAAGTTGAGAGACCGAACCAGGATAAACATCTGAGTCTTCTCTTCCCTACTGCTACTTTTACTGTCTATTCATTTATACTCTGTTTTACCATCACACTTTGCTTTCTTCACTTTCTTGACGTTTTGCAGAAAAAATTTTAATCTTTCCACTTCACCCCCCTCTTAGGAAGCCAGCTAATCTAACAAGTGGTATCAAAGCCCGGATTCCTTATAAAAGGATTTAACAATCCGGGAAATACAATGGCTAGCTTTGGAGAAAGCATACTACCAGAGGGAAACAACACAAGTAGACCATCTGGTTTCAATGGAGAACACTATGGACAGTGGAAGATGAGGATGTAAATCTATCTTTAGTCAATTGATCCGGACATCTGGTCCATCATCCAGAAGGGAGATTTTGTCCCAATAACATTGTAGGATGATGAGAAGTACAGAGAGAAGCTAGAAGCTGAATGGAACGAGGAATATAGAAGAAGAGTCTTGCTGAACTTCAAGGCAAAACACTACCTGGTCAGTGCATTGAATCAAGATGAATTCTACAGGGTCTCACAGTGCTCCACTGCCAAGGAAATGTGGGACACCTTACAAATTGCTCATGAAGGAACAACTGAAGTTAGAGAAAACAAATTGAACACTTGCATAGGTGAATACGAAAGCTTCAGAATGGCAGAAGGAGAAAGTGTAAAAGAGCTACAGAAGAGATTCACCCTCATTGTGAATCAACTAAAGAGTCTGGGAAAGGAGTACACTTAGACAGAAAAGGTCAAAAAGATCCTAAGAGCTCTCCCTCTGGAATAGCAACTCAAAGTAACAGCAATAGAGGAAGTCAGAGGAGAATCAATGGCCTCTGTCACAGCTCTTTTTGGTAGCCTCGAGGAGTATGAAGGAAAAATGAAGGCTCTCAAGGAGGCAGGACAAGACAGAAAGAAGAAAGGTCTTGCTCTGAAAGCTACTGAGGAGAAAGAAGAAGAATCTGACGATGGAGATGAGCTAGATGAAGAAACTCTGGCTGTGATGGTCAGAAATTTTGGAAGATTCTACAACAAGAAGAGAAACAAGAAAATTTTCAAGAAAGGAGCAGCTGGAGATAGCAAGAGAGAAGTAAAGAACCTGTCACTTGCTACGAGTGCAAAGAGCAGGGACATATCAAATGGGATTGTCCACAATTCCTCAAGAAGCAAGAGAAAGAAAAGAAAGCTACAGACAAAGTCAAGAAGAAAAGAGTGTACATCTCATCAATATGGGGCAACAGCTCAGATGAGGAAGAAGATGATGAAGATAAAATTACCAACATCTGTCTGATGGCACTTGCCTCTGAAGAAGCTGAAATCCCATGCAACAGTGATCAAGAAGATGAGGTATATGAATCTGAACCTTCCTATTCTGAATTACTGGATGCATTTCATGAGTTGCATAATGAGTTTGTTAAAACTGCCAAAGAACTGAAGCAAGCTAAGAAAAAGATTAACAAGTTAGAATCTTAATGTAACATCTCTGAAATTGCTTCTCTACCTATTGCTGAATCTGCTTGTTGTAAATCATGCATTGAATTAAAGCAAACCAATGACTATCTAGTGAAAAACATGTCTAGGCTTATTAAAGGTAAAGATATGTTGTTTGCTTTAATGGGAAGCCAAAGAATATCACAAGGAAAGGCTGGACTTGGCTATGATCCTTGTGCAGTCAAAGAAAAGATTAAGAAAAAGAATCAGAATGTATATATGAAACATTTTGTGCATGCTAGTGGCAATAGAAAGAAATAACATATTTCACGGCATATTGAATCTTATGATAAACCAAGGCATGCAAAACAAAAATATTATCTGTACTGTTTTCTTCCTGCATCTCAATCCAGCAGTCCCTTCACCACTTGTCACTTCTGTAACAAGAAGGGACATATCTCCAGTTCATGTGCTTTAAAGAAAAATGGACTTGACATGAAGGTTAAATGGGTTCCCAAAGGTACATCTGTATCTAGGGAAAAGACTACTGACAGAAAAGAACCTAAGCAAATTTGGGTACCTAAAAAGAAAATATGAACTTTGTTTTGCAGATTTGTCTTAAAGCTAGAAAAAGCAATAAATGGTATATGGACAGTGCTTGCTCAAGTCACATGACCAGTGATAAGGAGAAGTTCATCATTCTTAGAGACAAGAAAGGAGGAAAGGTGACCTTTAGAGGTGATCAATATGGCAAAATAGTTGGCATTGGCATTGGCATTGTGGGGAAGAATCCTGAAACATCTATTGAAGATGTGCTGTTTGTAATTGGCCTCAACCACAATCTGCTAAGTGTAAGTCAGACATGTGACAAAGGAAACTGGGTATTGTTTGACTCAAAGTTTTGCCTGGTTATCAGAAAAAGTGATCACAAAAAAATTCTCAAAGCTCAAAGGAATGGTAACTGCTATACTATTGATCTTGATGAACTTCTTCCCTTAGATTCTGTATGTTTGATTAGTCAGAATAATGATAGTTGGTTGTGGCTTAGAAGATTAGCACATGTTAATATGAATCAACTATCAAAACTAGTTAAAAATGAGTTAATCACTAGCCTACCAAAAATTTCTTTTGAAAAAGACAAAGAATGTGATGCATGCCTAAGAGGAAAACAAACTAAATTTTCTTTTAAATCTAAAAACATAGTCACCACAACTAGACTACTAGAACTTTTGCATATGGATCTGATTAGTCCATTTAGGGTAAAAAGCATTGGTGGAAATCTGTATATGCTTGTAATTGTGGATGACTACTCTAGATTTACCTAAACACAATTTCTTCCTTCTAAGAGTGATACGTTTGATGCATTTGTAATTTTAGCTAAGAAAGTGTAAAATGAGAAAGGTATTTTTGTTGTGTCTATCAAGTCAGATCATGGAGGAGAGTTTGAGAATTCATACTTCCTGGAGTATTGTGATGAGCATGGAATTGATCACAACTTCTCAACTCCAAGAACTCCTCAACAAAATAGAGTAGTGGAAAGGAAGAACAGAACAATTAGAGAGATGGCTAAAGCAATGCTGAGTGAAAAGGAACTCTCTCAAGTATTCTAGGCTGATGCAGTAAACACAACAAGCTACATCATAAATAGAGCCTACATCAGACCAATCCTTGGGAAGACTCCTTATGAGTTGTACAAAGAAAGAAAGCCAAATCTCTCACATCTACATATGTTCGGCTGCAAGTGCTTCATCCACAACAATGGATGGGAGACACGTTAGGAACTCATCCTAAAAGCCTTCTTTGAGTTAAGGATCATACAACTCAAGGAAACATGAATTGAACACAAGAACAATGAAGAACAACAATGAACAAAAACTAAGGAAAATAGGAACGATGAAAATAAGAAGACTGAAACAAAATGTTGGTCGAAGGAAATAGACTCCAAGAGAACCTGTCTCTTGAATCCTAACTCCAGGACGCCACAAGGATCACCACTCCTTGATAAGTCCTCATTCTTTCTAGCACTCAAGGATAAGCAAGAAAGAACTCACTGAACAACAACAAAGTTGCTGAAAAGAAATTCAGTCATTCATGTTGTGGTTTACAAGAGTACAAGAGGTGTCTATTTATAGGCAAATATTAACCCACAAACTAACTCTAGTTCACCCCACAAACGTAACCTTATTAATGCTAATTAATACAAAAAGGAAATCCTAAGCAAAAAGGAGCATTTAATTCTAATTTTGACTTTGAAAAGTTGCTCCTCTTTAATGCAAAATGGAAGAGAATATGCTGAAATCCTATTCCTAAATAAAGGGAGATCAAATCAGATCATTATATGCCTTTTATTCAAAAGGAAACAAATTGACTAAATAATCCTAATAAAACTTATTAAAAACGTCACTTTTAGTGACCATATGAGAAGCACATGTATTTTAAGTGAATTCTCCATATTGGGCCTTCTCCAAGTTGGGCTTGTTGACTATAATTTGGCTCCACATTTTCAGCTTGCCTCTTTCTTTGTTTTGAGCCTCAAAATCATTCAAATACAATGGTTCCATGTGTTAGCAAGGCTGACTTCCTAAGAGGGGGGTGAATTGGGAAGATTAAAATTTTTCTGCACAAAGTGAAAAGGGTGAAGATAGCACAGTGTAAAGGAAGCAACATATAAAACAGAGCAAGCTGAAAAGTAAAGATAGGGAGTAGAAGACTCAGTAATTTATCCTGGTTCAGTCTATCCACTTGACTTACATCCAGTCCCCAAGACAACTCTTGAGATTTTTCCACTATACAGCAAGAATTCAACGGGCTTCTTGCTAATGCCACAGTACAATGAGTATGCTCTATTTCTGGAGCTTTCTCAATCTCTCTAAGCACTTATACAATGTGCTTCTCAATCCCCTTGTGATTTCCCCTCACAAGTAAATCTATCTTCCAGATGAAGAGTATATTGTTTATAAAGATATAACTCTCTTGAATAGAGTAGATATGAAGGTTAAAGTACAAATATTGAAGTTGAGAGGGTAAAAGCTTTTTAGAAGAAGATTTGACAAAAGTTCGGTATATATAAGTTTTTCAATTGTCTACAATTTCAAATGTTGTTATATTTATAGATTTAGGTCTCAAATGTCCGTTAGAGACAAAATCTATCAGTTGGGGAAGTTATCCAACGGTTTCTCTGAAAAACTATCCGTTTACCAACAGCATTTAATATTTCTAACATACTGAAATTCAAATTTTGGTTGGTCAACAGACGAATTTCGAAGAGACCGAAGGTTAAAGCTTCCAACGTTACAGCACGAAGTTCATCTGTTCATAAAGTGAAATTCGAATTTTGAAACTTACAAAACATTTTCACAATGTGACATACGAATTTTCAAGAAGAAAGTATTTCGGTTAAGTGTGAACAGTGTTTTCAATTTTCTACAGTGCCTTTGAAATTCAAATTTTGGAAGCCCAAAATTCGTCTGTCAGTAGAACATTCAAAGAGGCACAGTAGATCACTTTCCTCAAAATTTGAACTTTGAATGAGTGAAGTTCGTCTGTCAGAGTGATTCTTTTCAGACTAACTCCAACATTCAAAGTTACAAAACTCTGTCATTCATATGCCAATGTTTCATTCCAACAGACTCACAATCTTAGCTTCTGAAATTCGAATTTTAATGTTCAAAGTTCATCTGACAGAAAGCAGTTTTGAAACTTAAATCATTCTTGATCTTAGATGAACTTTAACATTGTTTCAGACGAATTTCTTCCATTTTCATAAGTTGTGATTTGTTTGAAATTCGAATTTTGAAGACTCAAAGTTCGTCTGTTTCAAAGAAGCTCCTTTTAGACATATATGAAAATTAGAATGTTGGAAAGCTAAAGTTCATCTGTCAGAGAGCATTTTTCAAACTCAATTTCTTCTTGATTTCAGATGAACTTCAACATTATTTCAGACGAATTTCTTTGGTTTTCACAAATTGCATTTTATCTGAAATTTGAATTTTGGAGATGTGAAGTTCGTCTGTCACTGAAAAGCTTCTTTCAGACTTTGATGAAAATTCAAATTTTGGAGAATCAAAATTCATCTAACAGAGAAACATTTCTTCAGACTTATTCAGTTTTAGCTCGAAATTCGAATTTCCAAAGAAGAAATTCGAATTTCCAACATGACAGTTCAGTTAAACTTTCAAACTTCGTCTGTTTGTGGGTATTTTTCAAATAAGTCAAGATTTAGCATAAAATCAAGGTTTAAAAACATCTTTTCTTGAACTCAAAATTTTTTACCCTCTTTTAAACATAACAAAAGATCCTACAGAAGATCTAGCAGCTAATACTTAGAAATTCTTCACTTGAAGCACTTTGATCTTCTTTGATATCTTCAATCCAAGCTTTTGGATGTTAGTTTGGAATCATCAAAACTCTTGATGCAACACCATGTTAATCATATTTTGGATCAACCCATTCATGGCTTGCTTCATGGCTTTGGTCCTAGCTCTGGTCATTGGTCCTCCAATGCCTTGAAGTGGGTCTTGAATTTGTCCATGGCCCATTGTTTCCCTTAACTTGCCTTCATCACAATGGAAAGGAGAATTTGGGTAAGTTCGATGCCAAATCTGATGAAGGTATATTTCTAGGCTATTCTAGTAGAAGTAAGGCATATAGAGTTTTTAATAAGAAGTCTAAATTAGTAGAAGAATCTGTGCATGTAGTATTCATTGAAAATGAAACTGTTTCCAAACATGTCACTGGTGAGGATGATCTTCTTTCAAATTTTAAAAATTTAGATCTTTCTGATGAAAGTAAAACTAAACCTTCAGTAATATCTGAATCTATTAACATAGAGGAAGATATTTAGGAGAAAGACTTTGAGGATGAATACAATGAAAAAATGTCTCAAGAACTCCATAGAGCTTGGAGATATCAAAGGAATCATCCTGTTGATCAAGTGATAGGGGATGTTCAAGAGAAAGTTAAAACCAGAAAATAGTTAAGGGATCAAATGATAAACTGTGCTTTTATTTCTCAAATTGAACCTACATGTACTGAAGAAGCCTTAACTGATGAATACTGGATTTTAGCTATGCAAGATGAGTTGAATCAGTTTGAAAGAAATCAAGTTTGGGATTTAGTGCCCAAACCCAAAAATCATCCTGTCATTGGCACTAAATGGGCTCTTAGAAATAAGCTTGATGAATCTGGATTAATAATCATAAATAACGCTAGACTGGTTGCCAAATGATATAATCAAGAAGAAGGAATTAATTTTGAAGAAACCTTTGCTCCAGTGGCTAGATTAGAAGCAATTAGAATTATGTTAGCATATGCATGTATGAAAAATATTATGTTATATCAAATGGATGTGAAGAGTGCTTTTCTTAATAGATATATCATGGAAGAAGTTTATGTAGACCAACCTCCAGGCTTTGAAGACTCTACAAAACCAAACCATGTTTATAAACTGAAGAAAGCCCTTTACAGTTTAAAGCAAGCCTAGAGCATGGTATGAAAGGTTCAGTAAGTTTCTAATTAAAAAGGGGTTCAACAGAGGAAAAGTATATACAACTTTATTTACTAAGAAAGAAAATAAAGATTTACTTATTGTTCAAATCTATGTTGAAGATATTATATTCGGTGTTACTAATGAATCTCTTTGCAAGAATTTTTCTAAGCTAATGCAGGGAGAATTCGACATGTCCATGATGGGTGAGCTCAACTTCTTCCTTGGATTGCAAATTAAGCAATGTGATGATGGTATCTTTCTCAATCAATCCAAGTATATGAAAAAATTGCTGAAAAAGTTTGGTATGGAGAATGTTAAGCTAATGAGAACACCTATGGCTACTGCAACCAAACTAGATATGGATGAAGAGGGTAAAATGTTTGACATAACCCAGTACAGAAGAATGATTGGATCTTTGCTATACCTAACTGTCAGCAGACCTGACATTATGTTCAGTGTTTGCATGTGTGCAAGATTCCAATCATGCCCCAAAGAAACCCATGCAACTGCTGTGAAACGTATTTTCAGATATCTAATTGGAACATCACAGATGGGTCTTTGGTATCCTAAGGGTAATTGATAAGATTTTAAAGGATACACTAATGCTGACTTTGCAGGATCCAAAAATGACAGAAAAAGCATAAGTGGAACATGTCAGTTTCTTGGAGGATTCTTGGTTTCATGGTTTAGCAAGAAGCAAAACAGTGTGGCCTTATCCATGGCAGAAGCTGAATATGTTGCAGCTAGAAATTGTTGTGCCCAAGTCATCTGGATGAAACAGCAGCTTGAAGATCTTGAGATTGAGATGAAAGAAATACCTATAATGTGTGACAACCAAAGTGCCATTAACATCACAAAGAATCCAGTCATGCATTCAAGAACGAAGCATATTGAAGTTAGGCACCACTTCATAAGGGATCATGTCCTGAAAGGAGAAATCAGATTAGAATACATCCTAACAGAAGATCAAGTTGCTGACATCTTGACAAAGCCTCTGTTAGAGGATAGACATTGTAAAATCAGGAGAGAATTGGGTATGGTAAATCCCAATGAACCGTAAGTAAATTTCTGTATCAATCTGTTTTAGAATTTCTGACATTGATTTAATTCTAACTTTAGCATTGGAGTAAGTTTAATGTAAGTTGTAGGTGCTCCTTATGAGTTTAAATGACAATAGATCTGAAAAAATGGAGCAAATCAGAATGGAACAGTCAAAAGGTGAAAGAGACAGCAAGAAATCTGCGTTCTGGATCCATTCTGTAAGTTTTTAAAGTTGAAATTCGCATTTTAGTTGTGTGTTAGACGAATTTTCTTGATAAATTGTGTTTTTGAACAAGTCAGCATGCTCAACATTCGAATTTAGATGCCCATCAGACGAACTTCAGCTTGGTTTACATTGTAACAGTTCTCGGTGGTCCCTCAAAATTCGTCTATTAGTCTTTGAAAGTTCAAATTTTCAAAAATAAAAGTTTCAAGGTTATCTATGTCCAACATGATGATTATACAAATGTCTATTTTTTGACATACGCACGTTGGAAAACCTTTAGAAAGTGTAGAAATTCGAATTTCTGATTCAAAATTCGTCTGTTGAAACATGCTCACAATGTTGAATCTCTAAAAGACGAATTTCCAAAAGCATAATTTATTTGTTATTTGTTGCATTGATTATTGCTTGATGCCTGTTCTTATAAATTTGAACTTTGTTGAAACAAAGTTCGTCTGTTTATCTTGTGCTGATTGGATCAAGCCTCTGTTAGATGAACTTTCAAAAGAAAATTTGTCTGTCAGTAAGTTTTGCTGAATGGTTTAACTTTTAACCGCTCGAAGTTCAAATTTTGACCCCTCAAAATTTCTCTGTCCTATGGTTACACACGTTAAATCTAACAGTTTTTTCTTTGAACAAACGCAATCCTATTCATCTCTTCTCTAAGTCTGTTCAAATTCTCTCTTCAATGCTCTTCAATTCTGACCGTAAATCTTCTTTTTCCACCATTTAAACTCCTTTTCACATCCTATAAACCCATTCTCAGCTTCATTCTGAATCATTCATCCACGAAAATGGGAAGAGTAAGTGTTAGATAAGCTAGCTTCCCAAGAGGGGGTGAATTGGGAAGATTAAAAATTTTCTGCAAAAAGTCAAGAAAGTGAAGAAAGCAAAGGGTGATTGTAAAACAGAGTATGAATGAATAAACAGTAAACGTAATAGTAGGGAAGAGAAGACTCTGATATTTTTCCTAGTTCGGTCTCTCAACTTGACCTACATCCAGTCCCCAAGTCATCACTTGAGATTTTCCACTATTCTGCAAGAATTCAGTAGGCTTCTTGCAAATGCCTCAGTACACAGATGATGCTCTATTTCTAGAGCTCACACTTTCACTCTATGCACTCTCACTGAGTGCTTTCCCAATCCCTTGTGATATCCCCTCACAAGAAAATCTTTCTTCCAGATGAAGATAAGATTATTTACAATGAATAAACTCTCTTAATCAGAGTGTATATGAAAGTTAAAGTACAAATATTGAAGTGTGAGAATAGGAGACTTTGAGTAGATGATTTGGCAGAGTTTCAGTATTTACACAGTAAAAATCGTTACCAACATCTTCAAATGAAGTTCTATTTATAGATTTATGCCCCAACTATACGTTAGAGACAAGATCTAGCCGTTAGAGACGTTACCCAATGGTTACTCTGAGAAACTATCTGTTTACCAACCGTATTTAATGCTTCTGACATTCTAAGTTCGAATTTCAGTTGGTCAACAGATGAATTTCACAGAAACCAAAAGTTATAGCCTTTAACGTTGAACTTCTGAAGTTCGTCTGTTATAAATCAAAATTCAAATTTTCATCTTTAGAAAATGATTGTATGTTGGAACATACGAATTTCCCTGTGTAAAGTTGTTCTGTCAAGTGTGAACAGTAAATTTGATTTGCTACAGTGCCTTCAAAATTTGAATTTTGTAACCCTAAAATTTGTCTGTCAGAAGCTGGTTCAATGAGGCACAATAGTTCATAAGTTCGAAATTCAAATTTTCAAGGGCAAAGTTTGTCTGTCAGAAAGACTTCTTTTCAGGCTTACTTGAAAATTCGAATTTATGAGTATTGTCATTCGTATATCAACATATCAACACAACAGACTTACAAGCTTTGTTTCTAAAATTCAAATTTACGTGTTCAAAGTTTGTCTGTCAGTAGGCAATTTTAAAACTCCTTTTAAACTTGTTTTCAGATGAACTTTGACATATTTTCAGACAAATTTTTCAATTTTTCATAAGTTGCATTTTATCTGAAATTTGAATTTTCAAAAGCCAAAGTTCGTCTGTCATTGAAAGCTCTTTTCAGACATGTATCAGAGAAACCTCTTTTCAGACTTGTTTATTTTCAATATGAAATTCAAATTTCCAAAGGCAAAATTCGAATTTTCAGAATAACAGATTAGTGTAAACTTTTCAAACTTTGTCTATTGGTGGGTGTTTTTCAACTATTTCATGAATTAACATAGAATTAAGGTTTTAAAACATCTTTTCATCAAATCAAAGTCTTTTACTCAAATTAAAACATTACTAAATAATCTACATTTATTCTTTAACTGATTTCTCCAAAATTCCTTTACTTGAAACCTTTTGTGCACCTTTGATATCTTTATTCCAAGCTCTTGAAGGTTGGTTTGGAATCATCAAAACACTTGATTCAACAGTAAAAAATCCAGAAGTTGGAAAGGGTGAGGCACGACCAAAGAGAACGGTTAAATCCCAATATGCCTCAAAGGAGGGTGAAAAACTGAAGAGAAAAGTCGAATCTAGCAAAGCAACTCCCTCTAAACGACAAAAAAAACAACTCCAAAGGCTGAATCAAAGAAAGCTAGACCTTCTTCACCGAAGAAAACAGAGCCTTTGGTTCTTGTTCCTGTTGCTGCTACTGTTGCTTCCACTTCCACCTCCAATGCTGAATTTGGAGAATATCAATTCACAACAATGCCATTATAGAGCACTCCTCAGATTTAGGAGGAATACACAACCAAGTTTGTGAGTAAAAAGGTAATCCAGCCTCATTGTGTGAACATGGAAGATTTCTTATTCTCTAACAATTTTGATGTTGGACTATGGATGCTGAGATATAAGAATCTGTTAGAGATACTGGAGAGGTATGATGATGAAGTGGTTAAGACATGGTATGCCTCCCTGAAGTACAACAGCAAGAAGAAGAAGTGGCAGGTCAATCTGAGATCAAGGACCATCTGGCTAATAGATGAAACCCTTAATGAGGTGTTAGAGATTCCAGGGCAAGATGGCCTTAAGATTGACATCACTACCTCTGGGTATATGGATGAGACAGAGACTACTGATGAAGAAAGTGACCCCTTTTTGAACTATAAGGAGAGCACAATCCTGAACACTTTGTTCAGAAGAAAGGAGAATAGGCCACCCATAAGTTTGCTGAAGCCCACTGACCTCAGTGCTCAAGTGAGAATCCTACACTACATAGTGTCTAGGATTATCTTCAACAAAGGAGGTAGCTTCAACCTAATCACTAAGGCAGAGGCACATGTAATGGCAGCAATCATGCGTGAGAAGCTTATTAACATCGGACATATCATTCTCTAACTCATGATCAAGGCTAGGGATCAGAGGAAAGACTCTACACTTCCTTATGCAGCAATCATCTCTAGGATCCTTCAACATGCTAGAATTCAGCATCTTGAGAAAGGAAAAGGAAAGCCTACTAAGATCTTCAAGGAAGAAGAGCTGCAAAGGATGGGGATAGAGAAGAAAGATGGAAGATGGGTTGGAAAGGGAGCTAGAAAATCTGAAGATCTCTTCTTTGATGAAGATGCCTCCCTAAAGCAAGAAGGTACCTCTGAGGCTCCTACAAAACCTACATCTCAGCCTTCTCAGCTTGTCCCATCTCCATCTTTGCCTGCTCACATTCCATCTACTCCCTCCTCTCGTGCCAAGCCAACCAAGATCATTGAATTGTATGACAATTTGTCTGTACTCATACTAAGCATCAAGGATGAGCAAAATGCCAAGTTTGCTCATCTACAAGATCAGATACACCAGTTGGCTAAAAACATGAAAGTGGTTGCTGATGCATATGAAGATATTCGGAATGCCATTCCTGCCACATCAGCTCCACCTCAGCCAGGACTCTGAGCCTGTTATGTCTCCAACTCCTGTGCCTCCAAGCCCCTTTGTGTTAGCCTCTCCTAAGCCTGATGATGGTGTACATGACACTGAGGTTGCTGGTACACTAAACACACCACATGCCTCCAGCAATAAGGCAAGTCTTGGTCCTCCCTTGGACTATGGTATGGAAGAAGAAGGCCATTAGGATTCAAGCTCTGATGACCCCATTCCAGCAGATGCTCAAGAGTCAATCTTGATCCAGCAAGAATTTGAGCAAGTAGAAAGATTAGTGGCAGCCATCTCCTCTTCACCATTCATGCAGGTTGCCCTAAATGAAGAAAGGTGCATTATTCCTTTTGTTGATTGGGAAGCCATTGCACACAATGCTCTCTTGCAAGCTCAAAGAAGAAGGCTTGAAGAAATGTTTCCTCCTCTTGCTCCCTCATCTGTTACATATTATGGTTTCTCGGAGGAAAGAAGGGCACAATTGGCAGTTATAAGGCAAGATATTTCTGAACTTCTTGAGATTTCTGATGATGAAGATGAAGACACAAGTTCTGAAGTTTTTACGTCCTTGCCAAAGCTCAATCCAAAAATGTCATTTGTCCTTGTGCCTCTTCAAGCTATTCCAGTGTCTCAGATCCCTCCTCCTGCTGATTTTGTTCACCTTCCTGATGATGCCAAAAAGAGGGAGAAGAGTGAGCAAACTGGAAAGTCTGCTGCAAATCCTTCTGGAAAAACTTACAGTAAGAAGACCAAGTCAAAGAAAAAGTGATTAGAGCTTATGCTTGGGTCCTCTTGTAGTGTTACATTATGTTTTTGTTGTTTGTGTATTGTGTTTCTGTATTCTGTAATGTTTTGCATTGTTGTTTGTTGTAAAGTGACATTTGATGAAATGAAAGAATTCCTTGGTTGCAATGAACTGTTCTTGTTGAACTTTGAATGAGTTAATAAATCTCTTTGCTTGATCTATTATACATGATATCTATTGGATAATAATGCATATGTTGAGGGGGAACTTGTTAAAGCAAACCCAGGTACTAATCCAGTTTGTAAGTTGTTTTGTCATCATCAAAAACGGGGAGAATGTTGAATCAAGTGTTTTAATGATTCCAAACCAACCTTCAAGAGCTTGGAATAAAGATATCAAAGGTGCACAAAAGGTTTCAAGTGAAGGAATTCTAGAAAAATTAGTGCAAGAATAGATGTAGAATGTTTAGTAATGTTTTAATTTGAGTAAAAGATTTTGATTTGGTGAAAAGATGTTTTAAAACCTTGATTCTATGTTAATTCATGGAATATTTGAAAAACACCCACCAACAGACGAAGCTAGAAAGGTTAATACTGATATGTTGTTTTGAAAATTCAAACTTTGGCTTTGGAAATTCGAATTTCGTATTGAAAATGAACAAGTCTAAAAAGAGACTTCTTTGACAGATAAATTTTGACTTGAAAATTTTGAATTTTGATACGTGTCTGAAAAGAGCTTTCTCTGGCAGACAAACTTTGGCTTTTGAAAATTCAAATTTCAAATAAAATGCAACTTATGAAAATTGAAAAATTCGTCTGAGAATATGTCAAAGTTCATCTGAAACCAAGTTTAGATAAGGCTTCAAAATTGCTCACTGACAGACAAATTTTGAACATGAAAATTTGAATTTCAGAAACAAAGCTTGTGAGTCTGTTATAATGATATGTTGACATACGAATGACAGTATTCAGAAATTCAAACTTTAAAGTAAGTCTAAAAAGAAGTCTCTCTGACAGACGAACTTTGCCTTTTGAAAATTTGAATTTTGAATTGATGAACTATTGTGCCTCATTGAACCAGCTTCTGACAGATGAATTTTGGGTTCCAAAATTCGAATTTCAAATGCACTATAGCAAAATGAAATTACTGTTCACACTTAACATAAAGACTTTCAACATAAAAATTCATTGTTCCAACATAGAATCATTTCCTAAAGATGAAAATTCGAATTTTGCTTCATAACAGACAAACTTCGGGAGTTCAACGTTAAAGGCTGTAGCTTTCGATTTCTACGAAATTTGTCTGTTGACCAACTGAAATTCGAACTTTGAGTGTCAGAAGCATTAAATGTGGTTGGTAAACGGATAGTTTCTCAGAGTAACCATTGGGTAACATCTCTAACGGCTAGATCTTGTCTCTAACGTATAGTTGGGGTAGAAATCTATAAATAGAACTTCATTTGAAGATGTGGGTAACGAAAATTACTTTGTATATACTAAAACTCTACCAAATCATCTACTCAAAGTCTCTTACTCTCACATACTTCATTCTTTGTACTTTAACTTTCATATACACTCTGATTAAGAGAGTTTATTCATTGTAAATAATCTTATCTTCATCTGGAAGAAATATTTTCTTGTGAAGGGATATCACAAGAGATTGGGGAAGCACTTAGTGAGAGTGCAAAGAGAGAAAGTGTGAACTCTAGAAACAGAGCATCAACGCTGCACTGTGACATTTGCAAGAAGCCAGTAGAATTCTTGCAGAATAGTGGAAAATCTCAAGTGGTGACTTGGGGACTGGACGTAGGTCAAGTTGAGAGACCGAACCAGGATAAACATTTGAGTCTTCTCTTCCCTATTGCTACTTTTACTGTCTATTCATTTATATTTTATTTTACCATCACACTTTGTTTTCTTCACTTTCTTGATGTTTTGCAGAAAAATTTTTAATCTTCCCAATCACCTCCCCTCCTGGAAAGCCAGCTTATCTAACATTTTCTCCCTTTCATCCAAGCACTCTTTCAACTTTTCTTTTCTCTCCATATTTTCTTCTCCTCATTTTCCCTTTTTGATTTTTTTTTTCTCATCCAAGGGGAGGGTGCATGTATGTGATGGGGGCAAGAAATTAGTACATGGTAGGTATCTAAATTTTAGTATTTTAACCCATTAATATTATAATATTTTGAATTCATTAGGGTCAAATGTAAATATTCAAAATGTATTTTGACCCCACTAACCTAGGGCTCTGCTCACTCTATTTTAAAAATCTACATTTTAGTCTAATATATTAACATCATAAAGAATATTCCTAAAAGTTTTTTCGAAGAATCTATTTATCAAATATAAATGATATTTACAAGTTATTCAAATTCCTAATTCACTATGTTATTATTTTTTTATAAATTTATTTTGATTTATTTTTTATGAGTTATAAAATTAATAAATTTCATTATACGTTAAAAATTATATCATTTTTATAATCTGATAAAAATTTAAAAATATATGAGTTTGAAAGATTTTTTTAACCAATATCTATGTTCAAAATATTACTAAATAAGTAAATGTAAATAAATATTTTTAAATTATTTAAAATTATAAAATTAATCATTAATCATTTTTATATTATGATTAAAAAAGGTTTAAAAATATAAGTATTAAAATTAATTTTCTTGGCTATTATAAGTTCATAAATTGTTTTTCAATAATATTTATGTCAAGAAATGGCATTTTGGTCTAAAGAAAAGTTTAAACATGTGATTGAAAAATAATATTTGTAATTTTGTATAGTATAACTTTGAATTTCAAGAGAGGCTTATGTAGGTTTTCATAATAAAATGGATGTCTCTACAGTTAAGGTTACATAGGTGGGAAATCAATGATTTTACTCAATTAAAAAAAGAAAATAAAAATAACTCTAAGTTGTTTTTTTCTTTTTATATATAAAATATCAAATAGAAATAAGTGTTGAGAGTAAATATTAAATAAAAACCATATCTAAACAATTTTATAATTTTCTACTTTTAAAAATAAAAAAAGCAGTTTTTTAAAAATTATAATCAAACACGACTCTCTGGTCCTATAGTTTCACAAAATTTTAAAATTAATTCGTGTACATAAAATTAGTCTTGTATTGTACTTTTTTTTAATTTCACTGAATTTAGGAAGTATGACCATTGACTAAGACTAACGACTACACAGAACGAATTTCAGGGAGTTATTTAAAAAAATTATTGAAATTAATTTCAAATGTCAGTGAAACTATAGGGATTAGAGGCATTCATACAGAGTCAAACATTGGACGTATTCTCCTTTTTATTTGTCACTATTTTTGCATTATAATATAAAGTTACATTCTTCAATCGTAAATATAAATCATTTATAGAAGAGAAGAGTTTTTATTATCTAAATTATAAAATGTATATATGTAGATCTTTAAAAAAAATTTCATAAATAACTCTCATTAATTAGACAATAAGAGAGAAATTATACAAAAAATTAAATTTATAGTGGGAAAGGGACAACATTTAATTAAATGCAAATTTAAAAAGTTCAACAACTCTTTTTAATATTTGTAAGACAGTTAAAAATTACTTATATTTAAGATTCAAGGTAGTATTTGATAAATAATATCAATATAAGGCTCCGTAGGGGATTAATGTAATGGCAACCCAAAATACTTTTCACTTCGTAAGGTAGTATTTGATAAAAAGTTACGAGCTTGTTTGGTAGGCCTAAATTGTGTCAATTCATATTCCCACGGTAATGCTATCACCCATGAAATCTAGACAGTTAAAGGTTAGCTAAGGAACAAGGATTGAGGCATGGGAAACACAATTTTGGTGACAAAATTGCCCTTAAACATTTTGTAGATTCACAAATATATCGTTAACAATCATAAAAAAGCTTGAAATGCCATTTTGCCCCAATCTCTCAAGTCTCTCGTTTTTGTCCAGTGAATGAAAATGAGTGAAGCTCAACAAAGGACTAGCTGCTGTGGTTGCCGGTGAATCCTGCCGAAAGACCTACTATCAATCAATGCTCAGATGGAAAGCAATTTGCTAGGGCTTGTCGATTTATTGGCAAATAGTTTTTAAGCTTTTGATGGAGATCAAAGAGACATCACAAAGATCCTTAAGCATTATCCACATTGGTGGAAATTATGCCCTTGATCAATCACTTAGATGCAAACATTATCTTTGTTAAAAGATTTTTTTGTCATCTCTATTATATTGTTTGCATATTTTCTTTATAATAGGATTTATGAAAAAATATATAATAATTATTCTAAATGTCCCTAGTTGATTGATCTTGATTGATGATCATGTATGAAAATACAAATCAAAATCATAGGCACATTGTTGGAAATCAAAGTGCTGAACCGACCTGCCATGAGATAACTACATGGACCTAAGTCTTCAACTTATCTCATATATAGTTATGTCGTTGAGCCCTTAGACTTGAGATCTCCATAGATTATTACGTGATGAACATTGTGTCTTAGGATAATCATAAGTCAATCTTTACCTAAATGATGATATAGGTTATGTTTAGATACAGTAGGATTCATGTGGTGGATGTTAAGTGATCAAAATAGAATTTATCTCTCTAAATACAAGAGAGATATTTTTGGACCCTACGATGGAGTAACACTAAAAATGTATGACTATACTCAAATGAAAAAGAGTTTTCATTTGTTTAGTAAGTCGAGCTTGAGATCGTGAAAACATGGTTAAGCAATATGAGGGTAACAATTCCATGTCTCATGCTTAATCTAAATATCATGTAACAAAAGGAACATGATACGTATTATAAGATAAGTTATATTGGATCACTGATCTTCATATAATTGAGATAGTCGTAATGTCTTGTTAAAGACTTCTTATGACTTGTGGGCCGAAAGAAATTTCGAGCCTACTATCAACATTATATGAATCTATAGGACTACACACAAGGACAAGCATGATATGAACTAAAATGTTCAGATTCATGGAATTTGAAGAAATGTCCCCTTTCAATGTATCTTTCTATTCTAGAGGTTTTCCTAATTTATAATATAATATTCTAGAAATTCTCTTATTTGGGATAAGAATAATATTCTTTTAGTAATAGGAATATTTTAGAATGTTTCCTAATTTGATTAGGAGAATATTATTTTAATGAATAATAAAATAATAATTTATCTCTATTCTAGAAAGTGGTAAAAGAAATTAATATACATTTATATAAAAATATATATTATTAATTTTGATATATATATGTGATATATATATATTTCATTTAGTTTAAATAACTGTTATTTAAATTAAATGAAGATAATGTTTGATTTAATTTAAATGGTAGATTAAAATTAAACAAATATTGGAATTAATTTAAATAACATATTTGAATTAAATATGATTTAATCTGAAATATATATTTAAATTAATGAAGAAAATATATCTATCATTTGATTTAAATAATATATTTAAGTTAAATGAAGATAATGTCTAATTTAATTTAAATGTTAAATTAATTTAAATGATATATATATTTAAATTAGATATGATCTAATTTGAATTATATATGTTTAAATTAATGGATAAGTTAGTGGATAAATCCATTTAAACAAAGTATAAAATTCATGATTAAATTAATATTAATTCAAACTTATTTAATAAATTAGTAAGTAAGGATTAATTTAAATAAAGTATTTGAATTAATTTAATTTAAACTAGTCCGACGATAAAGCAATATTTAATTTAAATAATATATTTAAATCAAATGTGATTGGTTTGGAAAACAAGCTAACTCCCTCTATAAATAAAGAGGACTAGAAGTCTTCAAAGCACTTCATTATTTATATTAAATTAAGAAAGCGATCTTTTTTTCACATGAAAGTCATGTGGTTCATGGATTATAAGAACGCAAAGATATTCAAACTTCTAAAAGCTAGCATAGATTCGTTGTGTTCTTGTTTTTGGTGCTAGCCACCTTCCTCTATAAATAAAGGACTAGGAGTCTTCAAAGTATTTCATTATTCATTCTACTTACTACTTCTCCCTTCTTCTATTCTACACACCATCTATAGAGAGAGAGTGTGAGAGAGAAACATAATGCCTTTTAGATTAAATTAAGAAGACAATTTTTTCTTTACACAAAAGTCATGTAGTTCATGGATTGAAAGGGAAAGAAAATAGCACCAAATCTTTGGTCAAGGAAAAAAAATAGCGCCAAATCCCAAATACATAGTAAAATTATGAGGAACATTTTGCTAAATGTTGCTTAATGTTGTATTAAAAGGGAATGGTTATTTTCTTTACCAAATACACTAAATGTTGTCATAAGATAGATTTTATAGGCAAACAATTGTTCATTGTTAACTATTCTAAAATTACAATACAACAGTTTAAAAGTGTTACCTATTTTATTATAGATAACAATTCTTAAATGTTGCCTAATATTGTGTTGCTTAAAGTAAAAAATAATAGTTACATCTAAAAAACTATTGTCTATCCATATATTGGGCAACATTTTTGTAACTGTTGCAACGAAAAGTGTTGTCATATCTAAAAAATGTTGTAGTGATTATGATAATGTAAATACGTTCAAAGTTTGAGGTGCTAACACACCATTCGTTGAATTCTCATTCATGTGGATACCATAGAGGGTGGGTTCTTGTGAGAGTTATTCACCTTGTTCTGGTCAATCACTCGATGGAAAAAGCATAAAGGTTGAGTTTCTTACCTTTCTATTTGTTTTAAGCAAAATCGACGAATCCTTGAGAGGGATTTTGGATTAAAAGTTCATTGTGATTTGTCTACTAACCTCCTAACTTTATTAAAGTTCTTGCTTATGGCATTGAGCTTTGTGGATAGAGAGTGATAAGTTAGAAGGAAAAACTACGTTACAGAAAAATGATCAAGTCCTACATGTATAAATAGTCAATCATAGTAATAAAAAGTCTAGAATATTCCGAAGTCAAATCTAAAAGAGATTGTGAAATCTACTAGTTCATAATTTTTAATCCAAAAGCAATTAACAATTCAATTGAGAAATTGGAAATTACCAAGGAAAGCAAATAATTCAATTTATAAGTTTAATTCAATCACTAGAAGTGTCAAAGGATCGGGGTTCATCTATCGGGATAACTCAATTCACTTTCTTGATTAAATTATATGCAATTATAGTGACAGTTGTGTCTTTTATATCCTAATCATCTCTCAGCACATTAGTCCATGTTTAATTAGAGTTAAATTCACTCTCACGCAACCCACACATCTAACCAAACCATGAAGTTACAACTTAAACTATCGTAAACTCCTAGATCTATCTCTAGTCTAGTTATCTACATCTATCTTCCAAATTTTAGGCATGCTCTCCTCCTCTTGGTTCTTGAAACCCACCCACAAATTAGATTTTATGCTGGTCAACCACAAAATCAATAATAAAATAAAGAAGACAAATATAATGGAGAAAATATGGAGTTTAAATATATAGATATATAACAAAGCTCAAATCCCAAAGTTATAATAAAAAATATAGAACTAAGTTAATCCAAATAAGGCTATATCCCTACCTTTAACTGAGAATTTAACAATCCATAAACTTAATCATCTTAATACAGGTAAAATCCCAAATCATAAAGTACAAACTACAAAAGAGAAAGGTAGAAAAAGGAAACTCAAAGGTCGCTCCAGAACTCCCCCAATCTCTTGCTCTCTTTGCCCTCTGATCTCTTCTAGTTACTAAAAAAAGGTTTAGAATCGTGTTGTTTGGCTTCTAGATGCTCAATTGAATGTGTTCTAGTGTTTCTGTGGTATCTCCTTTTATAGAAAAAGTACAAAGGCACATAAGAGTATGTAAAATCATGAAACTATGTAAAAAACACGTCACTGGTTTAATGGTGAGCCGACGCCAACTCCATTTATTTTTCTCCACATGGCGCTGGGTCCATTGTGTCCTTCTCCTCAACAACGAACTCACCTAGCTCCGGCTGAGTCCCTTCTATGTTTACCCAGCGTCGAGTCTATAACAACCTACTCCAACACACCTTCATACTTTACCAAAAATTTTGAAAACTAGCCAAACCAAGATAGAACACCTCAAAAATTAACTTCCAAAATATCACACCTCACAAAAAGCACCAAAAGACACTAGGTTGAGACCACAGCCAACTATTGTAGGACCATGGTCAAGCTTCTAGCGCCAACATCAGTTTTCATATCAGCAAATTGCTAATTTTTTGGGTGAATTTCCGACGCGCACAACTTTGTTCTCTAACCTCCAATTAACCTGATTCCAACTCCTACAAGTCAATCTCGTCCCAATCTAACCATAGACACCAATTCCACTTGAATTTATCTCCGTATGGAGATTTTGGACACTCGACACCATTTTGGTCACTTCTTCACCGAAATTCACCACAAACCTCCTTCAATTGTCACCAACGGCAATTTGACACCTAATGACCATTCACACAGTTCCTATTTCATTTAACCAACTTGTCTAAGAAGGTTTCACCCTAGAGAAATCACTCCCCCGGGATTTGGCCCCCTTGAACCCTAATTCCACTCAATAGGCTACATGCCCAAAACATACTTACAAGGCCATGTGGGCTCACACACAACCATTCTGACTCATAAAAAAGCTAAGACATACATACATCATCTCATATCATTCATCATCATTATATATACATCATACAACCATCATCATTACAATCATCATAATCCTCATGTCAATTACAAACATACTATCCTACTTAGCACAATGCATACATATACAATACACATATACTACCATGACTCCAATATTCCCACGTTGAAGAGACTACGACTCCCTTATATTCTCCAGACTAGTACCAGAACCTTCACTTGCAATATTAGTTATGGGAAAGGGTGTGAGACAAAATCTTAGTAACTGAGAAAAATCATAGGCAACATATATAATAATAATTCATACAATGATGAACATGGTGCCATGAATACAAAATATAATGGAATGCATGTCTCCCTTGTACACAACTAAAACCACGGGCCAGCGTGATAATAGGACATTTTCGCATGGGTGACCCCCTTCCAACAGTCGGTGAAGACTGATTTTGAGACTACCACCAAGCTTACCTCACACTAGCACACCTAGCCAAAGGTAACACTAATGCTTAGACCGTGACTCTCATTCCTTTGAACCACTGCGAATTGATGGTGATTTAGGGAATGTGCAGTCCACTACCATCTTGCTCTCCAGGCCATAGGAGAGGATTTAAAGACAGAGATCCCTTCCATATTTCACCATATCATATATCATCATCACCACCAAATCCACCTTGCCTCATAATGTTCACGTAGTAGTGATGTTCATGCCATGTCACTATACAATCATAATCATTTTCTTGTTTCTCAACGTCATGCTATGAAATCACGTAATATCACATTATCATATATAATCATCATCATATAATGTATTGTCTAGCCGTATGCATACTATGATATATAGAAAAATCATACACACATAACAATATCGTGGTATGAACAGAAACATGCATGTATACATATATATACTAACATATAATACACACAATACAAACACCCAATTACCTTGAATTGTCAATACCACACACACGGATTCCACGAGCTTCTCGGATTGCCAACCCACAACTTGAACTCTTTCAATCAATCAAACAATCACTACAATACCATAATATCTTCAATTTACATATAGTATAATTATTCAAAATCCACAATTCAGCCAAATATGCTTAACTCGAGGTTCCAACAACATTTTCATGCATCATTGAACTCCTAATAATCATTCAAATCCTAACCAATTCCATTCATTTCGGGCTCCATACATCCTCAACTAGAAACAACCTAGGGTTAGGCTTAAATCATACATACTTCCTCTAAAACTCATACCCGAAGCTTCCTAATACTAAATAACACTTCATTAATCCCATTTCATCCATTTTAATCGGTAGATTTTGGCCAAAACTGGAAACCCAAACATATACCCGAAAATCCACTTCAAAAGTTGAAAAAAAAACAAAGAAGGAGGAGTAAGAATCACTTATCAACATGAAATCAAGCTTCTAGAGGCCAGAAATCACCTCCTAAGACCAGATTTTTGAAGCCCTAGCACTGCTCTCTCTTCTCTCCCACTGTTTCTTTCTGCTTCATCCATCTAATATGCTTCTAATTTATAAAAATATGAGGTCTGGCGCTATGGTGGTAGGTAAGTTTGCCATGGCGTGAGACCCTACTATCTGAAAATTTTTTCAAAGTTGCAGCTTGTTCGCCTTGGTGGCCTGTGTCACTATGGCGTGGAGCTTTTCTACCTCTACTTTAATCTTCTTCCACCTTGGTTTCTCCAGTCCTGCACACATCATCAATTGTACTCCGTTAGTTAGAGACTAAGTTTGAGTTAGTGTAATTAGGGTTGTTACATTCTTCCCTCCTTATAAAAATTTCATTCTCAAAATTTCCAAACTCTTACCTCAAGGAAAAATCTCAGGATACCTCATTCGCATGGATTCTTCTGTCTCCCACATGACGTCATTGGATGTCAAGCTACTCGACAACGCTTTAACTAATTTAATAGTTTTATTCATTAGTTTTTTCACCTTTTCATCGATAATTTGCAATGGCATGACATCAAAAGTCAGATCCTCTCTCAATTGAACTTCCTTATCATCAATTATGTGAGACGAATTTGGATGGTATTTTTTAAGTTAAGACACATGGAACACGTCATGTAATCCTGCAAGATTAGATGGTAGAGCCACTTGATACGCCACTGGTCTAATTTGCTCCAAAATTTGATATGGACCTATATACTGAGGGGTAAGCTTTTTCGCTCGAATTGATCTCCCAACACTTGTGGTAGGAGTGATTTTCAAAAATACATGATCTCCAACATCAAATTCCAATGGTCTTCTCTTTCTATCTGCATAACTCTTCTGCCGACTTTGGGTAGTCAGAAGCTTTTATCGAATGCTCTCTATTTGTTGAGATGTTTGATCCACGATATTTGAGCCCAATAGGCTCCGTTCACCAAGTTTAGTCCAACACAATGGTAATCTGTACTTTCTGCAATACAATACTTCGTAAGGAGCCATTTGAAAACTCAAGTGGTAACTATTGTTATAGGCAAATTCGACCAACAATAGATATTGATCTCAATTGCCTTTGTTCTCTAGAACACAAGCCTGCAACATGTCTTCCAAAGTTTGAATTGTTCTTTCAGTTTGCCTATCAGATTGAGAATGAAAAAGCAGCACTGAAGTTCAACTTTGTCTTATGGCCTTTTGAAGGCACTTCCAAAACTTAGACATAAACCGAGGATCTTTATCTGATACAATATTCATTGGAACTCCATGCAGCCTTACGATCTCGCTTATATATAGTTAGGCTAACTTCTCCATCGTAATGGTCTCCTAAATCAAAAGAATATAGGCCAATTTCATTAATCTGTCTACAATTACCCATATTGCATCATGCCCTGAAAAGGTTCTTGGTAACCCCATCACAAAATCCATAGAGATGCTATCCCATTTTCACTCGAGAATCTCCAAAGGCTGCAATGAACCTGCTGGCAATTAGTGTTCAATCTTCACCTTTTGACAAACTAGACATCTTGCCACATATTCTGCAATATCTTTTTTCTTGCCTACCTACCCATAGCCTCACTTTAATTCTTGGTACATCTTAGTGGTACCTGGGTGAATAGTATACCTACTCGTATGAGTTTCTTCCATAATAATTTCTCGTAATCTCACAAAATTTGGCACACAAATCCGACCACGATACTGGATGATACCATTCTCCAGTATATCAAAGTCCTGGGTTTTTGCCCTTTCAATTCGCTCCTGAATATCTAAAATATAGTTATCATCCAGTTGTGCATAATAGAGGTTTCTAAACAAATCACTTGACACATTAATAGATCCCACTACTAAAACACTAGGGTATACATTAATGGATAACTTCATATCTCTTAGGCTTTCCAGTAATTGTTGTTCCCTCATCATCATGGTGGCTATATGGATCGACTTTCAGCTTAACGTATCCGCCACTACATTGGCCTTCTCAGGGTGATACTTCAAAGCAAATTCATAATCTTTTAAGAATTCTACCCATCGTCTTTGTCTCATGTTCAACTCATTCTGGTCAAAAAGATACTTCAAACTTTTGTGATCACTAAATACCTTAAACTGAGTGCCATATAGATGATACCTCCACAACTTTAAGGCAAACACTACAACTGCTAGCTCAAAATCAGGAGTAGGATATTTCTCCTTATAAGGTTTTAACTACCTTGAAGCATATGCTACAACTCTTCCCTATTGCATTAATACACAACCTAGGCCCTTCTTAGAGGTGTCCATGTAAACTGTGAACGGCTCAAATGGGTTAGGGATAATCAGCACTGGGGTGGCCATCAAACGAACCTTAAATTCTTGGAATGCTCTCTCACACCTGTCATCCTAAATGAAAGATCTATCATTGCGGGTGAGTCTAGTCAAGGGCATAACAAGCTAAGAGAATCCCTTGATGAACCTTCTGTAGTAACCAACCAATCTTCGAAAGCTGTGAATTTCAATCACTGACTACAGTCTCTCCCAATGCAATACTGCTTCTATTTTACTAAGATCCACTACCACACCTTCTTCAGAAATCACATGACATAGGAATCTCACCTCCCGTTGCCAAAACTCACATTTACTAAGTTTGGCATATTGTTGGTGATCCCGTAACACTTGTCTAGATGTGGCAGAAATATCCTATTCATATAATCCATGAAGATTGCCAGAGCATTGGTTAACCCAAAGGGCATCACAAGGAACTCATAATGCCCATATTGAGTTCGAGAAGCTGTTTTAGGAACTTCCTTAGCAGGCACTCGAAGTTGATGGTATCCTGACCTCAAAATAATTTTAGAGAAAACCAAAGCACTTGCTAATTGATCAATCAAGTCATCAATCTGAGGAACAAGATATTTATTCTTGATTGTTACCCTATTCAACTGCCTATAATTGACGCACAACTTAAGACTGACATCTTTCTTTTTAACAAACAACACTGGAGCTCCTCAAGACAAAACACTTGGTATGATAAAACTTCTTTTTAACAAATCTTCAATCTACTTCTTAAGTTCTTTCAATTTAGAGGGTATCATTCGATATGGAGCCTTAGAAATAGGACTTGTTCTAAGCACCAAATCAATAGAGAACTCCAACTCCCGTGATGGTGGTAAGCCGATAATCTCCTCTGGAAACACATCAAGATATTCACATACAACTGGATATTTTTTTGCTCCTCCTTTTTCATTCATATTAACAGAGAAGAAAACCAAAAATCCTTGGCATCCCTTTTGCTAATACCTGTCAGTTTAGGCAAAGGACAAATAAACATTTTCATCCCCTTGGACACTAGGGATATTCATCGGTAATGACATAATTTTCCAAGCGCAGTCGAGAATAGCATTGTTCACCTCCGACCAACCCATTCCAATGATAACATTAATCTCTTGCAATGGTAAATAAATTAAATCCGGGGTAGAATTCTAGTGTTCAAAACAAACTACACAATTCAGAAAAGCTTGAGCAGTTTTCAATGAAACCCTTGTGGGTGTGGAAATTGACAATTTGAAAAGGTAACTCCATTACCACAATACCCAATCTCTAAGCGCAATCAAAAGATATAAAGGAATATGATGCACCAGAATCTAACAATACATGAATAAAGAAACCATTGAGTTTAAGTTTACCTTTAATCAAGTTGGGTGCTACATCCACTTCCTATCAAGTGATTGTAAAAACTTGTCCAGGTATCATTGTCCATCTCATTGTATCGTCACGCCTAGGCTCATGATGATTTCATGAAATATGTCCCAGCTTCCCACAGTTGTAGCAAATCAAGCATGGTCGGTTGCCATGATTCATCCTACATTGCGTGCACAAGTTTAAAGTACTACCTGAACTGTATTGAGATGGAACTACATCTCTTCCTGCAAATTCACTCTAACTAGAGCTCCCTTCATCAAAGCCTCCTCTAAAGAATTGCCATTTGCCAAACCAACCTCTATTGGACTGATCTCAACCAAACCTGCCTCTACCTCTGCCATAATAACCTCTATTATGACAACCTCTTCCTCCACTAGAATCACCACTGCCATTACTACTACCAGATCCACTTCCTTTACTAATACCTCTGGTAGGTCCTAGATGAGAAAAGACAAGAATCATTGAAAGCTGGGGGATTGAACTTCTAAAAGTCCTTCAATTGGGAGGAGATACCCCTTTTTTCAGCTTTTGGGGCTATCTCAGGTTCCACATTATTCTCATTCTCATCATTGTCCTCTCCTGCATTCAAATCAACATACATGTCAGCCTCTTCATTCATATCACCATACTCTTGTCAGTTCAATTGTTCCTGGATCTTATTCAGCGCTTCCCCCTGAGTATTTACACGGTCACTAAGGCCTGCCAACATCTTATGCATTTGTCTCATCAAATCACTGTTACTCTATCTTGCCCTGTGAGACATTTTCTCCTACACACAAGCAACAATATATTCAGTTATATGGCTCTAAACTAGTATTGCAATGGGAATATATAAGTCTATGCAATTGAATTTTTGCCAAGTATTATCACAAATAGAAACAATGGCCTAAGTCATTGCTCTGATACCAAAATGTAACACCTTACTCCAACACGCCTTCATATTTCACCAAAAATTTTGAAAACTAGCCAAACCAAGCTAGAACACCTCAAAATTTAACTCCCGAAACATCACACCTCACAAAAAGCACCAAAAAATATCAAAACAGGCTAGGGCTACGGCCAATTATAGTAGCGCTACTGCCTTAGAGAGGCAATAGTGCTTGGTGCCGTGACGCCAGCATTAGTTTTCATGTCAGCAAATTACTGATTTTTCGAGCGAACTTCCAACGCACATAACTTTGTGCTCTGACCTTCGACTGACCTGATTTCAACTCCTACAAGTCAATATCATTCCAATTTAACCATAAACATCAATTCCACTTGAATCCATTTTCATACGGAGATTTTGGACACCCAATATTATTTTGGCCACTTTTTGACCAAAACTCATCATAAACCTCCTCTAATTGCCACCAAGGGCAATTTTGCACATGAGGACTATTCATATAGGTCCTATTTGACTCAACTAACTTGTCCAAGAAGATTTCACCCTGGAAAAACCACTCTTCAGGGATTTGGCCCCCTTGAACCCTAATTCCACTCAATGGGCTACATGCCTAAAACGCATCTACAAGGCCCAAAAATCCCCTTTGGGCTCACACATGACCATTCTGACTCAAAAACACGCTGAGACATACATACATCACACCACATCATCAAAACTCATCATCATCAACCTCATCCTATATCATTCATCACCATCACATATACATCATATAGTCATCATCATTACAGTCACCATGATCCTCATGTCAATTACAAACATATTATCCTACTTAGCATAATGCATACATAAACAATACACACATGCTAGTAACTTGAATATTTCCATGTTAGAGAGACTACGACTCCCTTGTCTTCTTCAGACTAGTACCAGAACCTTCACTTGCAATGTTAGTTATGGGAGGGGGTGTGAGACAAAGTCTCAATAACTGGGAATAGACACATGCAACATACATAATAATAATTCATTCAATGATGCACATGGTGCCATGAATGCAAAATGTAATGGAATGCATGTCTCTCTCACACACAGCTAGAACTGCGGGCTAACGTCATAACATGATATTTCGTATAGGTGACTCCCTTCCAACAATTAGTGAAGACTGATTCCGGGATCATCACTAAGCTTACCTCACACTAGTGTACCTGACCAAAGGTAACACTAATACTTGGACTGTGGCTTTCCTTCCCTTGGACCACCGCGAATTAGTGGTGATTTAGGGAAGATGCAGTACACTGTCATTTTGCTCTCCGGACTATAAGAGAGAATTTAATGACAAGGATCTCTTCCTTATTTCATTATATCATATATCATCATCACCACTCGATCTACTTTTCCTCACAATGTTCATGTAGTGGTGATGTTCGTGCCATGTCACTATACAATCATCAACATTTTCATTTTTCTCAATGCCATGCTATGAAATCACACAATGTCACATTATCATATATAATCATCATCATATTTATCACCATATACTATATCGTTTAGCCGTATGTATACCACGATATGTAGAAAAACCATACACACACATAACAATATCGTGGTATGAAAAAAATATGCATATATACATACATATATACTAACATATAATACACATAATACAAATACCTAGTTACCTTAAATTGTCAATACCACACACACATGGATTTCACAAGCTTCTCGGATTGCCAACCCATGACTTGAACTCTTCTGATCAATCAAACAACCACTACAATACCATAATATCTTCAATTAACATATAGTATAATTATTCAAAATCCACAATTCAGCCAATTATGCTTAACCCAAAGTTCCAACATTTTCATGCATCATTGAGCTCTTAATGATCATTCAAATCCTAACCAATTCCATTTATTTCTGGTTCCATACATTCTCAACAAAAAATAACCTAGGATTAGGCCTAAATCATACATACTCCCTCTAAAACTCATACCCAAATCTTCCTAACACTAAATAACACTTCAATAATCCTATTTCATCTATTTTAATTGGTAGATTTTGGCCAAAATGTGAAACACAAACATATACTAGAAAAATCCACCTCAAAAACCGAAGAAAAATGGAGAAGGAGGAGTAAGAATCACTTACTAACTTGTAGTCAAGCTCCTAGAGACCAATCACCTCCCAAGATCAAATTTTTGAAGCCCTAGCATTGCTCTCTTCTCTCCCTCCATTTCTTTCTGCTTTGTCTGTTTGATATGCTTCTGATTTATAAAAATCCGAGGTCTAGCACTGCAGCAATGAGTAAGTTTGCCATAACGTGAGGCCCTACAATCTAAAATATTTTTCAAAGTTGCAACTCGTTCGCCAGTGCTGCATGGAGCTTTTCTGCCTCCATTTTAATTTTCTTCCACCCTAGTTCCTCCAGTCCTGTACACATCATCAATTGTAGTCCATTAGTTAGAGACTAATTTTGGATTAATGTAATGAGAGTTGTTACATGGTCCTCTTATAGCAGCTCTTCTCGCCTCCTTACCTGGCATTTAGTTGGCAATGAGTGAACTCGTTATTGCATGTTTAGCCTTATGTAGCTCAAAATCTCATAAAATTTCCTGTGATGCAAATATACTCCAAATTATGCAAAATCATGATAAAAAAGTATTAAATCACAATATTTAGATATGAAAATAGATACTAAATATGGGTAATTTATAAGTATGAAATAGACATATTAAAAAAGTTAGTTCTCTGTCAAGGCACAATTGTCGACTAACCTGTAAGGTTCGTCTGCTATCCTGACTAACCCGAGAGCAACAAGTTTTCTAGGTTGATAGTTTTGTCAACTAAGCGTAGATATTTATCGACTAACCTTGTTTTCCAAAAAACCAAATGTTGTTGAATTGAAGCTTTATGGATAAAGGAGTAACATCCTAGATATCTTTGTCTTCTATCCTTAAAAAGGAAGTTTATGGATTTCCTAAGTCTTGCAAGCTTTGTTAACTAATCTTAGAGGTTTTCATGAAATAGTAGTAGAACAATTGTCACTATAACGTTTTGAGAAGCTTGATTGTCAACTAACCTAAGTGCTTTGTCAACAAATGTGACCCAGCATTATGAGATGTGTCTAAAAGCTAGTTGATGTTTGTAGACTAACCTATATACTTTGTCGGCTAGTTCTTATCTCTAACTATTAGATTGAGTCAAAATCTATATATAGGACCACATTTAAGTTGAATGGTAAGAGCATTAAGTATTATTGAGTCAAAATTATTGTTGAATCATTAAAGATTCACTCTTACTCTTATTAAAGCTCTATCAACTACTTTCTAGAGTGAGAAAGTGAGCTTCATTGTTTTATATCTATTCTATGTGAGAGATTATTTTGTGTAAACCTTATTTCTACTTCTGGGTAAAATCTTATTATAGGAAACACTGAGGCCCCATTTGGTTGTCAATAGTTCATGGTAATGGAAAGGAATTTTGTACAGAATTCCATCTAGGAGAAGGTTTGGTTTTGTGTTGTTTTAGTCCTATGGCATCCTCATTACCACAAATGTCGACATCCTCTTTCCATCCCAAAATGGTGGGTATCCTAATTCTTGAGCCACTCTCTTGAAAATACCCATTATCATCGTCCCCCCATCCTTTGTTCAACCCACCATCATTTTCCTATTCCATCATATTTCTCGTTGGTGAGCATCCATCAATGAGCAAGTTTCAACCCCATCCTTCACCTGCACCACCACCATCACCATCCTACCTCTCGTCATCCATCTCATTTGTAACCTCCATCACCCAAATCTGGTTGTCTTCCATTTTCTTCATCTTCAACATGTCTCACTGATGATCGTGAATCTTCTTCCCTATCAATGCTTCTCTCATTATTAGCGTCACCATGCCACCAGCCATGCTCTCAGTCATCTCCAAATTCAAACAGATTAGATTTGTCCAACCTAGATTTATTCGTTTCTTTCCATCTATTTTTTATTTTTTATATTGAAGATTGTAAATGATTTCTTGTTCTGAGATTTCAACATATGGATTTTGATTATACTAGCTTTTTTATTATATTTATTTTATGGGATTGAATTTGGGATGGGCTTGTTTCTGATTTGTGTTGCTGGTCAAAACAAGAAGGAAAAGGGGAAGAGACACAGGAGGAAGGTGGTTTATTTCCCTAGTTAAGGGTATTTTGGTAAATCAACTTACATTTTTATTTAATTAAATGCAAAAAAAAAAAATTTCCCACATTCATATTAACATACCAAACATGTTCACAGTGATCATCATTCCATTCCATTACCATTCTTTTTGGCAACCAAATGGGCCCTAAGGGATTGGTGTATACACTCATTGTAAGGGAGTGTTGAAAGATTTTCTAGCTCTAGTGAGAGAGCTTGGTAGTATAGTGTGTTCTTGCAAGAACCCGATTCAATCTTGTAGAGATGGTTGAAAAATCTTAAATGGTAGTTTGATGACTGGATATAAGACAAGTGAAGTGGTTGAACTAAGATAAATCACTAAGTTTGATTCTTCCTATCCCTTCCTCATTTACTTTTCTTGAATTACTTTGTTTTGGGTACTTTGCATTGTTCTATTGTTTTTCTCTTTGTACAAAAAATTTTAAAAGCCCAATTCACCCCCTACTAGGTAATCCAGCTTTATCAACACCAAGTATTCTAATTGCTTTATAATTAGTTTTTCTTATTTTACCTATATAAAGGCATCTATGTAATATATTTTCTTCAAAAAAAAAGTGAAATAATATCATTGTGTGTTTTCACTAAGAATTTACTATGTTCTTTCTTTTTTCCCTTATTTTCTATCTCTCTCTCTCTCTCCTTTTCCCTCTTATCTTTATGTTTTCTCAAGAATACATCCAACCTACAGTAAGGAGTGATTAACCTTATACGTGTTATTATAATTGGAGATTTAGAGACGAGTTCCTTTGAAGTTCTAATTGATTATCTTCTAAATCTCTTGAGAGTTAAGTTTTTTCACTACTCTGTACTTTCTGAGTTGCTTAAAATAGGTCCCTAAGGGGTCCATATTAGTTTTATTCAATTTTTTGAAATGAATTTGTCTAATAGAGTAAATTGCGTCTTTTTATTCAAAAATATTCTTTCTATTCCCACATTTTTTTAACTCACCCAAACATTTTAACACCTTTTCATGACATACCAAACATAATGATAGCCTACATGATTCCATTGCATTGCATTCATCACTACCAATTCAAGCAATCACTAGACCTAAAAGTTTTCTTAGGGAAAACAACAGGAATAACCAGTCATTTTAAATGGATCCATTTTATCAAATAATGTCTCAAAAAGGGATGTGCCTTTTTGGTTGGAATTTTTTTTTGGGTGAAACAAGGGGGGCTCCAAAAAGAACAAAGCACTGACTAAGCAAACCTGGTAAAACTGACAATAAAAACCACTTAGCCTCACACCTAACAAATACAAAATAAATCAACAAAAAACACGAACTAAGTAATCGCAGGAATCCCTCTAGTTCTTCCATGCCCAAGAAGATCCTTCATCATCAATTGCTGCAAGTGTGTGTAGTGTAGAGGGAGAATTTAGTAACTGACAATTGAATACTCCCTCCAGACTTGAACAAGCCAAATTGTGTGCACACTCATTTGCCTCTTAATAAATGAGTGTAAATTCCCCATCTCCTTCCCAAAGTCCAAGACTCATAATGGCAGTCAAAGGTACATGGTAGATTTATAACTACTGGAACTTGGTGCCCTACTGGCAATAATGGGAATAGCTTCCCTAAATGCCATTCTTGTCTTTTTTTTTTGGGCCAACTAAATGTCATTCTTGTGACCAAATAAATAAATCCCCCATCCCCTTTCTTGTAATCTCTTGCATTGCTGTTGAGACTTTCAGGCAAGGAATTGGTTAATAGTTCTTTGCCTTCAATAAAGTTTATTGTGATGGAATATACAGTTTTTCAGCCCAACAATAAATTGAAATATATGCTGACAAAAAATATATATGGCAAAAAACTCCTCTCTGATTAATTTTATAGCTAATATGTATCTCTCTCAAAAACAAAATTTTTATTAATCACAGCACCTTTGCATTAATTTTGTCTTTACTTTATTATCATTATCATAAAATCATAATATCATGTGATGCAAGATACTAACTTTATCAACAAAGAATAAATAAGAGAAAATATTTTTACAATATATATCAAATATCAAGGAAGTTGAGTAATTTTTTTTAAATAAGGGTATCTCGTCTAATTTCAATATTATAAAAATTAAGGTAATTTACTCTCAATTTTATTTGATTCTATATTCTTTAAGAAATATTTTACTTTCAAATAGCCGGCATTCTATATATTTATAATTTATAATGTGTTCAAAAATCAAACACTCTGTTCTTCAATTATTCATAAATTTTATATAAAGAAATGAAAACTAAATAAAAAGTTAAGAGAATGATCTTTTTTTTTTTTACTTTAAAAAATCAGGTATATATTTTGAGACTACTCAAAATAAAATGTAAATATGTAAAATAAGGCACAACGAACATGTTTAATATATTATGCGTGGAACATTTTCTGAAATTGATGCTAAAAAGTGGTCCCAGAAAAAAAAAAGAAAAAGAAATTGACGCTTATGAAAACCCAAAAAAATATAATTATAACATAGGATAACAATTAAGGATCTTTATCATTAGATCACTAGGGAATTTATACCAATGATAATGAATACGTATCTTTGAAAAAGTTCGCATAGGTTAAAGTAACCCTATCCCTCAAAAGAAATATTTTAGCTCAGCTTGGCCCTTTTTCCCACGGAGTTTTCAGAATCAGATCCTGTACACGACTTTTAAAAGGCTTTAATTTTTTTATTTCAATTTCAACTACTCTTCCTATCTGTTCTAACTATACATATTTTAAAGAAAAATTTTTATTTCTATTTATTATATTTTTAATAGTCTAAGATAATATTAATTATTTATATTTTTTTGTTATTTTTAAAAATTAAAGATAATTTTAATTATATTTTTTATTTATTAATTTCTTATGGACATATTAGAAAATTTGAAGAATCATTACATATTAATTGTATTTTTTAATGTATACTATAAAATCTTAAAAGACATATAAAGAAAATTAATCATTTAGTTGCTATATTTTCCATCCATGAATTGGCTTTGAGGCAATTATATTGGTAAGATATTAGAAAAATCAGAGGATCCAAAACTTTGGGGGAAATACCAAGTGCAACTACTTTTTTAACTTGGAATCTCTCTTTTTCATTCCTTCATGTCCTTCACACTTTGTTTGGTTGGAGAGTTTTTGAGAGATTTTCAAGAAAAGGGTGAGGATCCAAAGGGATTTAGGACTTGTTTGGTGCAGTTTTTAAAAACAGTTTTTTTATTTTTGAAAACAGAAAAATAAAAAAACTTATTTGGTAAACATATTTTTTATAAACTGTTTTGAAAAATAGAAAAATAAAAGAACAGACAACTTAAGATGTTTTGTAATTTTTGTTCTGAAAAACAAAAGAAAAGGTGAAAAACATTCATCTCATTAATGATAACATCATAAATTTTGAATAACTTATCTATCACTCACTAATTATGATTTTGAGAACAACTATTCAAACATATTTTTTTATTTTCTTATTTTCAAAACTTATTCTCAAAAACAGTTTTACAAAACTGTTTTGAAAACAAAAAAACAGAAAACACTGTCAAACAGGCCCTTAATCCCCTCCCCTTGTTTGATTCAAAAAATTGGAGAGGAGATGATTCTCCTCCTCCCCTTTTTTCTCCCCTCAAATTGAGATTTTTTTTTTAAGAGAATTAAAATTATTACTTAATCCATATCCCTTTTTAAAACTAAATAAGATTTTATTAAAATCCTTCAAATCTCCTCCTTTCCAATCTATAAAATAAGAAAATTTTAAAACTCATCCACTCATTTTCCCTCTCATCATCTTTATTGAATCAAACAAACCCTTAATGTTTTTGATAAATTACTTCAAGCTAAATTTACTGTTTTTCTGTTCCTTCTATTTATATACACTTAGCACTCCTTGATAGACAAAAATATTTCACCCCGGCTCCCAAATTCCAGCAGAGAACAATATTGAAGTTAGGTCATACTAAAAACAATAGTAGCACATTTTTTGTGCAAAAAAGTAAAATAAATAAATAAATAAGTAAATAAATAAATAAAGAACCTCAGCCCAAGAGTCCTTTTTCGTGCCAAAAGTCTATTCTCTTTATTTGTTATATAATGATAATTATTATCCATTATTTTTAAATTTTTTCAAGTAGAAAGGGAAAAACATTTCTCACTTTCAAAATCAAGAGTTTCACAAAAAATGCATGCAACAATTATTCAGAAGCAGGTTGCACCTGCACCCTTTCAAGCATAACCAATAGAGATTCAAATAACGCGACATGTTATTGATAAAAAAGAAAGGAACATAACCAATGACACTTCAACAGTCATGTGGTCGTTTAACAGGGCAGGAATGTAAGAAAAGTTGGTGAACCAAAATTTTTTTCTGAAAGAAGAGAAAGGATATTGCCCCAAAAAAAACACTGTTGCATCTTTTTATATTCAGATGTTTTTCTGTACATATAGGATGGAATACCTAATCTGCTATTTTTCACAATTATTTTCTTTTACCTAACCTTTTGTTTTGCATCCTATAAAAGAGGCAATCTTCATATTGCCAGTGTCCCTTCAGTGATTTGGTTATCATCCAGTGAATCTGGGGATTGAGATTTGGATTTGCTCACCACTCGGTTAAATCCATAACCAAGAGAACTTCCACTTGACTCACAGAGCTGTTACAAATACAAAAAATAATATATATCCATTTTCAGGCATCAACCATGCAAAAACAAAGAGGAGACCAAGTATTAACATTAGATGCTATTGGGACACACTCATCGTATCTTTGTGGTGGTTGGATCTATGGCATGAATTATAAGGTGTAATAATATACCATGGTATTTAAGATTTTCATGTTTGGTGGAGCAATTAAAAATGGTCAGAGAACAATATGATCAATAAAGCTAAAACTTGATATACGTGAGAGATAAACCCTAAACTCTTAACCAAAGTGAAAATGATGGTCTGCATAACATCTCATGAGTCACAACAAGCAAAATGACTCACCACATGTCTCTCTATGCACATGATTTAAACAAAATACATACCTCAGCAAGTTCAGCTAGATGGCGGGATCGGAATTCATTTATAGTTGATGCAATCTCCGACGTCGGAAGTTTAGTCTGAAGAGATAAATGTTTAGAGAACTAACAATAATCCATCCCCATGTCATTATGTACTAAAGTAGACAATCTTGAGAACCTCTGGCATTCAATGTTCAAGTTCTGGCAGTGCCTAAACGTAAACAATATTTTGGCCATTTTCATTTCATCTTTTTATTCTCATGTTTAGGAATAGCTAGTGTCTTCAATGAGATAAGCAGTCAAACTTACAATTTAGTATGGAGTAAAGAACAAAAATATTCTCATATAAATAAGAAAAATCGACCAGAAACTCAAGTAGTTATATGAAGGTAAGTTAAATAACACTTAAACTCGTTTAGCACACTATAAAAGACTGAATCAGATAGTTTTATGCGATGTACCTTTGTACAGTGTTTACCACAAGCAGATTTTTTATGATCATCAAGTTAGGACACTATAACTGTCCCTGTACTGTATATATCTTAGTCTATTACACCCAAGGGAATGGGAAAAGCTTTGGAAAGGAATCAAATAAAAGGTACTGAATAAAAAATAATAATAAAAATAAAATCAACACTTGCGCTCATTCACCATTATATCATGGTATTCCAACAAGGCATCAGGCAGGCACAAGAGTGGCCTCCACTAAGGCTGCTGCCTTATTTTGTGCTACAAGAATTTTTAAAATCATGTATCACCAACAGTGATTAGGTTGAATGAAAGGAACTTGATACCCCTTACACAAGGTCAAAAGTTCGAACTTTGTAGATCAAAAAACTATGTTGGGAGAGTTGCCCATATTTATGTCCAATAATACTCAAATCTAGATTATTCACTACTACCAGATACTATGGGCTTGTTTGGATTTCCATTTCAGGTTTGAAAATGAGGTTTGGGTATCAATTGATGTTTGGCTCAATTTGAAACTTTATTCTGCAAACTTACTTTTGCCTCCAAACCAAGGTTTGCCAACAGACTAGAGAAGATACTTTTGGGTTTGTAAACTTACTTTTGCCTCACAATCAAATTGTCAAACTTATTTTTGCAATAAAAACATCCAAATATAAATCATGTTAGAACAAACTTAATTTTATCCAAATTTCATTTTGAAAAATTTTATTTTATTCTAACTTAAAGTTTGCAAACTTAAAACCAAGCCATATATAGTTGTCACCGAAAAGAAAAATTCTTATCGATGAACACATGATACTAATAAAATTCTTATTAACATGCCAAAGAGATCCTCCAGCTAATGAGACAAAAATTTCAATTTCAGCAAGAAATGAAATAAAGCATTTATCAAATCAATTATGCCAAGTAATAACACAAATATCAATAAAATGTAAATTGAGATAAATAAAGACATTTTCAATTAGGTCAATAATAAATATACTCCAATATCAATATTATAGTCAAAGTATATTGATTAACCTGAGCAAGTACAGCAGCTGCTAGTTGAAGACTTGGTTCCAAGGTCTCCGGGACAACCTGCAAATGCAAGTGACAGGAGTGACAGATAGACAATTAAGAGTAATTATTCCAGTTATAGCCACACGTTTCCAATTTTGCTGAAGAAATGCTATAATTATCAACGCAAAACTACTATTCCTACTGCTTCAGAATTTTAAAATAATCAGAACAAGAAAAACTAAAGGAGGCATCGGAATATTACAGCAGTTGCTCCAGCCTTTTCCAAATTCAGGCCATGATCAACATCATGAGCTCGAACAAAAGTTTTCACATTTGGGAAGTACTTGCTCAGAGCCCAAACTGTTCGATAATTTGCACCAGGAGAATCTAGAGTTACTGCTGCAGCACAAGCTCTTTCAGCCCCAATCTTGTGCAGGACCTAGTAACAAAATACAAAGCAAGTCAGAAAATGGACACGCATGTGCCTTAAGAGCTGAAGCAACATGCTCTACCTCACGACTACCAGCATCTCCAAAGTATACAGGGAGATCCAGAGCACGACCAATTGCCACTCTATCACTAAAGACATTTAACAAATATGGAAAATAGGTTAGATCATCTACAGCTATTTTCCATCCAAAATTGAATACACAATATTAGTTCACATGTCTTATCGGAGGAAGCTAAGCAAAGAATCTATAGAAACACTTAAATATTGCCCAATCTTCATCACTAAACACTTCCATTATATAAATAGAAACCAACACTCTATTCAAGTACAGAGAATAGAAAACTTAAAACAACTATCAGTTGCATAGGAAAGCCAAACTAAATTATCTTCTACTTCATTTTAATGCCTCATGCAATCAGCAATAGGAGAACAATCACACATCATGTTTGAACACACCTAGATAACAGTCAACTGTGTTATTCAAGTAATTTTTCTTTTCCTTTATCAATAGAAATGACATATATTGACCTTAAAACCTAAGTAATGTATGTCAACACGTTCATCTTAAAGAAGCATTAAGAGGAAATGATGCTAGTTTTACTTAGCTTATTGAGTTACCTTCTCACATCGAGTGCAACAAAAGGGATCAGTCGCTCAGAAAGAAGTTGAGCAATGATCTGGTAAACAGTACAGATATAAATTGTTATGCCTAAATCAATTATTTAAATTAGTAAAACAAAGAAACAAACCAAAAAATGAGGAAAGAAAGAACTTACCTGGCCAACTCGTCCAAATCCACAAATAATGATGTGATCTTGCAGATCATCCGTCTGTAAAAGTTGTCATCCATGAAGTAAACTAAATATCATGCCAGCTCTAAATCAAAGTTAAATACCAAATGATAAATCGATTCTGAGCACAAAGAATTCAATTTCTACAACCACAAGTACATGTCTGAAAGAACCAAACTATGATACACTATTTAGGCTTGCTTGTAAGCAAGACTATAATATGTTCAAAAACATGGCGCCCATATTATGACCAATATCAATCCAATCCAATCAAATCAAAATATAACATAAAATTAAAACAATGGACACTGTTATTAAACTATGCATCTTGAATTAATATACCCATGTTTACTTTGAAAAGGGATTTATTATTATTTTACAATAAATGCAGACAAGTTTTCCCTCCATAATGCTTGTATGGAAGTTTATAAGGCCATAGATTTTACTTGGAACATCAAGTGCTGTAAATCTCGTCATAAAACAACACAAAATATTACCAAAATCAGAAATAGACTCTAGCCATCAAGTATTATGACTGACATTGGCAATTAATACAACTTCCTGTCAGTCACTCATCAGAGATTTTACCTCACTTTCTGCAGGTAATAAGCTTCGAACATCATGCAGCTCAAAACGGGAAGCAATAAGCTGGCCACCAGCAGCTAACCATGGCGTAAGAGCCATAGAGATTCCCACGACAAGGAATAGCAAAGATGAAAGCTGAGAAGACATTATGCCCTGAAGAAGTGCAAATTGACAAAAAAATATGCATAGCATATCAATTTTAAAGGAAAACGTTATTATAATTTAGAAGCTCTGAATAAACCAATCAAATAAAAAAACTCCTCAACAAAAAAGAGAAAATACAGAATATGGCCACAAAAATCATCAAAACTAAAAGGTAAGAGGAAAAGTAAAAGTTCACTAAAGAATTCACCAAAAAGATAGTCATATTAGCACAACCCCACAACCTCTCCAAGTATCCACTAGTTGAACTCACATGCAAGTACCATGAGCACCAAAAAGGAAAAAGATATGGAATTCTGTCACATAAGAAATGGTGGCTCAGGATTTCAGAAAATTCAAGAGTTCCTCTTAATCCAAATACTCTAAATACCCTTCCAAGCAATAAGGACACTCACAAATCCATCCTCCATCAAATTCCCTCATGCATGTGGCATGCACCATGCCATGGGTTAATGCAAGAACAGATGGCTGTCTCGACACACATCAAACAAATTTCCAGAAACAAAAATCTCATTTGGGATCTTGTCTGGCCAGGACATATTATTTATCAATTTATCAATTATTAATATTAATTATAAATAAATTATGAATATGAATTGAAGACAACAAGGATAATAGATCTGCAAAAGAATTTTAAAGTACTCACATCAAGAAGCATTTACCAAATGCTAACTCAAGCAGAATGATTTGTTTTAAATGAAAATACAGCTATGGAGTAAACTATTATATAAAAAGCAGTAAACTTTTGATAGGAAAGACAGTTCTCAAGGACAGAAACCTGATTAACAGCTTCACCAAAAGCCACAAATGCAAATTCTCCTCCAGGAGCAAGAAGAAGACCAACTCTACTGGCAGAAATGAGTGAAATCCCAAAACTTCTTCCAATCAAAGAAACCAATGCAGTCTTGCCACAAATTAAGAGTCCCAATGCCCCTGTGATGACTGGAAAGTTTGACACAAGAAGTTTTGGATCAATTGACATTCCAACCTGAAAAATCCCAAGAAATAATGGCCATTAAATTAACAGATTAAAGCTGGCTTGCTCATTAAGACATTGGAAACAACAGTTGGAAAGAAAAATTCACAGCCAAGCATATGCAATTTTCTGATCAATGTAATATGATGAATAACATTTAACTTTATTTAAATCATCAAAATCTGTGTTGACTGTACAACAGTACAAGTCTTTTATTTTCCATTGAACCATGTTTTGATTTAGTTTCATTTGAAAAGCTCAAAGCTCTATCCACCATAAGAAACCTATATACGTTGATCTATTTAGCTTGGCCAAAGAAAAACTCGTAAAAGAAAGTATCCCAAATTTTCTCTAATATTAAATAGCCCATAAGAGAAACTCAGTTTATTTCCATAAGCTACACCCTTAAATCATTCCCCCCTGCCCGCAGGTTTTTGTTATTATTCGATTCTAATGCTTAATTTTTTGAGTTGCCAATCAATTGTGGAAATACATTACTCCCTAAGAATTTCCATTCCTTTTGATATGATCTAAAACTTTAGGAATTAAATTTTCCAGAATTGTCACTAAATTTTTTAGCAGTCCAATTCAAAGAAATAATTTTGTAATACCCTGAAAATTTTTAAAACTTCCAAAAGGTCCCTGACTCCCTGTTGGATTTAAAAAACTTAAGTAAGGAAACTAAAACAATGTTTAGTAAGGCAAAATAAATTCTTTGAAGGTAGAACACAAGAATCAGATAATTTTCAAAGGAATTTTGGAGCTTGGATCTCTTAAGAACATGTATAAAAAAGGTCATTAGAGAAGCTAGTGAAGAGAGTTGATAAGATAGTTTTTAACCCTATAAAAAGATGTAGAGAGAGGCCAAGAAAGATACTTTAGGAAGTTATAAAGCAGGATCTTTTGATAAATAATATTTCTAAAGAGTTGATTTTTTATCAAGTCCAATGGCATTATGTGATTCATATAGCCGATCTCACTTAATAGATAAAGTTATTATTGTTATTGTTGTTGGACATTATCTTAAGGAGCTATATTGATATATCTTGTATCCATCAGGATACTTTTGTTTCTCAAAGGTTCAAAGTGTATTAACCTTGATAATTTAAAAAATTGAGTTCCTATTGTACTTAGTAGGATAAGGCTAATATTGTTATTATTTTTGTTGTATTCTACTTTTGATGGGTAAACATTCCATGAGTTTACTTTTTCATTTTCATTCTCTATTTCTTTTTTTCCTCCCATTTCTTTCCTTTTTTTCTTCTCATTCACACCTTACTCCATCCATTTCATGAAGTTTAGTTTCTTTCTACCGTGCAATGCTCTTTCCTCTTAAGTCCTAGTGTAGGTCTTCATTCCAACTGTGAGCTCCATTATCCACCACCCTCATGTTGTCATGGCCTCATCTCCACAGCATGCTGTATCATTGGAAGCTTTTCATCTTTGATGTGGCACCTCCGTTATTTTATCTCATTTTCTCTTTGTTTTGGCTGTGGATATTGGGCGTCTGTGAAGATGGGTTTCTCTCAGGCTTTCTCCATCTTCTTCCTTCTAATATTCTTCCTTGTTTTCTCAGCTTGACAGTATCTAACTGTTGCAACTCTTCCACGATAGTTGGTCGTGAATGAGCTTCTCCAAGTTTGTTCTTTGAGTTGAACCTTAAGTGTGAATTCACTCACCAAACATCACCTATCAAGCTCTATTTAATTTGAGATTTCGAAGTTTATCTTGAAGAACCTAGATTTCAGTTTGCTGTACAAATAGGAAACCAATATAAAAAAATTTAGGCCTTTAGGTGTTAGAGGACAAATTTGTGAAAAAGAGGCTGTGAACCAACAGAATAAAGGCTGCGCAACAATGTGAAATGCAAGAGTGAGCATACAAATGTGGTGATGTGTGTGCATGATTTTAAAGCGTTCAAAACATGCGAAAATCTTAATCTATCATTTTATATTTTCTGTTTTGCATCTTTATCAAATTATCTTGGCCTTCATCATAAATGTTATTTATTTTTATAAGGTATCTCTTTTATTTATTTTATTTTTTTATGGTTCTTGTTTTAGTTTTCCAAAGTCCAAACCATTTCATTCATGTGATATGTTTGTGATTTATCATTATTTAACTGTGATTAGATTCCTATATTATTTCTTCTAGGTCAGTAAATGTTTGTTTGTTTGTTCTCCTTTATTATCTATTTAAAAGCGATGGATATGAATCTGATTAGAACCCAAAGTTCACCTAGTTAGTTTTTCCCAATTTGAAGTTGTACTAGACATGCTTTTCTGTATATTGCATAGAGCATAAAGAATAAGCCATGTTATTCATGAATTGTTAACAATGCAATTTGCGATAGATTTTACGATATATTGATAATGATATATTGATATCAAGAAGAGAAATTTACTGTACAAGCAATTCAGCGTATCCTTGTGGTGATCATAAAATAAAATGTGACTTCACCATTTTTACTAAATTACTCAACTGCTAAAGACTCTAATAAGCATGTCGTTTTCCCTACCACGCACTTTATTATTTACTGAGTCTATGGTGGACTCACCCACTCTTTCATGCTTATTTTTCAAATCAACCAGTAGTCAATTAAAGTCCTCTGGGACTCTCATACTACCCAGAAGCTTTGAGCAACTTCTTTTGATTAATGGATGCCTGTGTCACACTCTAGCCACAGCTACTGAATGATGTTTTGGATTGCATGGGAATGATGGTTTGCTGTTGATTGTACAATGGTCCATGTGATGTTACTCTGGATATAAAGAGAGAGAGAGAGAACTGGAGTTGGTCTTGTGTTAAGTATGTTTCAGGAAAGTGTATGTATTGTGTATGAGACTTGTAATGTATTCAATTTTCAGAGGAGGTGCTGCTAGATTTTTGGCAACCTTTTAAATGATGTTATTGAAATACGAGACTTGAGAGATCTGATTCTCAAGAACATTATTCCTATTGTGATGTTCATGACTTGTGGTCTGTATAGCATTTAGCCTAGCTAGGCCAGACTAGTCCTACGTTGGCTTAGCCTATGCACCAATTATGGCCCAGGGTTTTGAGTTGAGACAATTAATCTCACAACTCGGAATAATTTTTCCCTCTCCCTTTCCTGTGCACCACAAACTTTCCTTTGGATTTCATCTTTAAATAAAATTTCTGAAGGCCATTTCTTTGCTTTTGAAAATTCTTAAAAAACAAGTATTCTAATTCCCATATGAGAAATTGAAAAAAGTTAAGTATTCCAATGGTAAGCACCTACCGTCATGAAGAAAAGCCCCAATAGAAGACCACGATATGGAGCAATATCAGATTCAACCTGTAAGGAAAATTCGGTTTCAGCAAGAAGCAAACCAGCCAGAAATGCCCCCAGTGCCATGGAAAGTCCTGCCTGTTAAAAGTAAAGAAAAAAGAAAATTAATAACATAGACAATAGATTATCAAATCAAGAGACACGACATTGATTATCTTAAAGCAAAATCAAGAGACACAACATCAATTATCTTAAAACAGGCTCTTAAATTAATCTGGCTTATGTTTTTCTATATATTTAAGTAATCTTAATTAGCTGCTGAAGAGCTGAGTTCTACAAACACAATAAGAAACTATATTCTTAAATTTCCTTAAGTCAAAATCCGAAAGAAATAATAAAAGGAAAAGCAGTACAATGGTCACCTACCCTAGCAGTGAGGAGACTAGTCCCAAGAATAACAAGGAGTGTATTGGCTGAAAATATTTCTGCATTCTGATTTTCAGCAATCTGCTTATATATTGGTCGAAGAAGCTATACAGACAAGAGCAGAAAATCTGAGTACAAAGCACAACTGTTCATATAGTTGAAGTGTCATCAAAAGAAGAATCTCTTGGATGCCCTCCTAATATAATAAATCACATGATAAATTTAAAAAGAAAAAAAGTCATTTTATAATACATGTTAAGTATTAGGATCTCGACAGAGTAGAAAATAAATATCCTTAATATGCACTTTATTTAATCCCACTAGGGCCAGAAAAGATAAAAAAGAAACTTGAAGAAAGACCTGATAAAATCAATCATTATAAGTAAAAAACTCATCTCAACCAAAATAAGCAATGGATTCGATTCATTTTCTGGAGTATAACTTCAATCCACCATTGATTAGCAGAATATATGAATGTAAACAGCACAATGATTAGAAAAATAGTTTCTCATCATATTATATCACAGATCATTCTAAACCATATAACGCAATGTGCAGTGCCTGACTGTACTACACATAAGAATCTACAGTTATCAACATATCCTGCACCAAAGCAGCACTATCTCCATATAAACATCTGTGATTTTTTTTTTATTTACACATCCATGATGAATTTAAATACAAAACATAGATATACATATACTGGTTTATCATGGCAAGAAAATGTGTAGCTTCTACAAGCAAAAGAAGGTAAGCACCAATATCTATATTAAAACTACACATTATTTAACTATAACTCAAGTTGACGGGAAATTTCAAATCTCATTTCCAAATACCACTTACCAATCGGCCACCAGCAATTATGGCAGTGATGGCAACAGCTGCCTTAACAGCAGCCAGTCCAAGAGCTTCAGCAATAGCTTGGAAACCAACCTGTAAAAAGATATTGATAATTCGATATTTCCCACAATGACAGCATAATCAGCCATGGGCATGGCAGTACGCATAAGGCAATAATAATAAGTTGATGACAACCATTGTGGCAAGGTGTTTCCAATCAATTTTAGTTTATGTCCCTACTAAGAATAACATCACAATATTTTATCAAGTGCTTAACATGAAGCACCATTAATTGGAAAATGAGAAATGTGTCTCAAACCTACTGTAAATAAAACTGTACACTATTCAGATCTGGAACTGTTCTCTCTATTCTTATCCTAAAAAACTTCACAGCACAGTGCAACATGCCCAATCCATCTATCATTGTCAGCAGATACTCTGCCTTCACCACCTAGACCCATCAGGGGACTCCTTCAACTGTGTCCCCTCTCGGCCTAAGAATCCTGAATTCCAGACCTCATCATGAATGCAAAATCCACCCATCATAATAATAAGGCACAAAATGATCGGCAAAAATAATCTCCAGTGGATTCCTCCTCCATAATAACGTATATCAAAGGTAAAGAGAAGGCTACCTACCTCGCATGTGATACCACTATACCCGAAGCCACTGATCCTAAGTAGTTCTAGTTCATAGGGGATGCTGAAAATCACATGAGCATGTCCGGGCTAGTTAACTCCATAACCCTAAAACTATTATGAGACAAAAGTCAAAAGCACTTTTAAATTATTAAAACTTTAGTCTCATGATCCATACTTAATGCCATACCAAACCAAAGTGCTAAGGTCAGACGATGGGAGAGAGTACAATAATTCTAACCTTAGAATTTGTTTTATAACCATGGAATAATTCATCAAACAATTTGTGTGAATACCACAACAAAACAGGGTTGTTGAAAGAAAGAATTGACATCTTCTGCAAATCACTAGAGCCCATCTTATCTCTACAAGTGTTTCCAGGAGTAGTGTCAAATCAGAATCTCGATCTCTCACTCACAGGATATGCAAAGTATTGAGGCTCAAGAGATTGACCAATGAAATGAATATACTAGTAGTCACTCATCCTATGAAAGCTTTTTGCGATAATTTAGCAATCATGAGCATTACCAAAAATCCAGTTCACCATAAAAGCATGTGGAGATAGATAGAAACTTCATTAAAGAAAAATCAGATGTTGGAATCATAGAATTAATTTATATCTCTCCGCTAAAGCAAGACGCTGATCTCTAACCAAGAATCTACCAAGGGTGAAGTTCAAAGGTCATATTTACTCTCCAGCTCAAGAGGGGAGTGTTGGTGAATATTCTCATGTTGATTTTGTATCTTTATTTGCTATTATTTCCTTTTCATTATTTAAAGCCTATCACTAACAATCAGATCCGTTGTTATTAGGTGTATTAATAGCCATTATTTTCTTTCCTGATTCATTATCAGGAGATTTGTCTCCTATTCTCCCCTATTTACTTCTAGTTTCCTATCAGAATTTGAATAATACAGTAGACATTTTAGATCTGCAACTGTTCTCTCTATTCTTCTCCTAAAAACTTCATACGTCAAAACCAGTATCATGCAACACAGATGAAAACAATTTGCCACTTTTTGCTATAAGCTAATGCAAGAAAGAAGAAAAAAGTTACCAAATAAACAAACATAACTTCAAAAAAATACTAAAAACCTTTAATCTACGTTTTGTTAAGACTTGAGGCACAGTTCGTCCAATTTAATCCATGTTCTACTTCCACCTCATCATGACAATATCATCTGCCTATATGGAATAAGCATCTTAATACAAGATGGAATGCTATAAAATCTCACCCCTCCTTTGGAAGAATTTGGTGAAATAAGAGGTATGAGTATTAGCAAGACCACAACAGCCAAATCCTGAATAAAAACAAGGAAATAATTAATATACGTCAAAATTTGCAATATCAACCAAAAATTTGAGGTTAATTAACAATCAATATAAAAAATGAATGACATATAGGCATAACAACTGACTAGATATAGCAAAGAAAAAGATTGAAGATCTCAAGAGAATAAGATGCTCAAACGGGTGTTAAGATGCTTCAATTGCAAATATATAAATGTGCACAGCTAAATACCACATCATGAATCTATAGGATTTAGTTTCAGGGTTTCATCATTGTTATCACACAAGACTCCCCAAACCATTTCTCTATTATGTTCCAAAGACCCTTCCCTATTAGTTTACAAGCAAGAAAATACCCTCCTAGTAAGGCTGAGCCTAAATACCGATTCTGCCTCAGGGATAGGAGACTCTTGAAGAGTTCTTCCATTCAGGCCGGCCCATGTCTCCCCTCCAAAATATCAGCTAGTCTTTCAGGTTCCCCTCCTACTTCTCCAGCCTTTGAAATCAGTCAATAACACAAACCTCCATGTTCCTCAGAGCGCACATAGGACCATTGATTGGTACAACAAACCCCTAAGCAAAATTATGTCCATCCTCAAACAACTCAAAGAGCTTTTACTGTATGGATAGATCCTATCTCTGCCTAGCCCGAAGCCCCAAGAACAGGGGCTATTGTGGAAAGCGAAACATATTTGTATATTCACTCAATAACAGATCAATACCACTTAAGGATGTAGTGTTTAAATTATCGAGATGGTATTGGCAACAGTATCAGATATTGAGCCAAGATGCAAATGACATGCATAAGACAAAGTTCATCCAACAGATTTCCCCCAATAAAGATTTGCCCATTCACGAGAAAATCCCATTGGTATGTTTAGATAGAAGGTAAGCTTAAAAAAGAAAAAAAAAAAAACTACCTGAAAAAGTAAAACAGAAAAAGTAGCTCGACCATGCCGCGATGTGCTCTCACCTCTCTCCTGCAATACCTGCAAAACAAGCTCACTGAAGTTAATGCAACATGACAGATTCTGTCGACACTAAAACATAAAATAAAAGCTAGAAGGAACACATCCTGCACTGCTACAGGAAATTGAAATTTAAACTCATAGATGAGCACCCTAAACTGAGGGAAAACTGGTACACTACAGGCTGTGTTAGGTATCATAAGAAATGAATTCTTTCAATAAAAAATGCTTACAACAGAAAATTCCAATCAATTTTTCAAGGTGGAAATGACAAAATAAAAACGTCAGATATAGAAGCAGTTGGCTGAAGTAGCTAAATTCACAGTAGCATGTAGCGTTATACCACATGTCAAAGTTACAAGCCCCTGAAAAGGTCAAGATAAAACGACAAAGAGTGATCATATTACTTGCAGAACAACTGCAGTGAATGACAATGCCAGGCCATTCCCAATAACAATTGAAGCAGGGCCAGGTAGACCACAAAAATAATGAGCCACCAAGCCAACTACTACGGCTGTCACCAAAACCTGCATTTGAATATTCAAACATGCCAAACATCAATGCTTCATGCATTATTAGTAAGTAAAATACACCTTGAGGTGAACAATAATAATAAGGATGGAAAAAGTGTTCTCAATCACCTGAGCAGAGCCTAATCCAAAGACATATTTCTTCATTGAGCTAAGCCTTTCAACAGAGAGCTAAACAAAGAATTTAAAACTCAGTTTTCTCTTTTAATTATGGTAACAATCAAAATCAAAAGTAAGGTAAAACAAGATCTTATAGAAAGCTAAACCTCCAGGCCAATATTGAATAGTAGAAAAACAACTCCAAATTCAGCTATTGCTTTTGTCCCATGAACGTGACGAATGATAGAGAGACCATAAGGCCCAATCAAGATACCAGCAGCCAAATAGCCAAGAACAGGGCTACCTAAACATTGTTGCAGGCACCAGGCACAGCATCAGAAAATCAATATATAAATGCCTTTTTTTTTTTTCCCTTGGCCAACAAGATATGAATGTCAGACAACCAATTTTATGACATATGCCTCTCAGAAATTTTACATCTCCCAAAGCATAATCCAGATGACAGCAGCAACATTTTTCTATTCAAACCACAATTTACTTTAAAGACCACTGCTTCCATTTACTATCAATATATAACAACTAAACTAACAAATGGTAACAAGAAAATAAAACATAATCTAGAAAAAAAGCAGAAATAATCTATGCGTCAAATTTTCATTTTAGCAATACATGGAATTTAAACTTCCGGAGGAACAACTTAGTTACACTTTGATAAAGTATGTTCAATAAGAAAACAAGGCAATTGTGTTACCTCCAGGAATTTTTTGAAATATAGGTACAAATATAACACTCGCAAGCAATAACCAAAGCATGTCCAAGAGAGAGGCTTCCTCCTCATTCACCTGAAATAAATAGGAAACAAAGATAAAAGTTAACAAATTGAATCTAAGTTAGAGAAGGGAAGGAAAAAAAAGAAAAACATACCTCTTGCTGAGGTAATGATGCAATAATTTTCTTAATTCTCTTAGGAAGTTTCTGAAGTTGTCTAACCAGAGGCATTGCACTTGAGGAAACTTCATCGCCACTGGTGGAAATGACTTCTGGCTGTTGAAAGAGCTGAGAGCTCCTCTCTCCTCGATTGGCATAAAAGACAACCCTGTGATAAATTTCCACCACTGGATGAATACTGGGTATCTTCATATTTACCTTACATGCATTAAGAAAATAAGGCACAGAATAGTATTCCTTAAGAATGAGAAAATAACAACTTAACGAAGTCCACAGCAATAAATTTTTATTTTCAAAATCAGCATTTGAACAAACTAGTGACAATGGGCATTTAGAAGGGATTTATGCCCGTTTAACGTGTTACATTCACCTATGTTCTTCTTTCCTTGGTGACAAGGGAGGCTATTTTGTAATAAGCAAGCAAATACAGAGCCTTAATATATTTTCCAAGTGGCACAGAAAACACTTTCAAACATTGTAATGATATTTTCGATGTACTACTTCTATTATTTTACATCATACATACACTATTTGGTAACTGCATGGCACATGTGACCAACTTCTAAAATGAGTGAAACAAAAAGCAACAGCCACAAAAGAAAGAAGATTCTGCAAGATCATACACACCCTGCTCCCATTAACAATAACCCAAGAACCACCTTAGGCAGCTGCTTCTGTACTGATTCCACAAAACCTTGGAAAACTGATGCTGGTGTGAACTCTGTTCCATCTACTGAAAAAGAGAAGAATGATGCAGAAAAGAAACGGGATGACTTCTTCAATAATGCTTTGGGAGCAAAGGGTGAACTATCTCTGGTCAAATCTTTCTGTGTCTCCTGCTTTTTTGTCTGAACAGCACTCTTCAATTTCTCTACTTCTGCTTCAGCTTCTATAGAAGAGTCTACGTTTAACTGTTCGTTCTCATGATCACTTGAGTAAGCAGAGTGAGTTAACTCCACCAAACTTTGGCTGCTTTTATCAGTCGGTGTATCTGGTGAACGCTTTTGAAGCAAGGATTCATCATCAATTGGCAAAACTTCATCCCTTTCAGTAGTGAAATCAACAGAAAAGTTTTGAACTGCTTTCTCCTCCTCAGAAACACCGTCAGCATCTTGTACTTGAATAGTTTCTGTGGTATCAACATTAGGACTGGAAATGGACTTTTCTGCTCTCTGTAAGGCAATCTCAGCATCATTCACTCGCTGAGTAGCTTCAAGTTCAAAGGCAACTGCTTGCTCTGCTAAAAGCATTATATTTGTCACATCCTCCTCTGCTTTTGTTGCATTCAGCTGTGCCTTTTCAGTACGTTCGTTCAACTTTTCCACTTCCTTCAGCAATTCCTCCTTTCTATTTTGCCAGTGTCTCAGTGCTGTTTCACAATTCGCTAAATTTGTCTGGCATTCCTTGACATCTTCCTGAGCCACCAACAGTGCTTTCTCCTCTTCAGTCATGTCATTGCCCTCATCACTCTCATTAGAACCTTGTGGAGAATCATGCTCCTCTTTTGCAATCTCTATAGATTCTATGGCCACTTGAAGCTTTGCCTCAGCCAGTGAAAGAGTCGTGGTCGCTTTTTGAACAGCTTCTTTCGCAATACATTCTTCAGTCTCAATGGCTTGGATAGCATCAAGAGTAGCATTAGCATTGTTCAAAGTATTTGCTGCTTCGTCCTGCAAAGATATTGCAGTCTCTGAAATTTTTTTAACCTTCTCCTCAAACATGGCACTATTTACTCTTGCAATTTCTAAGTCCTTCAGGGCCTTTTGCAATAGTTCTTTCAGTTCATCCACACTGTGTGTGTCTTCTTCCACTTCTCTTTGTCCCTCTTCTTCCTCTTCCAATGATGCAGTCAGTTCAGTACTGGAAGTAGGCCCCAATCCCAATTCCTCACCCGAACCTTTCACATAATCTACATTACGACCATTACCATTAACGTAAGCCAAAGAATCATTACCCTGACACTTTACCCAAATTGCTAGGGACACCACGAAAGTATCACTCTTCTTACTAGACCAAGTTCTCTTCATATTTGAAAATTTGAACTCCCCTACAGAAACCAATCTAGAATTGCGACAAGCAATACCACTTATTTTGTTTATCCCACTAAACCGCGCTTTCAAAATAGGACTCGAGTTGCCAAGAAAGGCACAACCAATACCTCTCCTTCTAAATGTCATGCAAGAACCGTTTTGTTTGTGAATGATTCGTCCATCTAACATTCTCGACTGCGGTAAGCTACAAGTTATATCCATTTTAGAATTTCTTGATCTTCAAAACCCGATACTCAACTATAGAAACACCTTTTGCGTATACTAATAAGCCATTCTTCAGTCACCTGAAAAAAAAGAAAGAAAGAAAGAAAGTCCCAGAGAGAATCAGAAACGCTCAATAGAACGAAATGAAAATTTTCACATTCATTTTTCCAGCGACACTGAAAATTGGATGCAGTAGACATGTATAATAAAGACAGAAACAGTGTGAGTAACGCAAAATTACATAAACGATGAATTCAATACGTATCAAGAACAGTAAGAGAACCGATTATGGCGAGCATACTTTCGAGTGAAGCTGAAAAAATCAATGGCAAGAGACGCGTAACTTACCGTCGGGGTCACCAAACCTCAGCTTCACATTTTTTTGGTCGTAAACAGAAGCCATATATAAAGAGTACGACTTTTTTTTTTATTTCCGTTTTTCCGCCCCCGCTTCTCCTACACTCCTTTTATCTTTTTTTTTTTTTTTCGCCAGACCCTCCCTTTCTGTGTTTGGACTGGAGAGGGGGCAAATGAAACTCAGGTGAGAAAATCTAGCGGCCCGAAAAGTGACTTGTTTATTTCCAAAAATGACCTTCCTTCTATGGCCGCGGACGCGCATAGACGGGGTTCGCTTTGCTGGTATATATGCGGAGGATATTCTTGACAGATTTCGGCGGCACTCGCACGTTACGAGCGTGAGAACTGAGAACGAGATCCAGATATATAAGTTATTTATTTTATTTATATTATAAAATATTTTATATTAATTACATATTTATTAAAAAAATTATTTTTTTATCTAAAATTAAAAAAATATATCAATATTTTTTATTTTATTATTATTAAATATTTTATTCTATTATTATTTAAAATTATAAATAAAGAATAAGAAGAAATTAAAAATATAAATAAAAATAAAAAAATATTTAATATTTTATATTTTAAATTAAAAATTTTTTATATAAAATGTACAGTAATATAAAGAGATGGAAGGATATTGTAATGTAATTGTAATGCCAAAAAAAAAATGATGACGTATATTCCAAGTATCACAGCCTTGTCAGCGCGTGAAGCTACGTTTTTTAAGGTAATGAATAGGACAGAATGATATTATCAATGATTAGGACAGAATAAAAGGGGAAATTGACACTCTGTGTAAGGAGGAAGATATTGGGTTATACACCAACAACGAAAAGAAAAAGGAAGACATGGATACTCTTTTTTTTTTTTTTTAAGAAGAGGAAGATATTGACTCAGTATCATTAAATGGAATAATGCTATAGAAGAGCCTTGATTGTTAGCCGTTTTAAAATTAAAAAAAAAAAAAAAGGTGCCAACGAAGATATTTTTAAGAAAGAAGTTGTAAACGAATTGTAAAATCTGAAAGTCAAGATAAGAAAACGCATAAAATAATTTAAAATATAGAAACTCAGTATGAGATGTGGTGAAATTCAATTTTCATAAACAGCTATAAATGAATTATAAATTCAAAAGTTGGAAAAATTCACAATACAGTTGAAAAACGCAAGAATTCATTACAAAATTATTTAAAACATGATATTTAATGGGGGTGTGTAAAATCAAACTCATACCAAATACCAAACCAAACCAAATTAGACCTAGTTGGTTTCATTTATTTAGTTTTTGTTTTATTTGATTTAGTTTGGTTAACTTTTTATAAAAGAAATTCAGTTATATTGTTCAGTTCAGTTTTAATTTTAAAAAACCTAAATAGATCGAATTAACCAAATTTTCTATTTTTTATTTTTATTAATTGTTTAATTTATTATAATGTTATATTTTTGAAGGTTATGTAAGATCAAGATGTAGTATTTTTAATTTTCTTAGTCTTTTTTAACAATGGATTTAGATTTGGATTTTTTAATATTATTTTTTAATTCAATGTCATTAATATTATTATGAATGATATTGTTATTGATGGTAATATTATTCTGTAATTTTTGTATTTTTATATATGAGTATTTTCAATGTCATTTGGATGAAATATTTGAATATATATATATAATTCTAAATTTTTTTAATATTGAGCATGTCTTTGTATATTTTTTAATGTTTTTAAAGCTTTTTGTATTTTTCTTCATAATTTATGCCATTTTATAGGCCCAAAAGTATGTAGAAAATTTTATTGAATAAAAGTTACATCAAATCAAAAAATGTTAAGAGCACTTAATTGGGTCTATTTTTGCAATTCAAGCCCAAATATTTAAGAAGATAAAGATGGGTTCATAAGACCACAAAGTGGCATCAAAGAGAAAGAAAGAATGAAGGGAAAATGAGAGATAGAAAAGGCCAACAAGGTGGAAAAAGATAAGGAATATTGACCATCTATCTATCTATATATAATTAAAAGTATAATAAAGTTGTACTGTACATTAATCATAAATAGTGCGGCTTCATTCATTGGGCTTTTTACCCATTTTTCCTTTTTTTCTGTTTTTTTCTATTTTCTTTTTTTGAGTTTAATTTTTTCCTTATTCATTTATTTTTTCTTTTATAAGTAGGATTTATCTTTTCCCATTATTTTAAGTGGGATCCACTTTTTTTTTATGTTCTCAATCTATATTAATTTTAATTAATGTCATTTAATATCATTTTTTTAGATAGGGGGAGTTAATGATGATATTCTTTTTTAATTCAATATATTTTAAAACTAAATAAAACGTTCTCATGTCTGCGCATGTATCCTCCCGTGGGGGAGAAAAATCTAGTTAGATTAAAAACAGATCAAGAGTTAAGATTTATTCACTTTACATATAAATAAGAGAGCTCTCCTCTCCTTGTTTCACCAAACCAATTCAAAACTTAGAGAGAGAAGAAAAAGCTTGGTGCTTGAGAGAGAAAGAAAGAAAGGAAGGAAGGAAGGCTAGGAAGAATATAGAAGGTTTAAGGAGGATTCCAAGGTATCAACTTATCATTATTCTTGCATTTTAATTTAAGTAATTGCCTTGATCTTATTTTACATTGCCATAATAATGAAAACATGTTTATGTTATAAAATTATGAATATGTTTGAATTAAAGCTATAGTTTTGTTATGAACAAAGCATGAATATGCATGAAATGATTGTAGCTTTGATGAACATGTTTGAATATTTTAAGAACATGCTTTTGACCTTTGAAAGTATAGCAATGTCATAAAATGCATTTAATATAACAATTACTTAAATGTTACAATGTGTAAATGAGATAATGTTGATACTAAAATTTTCCCAAATCTCATCCCCAAAACCTTAATCACATTTAGTTACAAGCATTATGAAAGAAAGAAGCAAGGAAGTGGAAGCATGGAGTGCATTGATGAAGTTATATTATTAATTTGATAAATATGTCCTAAATATGGAAATTGTGATTATAAGCCATGACATGATATACATTATGTATTATATGTTTAATGAATGATTTTCCAAGTATTATGAGTCATATTACAAGTGCAATTATGTATGAGAACCTTGGGAAGATAAATGATCATGTTGGAATCCCTAAAGAAGGAAAGATGATAAGGTAATGAGAAGAAAGTAAATTAAGGTAGAAGCTCATGATATTAATTAGAGGGCTCAATAAACTTCATAATAAAACCAATGTTGCCTCAATTGGTTAAGTATAGAAGAAGATTGGAATTTTGAAGAAAAAGATATCAAAATTTGGAAAAATTAGATAGTCAAATGTACACTAATATTTGTTAAATAAATTGTACTGATTGGAATTATGGAATTCTATATGGATATTTTTTCCATATAGAGGATTGAATTGAATTTATTATTTTGGATGAATTATGTTAATTTGAGCTTAGTTATTGTTATATCCAAATCTGAAAATTTGAGTATTTTGGCCAATATTGGTGTTATTTTGATTAATTCATTGGTTTATGAAGTAATCTAGTTAATACTAAGTGTAATTATGTTTAATTAGGGAGTTAATTGTCCAATTTAGTACAATTAGATAATTTTGTCCACTTTTTTCAGATTTATTTAGAGGCCAAATTAGTATTAAAATTAAGCTAATTAATTGGATAAGATGAGTTTAAATTGGTTAATTAATGACTAGAGGTTTCGAAGTTTAATTAGTTACTTAAACTAAGTTTATAATAGTTAAGTATCTTGACTATTTAATTAACTTAATTAATCACATCCCCATTATTAATTTGATTGGACTTAAGTTATGATAGACTCAAGTAATATGTCAAGTTCACAAATGACACACCTTTTCATAATTAATTTCTAGTTTTTTTTTAATCTCAATTAGTATTAAGTCTGTCTTAATTAATTATTTATTTTGATTTGCTTTAATTTAAATTTAATTTTAAATTTTCTTGCTTTTGTGTTCACTTTAATTGATTGCAAATGAAAGCCATCTCTCCCAAAATCATAGTTGTAATTGACATTTATATATAGAAGTAGTATGCATTGCATCTCATTTGATAAAAAAATATTTATATAATTGCATTTGCATTAATTTTTATTTAGTTAATTTAATTTTAGGTTGCATTTAGTTATTTAATTAGATTAATTGCATTTAGGTAGTTTGGTTTTACATTTCATTTTATTTAGAAATTAGTTTTGCTCTCCTAGAATTTTTACATTTTTTTATTATTGTATTTCCATTAAGTTCTAATTTTAATATTACATTTTTTTTAAAATCATTTAAGTGCATCATTTTAGCTTGAGATTACATAGTCATGCATTATTCCATTTACTTGTTCCTCCTTGAGAGACACAACCTAAATTGTACTCATTACTTCATACTTGTCTTCTACATTTAACTTATTTCTAAATTATACGACCAGAACGGCACGACTCGTTAACTCCTCTATAAGGTGTTAGAAGACCACACTTGAGTGGGAAACCTACATCTGCAAGATAAAGTTTTCCTAAACAAAATAAATCATCCCATAAGAAGTTTTTACAAAGAAGCATTTATATATAATACCATAAAGTATTAATTTAAATCTTAATACTTATCTTGAGGAATTCTAAGATTATCTACTCTTGATATGCATTTTCTAAAATTCTTAAATATGATGTTGTTCCTTCCTAACCGACCAACATGTAAATGAACTTCATATTAAAAGAACATGCGGCAAAAACATTTTGTGTAGAATAATTCTTTAATTCTCGAAATTGAGCTACTTCTTCTCTAGGCACTTTTACCCGAACATGGGTTCCATATGTTGCTTCGACACAATCCTATTATTTCTTAGGAGTCAAATATATGATTTAAAAATCAAGCTTCATTGATCTTATAAGGAAAATATATGGACACAAATATAAGAGCATATCATAAAATATGAGTAGAATTTATTATTATTGAGAATTTGTAGAGGAACTTTTGATCCAACAAGCTACACAAGAAACACACCTTCAAGTGAAACAATGGCTCATAATACATTAGGAAAATGATGGCTAATAGTCTCCCTTAATCAATGAAAGAAAAATGCCATGGTTCTATGCTTTACATTATGTGCTAATATGGAGAGGAATTTTGCCATGTGCTCCTCTACCATAGCATAGCAGGAATCTTTAACTATGGCAGTGTTTCAAGTTTCTCACAAAACTATTGAAATGCTTGTGGGCCCATATAAAGAATATTACGATATCTTCCAACCTCTTGTGAATGTTTCATCAATTATTTTCTCATACTCTCTCTTTCAATATTTATATCACTTATAGGCTTGTTAAGTAGCCTTAACATCTTTTCCAAAAAATAAGTTACACGTACAATAAAACAAATAAGTTCTACAACACATATACACATGCGTCTTTCCTAATCTTGTAATGTAATATCCTGAATGTTATTATATATTAAATAGTGTAGAATGATAAAAATGACGATATCTAAAAATATGTCTAAAATATCTGAAAATTGAGAGACATAGAAACTAGTAGAAAAGGGCAAAAAGATAATTTTCTGAATTAGAATGGAAATGGAGAAACTTATATTTTGGCCCTAAGAAAGAATTTTTTTTTAAAATAGTCTTTGAGAAGTAGGGATTAATATGATTAGACCCTTAGAAATTAAATCCATTGTATTTTAGTCCCTTAAGGAAGAATTATAAATGGAAGAGGCCGTGAAATGAAGATTTGGAGAAAACTACACTTAAGACCCAAAAGTTTTAAAAATTATAAATTTATCCCAAGTTAAAGGGCATTTTTATATATATGAAAATTTATAGTCAAAATGAAGCTCCCAATAAGTTCAATCTAATGAAATGTAGTATGAAATTTATTAAGATCAAAATAATATTTATTGGGTAGTTATGATTAATATTAATATTTTATTCGATAAAAGTCAGTTTAAACTGCAGGAAGAAACAGTATTAATTCAAAAAAAATTAGTGGGCCTTGTTAAAATATATTTTGGTTGAGATAATTATTTTGAACTAAACGTAATTATTGGATAACCCTATATCAATATAATGATAATTTTGGTGAAAATAATTAATTAGTACAGGCAAACTTAATCGATAAAGGCTATATTGATCCACAAAAAATGTTAAAGCAATTTTTGGCCAAGAATTGGACAAGTGGTATGCTGCAGCTGCTCAGTACCCTAATGGAATTAGTTGAAAGCTTTATTTACTAAAAAGTAACTAAAGTTAAATATAAAGTTAACTAAAGTTACTTTATAGGTTGTTGATCTCTAATCACCTTGGTTAAGCATATAATTCATCTTGTGAATCTAGTAGTTTTAGGAGCTAGTATGCTGAAACAGAGAGCAAAAGAGGGAGGAACTAGTACCTAAGGGAGAAAGGAGGAAGATAAAGGCAAAGATTTTGGCTCAAAAAGCTCAAGGTAACCTCTTATGACTATCCTCTTGTGAACCTAAGTAGTTTTAGGAGCTTTCATGACTTATTTTCTCTTTTTTGCCCACAGTTAAGGATTCCTAGAGAGAAAAAGAGAGAGAGAAAGTGAGGCTATGAAGAAACTAATCCATGAAAAGTGAAATATAAATCACAAGATGTAAGAATATGGTATTAGATTGCAAATTGATTGGGTAGTTATTTTTCTACATTTTTCTAAAATTTTTTGCCTATTTAGGGTTTGAAAAGGAAAGGGAATTTTATAAATTTGACCCCAAAAATAAATTCAATGGGTCCAAATTATGTAAAAACAAGTGTGTTGTACAAGTAAGGCCAAGTGGAAATCAAGTTGAAAAGTTAGGGTTTTATTGCACACTTTGTGATAGTGACCTAAGAATCAGTTGCTAATGTCATTTTTTATGACACAATAGGATCCAAAGGAGTGTTAGAAGGCTAAAGGAAGTGTCCACAAAGTCTTGAGTTTATTGGAAAGCTTGAAGATAGCTAACTAACCCTATTATGCATATATATTATTAATGTTGCCATTGTGCTTATTTGATGTATTTGTTAATTGAAATAATGCATTGTGATGGGTTGGATTGATTGACCATGTTGTTTAAGGGTACTTAAACCTAGAAATTCCTATATTTTAAGGGGAGATGCTGCCCAAATTTTTAGAAATTATTTGTGTTTAATTGACTTTAAATGAAAGCTTAATGCATTCTTTATGAAGGTTTGCAACGTATAATGATATATGAGCATGCATGGTAGTTACTACTGAGATTCTTTGAATCTCACCTTTTCAAATGTCTAATATTATAGGTTCAAGTTATGGCAAGACTTCCCAAGAGGCAAAAGGAAAGGAGAAGGAGATTGGTCATTAAGATGAATTTGCTTTCCTTGATGTTTTGTTTGAAATATCTTGTAAAAATGATGTGTATGATTTTGGAACTGTACTTGCATGTGATTATGTCCCTTTAGGTCCAGTGTAATGAAACATGTAAAGTTAAGACAAGAAATGACCATATATGTAAATATTAATATGTATTTTGTAAAGTTAAAGGATGTAGATGGCCATTGTGATCACTACTAAAAACACATGTACTGTATAGACTTTTTTTGTGTAATGTTTAAATGTTTTATATGGATGTAAACTAAATACAAAGGGCTTTCTATAGACACCAAGATCACTCAATTTGGACTTATGCGTGATTTATGGTGAATTTTCAAATTTGAGGGCAATTTTTGTGAACTTTAAAATTTGCCATTGCTACAGTGAAGATTTTATGAATTTGCTATTAAAATTGATCAATTATTTTCCATTTTCAATATTTTTCCCATGTGGAAAATATTGTGAGTTATTTTTTGAGATTTGAATCACCTCAAGCTAATTTTTCTATATTTAGCTATGAATTTTCAAAGTTTGTTGGGTAAATTGAAGTTAACTCAAGAAATAGTACCCAAAAATGAGAAAAATTGTTTTAGGTTATTTTGTGCAATCAAGTCTCTAATCACGAATTAATGGACTAAAATGGAGTCTAATGCATGGAAAATTGGTCTAAATATGAGGTGTGACATTTTTATTACTAAAGCTAAATGTTCTAGCTAGTATGTCTAATATAGTTTAGAAAGGAAGTAATAATAAATAAATATATTATTTATTATATTTATTTATTATTTCCTTTGAGATAGTCTATTAACTAATTGTTATTGTGGTTGGATAGATGTCTAAACCCACAAACGACTCAGGGATTAACTATCAGTCTGAGCCACACCCCCGACCATCAAGACCTCCTAGAGATGAAAGCAGCAGTTCTAGTGAGATACCTATGGAAGAGCCAATGATTATAGGCCCTATACGTGATAAGAATTATGAGATACTTATGGAGGAGCCTCCTCACATGCCAGGAGTAGAGATTTATGAGGATGTAGATTGGGAGTTAGCTTTTCTAGAGGACCCAGATAACACCCTAGATAATAGACCACTGGATATAGAGACTATAGTCTACAGGATTGTAAGGAAGTTCTCTAGAGGGTACGGAATTTACTCAGAAGATCCTAATAGGGTTCTATCATTTATGACTAGATTGTCCCAAGTCCAATATGACTTAGAGAGACTAGGAAACAGGTATCCTGAATAACCATGGATTGATACTATGCTCAAGTAGATAACTGATTATGAGTTTTGGATGGAGATTAAGGCCAAGTTAGAAGGGAGTATAAGAGTCTGACACATTGCATCAGGATATATTATATTGAGGTCAATATGAAAAAGAAAAAGAAAAAGGAAAGCAAGAACAAGAAAGATAAGGGCAAAGGAAAAAGGCCAGTCTTAGCACATCGTGATATGCCAAACTTCTCCCACATACCTACCAACTCAGGTAGTGAGTTATTCGAGGTGGTTGACATAGTTACTAAGATATACCTTGAGAGTCATCGAGTCTTCTGGGATTCCCTTATTCTGACTTTCTTGGATTCAATAAAGGATTCACATGATCATATGGAGACACAAGGATGACAGTTTCTTGATTCTGCATGGATAAACGTAGTACTTACTATATTACTGGAGGATGAGGATTTCTGGTTGTCAATAAAGGAAGAACTTAGATGATATTGCCCTGAGAATCTACATGCTTGTGTCAAGGAGTTGATTCATCACAAGAGACTCAGACTAGAGCTAGTTGACATGGAGAGGATTGAGACAAACCTAGCAAGATCACAACCACACATATTAGTTTCAACAACCAATGCATGAACAAGTACTAGCTAAGGATTTAGGATATGAGTCAGAGAAGGATCTAGAAGAGGACTCGCAAGAGGATTCAATGTCAGCCCATGAACTTTGAATGAATGCAATTTTGAGTATGATGTATATAGGAATGTGAATATGACTTGTACAAAGTTTTGACATGTGAATAAATGTTCTGTTCATATAAATGTATTCTCTAAGTATTGTTACTATGTGTTCACAATTTTATTTATTTTATAGATAGGAATGGCTTGTACTAGAAGACAGACTCGAGAGGTCACTCCTCAACAAGAGAATGTGCAATAGGTTGACCCCCAACAAGTCATAATGGATCGTTTGGATCAGCAACAGCAAATAATCAAAATTTTACAAAGAACAATAGCAAATCAAAGACATCCACAGGAGGCTAGAGTATAGGAACCACCTGCAGTGCCATAGCCACAACCAGAGCCACACACTGTGCTAGTTAGCACAACAACAGGTGTAGCAGTTGACTTTGCTCACCAGCAAAACACAATAGCACAGTTCAGAAAACAATGTCCCCCATCATTTGAAGGGAAATTTGATGTACAAGTTGCTGATGATTGGATACTAAGCCTCGAGAAAATATTTAGGCTAATGGATTATGATACTGAGATGAAAGCTTTATAAGCCACTTATATGCTAGAGAAAGAAGCGGATAGATGGTGGCACATCATTGTATTGATTCTATAGGCTCGAAATATACCACTGATATGGGAGACATTCCTTGAATATTTCTAAGACAAGTATTTTCCAAGGTCAGTCAGAGATAAAAAAGAAGTCAAATTCATTATGCTTAAATAAGCTAAGAAGTAATCAGTAGATAAATATGTGGCTACTTTATTCAATTGTTTAGGTATTCCACATACTTGTAGTAACATGATGATGAGCGATAGAAGGTTGAAAAGCTAGAAAGAGGCTTGAAATCAACTATAAGAGAAAGAGTTGCTCCTATGAGGATTCGAGAGTTTAATACATTAGCTGAAGTCAGTAGGATCACTGAAGGAAGCTTGAATCATATAGGCTTTATGTCTACTACCCCCAACTAGTATAAGGAGGACTACGTTTGAGGAAGGTGAATCAAGTTGAAAAAGAAAGAATTCATGGAACAATTCGAACAAAAGAGGCAGCAGGGGAGCAAGAATAGGAGGAGGACAAACAATGCAAATAGATATGCAAAGGGAAGCCAGGGAAGCTCCAGTATGTGACTAGTGTGGTAAAGTTCATGACAGTAGACCATGCCTAGCCGGACAAATGCATGTTACTGATGTGGCAAGGCTGGACACTATGCTAGACATTGCAGAGTAGAAGTAGCTTGTATTAGACCGCAGGCATAGGGAAGGGTCTTTGCTCTTACATAGCACAAGGCTCGATAGTCACATGATCTTATAGAAGGTATGATTAAAGTTAATGATTATTTTGTACATGCCTTGTTTGATTCAGGTGTTAGTTATTCATTTATTTCCTGTACGTGTGCTAAAGGATTGGGTCTACATATCACTGAGTTACCATATGATCTTCATGTATCCACACCCATAGGTAACCATGCTATTACATCCCATGTCTACCTAAATTGCATTATCTAATATGAATATTTTTACACCACACTAGATCTCATATGCATGCCATTCCCAGATATAGATATTATAATAGGCATGAACAAGTTTTCCACTAATAACATTCTCCTTGATTGTAAAAACAAAACCTTGATCTTACCTACTTTGGAAAGTGTCCCAAATACTGAGGCTAAGCTAAATTTCATATCAACTGCTCAAGTTAAGAGATTGTTGGGGAACGATGCCAAGCTTATCTAGTTTTCTTCTCAGTGAATGTTGAGGTAGATGAGGGGATTGAAGAAATACCAGTAGTAAGAGATTTTCCTAAAGCACTTCCTAAGGACTCTAAAGACTTACAACCTGAAAGAGAGGTTGAGTTTTCTATAGACCTTGTGCCAGGAACAAATCCAATATCAAAGGCACCATACAGAATGGCACCACCTAAATTGACAGAATTAAAGAAACAGATAGAGGAGCAATTGAAAAAGAGTTTCATTAGATCGAGTATTTCTCCTTAGGGTGCTCCAATTTTATTTGTAAAAAAGAAAGATGGGAGCCTCCGGTTATGCATTAACTATAGGGAACTAAACAAAGTTACTATTAAAAACAAATATACTTTACCTAGAATTGATGATTTACTAGATCGGTTGGCAGGAGCTACTATGTTTTTGAAAATTGATTTATGATCTAGATATCATCAATTATGGGTTAATCCAGATGATGTTCCCAAAACTACTTTTCAAACTCGCGATAAGCATTATGAATTTTTAGTGATACCATTTAGTCTAACGAATACCCCAACAATTTTCATGGACTACATGAACAGAATTTTTCGGCCTTATTTAGATCAATTTGTGATAGTTTTCATTGATGATATTTTAGTGTACTTCAAATATTTAGAGGATCACAAGATGCATTTGAGAAAATTCTTATCTATTTTAAAAGAAAGGAAATTGTATGCTAAATTGAGCAAGTGTGAGTTTTGGCTTATAGAAGTGCGGCTCTTAGGGCATGTTGTCTTTAAGAATAGAGTTGCAGTAGACCTAAGTAAAGTTGATGTTGTCCTAAAGTGGGAGCAACTGAAGACCATCACTGAGATAAGAAGTTCCCTCGATTTAGCAAGATATTATAGATGATTTATACAGGACTTTTCTTGAATTGCATTGCCGCTTACAAAACTTACTAAAAAGAATGCCTCTTTTATGTGGGATATGAATTGTAAAAATAGTCTTAATGAATTGAAGCACAAGCTAACTACCACACCTGTATTAACTATACCTAATCCCAAGGAATCTTTTGTACTTTACACAAATGCAAGTAAGCATGGATTAGGTTGTGTTTTAATGCAAGAAGGCAAAGTAGTATCATACACTTCTCGACAGTTAAAACCCCATAAAGAAAACTATCATGCATATGATTTAGAACTCATGGCTATTGTTCATGCTTTAGAGATATGGAGGCATTTTCTCTATGGTGGGACTGTAGAAGTGTTCTATGGCCACAAAAGCCTCAAGTATTCAGAGGATAAAAAAGAATTGAATGCAAGGCAGAGGTGCTAGATGTAATTGTTAAAACATTATGATCATTCTATAAAGTATCATCTAGGGAAAACTAATGTAGTGGCTAATGCACTCAGTAGAAAAACTGTTCATGTAGCTTACATGATGATTCGTGAAATGAAAATATGTACTTGTTTCTTTAATTACACGAGACTAAACTTGGTAATGAATTTTCACAAGATTTAAAGAAAGCCTAGCAGAATGATAAGTTTGTGAAGGTAGTTAAAGAGAAGATAAGTTAAGGAGAAATGCACAAAGTTAATGAGACAAATGATGGTTTAATTAGATTTTAGAATAGAGTATATGTTCTTCTAGTAGTAGAACTAAAGGAAAAGATACTAGCAGTGGCACATCAAAGTAAATATACTATTCACCCAGGTATTACAAAAATATATCATGATTTAAGAAAATTTTTTTGGTGGTCTGGGATGAAAAGTGATATTACTCAGTGTGTGTCCAAATACTTGGTATGCCAAAGAGTTAAAATAGAACATCAAAGGCCAACAGGAATGTTACAACCTTTAAATATTCCCGAATGGAAGTGCGATAGTATATCAATGGACTTCATTATGGGATTACCTAAGATATTATCAGGATATGATGCCATTTGTGTTATAGTAGATAGGCTCATGAAGTCAGCCCATTTCCTAGCTTTGAGATCAACATATATGTACCAACCTACTTTCAAACACCCCAAACTCACTCCTCATAATCTCAAATACTTAAAAAAATTCCAACAATACTAAAAAGGGCTGGGGTCGTGGTGAGCTACAATGCAGTCGCGGCCTTAGAGTGGCAGGACCACTTGGCACCGCAGCCTAGCTTCTAGCACTACAGTGCCCCCTACTGATATGATATCAGTAATTTGCTGATTTTTAGGGTAAACTTCTGTCACGCATAACTTCGTGCTTTGACCTCCAATTGACTGATTCCAACTCCTACATGTTGCTCTCTTCCTAATCTAACCATAAGCACCAATTTCACTCGAATCCAACTTCATATGGAGATTTTGGATGCCGAACACCATTTTTGCCACTTTTTGGCCAAAACCCAAACCTTACAACTTCCATTTGCTGCCAAAGACAATTTGGCACTCAAGGACCATTTACACAAGTCCTATTTGGCTCAACCAACTTGTTTAAGAAGGTTTCATCTCATAGAAACCACTTATCTAAGATTTGATCCTCTTAAATCCCAAATTCACATAATGGGCTACATGCCCAAAACATATCTACCTTACTTAAAACCCCTTTTGGGCTCACACACATGGCCAATTCAACTCAGTGATACATGTTCCATACCTATCACATATCATCCCTAATATCAATATCATAATCATCCTATCATCACATAGCATACAGATAATATGCCTAAGACTCTCATTGAGGCAACCCAACTATAACAACCTACTTGGCACAATATTACATAAACTAAATAACAACTACCAATTACTTTAAATTCCCAAATGCGGAGAGGCCTACGACTCCATAGTCTTTCCTGAACTAGCTCCAGAGTCTTCAATTGAAAGGTTAGTCATGGATGGGGTGTGATACAATGTCTCAGTAACCAAGACAAAAATACACACATATATATACCATCAATATCACACATACATGCAATGATGTTGTGCAATGCCAAGTGTCATGCAATGCGTGTCTCCCTCAAATACGGTTAGAACCACAAGTTGACGTCATCATAAGACATTTCAAATAGGTAATTCCCTTCCAACAACCAGTGAGGACTGATTCCGGGACATCACCAAGCTCACCACATTAGTGTACTCGGCCAAAGGTCACAATAGTGATTAGACCATGGCTCTCCTTTCCCTGGACCACCGCAAATTGGTGGTGATTTAGGGAAGGTATAATACTCTGCCACCTGGCTCTCTTGGTCATATGAGAGGATTTAGTGGCAGGGATATTCCATCCTATCACCAAATCATATCGTCATCATATCATATCATAGTCCACTATCACCTGACTCTCCTAATCAGGAGAGGATTTAGTGGTAGGGATTTTTCTTCATATCATCATATCGTATATCATCATCACCACTTGATCCACCTTTCCTCACAATGTCATGTAGTGGTGATGTTCATGTCATATCACTATATCATCATCTTTATCATGTTTCTTAATGTCATGCTATGGACTCATGTCATGTTGTTGGGAATTTCAGCACACACATAGCGGAAAACTATTAAGAAATTCCCTCCATAGATTCGTCAATGTTGTTTAGATTGAGATGTAAAAAAAGAATTTACCTCCTATGTGTCCTTTGATGTTCTTTTTCATTTCGTCAGACCCTAGGAACTAACGCAACTGGTTAACTCTCTCTACTAGTATCCACATGAACGGTGAGTCCAACTCGAATGGCGTGCTAGCACCTCTATTTGTGTAAGTCTGTATAGTTCGTACGCCCTCGCTGTTCATCGTTTGTCTATACACTCTCTCTCTCTCTGAGTGTACGACCACTCTCTCTTTAGGGTGATTCGAAATTGTGTTGATGTTGTATCCTAGTTTATATCAATATATAGATAGGATTTGGTATTTATTTAATTTAAATCAATAATTTAAACTAAATCAAATATTAATTAAATAGATTAGTTTGAATTTAAATCTATCTAATAGATTAAATTTAAACTAACTATCTAATCTATATCTAGAATCAAATCTAGATTTAATTTATTATATAAATCAAATTTAGATTATTAGTTTAAATTCAAATTTGGAATCAAATGTAAATCAAATTTAAATTTAAATCTATCATCTAAAATTAAATTTAAAACTAATTCATTTAAATTAATTGGAATAATATATATATTTCAAAATAATATATATATCAAATATATAATATATCAAACATATATATATTGAATTTTATAATATATATATGTATATATATCAAATATACATATGTAATTCAATCACCCCAAATTGAATATTAAATTTATTGAATTTAGATACATTATAGATTCAATGAATCTGGACATTCTAGCTCGAGTTGGCCCGTTCTTGTGTGCAACCCTATAAGCCCATTGATATTGGCAGTGGGCTAATAATACTATTGGACCCACAAGTCAGAAGTGGCTTCTAGCAAGATATTATTGTTGAATTAAGTGTTTTGATGACTCCAAACCAACTAGAGTTTGGAAGGAAGATATTAAAGGTGTACAAAAGATCTCAAGTGAAAAAATCCAAGAAAAACAAGTATAAAATTAGATATAGGATTTCTTATTGAATTCAATGGAGTAAAAGACTTTGATTTTGCACAAGAATATTTTAAAAATGTGTTTTTATGATAAGTCATGAAGTATTTGAAAAATACCCACTATTAGAAGAATTTTGAAGTTTTAAACGTGATTTGTTGCTTTGAAAATTTGAACTTTGGTATCTGAAATTCAAACTTCGGAGTAAAATATGTTAGTCAGAAAAGAGGTCCCTCTGACAGACGAATTTTATCTTTGAAAATTCGAATTTCGGGTAAAACACAAACTATAAAAAATGAAAAATTCATCTATGTCAAAGTCCATCTAAAAGCGAAGTTTAAAAAGAGTTCTAAGTTAGTCCTCTAACAGATGAACTTTGATTTTGAAAATTCAAACTTTGGAAAGATGGCTTGCAAGTCTATTATGATAATCTTTTGACATACAAATTTTAATATTCAAAAATTTGAACTTTTAATTAGGTCTGATAAGAGATCTCTCTGATAGATGAACTTTGGTATTTGAAAATTCAAATTAAAAAAAAAAGAACTATTGTACCATATTGAGCTGCACGAATTTTGGACACCAAAATTTGAACTTCGAAAACACTGTAGCAATATAGAACAACTTTTCAAACTTACCAGAAAAACTTTAAACTTGAAAATTCATATGTTCCAACATAGAAACATTTGCTAAAGATGAAAGTTTGAACTTTGCTTTAGAACAGACGAACTTTAAGTTACAATGTTAAAGTCTTTAGCTTACAGTCTCTGTAAAATTCGTTTGTTGACACACCAAAATTCAAACTTTGAATGTCAGACGCATTAAATGCGGTTGGTGAATGGATAGTTTTTCAGAGTAACCGTTGGTAATGTCTCTAACGACTAGATCTTATCTCTAACATATAGTTAAGACATAAATCTATAAATAGAACTTCATTTGAAGATGTGGGTAACGATTTTACATTGTATATATAGAAACTCTGCAAAATTCTTAAGTTAAAGTCTTCTGCTCTCACATACTTCGTCTCTTGTACTTCAACTTTCATATACACTCTAAATTAGAGAATTCATTTACTGTAATCAATCTTATCTTTATCTAGAAGAAAGATTTTCTTGTGAGGAGATTTCACAAGGGATTTGGGAAGCACTTAGCTAGAGTGCAAAGAGTGGGATTGTAAGCTCTTGGAACAGAGCATCAAGTTGTACTACGGCATTGCAAGAAGCCCACTGAATTCTTGCAAGATAGTGGAAAATCTCAGGTGGTAGCTTGAGGACTGGACGTAGGTCAAGAGAAAAAAACCGAACCAGGATAAATATTTGTGTCTTCTCTTCCCTTATCTTGTTTTTCACTTGGTTATATTTTATACTTTGTTTTTACTGTCACTCTTGCTTTCACTACTCTCTTATACTTTTGCAAAAAAATTTTATCTTCCCAATTCACCTCCCTCTTGGGAAGCCAGCATATCTAACAATTGTAACTACCCAAATCATATGATATTGGTGATTCGATGTAACCTATCATATAACCCGATCACATCCATTTAATCTCATGATATATAGGTCAAGTATGAGGCATGGAAATGTCATCCTCATTTTACTCGACCATCGCTTTCTCGATCTCCGAGCATATTGACATAACAAATGGAAACTCGTCCATTCGAGTACGGCCATGCATTTTCAATCTCACTCATCAAGGGCCCAGATATATCTTTCCATTAATTAGAGGGACAAATTTCATCTTGACCATTCACCTTCCTCCACATAAGTTCCACTATGCCCAATCATAGCCTTTTATGATCTCCTGATTAAAGGTAACTTTTAACTATGCCAAAGTATAATGTTCCCCATGTAGTAAGCCATGGTGATCTCAGGTCTGAGGGCTTAGTGACACGATTATATATGAGATACACTTATGACTTGATCCATGCAGCTATCTCATGACAGGTTGATCTAGCACTTATTCTCTAACAAGAGCTTATGATTTTGATTTGTATCCTCATACATAATTATCAATCAAAATCATACTAGCCTTAATTCATCATTATTCCCATAAAGATGATTGACTAGGGACATTTAGGATAAAATAATTTATCTAAGGATATTATTATAAAGAAAAACATGCAAACAATATAATAATGTAAGAAAAAACACTTTTTTTTTTATAATGAAGTACAATGTTCATAATACAATGATTGGTCTAGGGCACAATCTCTAACACATGTCACATCATCATCATATATAATCATCATCATCTAATATAATGTCTATCCGTGTGCATACCACGATATATAGAAAAATCATACACACACATAACAATATCGTGGTATGAACGGAAACATGTATATATACACATATATACTAACACATTGTTATTCAGATAGTTTTGATGATTCTAAACAACAATGAGCTTGGAAATCAAATATCAAAGGAGCACAAGTCATATGAAGACCAAAGTTAGAGATTCCTAATATTTGAAGAGTGTTTACACGCATTTTTAGGAATCAATTTGTAAAAGAAGGTAGTTAAGCTTTAAAAACAACTTATTCTGCTTGTTCCAATATTAAATGAGGCATCTATTTTGATGATTGATGTTTAGCTCATGTTTTCAAAATTGTTTTAATGAAAAGGTTTACCTTATGTGGATAACGCTTAAAGATTAGGAGAATAAAGTCTCAATCTTAATGTAGTTTCTAAGTGTTTTCACTTCGTTTTCATGGAAAGGGTTTAGATTATCTGTATAACTAAGGCATGCACCATGTCCTTAGCTCTGTTTAGCTCGTTATCCTGACAAGGTGCTTACCTTATTCACATAAAGGAGTGAACAGTAAAGGCCACTTGTACAGTATAGCCCGTTATTCACATAACCAAGGGAGTTTATCCGCATAACATGGGTTACAAAGTACTTGGACTTTCTTCTGTTAAATAGATTATCTGCATAATCTAGGGAGGTTATCTACACAACTTATGTTATAGAACTCGTGGACCTCCTTCTATTCAAGAGGTTATCCTGATAACCTATGTTTTGCAAAAACTTAGTTTATGAAGATTTAATGTTATCTGAACAAGGAATAACATCTTGAGAGGTTATTCTAATAATTCTCAAAGGTATTTAAGTTTGTGAGACGTTATTCAAACAACTAAGTAGGTTTTCATAAAAATGTTCTTCAGCTAAAACTTAGTTATTCTGTAATGAATATTATCCACATAACCTAGCTAGATTATCCACATAACAAAAGTCTGACATTGAAACTAACAGCCAATGGTCACCCGTTATTCGCATAACCTGATGAGGTTATCCACATAACCTCTGTCAGACACATTTAATGTGGTAGGTAAAATGCTATTTTTCTGAGAATAATGGCTAATTTTTGCTTTCAACGGATAGTTTTACTCTAAAACTATAAATAGGACCTCATTTAATTTGTTGGGTAAAGAGAAAAAACATATAAATGCTAAAACTCTGCAGAATTGATTATTGATTCATTCAAAGTTTACCTACCCTCTATTTAGCTCATTCATTGTTCTTAAACTTTCATATCCACTCTTTTAAGAGAGAGTTTTATATCTGGATTTATATATTTCTACACGCTTGTAGATAGCACTTAGTGTAAGAAGACACTAACAGATTTATTTTTACTCATGAGTGAGAAGAGTAAGAGTTTTTTGGTAAGCCTCAAAGTTCGAGCTTGAGTTATATTGTGATTTTTGTAGGAACCCATTTGAATCTTACAAGATATAGTAGAGAAATCTCAAGTGGTGGTTTGAGGACTAAAAGTAAGTCAAGTGGAGTGAACTGAACCAGGATAAATCACTGCGTCCTCTTCTCATGTACTTTGCAATTATTCTTTATATTTTATACTCTGTCTTCATCAACTTTTATTATCACTATTGTATTTCAATTTTGCAAAAAATTTCAAACTTCCCAATTCACCCCATTCTTAGGAAGCCAGCTAACCTAACACATATAATACATATAATACAAACACCTGGTTACCTAGAGTTACCAACATCATACACATAGCTCTCGGGAGCTTTTGGATTGCCAGCCATGACTTGAACTCCTCCGACCAACCAAATCACGAGCCATTCTAATCAACCAATTATACACTACAATATCAAATATCCTCAAGTAACTTTACACAATATCAATTTACAACTCATAACTCATCTGTAACACCTTATATTAAGGCTAATTTCCCATGTATTAGATCATTTTAGATGTATTTCATCATAATTTAGAAACTATAATCATAATATAATAAAAACAGAATTTTTCAAAATTCGGGTACTATTCATTTGGCAATTTCCATTTTACCCGATAAACTTTGAAAATTCATAATTAAATCTGGAAAAATCATCTTGAGGTTGTTTGAGTCTCTAAAATTTTATTAAATTCAGATCTACATGTAAAAAATATAAAAAATAACTTCATTGGGCTAATTCATATAGTAAATTTCATGGACTATTACTGTTCATTTGGTCATTTTTCTACTTTCTAGTTTTCTGACCTCAATTTTGAAAAATCATATTTCATTCTGTTCATGACCAAATCATGCATACTCTGGTCATTTGAAAGCTATGTATGTCTACTTATAGACGTATTTTTATTATACATTTATTTCACTTACATAGGGCATAACATTAACTTAAATTGTGAAGGGTCATAATACTACCATTACTGGGACAGTTTTGGGAAAACTTACATATCTCTTATTCTATAACTTCAATCACTTCCAAATCAGTGGCATATGAATCTTAAGACATCGGCATTTTTATACATGTAAACCAATGAATTTTTAGAGCTCTATACAATTTTATATCAACTTTTGAAATTTCCAGTACCTAACTTTTAGTTTCCAGTTTTCCCAATCTTGCCCTGTTCTGAACCCTAATTTTGAAAATTCACCATAAATTGTACACTTATCCAATTTAAGTGTTCTTTAGCTCTATGAAAATCTTATTCCATATAATTTTAAAGCATATAAATTACTTAAGTTAATTGCCCTGTCTTACATAAACAGTACCTATGTTTCTGTCAGGTTGTCTAGATTGTACATTTCCAATCATGTGTAGGCAAAATGAACTTCATATCATATTTCTATCATCATTCATTGTACCACAATCATGCATAACATAATAAGAAACTTAGAGATACATAATAACAAATAATGGAAGCTTCCCTCATCTTCATATATGTTGATACAAATGATAACAATATAATATAGTGACTTTGCATCAGCAACCATTCAACATTATCTTCTTCATGCATCTAGCTCCTCCCTTAGCTATTTTCCATGGTTTTTCCCCTACATGGTTGGTTATTTAGGGAGAGTGAAACTCAAAGAATCTTAGTATTAACACCCATTCATACAATCATGTTATCATATAATTCATGAAAACATCAGGAAAACATCAAGTTATCACTTAAAACTTTTAATGCCATAACATTTCATAAAAATTTCAGTAGAGTTTTATTTTAAAATTTGGACATCCAGAGGTCATAAACCTTATCAAACAGCTTAGCCAATCATCACAAAGTATCATTATATATATATGGCATAGCAACACATTCATGAAATTCAAGTTTGATAACAATTAGTATAAATAGGTAAATTACTACCTTAATGTATTTCCTTCCTTTCCAAACTTTATGCACCTATTCTTTGACTTGCTTAAGCTTCCTTGAGCCTATACATATCACCATTCAAGCCTTTTAGTCACTAGTTTCAAGAATAACATCATACAATACTCATAAAACCTAAAATTTCCATATTGTTGTCCTTTCGGTTTTTCTTGAAATCAACACTTGTTCTTGACTAATTTGGACTCAAGGAATCCATTTTTGGGGTCAAAAACATGAAATTCCAACTCTAAATATGAACAATGACTGGCCAAAAATCAGGGACTAGGAGGAAAACTTGCTATGTTCCATAACACTTCAAACTACTTCCATATTCAAGCTTTAAGTGACTAATCTAGCATTTTCCCTAAGTCTAGTGGTTGAACAACTCATTTTCTTGCTAAGTCAAGGTTTGGACAAAACCCTAAGAGAGTGGAGAAGAAAATCTAATCCATGGATCATGTTTCAAATACCATAAACTACAAGTTTAAGGTAATAGATAGCAACTTAACAACTTGAGCCCTCAATTTTCCCTTGAGTTTCCTCTCATTTTTTCTCTCTTTCTCTCTTTCTTTCTTACGTTTTCTCTTCTATTTCTTGTTGTTTGTTGCCTCATGAATATGCAGAGGAAAGAGAGTAATTTAGCACTTAATTAAGTGGCTTAATGATATACTTAATCATGGTTAACACTTAACCAAACTTAGGTTACTTTTTGGCCAAATATGTCAATAACTTCTTGAAGAAGTTTTCCAAAAAATCATGCTTCCCAAGCTGCCCCAAAATCTCACCCAATGAGAGGTCTTTAAGTGTCTAGTCTGCTCAATTTTTTCTAGTCTAGATATCTCTTGAACTGAGTAATTTTTAACCATACCGATAAAACCGCTTTTTATAGTAATTTAACATTTTTGGACTACAGGATTATTTTAAATTTATTTTTATATTTCCATAATTATCTTATTCCAAATGGTATCTGTGTATGACCCATATCATATCCCGGTTACCTTTTAGTCATTGGTGGGGCCCACAATTTACTTTATCGGTTTACTATTACTTTTGGATACTCGGCACTAATTATTTCTTTATCTTTAAACATTAACCCTCAGTGCCATATACCATTGGACTTCTCTCATCAAGGGCTTCATTCTGACACTAATTTTGTATATTTACAAAATTACTTCTGAACTGGGGTTAAATTATAATTTTTGAAACTTTTGGATTATTAGATGTAATTTTTCCCAAGAGTTTTTCTATTTCTCCATGTTAATTTTATGATCTTATGACATGGATGTTATTTTTATACTTCTCTAGGGGAAAAAATATAATTTTCTCATTTTTCAATCCAATCGGGAAAAATGACATCTTTGTCTTTTTTCACCCAAAACGGTGTCTGCCGGTTTTTGCAAATTTCTTATATATTTCTAGATATTTTAGTTTTCTTAAAATGTTACATCAACCATATGAACTTGATCCAATGTTCCAGTGCCATAAACACATACAAATAAACTCTAAACAGCCATTCATATCATAATCATCATATACTTCTCATATTTCACACTCTCTTTTACAATTTCCAACCTAGGGTTTACTCAAGCTCATCACAATCTAATCAAAACTCTTACCTAAAACTTCCCAACATTAAATTACACTTCTTTAATCCCTTTACAACCATTTTAATCAGTGGGAATCAACTAGAAATGGACTCCCATACATACCCACGAAAATCAACTCAAAATCAAAGAGAAAAAAGAAGAGGAAGGGAGTAGATCCACATACCAACTAAGAATCAAGCTTCTAGAGTCCCAAAACTGCTTCACAAGGTCAAATCCATTGAGTCCTAGTAGAGAATCCTCCATCTCCCTCCATTTTTCTTTCTTTTGTTCAACTAGTTCTCATTCGATTTAAAGAAATTTTGCAACTCTCGCCATGGCCCTAGTAAGTTCACCATAGCTTAAGTGCTCTCAGCCTAGAAAAGTTCTAAAATATCTCGAGTATCTCGTTGCAGCGGCCCTGTACCTTGGCACAGCGTGACCTTTCTTTTGTTTCAAATTTCATATTTGTCCCGTTTTGCTTCTTTCTCTGATCCTAGTTTCTCTAGTCCTGCACACATCATCAAGTATACTTCCCATTAGTTCGAGACTAAGTTTAGGATAGTATAGTGAGGGTTGTTACAATATACATTAGATAAATTGGCATAGTTATATGTTAAAGAGATAGTAAGACTTCATGAAGTGGCAAATAGTATTATTTCAAATTGTGATCTAAGGACAAATTGAGAGGACAATTCAAACATTAGAGGATATGCTGAGGGCTTGTGTGCTTGAGATAAAAGGAAACTGGGATGTGTACTTATTAGCAGAATTTGCAAATAATAACAATTATCATTCTAGTATTCAGATGGCTCCATATGAAGCATTGTATGGTAGAAAGTACAGGTCCCTATTATGTTAGATGGAGTTAGGTGAGAGACAGTTGGTTGGTTCATAAATTGTTGACTAGACCTCAAGACAAATTGAAATGATAAGAAAGAAATTACTAACAGCTTAAAGTAGATAAAAGGAGAAAGCCGCTAGAATTTGAAATAGAAAATCATGTTTTTATTAAAGTATCTTCTACAATTGGAGTTGGTTGATCACTTAAGACCAAAAAGCTTAGTCCCAAGTATATAGACCTTTCAAAATCCTCTCAAAAGCCGGACCTGTAGCTTATAAATTAGCTCTACCACCAAATTTAAGCCAAATATACAATGTTTTCCATGTCTCCCAACTAAAGAAATATCAGTCCAATCCTTTACACATTGTAGAATGTGAATGAATTGACTTATAAGATAATCTTTACTTTAATGTTATACCTGAAAAAGATTATATATTGTCGAGTCAAGCAACTAAGGAACAAAGACATTTTTTTAGTGAAGGTGGTCTAGAAAGGTTTAACCCCAGAAAAAGCAACTCGAAATATGGAAGTAGATATAAAATGGAAGTATCCAGATATATTTATTAAGGTATATTTTAAATTTCAAAGATGAAATTTATTTTAGGGGGTGAAATGTAATATCCTAAATTTTAATGGATATTAAATAGTGTAGAATGATAAAAATGATGATAACTAAAAGCGTATCTAAAACCTCAAAAAATCGAGAGACACATAAACGAGTAGAAAAGGACAAAAAGATAATTTTCCATATTAGAATGGAAAAGGAGAAAATTGTAGTTTTACCTCCAAGAAAGAAAAATTCTTTGTAAAATAGTCTTTGAGAAGTATGGATTAATATGATTATACCCTTAGAAATAAAATTTATTATATTTTAGTCCCTTAAGGAAGAATTATATGCTGAAGAGGTAGTGAAATAAAGATTTGGAGAAAATTACATCTAATTACCTGAAAGTTTCAAAAAATTATAAATTTTCCCCAGTCAAGGGCATTTTTGCATATATGAAAAATTATAATCAAAATGAAGCTTTCAATGAGCTAAGCCCAATGGAATGTAGTATTAATTTATTAAGATCAAAATCATATTTATTAGGTAATTAGGGTTAATATTAATATTTTACCCAATAAAAGTCAGTTTAGACTACAAGAAGACACAATATTAATTCAAGAAAAATTAGTGGTCCTTGCTAAAATATATTTAGGTTGAGATAATTATTTTGGACTAAAAGTAATTGTTGGATAACCCTATATCAATATAATGACAATTTTGGCAAAGATAGTTAATTGATATGGGCGAACTCAATTGATAAAGGATATATTAATCCACAAAAATTATTAAAGCAATTTTTGGCCAAGAATGGGATAAGTGGCATGTTGCAGCTGCTCAAGGACCCTAATGGAATTAGTTAAAAGCTTTATTTACAAAAAAGTAACCAAAGTTAAAAATAAAGTTAACTAAAGTTACTTTATAGGTTATTAATCTCTAATCACATTGGTTAAGCATATAATTCATCTTCTTCACTTCTCAAGTACGCTGAAACAGAGAGCAAAAGAGAGAGGAACTAGTGAAAATCCAAGGGAGAAAGGAGGAAGATAAAGGCAAAGATTTTGGCTCAAAAGCTCAAGGTAACCTCCTATGACTATCCCTTGTGAACCTAAGTAGTTTTAGGAGCTTTCATAGCTTATTTTCTCTTCTTTACCCACTATTAAGGATTCCTAGAGATAGAGAAGAGAGAAAAAGTGAGGCTATGAAGAAATTAATCCTTGAAAAGCGAAGTATATGTCACAAGATGCAAGAATATGGTATCAGATTGCAAATTGATTAGGTTGTTATTTTTTTACATTTTTCTAAAATTTTTTACCTATTTAGGGTTTGAAAATGAAAGGAAATTTCATGAATTTCATCCCAAAATGGATTCGTTGGGTCTAAATTATGTAAAAACAAGTGTGTTGTACAAGTAAGGCCAAGTGGAAATCAAGTTGAAAAGTTAGGGTTTTATTGCACACTTTGTGATAGTGACCTAAGAATCAGTTGCTAATGTCATTTTTTATGACACAATAGGATCCAAAGGAGTGTTAGAAGGCTAAAGGAAGTGTCCACAAAGTCTTGAGTTTATTGGAAAGCTTGAAGATAGCTAACTAACCCTATTATGCATATATATTATTAATGTTGCCACCGTGCTTACTTGATGTATTTGTTAATTGAAATAATGCTTTGTGATGGATTGGATTGATTGACCATGTTGTTTAAGGGTACTTAAACCTAGAAATTCCTATATTTTAAGGGGAGATGCTGCCCAAATTTTTAGAAATTATTTGTGTTTAATTGACTTTAAATGAAAGCTTAATGCATTCTTTATGAAGGTTTGCAACGTATAATGATATATGAGCATGCATGGTAGTTACTACTGAGATTCTTTGAATCTCACCTTTTCAAATGTCTAATATTATAGGTTCAAGTTATGGCAAGACTTCCCAAGAGGCAAAAGGAAAGGAGAAGGAGATTGCTCAATAAGATGAATTTGCTTTCCTTGATGTTTTGTTTGAAATATCTTGTAAAAATGATGTGTATGATTTTGGAACTGTACTTGCATGTGATTATGTCCCTTTAGGTCCGGTGTAATGAAACATGTAAAGTTAAGACAAGAAATGACCATATATGTAAATATTAATATGTATTTTGTAAAGTTAAAGGATGTAGATGGCCATTGTGATCACTACTTAAAACACGTGTACTGTATAGACTTTTTTTGTGTAATGTTTAAATGTTTTATATGGATGTAAACTAAATACAAAGGGCTTTCTATAGACACCAAGATCACTCAATTTGGACTTTTGTGTGATTTATGGTGAATTTTCAAATTTGAGGGCAATTTTTGTGAATTTTAAAATTTGCCATTGCTACATTGAAGTTTTTATGAATTTGCTGTAAAAATTGGTCAAGTATTTACCTTGTTCAATATTTTTATATGTAGAAAATAATTTTAATTATTTTTGGAGACTTGAATCACCTCAAGATGATTTTTTTATATTTAGTTATGAATTTTCAAAATTTGTCGGGTAAAATGAAGTTAAATTATGAAATAGTACCTAAAAATGAGAAAATTCTCTTTGGGTTATTTTGTATAATCAAGTCTCTAATTAAGAATTAATGGAATAAAATAGAGTTTAAGACATGAAAAATTGGTCTAATTATGAAGTGTGACATGTAATATATTATTCAAGTTAGGTCTTTTATTTGCCACTCCAAAATTTATCAACTCTTTAACTTTGGACTTAAAGTCAGAAGTGTCTCCCTTAATATCTTTGGTGAATTCATGACTACTATGGTTGTTCATCCTTTAGACTCACAATGGTTATGCACAACCGCTTTTTCTTTTTTGGGGGTAGAAAAGGAAATTTCTTTAGAACGAAGAAAAGAATGACTATCTAGTATCACATAATACTAGAAAAAAATAAAGAATATGCAAAGGTAATCATTAGGATATAGTTTCTCTTATATCATGTTGATATTTCCTACTATTGATGAAGTTTTCAAAGTCATCTTATAAATTCATAGCTCATCTTTTTTAGCTTAAGGAAACAGTAAATTTACTATATCGTAGTATCTTATTAGTTTAGCATGCTTAAAGATTTTCCAATGAATAACAAAATGATTAAATAGTCTACTTATGATCAATATTTGGTTTCTTTGAGGCATTGCTTTCAAACTTATCTAAAAGTTTGGTATTCTATAAGTTGATCCTGCAATCTATGATACCTTGGTAGCCTATTTTGTGACCTAACTCTATATGGTATCAAGGATTAATACTTGTAAAGCACAAACCTATACTATGACTAATATTGTATGATATATGAATCTGCCATTTCATAAATTGCTGCTATATGTTTGTTGGCCAAAAGAAATTGCAGCAAAAAAAAATTGCAGCTATATGCTATTTGTTTGTTCTATAAAATAATACACTTACAAATTTTAGCTATTTCTTTGTTCCATTATACTGGATACTTCACTGCAAGTGAACTGAAAAAGGATCCAATTTTGACAATGAACTTATAAGATTTTAGATCATATAGAGCATTAGAATCAAAAGAGATTTCTCTCAACTCCAAACTCAAAAAAAAGCATGGAAATAATAAGATTGGGGCATAAGTTTCATATCAACTCAAAAAACAGCAAGAATACTAGCAAAAATCTACTCAAATTTCACAACAAATACATACATCATCAACTTAATCAAAACAATGAGATTCATATAAAGAGTTTGCAAATAAAGTTTAGCACTACAAGGATCCCCATCAAAACATAAATAAAAAGTGGCTCATAATAGTTAATTCAGTTTAAGATTGATAACCTTTGGATTCTTATTTATTGTAAAATACTTAAGTGAAAATTGCCCATTTTTTGGTACAAAAAATTGTTTTATTTTCATTTCCCCTTCCCTTAACATGATTCAGCTTCATTCTTCTCAAGATCAAGATGAAGTAGTTGTATCAATTTTCAATTAAAACCATCAAGTCATATGAATCTAACCACTATGGATTTGATGGTTGGCCCAAAAAAAGCACTACATATTTAATTGATGGGGGGAAAGTAATACATAATCTAGCTTCCTTCTTCATAATTAAAATTGCATGGCCTAATGGTCTTCATTGGATTTGATGGGTGGATAAGATTTTTCCATATTTGTGATTAATTTCATTAATTTGAAGCAAATCTAATAACCAATAGAGGAGTGATAAGATGTATATAGAGAAAGAGAGAAATAGATATGTAGATGTCTATGGATGGGTAAGAATTTTTTTTTAGCCTATACTTTCATTAATTTGAAGTAGAAGTATATGAAATGAAATAGATAACTTGATTTGTTGGAGAGAGTAGCACACAAAGACTATTTGTCATTGGAACTTCGAGCTCCAAAAGAAAGTGGGAGGAAAATGGGATCAACAAGAAGAAGTGTGTGAGAGGAAGGAGCATGAAAAATACAACAAAAAAGTGAAAAAATTGTAGGGTAATTTTGAAAGGGAGAGTTTTCTCTCCAAAATCTCTCCTGTTTAGGAGAAAAGTTGGGGAAAAACATATGAGACTTACGTAATATTTTCCTTTCAATTTTCTCTCCCCTTTACTTTTATCTCCATAACCAAGCAGGGGAGAATACAATTTTCTCTCCAATTTCCCCTACTTTTCTCCCCCTTTCTTTTCTCTTCTGCCAAACACAAGGTTAATGCCATTATACCCAATAACTTCCAAGTGGATGTTCTCTTAATATTTATTTCAAGTCAATAGCTTATAACCTCCAAAGGTTTCACATTGTACAATTATGTGGATTAATTTATCCTCTTAATGGAATTGTAACTTTTGGATTCATAAAGCCTATATAAATAGGGCCATGTACTATATCTTTTGTACCTTTGAAAATGAATAAGATACACTCTCCCGCATTTCTTCTCTTTATAATTATCTCTTGCTCTTATGATCATGTTTGAACTAACTCCTTACATTGTGATTAACATATCGAGGGAGTATAGCATATGTGGAGGGCTAGTTTCTTGATTCCAATACAATTTCATGACCTCACGTAGATGATTTGCAGAGGTTAGCATGGATACAAAGTAGAGAAGGGAGTGGTCTGTTTATAATGCAAAGTGCACTACTCATTGTGTAGATTGCAATTTTGACTGAACAAAACATCCTCAATTTTGTCTAAATTAGAATAAAGGACTAATTGCTCACCAAATAAATAGAAGCTTAATTGCTCAATTAGAGGATGTCTATGATGAATATCAAATGCAAAAATTCTCCAAACAACTTCACAAGGGGAAATATACTGACAATCATAATATTATTATACTTTATCATAATTAATTTTAGTGGATGATGATTCTGAATGTAAGTATAAATTGACAACTACTTTATCACTCCCTTTTGTCATGTATTTAAAAAAATATTTAACTGGTTTGGAATGATTTGTATTTTCAATATTGAGATGAGCTTGAAATCTCTTCAACAAAAAAGCATTACGTGGCACAACAAATATATTATCAAGCAAAATACCTTTTGTATAAAGCTGGCAAAACGAGCTAGGTCTGATAGGTTAGCCCGAAAACCCCAAAAAAATGAATGGGCTAAGTCTCAATTTTTGGAGCCCATATATCTTTCAGGCTTTTTGGGCCCATCCTGTGGTAAATCGGTCCATTTAGCTCTTTTTTTGTTTAAAATATTAAAAAACACATATTATTTTATTAATTAGTGATATATACATTATAAAATTTAAATATTATATTGATTTTTAGTAACTAATGATAATAATTAGTTGTATTAATTTAAAAAATTATATGAAAATATTAAAAAAACATAAAAAAACATAAAAAAAATATTTTAAAAAATACGGATCCACTATATACGGGCTTGGACTTTTAAAATTGTGCTTATTTTGGCATCCAAGCTTTTTAGCTTGGCTCATGACAGGTTAGCCCAAATTGCCAGCTCTACTTTTGTATAGTTCTCCCATCATGTCTTCATTTACATGTTGGATAGTCTTCATCATCAATGATGCTATGATCTACAAATCTTTTCTTTGGAAAATGCCAATTGCTCTTATATCTTTTCATAGAAGGAGAAGTTGGATCTGCCAGTCCAAAGGGACCATATATCATATAAGCCTAGTTGAGATATGAAGTGATTTGGAAATTAGGGCTTAGTGAATTAAGTTACATGATAGCCCTTTATCTTGATTATATAAATAATACTATACATAATTTAATCAAATCATAGTAGTTAGACTATTCTAATATCTATATACTTATCCCTATAATCTCAACATATATATATATATTAACAAAGAGATAATAACTAAATAGATAACATATAATAAATAATAATAGGGAAAATATCAATTAGTTATTGTCGTAACACCCCCTTCAAGCTTAAGGGTGTCTCACAAACTCCATGCTTGTCTCGTAGCAACCTGAATCATGTGTGTGATAGCAATTTGGTCAAATAATCAGCTATTTGATTAGCCATGGGAATATACTAAACCTCCACCTGTTTAGTCAGAACTCTATCCCTCACATAATGCACATCGAGCTCAATATGCTTGCTTCTCGTGTGATACATCATATTAGAAGCTAATGTTGAGGCACGTAAGTTATCACACCACATGATTTGTGTACTGCTGATAGAGGTCTTAACTTCATTAAGAAAATACTGAATCCAGGTTAATTCAGTTGCCAAACAAGCCAAAGCCCTGTACTAAGCCTTAATGCTTAATCTGACACAACCTTCTATTTCTTAAATGACCAAGATACTAAAGATTCTCCAAGATATACACAATAACCAGCCACAAATTTTCTATCATCAGGACATGTAGCCCAATCTGCATCTACAAAGCTATGCAAATTCAAATGTTCACCAGGCTTTATATGAATTCCAAAGGTCTGAGTCCCTTTTAAGTGCCTAAAGACTCTTTTGATAGCTCTCCAATGTACATCGATTGGACAACTTAGAAATTGGCTAACTTTGTTAACACAAAAACTTATGTCAGGTATAGTATTTGTCAAATACTGCAAGGCACCCATTGCACTTCTGTATAAAGATGGTTGTTGCATAGGTTCACCATTACTAGTAGATAGAGCTTTCCTACTCACCATAGGTGTTGGACAAGTGGTAGCTTTCTCCATCCCAAACTACTCTAGTAAGCTTACTATGTATTTTTGTCGGTTAAGGTACGGATCTGTAGCATCTTTAAAGGCATGAATTCCTAAAGAGTAGTTAAGTTGTCCTAGATCTTTTAGCTTGAATAATGAGCTTATTTTCATTAAGAGTGCTTTTAAACCTTGACCATCACTTTCTGTTATAATTATGTCATCTATATAGATAAGAATGAAGAAAATAGCATTATTATTTTTTAAAAAGAAGAGAGACATATCACTCTTGGAATTTTGAAATCCCTAACCCATTAAAGTGTCCTTGAGCTTCTCATACCAAGCTTGCGGAGTTTGTTTAAGCCCATAAATCGCCTTCTTAAGTTTGCATATATAATGAGGCATTTTTACATCTTCAAATCCTTCAAGTTGCCTCATAAATATGTTCTCATGGAGATTTCCATTGAGAAAAGCATTGTTGAAGTCCAGCTACTTGATCTCCCAATTAAAGTACACTGCTATAGTCAAAATAATTCAAAGTATTGTAGCCTTTAATACAGGACTAAATGTTTCTCCATAGTCTACTCCTGGATCTTGTTGAAAGCCATTTGCTACCAACCTCACATTATATCTTTCAATAGTATCATCGGACTTTAGTTTAAGCTTGAAAAACTACTTGTTATCAATTATGTTCTCTTGACCAGTGTAGGGAACTAGAGACCAAGTTTCATTCTGAATCAATGCTTCAAACTCATTCTCCATAGCTTTCTTCCATTCCCTAGATTGCATTGTGTTTGAAACTATGACTGGGTCTTTTTGCAAAAAATTATTTTTGCTAGGTTTAATTAATGTCAGCAAAGTTGTATCTATATCATTATGAGTTTGCTGTTGATTTCTTGCCATTAATGTCTTGCTTCTAGTCATCATGGGATGTAGAGATCTATTGGATACTTTAGAACTGGACATGGACTTGCTGTGTAGCTACTATGCTACTGTTATTTGTTTGTTGCAATTCTGATTTTCATTTTTAGAACTGGTACTTGCTTCTTCTGCTAATTGATATGCATTTCCAAGACTATCTTTTTTATTCAAAGAAGAGATATCGTATGGAGACTAATTATTTTCTGCATGTTAAAGCTGATTACTATTTTGCAGTTACTTCATTTGTAGTAGCTTCTTTGTCCATTTTAGAAGGTACTGTAACTGGTTTTTGCCTCCTCTTATATGTCTTGTGTGGCTGAGACTAATAAGAATAAGATGTAGTTGCTATAGAAGGTAACATTTGAAAGAAGCTAGCTAGTTGAATCTACTCTTTAGGTAATCATCTGGTATTGAGAAAACCTGCAGCAAATGGATATTCATCTTTATTTAATACTACATGTCTCAAAGTATAAATTTTACCCATGGGAGCTAGACACTGGAATTCTTTATGAGAGTCACTGTAGCCAACAAAAAGACATTTAGTAGTATGAAATTGGAGTTTGTGTTGATAATAGGGTCTTTGGCAGGGAAAACATGCACAACAAAAAATTTTCAATTCATTTAACTCTAGATTTTTAGTAAAAAGTTTAAAGTAAGGTGATACTCCTCCCAACATTGTAAATGGCAATCTATTTATGAGCCATACAATAGTATGAAAAGCTTCCCACCAATATAATAGAGGCATTTTCACTTGAGCTAATAAAGTTAGTCCTATTTCCACAATATGCCTATGCTTCATCTTTGCTCTCCCATTTTGTTAAGAAGTATAAGGATATGATTGCCTAAAAAGAATCCTTGAGTCATTAACTAGTTTAGTGAAGCTTCAATACTGAACTTTTTAATCACTTTGTAGTGTTTTAATTTTTGTACTAAACTAGCTTTCAACCACGTTCTTGAGTGTCTTAAAAGCATCTGAAGTTTCATCCTTATGCTATAATGGATATAACCATGTAAATTGGTTGTCATCATCGACAAACACAATATAAAATCTAAAACCATTACTTGAAATAATTGGCGATAGTCCTTATAGATCAGTATGTACAAGTTCAAGAGGCTAAAAGGGATGAGAATTTGATAATTTAAATGGCAAGGCATGCATCTTCCCATATTGACATGAATCACAAAAATCGTTCTCTTTGTTTGCACCAAAATTCAAATTATTACTCCGTAAAACAAGATGTAAAATTCTACTAAAAGAATGTCCTAATCTATGGTGCCACTTTTGAACTTCAACTTCATATAAGGTCTTCTGCACATTTGTAGCCAATATCTAGTTTTTATTCCATAGGTTCTTTATTCTATACATCCCATTGTTCACTCCTCCTTGTAGCATGAGTCTCCCAGATTTTTTGTCCTTCACACAATAACCATCAAAAGCAAATATAACAAGTGCATCATTATCAAGAATGACTCTATAAACACTCAATAAATTTTTGGCAATATTTGGAGCACAGTAAACTCTCTTAGCATCAATTGTGTGATTGTTAATTCCAGAAATTTTACTAGACCCTATTTTTTGAACTTCTATTTACTCACCATTGCCAATAGTAATCGTGATGTTACCATTTATGGAATTAGGATGATCTAAATGTTTAGTATTGTCAATTATATGGTGATTGGTACCACTATCAAGATACCAAGAATCATCAGCAACTATATCGGGTGTGGCCATGGAATTAACATTACTGAGTTTGAGCCATTCCTTCTTGATGAGTTAGTTGCCTAAAAATTTCAATCAAACTTGTAGAAACAAACATTTGTCATATGCCTTGCACGATTACAAACTTAACAAATAACATTTCCTCCTCTAATCAAGCATCCTCTACCCCTGCGTCTATTTCAACAAAAATTCATTCCATGCCATGATCCTCTAGGATTCTCTTTGGCTTCAGTTCTTGCAATGCTTGTAGTAGGATTGATTGTTAAAGATACAATCTGGTTCAGTTGCTCAAGTCGACTTTCAAAAGTGAGGAGGTGAGATTGTAATTCAATCAAGGATAACCCTACTTTATTTGCAAGTTGAACCACCACAACATTGTATTTTGCATCAAGTCCTAAAAGTGTCTGCAACATCAAATTTGTTACTTGTATAGGATTTCCTGCCATTGCCAAATTATCTTCAATGTTCTTCATCTTCATGAGATATTCTTCTACTTCCATTGTCATGCCATCTTTTTTAGTGCATTAAAATTCTGCTCACAAAAGTGTAGTTCAACCACGAGACTGACCACCAAATAGATCTTTGGTTGTCTTCTACAATTTTGTAGAAATACTGTAATGAATTAATTGACTGGCCACTTCAATGGTCATTGAATTTCTTAGCCATCCCAATAATAGCTAATCAGTGGAGATCCACTCTTTAAAGGCTAGATTCACTTGACTATTTCCTTCAACGCTGATAATTGGAGTTGGGCATGATTTCATTCCATCAAGATAGCCATTTAGATTGTTGCCTTTAATTTACAGTTTCACCAAGGAGCACCAGAGTAAGTAATTGGTCTTTCTAGTTTGACAGAAACTAATTGAGACAAAGAAAAAGTAAATAGATTGAGCTTAGTGGAAGGAGAAGACACAGCATTAGTTATGGGTGATTGAGGAAACTCATTGGTAGGGTGTTTGGAGGAGGCGAAGTTGTCATTGTTGTTGTTGTTAGTCATGGTGTTAGGTTTGGAGGAAGGAGGCGACTAGCCTAGGGCTCTTGATACCAAGTTGAGATATAAAGAGATTTGGAAATTAGGGTTTAGTGAATTAAGTTACAGGACAGTCCTCTGTTTCTATTTTATAAACAATACTGTACATAATCTAATCAAATCATAGTAGGTAGACTATTCAAATATCTAGATACTTATCCCTATAATCTCGGCATATATATATTTACAAAGAGATAATAACTAAACAGATAATATATAATAAATAATAATAGGGAAAATATCAATTAGTTATTGCCGTAACGAGCCTCAACAAGGTCATACAAGAATGAATCCTCATTCCTATTAAGTATTTTTTGCAAAGATTAATTTATCTAAATTGCTTAGGTGTGTGTATCTTACTCTCTGCATCCAAGAATAGCAATATCTGAATGTGTGGAAGCCCTCCCTTTTGAAATTCTACAATATAAATTTCTGCAATGAAACAAATTGATAAGAATTAATGAGAGGCATATGTTTTTGGAATCTCAATGACACAATAAAAAATTAATTACTAGACACAATAAAAAATCAATTACTAGCAATAATCGACTCAAATACTCTATGACATTTCAATATGCATATTAGCTTTTTCAATTTCATGTGAAAAACTCTAGAAACTAGATTCAGACAATCAAAAGATAATTATGAATATTTAGCACATTCTCGCTTATTTTTGGCCCCATAGGATTACAAGTAAAAGTTATAAATAAATACGAATAACCAATCTATCTACAAATAGTCATAGCATCTTTATGATTTTGAATTAAATACCATACTCTTCCAAAAAAAAAAAGATAGAAGTATAATTCTTTTCCCAATGTTGCAGTCATTACCTCACCTTTAAGAATAGCATCAGATAACCTTTGTACATATCACTCCTTAATATTTTTTTTTGAATAACACATATCACTCCTTAATTGAGACTGATTGTTTTTAATAAATTGCAATTGTTGTGTTTCAATCATTATATATGCATCAATAACAAATCATTGAAATAGTCTACCCACCATTACCATATAAGAATATTGACAAATTTCCTTTTTTTCTTTTGTTTTCATTGAGTTAAAATTAAACTCAATATTTGATTTATATCTGCCATTACCATATGAGAATAGCAAAGGATACTATAAAAGGAGATAGACCCTATGAAGCTCATTGATTCTTTTTAATTTCCTAGATTATTTCTCTATGATAATATCTCTCTCACCATGTGAATAATCAAAATCACCCATAACTAATGCGGCAACATCAAATGTAAATGGACTCCTATATGTTATTATTGTATTGATTTTGTTATATTGACCAAACATATTTTGACATTGATTGATTCATCATCTATAATCATTAGAGAAGCCATCGTGTACTTTTTGACATATAAGTTCACCTCATTTAATACATCCATAATCTGATGAACTATGTTTCTATCAAGGTATGAAAAATATTAATAAACTAAAAATAAATAATAAGTTAGAGATAACATTATCATGACATTGACAAATAAAGAAGCATACAAAATGAAAAGCAATACCTCACAATACGTGATTGCCAATTTCATGCTCAATATCATAAAAATATAGCTACGAGTGAATTGGAGAACAACATGGCAGCGGCAATAAGCCCCCAACATGATGATAATTCCAAAGATAACAAAAGAATATGGGCTAAGACCTAAAAATTGTTTAATTTTTCCACCCATTGAAGTGAAGGAAAACATAGTATTATAAGATCGGATATTCCTAACAAAATTTGACTCTCAAGAATATTGTCAAAATATAAATGCTACAAATAATTAGGTATATCTTCTAAGGGAGGCAATTTAATTTTCCCTCATTGACAAGAATATGAAAAAAGGGGATCATCAATGGTTGAAGATCCTTTAACTCTTTCACTGAGCCACATCAAATGCCCACAACTTTTATATTCATACATAGAATCAACCTCATCCATGTAACCTATTAATCACATATAGAGAAAGAAAAAAATATTGATGAAGAATTAAAGAATGAAGGGAAAAACATTTAAATAAGGGATAGAAAATACAGTTTTACCATTTTCTACCACCGCATTCATTCCAATAGTACAAATCTCCTTAGCTAATGTGTCAGATTCTATGAACTATGAATGATTGGCATGAAAAAGTGATAAAAATATAGTTCACTCATAATATTTGCCAAGTCTTTGAAGAGTCACTAATTTACGAGGGACTCTTTCATTCTTAGATATAGATGGATGGCATGGTGTTTAAACTAAGAAATTCACAAAAATCAATATTTTTAATTTTTTATCATAAATGAAAAAGAAGGAAAAGAAATGGGGGAAATCAATACCATAAATCATTGCTAGAAAGAAAAGAAAATTTGCTGCAATTGAAATGTTTTACTATTCGGCAAATCTCATTGCACTTTTTTTTTCTTTTTTTTTTAATAGCCAATCGCATTTTCTTCACCTCCCTTCTGTCACCCACAGAAAGAGAAAAGAAGCAAAAAAAAAACGATTGGGGGGAGGGGGGAATAAATTGGGGGGTCACAAAGCAAACAATGATCAAACAAAACATTACCTCAGTGACATCATTGCCTTTCATGACCTGCATCTACATTCATTATATGACTGAAAAAAAGTAGCAAATCAAGGAAGACCTCCAAAATGAAATGTTAGGCATGTCACACAATCATCTTTTTTTTTTCCCCTCCCTTGTCAACCCACACTAATATAATTCAAGAGAGACAAATTGACTCACTTGTGACACCATCAATTTGCTCAGCTTTGGCATCATCAGACCGAGCCACAAAATATTAAAAAAAAAAAGAAGAACAAACAAATGGAGAGAAAACAAATCATGATAAGAACTTAAGACATAGACATACTGTCATAGTGCAAATTTTTGAAGCTATTCTCACTAGAAACACCTGAATCACCTGCATGCAGAGGAACAAATAATAATAATAATTAACGAATAAAACAACACCAACATGCAGAAACAAAACTAACTCCATCTTCCATACTAATCATACCCGACTTGGGCAAGACTCCATAGCAATTGACCTCCAATTGGTCCTCCTTCACACATAGCTCTATGAAACACCAATCATCAAAACCTTCAAAAGGAGTGAAAAAACTAAAAATACAACAGAATATAAGAAAACAAGAGGGGAAAAAAAACTCAAATATCATCAGCATCACCTAAATCAACATTCCCTTTTGATTGATTGCTACTGCTTCCCCACATCAAACACTTCAACATTCCAACAATTATGTTCTCATGACAAAAATTTTCCACTCCTCCCTGCAGCTAAAGGAAAATGAATGGAAGTTTTTCCCCAGAGACATGCCATTATAGCTATGACTGGAACACTAGAACAATTAATGTGATGGGACCCACCAAACCACAATCCCATCCAAAAAGTGTCACAACCTGATCCACAACCCATGTCCATGAGCTACAATTTAGCTATAATATTAGTAACAGTGCCTCTTCATTATGCTTTTAGGTATATTATAGATATAGATATAGAGTATAGATTTTTTTACCCTTTGCCATGTACTAGATTTTACTCCCCCACTCGCGCGGGGGACGTAAATGTATAGAGGTTCACGAGTGGCATTTTATTTAGTTCTAAAATATATTGAATTTAAAAAAATTATCACTAACTTCCCTTATTTCCAAAAAAAAATTTGATATCAAATGAATAACATAAAAGGAAACAAAAAAAAAAGAAAACAAAAAAAAGGCATAAGGGCACAAAGCCCAAGGTGGAGCCGCACTGTGCGGCTAATACACAGTGTGGCTCCATCCTCATTTTAATTATATATTGATTGTTATTCTTTAGTGGGGAAAGAATAAGAAATTTAGTGGTTATTCATTGATGTATTATTGGAAATGAAATTATTTTGCGAGATTTTTTAAATATTGACAATATATATAATATATAATAGCAATATGCATTATGTTTTTTTTTTATATGATTGATAGTAAGCAATACGCGTTGTGTTAGGGATACATGGTTGATAGGTGTCCGGAAAGTCTCAATTTCCTTTTATTGCTCAAGGTTATTTTACATCTTTCCATTCTTAAAATATCCACATTTATTTCGAGGTTGGTTATAGAGTTGTGTGAAATGATTAAATTGTGTATCATTATGGAATGCGAATCTTGATCCAACAGATAATTTTAGTGATGCATTCAATGGGGAGCAGTAACTGACGTATCTTAGCAATCAATCTCTCAATATTGTTAGCAAATATATACAAGTATAAAATAGGAAGAAACTCGATGAATTAAGAGACTATTTGCCAATATGCCAAGTCTAATTATATGATCCAAATTAATACTTATATGGAAGCTCATCAAATGGGGCTAGGGTTTTGGGTTAAAAGTGAGGCATCCAAAAAATTCAAAACCTAGGATATAATAGTCCAAAATATTTAAGTTCCATGAAACTTTGTACACTTCCTTCAACCTAGCTATGAAAGTGAGTTCAACCTAATTTGATGGAAATTGGACTTTATAAGGAGCTTAACTTCAATCACTGTCTCACCCAGAAAAATGCGATGAAAGGAAAAAAGAGAACAAATAGGGTTTTCTAAAGAAAATCAACTTGTGAGGAGTTGCCACCAAAATTTTGAGGGAAAATCTTGGGAAACCGAATTAAAGAGAAAAAGAATGGTATGCGTAGTCAGAGTCAGATTCGGGAGTTGATTGTGTATGGGGAAGGTGTTAGGCACTGCACAACACCCGTTCCTAGGAACGATTACCTTACGTTAATTGTGTAAATTAATATGGCTTAAAATAGTATTTTGGTTTTCCTTTTATCATTCACATGCGAGGATAAGAGTAGAAAAAAAAAAGAAATTAAAGAAATTTGGGGAATTTGGAAAAAAAATAAAGAGAATAAATTAAATTAAAAATTAAGGAGATTTAGGAAAAAATGAGGAAAAGGAATTTAGGAAAACAAATTGGAAAAATATTTATTTATTTACAAGGATGGACTTGATTTAGGATTAGAGCCTGGGGCTTACGTACCCTGCAATGGAGACCAAAGTCCACGTAATTCGGATTAAAAATACGTGTCAGTTGGTTGATATTTTTATTGTAATTTTTGTAGTAAGAGAAAATTAATTGAGAATAATTTATCTTTTTACAAACAAAATAATTTTCTGAGGTTGAGTTGGAGTGTTTTAATTTGCAAAAAATAATTTAATTCCGCTTCCTTACTCTTATTTTATTTTATTTTGAAAATATATTTTTCATTTTTTTTATTTTTAAAAATGATATATTTTGTATTTTTGGGAATTTTTCTTTTGAGAGAAAATGAAAACCGATCTACCTATTGTAAACTCGCAGTTGTGCCCGATAGATCGATTCCTTAATTACCTACGAAAGTTCTAAACCTCGCGGTATGAAGGTTTTATTATATTTTAAAATGCCATGTAATAATTTTATTAGATATTTTGAAATACAATTTGAAGAACTCGTTACATTATTTTATTTTTTGAAATATAGTTATTTTCTTAAAAAAAGTTATTTAACTGATATATCTATATGTATTCGCAATCTCACGTGATAAACTCAGTAAACCCAAATACTTGCGAGGGTTCCAAAAACCTCACATGACATAGTTGTCCATTAATCAACTTACACCCCCTTTTATTATTATTATCATTATTTATTTATTTTTATGAAATATAATTACTCTGTACATTATAGAGGAACACAATAATGGGAAAGATTGTAAAGACAATTGAAATACGTTGACTGCGACATGGACAACCACCCAGGATTTGAGTAAAGCAATTCATGAATTAGTCCATTAGCAATATGCCATGTCATAAGTTGCATCAGAAAGTGGAGTGTCATATAATAATTGTTCCATCACGGGATGAACCTGCCCCTCTACACATGTATGGTATGGCATGCCATAGGCCACCGATTCCCAAGCATGGTAAAGAGTTATAGACACATCAAATAGTATAATGACATATGACAAACAATTTTATCAGCAAAACCAAACACTGGCAATTTGAAAGAACACAAGAATTCAAGGACACTCGCATACTGTCAGCCAAGGCAAGAACTATGTACAAATTTGATTCAGCCATATTAGATATCACACACTAGTCACAGTTTCTAGTTTCTGCATAGACATGGCGGCAACACCCAATTGGATTCCAAAGAAAACTCAATTGTGTTCAATTCATTAGAAACTTATACAAAAATACAAGTGCATGGGCTCTAATAGAGTTTCCTAAGATATGGCAGTGTATCCATAAACTCTCAGTGAACAGTCAAACTTTTGAAAGAAAATCATTGCACAAACTGTTATTATTTTGACATTTTTAGTTTAAAATAAACAATCTATAATAAATCAACATATTTCAGGAGCAGACCTCAAAATCGTGACAATATTATTTACAAATACAATAAATCGGCATACTTAATATGCCTCTCTTTGTCCATTCAAAGTTACAGGCTGGGGTTAGTCTGCACCTCACCTGCTCCCACAAGACTTAAACCCTAGCATCCAAAGCATAGCCACTGACATGGGAAAAAAATGACAATTCTACGCAATCAATCAGAACATAGTTTTTATCTTGGACGAATGGAGGAAACACAGCCATATCAAATTACACAAAAGAAAAATCATTTGTTTGGTAAGATTAAGAGAGCTTCTCATCCATTTCCTTTTTCAAACCATGCCTTCATTGCAGAAATCCAAACATCCTAAATCATCATAATCAATCTAAACTAATGACCCAAACACCATCCTTTCCAAGTGAAACGGCTCATAATTATTCCGCTATGTAACTCCCTCCAATTACTCTGCCGTGTAACTCCCTCATTAATTCTCTCTCTGTAACTCCCTCTTTAATTTTCTTTTAATTTTTTGTAACCCCTACCCCCTGGAAACTAGTATAAAAGGGGTTTCCTTCTGTGTTCAGGGAGATTCAAAAATCAACCAAGTTTTTCTATCAATTGAGTTTGTGTGTTTCTCTTCGTTTCTGAGCCATTTTTGGTATCAGAGCAGGTGAGAGAGTGTCCAGGTGCTTCGTAGAGTGAGAGAGTCGTCGAAGAGTCGCCTGAAAGTGAGCAACGGCCACCACCATCACCGTCGGAATCCAGCTCCAGTCACTTTTCAGGGAAACGGACCTCGCCATCAAGCTCGGAAGGTCGGAAAACCTTGGACTGGAGAGTTTCGCCACCGTTTGACACCACACGCGCCCTCACGTGCCTCCACCGGAAGACCACGCACTGTCTACGCGCCGTCCAAACTTCACACGCGCTGGCCATGCACTCTGGAGGTTGAAGATGATGACGTCAGCTACCACGTCATCCCGACATGTCCAGTCAGTGACAGATTAGCCACCCAATCTTTGCCACGTCACGCTGCCCAGTCAACCAAACTTCTCATATTTATAATTTAACCCCTAAATTTTTTTCATATTTATATTTTAGCCCCTATACTTTTAGTATTTACATTTTGGCCCCTAAGCTTTCTAAAATTGCATTTTTACCCCTTTACTTCCTAAAAATTGCAATTGTGCCCCTAAACTTTTTGATATTGCAATTTTGGCCCCGTATTTTTCCAAAATTACAATTCTGACTCATATTTTCTTAAAATTCCTTTTCCACCCCTACACCCCAACAAGACACAGGAATGTACAAGACATTGCAATGGACGAGATGAGACGTCGAATACAAGAATTGGAAGTTACCGTAGAATTGCAACGAGCTTTGCTAGAAACTCAGAGAGAAAACCCAGAAGGTGATTCAGATAGCAGCAGTTCATCATCCACTGACAACCACTGCCGACCTCAACAACAACCATTCCGCTCTAGTGATATCAAAGTAGACATTCCGGAATTTGAGGGAAGACTCCAGCCAGATGAGTTTGTAGATTGGCTTCAAATAGTTGAGCGAGTATTTGAATACAAGGAGATTCTAGACAGACAGAAAGACAAGATAGTCGCTCTTAAACTCAAGAAGCATGCTTCTATATGGTGGGAAAATTTCAAACGAAAGTGAGTACGAGAGGGAAAGCGCAAGATTGAGACTTGGGGAAAAATGAGATGACAGCTCACGAGGAAGTTCCTACCGGAGCATTACCACCAGGATAATTCTATCCAACTGCAGAATCTTCGACAGAGGTCCTTGTCTGTAGAAGAATTCACCAGAGAATTTGAAAAACTTATGATGAAGTGTGACATACAGGAGAAGGAGGAGCAAACGATAGCTCATTATCTTGCAGGGTTAAACACTGACATTGGTCGTCCAGTCTAGCTTTAGCAGTATTGGACTTTAGATGATGTGATTCCCTAGCCATCCGTATAGAGAAACAAACGCCCAAGAGGCATTCTTATCAACCTTCTTCCTCTAGGGGTTATTTTGATGGTCGTAAGGCAGAATTTCAGCAGCCCACTTCATCAGGAAAGCCGCAGCCGAGCACTACGCGTAAGTCTCCACCAAATACTGTCAAGGAATCTGGCTCGAAAGCACCCCGATGCTTTAAATGCCAAGGATTTGGTCACATCGCCTCAGCCTGTCCTACTCGGAGGGTTATCATCATTAGGGAAGGGCAAGTTTATGAAGCACCTGAGGAAGATGAAGAGGAGACTACATTTTATGAAGCCGAACCAGTATATGATGAGAAGATTACACCTGCAGATCAGGGAGAGGCTTTGGTAATCAGACAAAGTCTGCATGTAGCTATAGTTAAGGAAGAACCCTAGCTATGACGTAACATTTTTCACACCAGTTGCACTGCCCAGGGCAAAGTTTGTAATGTCATTATTGACAGTGGGAGCTGTGAAAATGTAGTTTTTGACTACATGGTGCAGAAATTGAAACTACCAATGCATGACCATCCGCATCCTTACAAGCTTTACTGGCTTAATACTAGAAGCAAGGTAAAAGTCTCTAAGCAATGCCTTATTACTTTTTCTATTGGGAACAGATATTGTGACTATGTTTTGTGTGATGTTGTTGCCATGGATGCATGCCACATTCTTTTGGGGAGGCCATGGCAATATGATCGATATGCTCTGCATGATGGACATACAAGCACCTACTCTTTCACTAAAGACGGTGTCAAGATCAAGTTAGTGCCCCTACGGCCTAGTGAGTTTAGTAAAGCCTCGACAGAAGCTAAACCATTGGTGACTTTGATGACCAAGGAAGAGTTCAAGGTGATGAAAGCTAAGACCCAGATGATGAGTTTCATACTGGTACTCGAGGCAAACAGTAAGTCCACGATATTGCCAGGAGTTATGCCCTTATTATCCGAGTTTCCAGATGTGATAGCTGATGAGATACCACCCGGGTTAGCACCCATGCGAGACATACAGCACGCCATTAATTTTGTTCTAGGAACAGTCATTCCTAACAAGCTTGCTTATAGGATGAGTCCTCAAGAACATGCCGAAGTCCAACGACAAGTTGAAGAGCTACTGAAGAAAGGGCTGGTTCGAGAAAGTGTTAGCCCTTGTGCTATACCTGTTCTGCTAGTACCCAAGAAAGATGGAAGTTGGAGAATGTGCATCGATTGCCGAGCTGTTAACAAAATTCCTATCAAGTATCGGTTTTCGATGGCCCGGCTTGATGACATGTTAGACCAGCTACATGGTGCCACTATTTTTTCCAAGATTGACCTTCGTAGTGGGTATCACTAAACTCGGATTCGGCCAGGAGATGAATGGAAGACCGCCTTCAAGACAAGAGATGGTTTGTATGAGTGGAATGTGATGTCTTTTGGACTAACCAATGCCCCTAGCACATTCATGTGCCTGATAAATCAGGTATTACGACCCTTCACTGGCAAATTTGTTGTTGTTTACTTTGATGACATTCTTATTTACAGCAAGAGTCAGGAAGAACACTTCGATCACATACGGCAAGTCTTGCAAGCTCTGCGAGACCAAAAGCTTTTTGCCAACCTAAAGAAGTGCACCTTTCTCGCCAATGAAGTTGTTTTCTTGGGGTACATCATCACCACAGAAGGTGTTTGAGTTGATCCAAGTAAAATTGAAGCCATTACTAGTTGGCCAGTTCCAAGATCTCTTCAGGAAGTTCGAAGCTTCCACAAATTGGCTTTTTTCTACAGGAGGTTCATCCATAATTTTAGCTCTATTGCTACACCCATCACAGATTGCACTAAGGGAGATAAATTTCAGTGGATAGAGCAAGCCCAAAAGAGTTTTGAGGAGCTAAAGAAGCGATTGACTGAAGCTCCAGTCCTAGCTTTTCCAAATTTTGACCAGGTGTTCGAGGTTAGCTGTGATGCCTCCAACACTGGGATTGGGGCTGTCTTAAGCCGGGAAGGCCATCCCATTGCCTTTTTCAGTGAGAAATTCAATGATGCCAAACTTAGGTATTTTACTTATGATAAAGAATTCTATGCCGTTGTCCGAGCTCTACAACATTGGAGTCACTATCTCTTGAGCAAAGAGTTCATACTTTTTTCGGATCATGAAGCTCTAAAGTATTTGAATTCTCAACAAAAGATCAGCCGAAAACATACCCATTAGAGTGAAATCTTGCAGTCTTATCCCTTCCTCATTAAGCACAAGGCTGGAATTTTAAACTCTATAGCTGATGCTCTTAGCCGTCGACGTGTGTTACTAACAATAATGCAGGCCAAAGTTGTTGGTTTTGATCTTGTCAAAGAGCTGTACCAGGATGACCCTAATTTTCGTGGAGTGTGGGAAGCTACTGCCAATCAATCGTTCCACCAGTATTACCGACATGATGGGTTTCTATTCTGAGGTAAAACCCTATGCATTCCTCAGGGTTCTTTGAGGGAAGCAATAATTTGGGAAGCTCATGATAGAGGATTAGCTGGTCATTTTGGCAGAGACAAGACAGTTGATTTGGTCAAAGAGAATTTCTATTGGCTAAGGCTTGGACGAGATGTCAACAGGCATATACAGCGATGTCGAATATGTCATTTGGCTAAGATGAAAGGGCAAAATACAGGATTAGTCATGCCACTGCCAGTTCTAGAAGCGCCGTGGGAAGATGTGAGCATGGATTTTGTGCTTGGTTTACCTCGAACACAAAGACAAAAAGATTCCATCATGGTTGTTGTGGATAGATTTTCAAAGATGGCCCATTTCATTCCATGCCAGAAAACTAATGATGCAGTTCAAGTTGCAAATTTGTATTTCAAAGAGATTGTCCGTATCCATGGCATTCCTAAGACTATCACCTCTAATGGTGATGTCAAGTTTCTCAGCCATTTTTGGCGGACATTATGGAAGAAGATGGGAACTAAGCTCCAATTTAGTAGCGCTGGACATCCACAGACGGACGGTCAAACTGAAGCTATTAACAGAGTTCTGGGAAATCTTCTTCGAAGTTTCGTGGGGAAGAATTTGAAGCAGTGGGACCTCATTCTTGCTCAAGTTGAATTTGCCTACAATAATTCTGTTAATCAAGCAACTGGGAAGTGTCTGTTTGAAGTTGTTTACGGCACTCGTCCCCTTAGTCCACTAGACTTGACCCCTTCACTTGATAAGCAGCAGTATAGTTCTGATGCAGATCAAAGGGCTAAGGAAATCAAGAAGTTGCATGAACAAGTTTGTGAAAGAATCCAGAAGCAGAATTTAAAACTCAAGACACAGCGAGACAAGCATCGGAAACAACATATCTTTAATGTGGGAGACTTGGTTTGGATACATCTCAGAAAAGAGTATTTTCCTAAACAACCCAATGTCAAGTTGTCACCCAAAGCTGATGGTCTTTTCAAGATTGTACAAAAGATCAACAACAATGCTTATAAAGTTGAATTGCCTGGTACTTATGGAGTTTCTGCCACTTTCAATGTTGCTGACTTGTCACCCTATTTGGATGATGATGCTGACTTGGACTCGAGGGCGAGTTCTGTCCAACTCGAGGAGAATGAAACGGCTCATAATTATTCCGCCATGTAACTCCCTCCAATTACTCCGCCGTGTAACTCCCTCGTTAATTCTCTATATAACTCCCACTTTAATTTTCTTTTAATTTTCTGTAACCCCTACCCCCTGGAAACTAGTATAAAAGGGGTTTCCTTCTGTGTTCAGGGAGATTCAGAAATCAACCAAGTTTTTCTATCAATTGAGTTTGTGTGTTTCTCTTTGTTTCTGAGCCACCAAGGACTTTGAACCTATCACAAATTAACACACCAAACATTCTGATACAAACAAGCACACTCAGCTTATGGGGTTCTACTAAGAGGCGTTTCCAATCAACAAATTGAACTAACAGGTTCAATCAAGAACCCTGCATCCTAAGTGCGGTAACTAGAAACAGAGTGCTAATCGACAACAGACCAAAACAAGAATTTTCAGCATCAGGACCTCAATCAATAATTAACAAAACTCATCTAGACATTCATTCTCGAGAAGGTATCGAAATCCTTCAACTCAAAAGCTGAATATTCGCAGGACAGACCCAGGATTTAGCAAATCTTTAACAAAATTTGAAACTAAAACAGAAAATTTTACCAAACCTGGGTCTCTGTTACTTGGTGATCAATGGCTCGAGCTCTGTCCTCAGACTTTGTCCACCCTCGCTTGTACAACTCTCCCTTCCTCTCTTGCTCAGACTCCCCCGTGGCTCTGAAATCTCTCTCTTAGATTTTCAGCCTCCAAATTTCTAGGGCTTCCTCGGCCTCCTTCTCCCTGATTCCTCTCTCCTTTCAGCCTTTTATAGGCTTCTTGCGAGTGAAGGAACCAAGGCCTCCTCAGCACGTGACTGCTTTTTGAAGCTTCCTAAACCTGCTTTCGGGCGTCGCCCGTTTGTTTCTCTGTTCTGGTTGCTTGCAACCGTGCCACCTTCGCCTCCCTCTGTTCTGCCATGACAAGTATAGAGCAGTAGGGTGCCTTCCTTTTCCTGGCTCTTGTTCTCCCTTTTTGCTTCTCCCACGCGTGCTTTGCTTCTCTTTGTCTTCTGTTCTTTGCGTGCACGACCTCCCCTATTTTGTCGCATCTAAGCCTCTCTTGTTCCCATCCTTATGCCTACGCTCCCTCTGGTCTTCTCTTTGGTCCCCATCAAGCTCAAACTTCCTTTGCTTTGCTTTGCTTGTGCTCAGACAGCTTTTGGTTTTCGGTTAACCTCTGTACACGGCTCCCTCGGTTCTCTTTTCTTCCCCTATGCTCATGTATCTGAGCCATAATTAGGGCTCAGTGGTGATGGTTTTGTGGGCTTGAAATGCTGGGCTTCAGCATTTCAAGCCCCGAAGCACTTCTTTTTTTTTTTTGGATTTCTGTTGATTTTGTGGGCTTGAAATGCTGGGCTTCAACATTTCAAGCCTAGTATTTTAAGCTCTAAAGCACTCTCTTTCTTTTTTTTTTTGGATTTCGGTTGATTTTTTTTAATTTTATATTATTTTTGTTATTATTATTATTATTATTTTTTATGTTTTTGTTATTTTTCCTTCTTCTTCTTCTTTTTCAAGATCCCATTAAAGGATTTATAATTAATTTAACAGAATTTTAATTGACTTAATTTATTATTATTATTTTTTGTATAAAGTTCGGACAAAATAGGGTGTTTACAACCAAAAACACAATTACATGAAATATAATTTCATTTTCACTTCCCCAATCCTAGTTACTTTTGCATACCAAATGAGGCATAATTGTGATGGGACTAATAAAAAAGAAAAAATGATTTTTAATTTAAATAGACTTATTATTAAATTATAAAAATTATTATTAAAATTTAGAAATTTTCAACTTTAAATATTTTTTAAATTTTAATAATATATTTTTTAAAATTTAATGATAGATATTGCAACATTTGATGTAATTTTGATTTGATTATTAAAAATTAATCACAATTTTTACATTTTAATTCTAATTCTAAATAATTAAAATTTATTAAGTCTGGCTTCTTTCATGTAAATTTTTCCTAAGGGAAAAGCAATGCACGTGGCGACATCGGAGAGATACCTTTCGCCGCATCGGGGCAACGTGCTTCTCAAACAAGAGGCAGAAAGAAAAACGCAGAACCCTCAACGAGCCAAACCATCAATAGAATAGAAGGGGAAACAGCCGCAGAGATAGATGCTTATACACAAATGGTTGATCCTAGTGAAGCCGTTCATCCACAACACGACCTGAATGCCAAATGGGACGCTTGCATTGATCTTACCCTCCGTCGCTTCGTCTACTCTTTCTCAGTCGGTGCCTTAAGCGGTTTATTATTTTTCCGTCAGTTCCTTCTCTTTATCTCTGATTTCATTCTTCTTTTTGTTCTTCATTTTCCTGCTGGTAGGCTACTGTTAATACTGGCCTATTGAAAAATCTTCAATGCCCTAGTGGTTGTGAAGTTAGGTCGGTTTTACATTACCCGTACTTCAATTCTTTCGTGGGCTTGTTTTTGGCGTACGGGCTATGAAATGTGACAGTTTTGTATTCGAAATTCGCCTCTCCTCTTAATTTTTGTTGGATGATTCAGTTTCTGAATTCTCGTTTTGATTGGCTATTGGATTTGAAGTAGGTTTTTGGATTTTCTCTTACATTTTTTTAATTTTAAATAAGTTACTTCATGTCGGTTATAAATGTAGTTAGTAGAAGCTGAGAAAGAATACAGTTAGTTGTTTTTAAGTGCCTCCTTTTTTCGTATTGCGAAGTGGAAGCCAACAAATTGGGAATGGGTTAATTTCCAGATTTACTGTATAGAGGCATGATTGGTTTGGCTGAATTGCGATTAAATTTAGCTCGGCCTGATTGCACCTACCCTATGTAGAAATCCACTTCAAATGTGAAAAAGAACAATAAGATACAATATTAAAATTCACAAGAATGAAACGGGCGAGTACAAGCAAAAGGAGGGCCACACTTGTCAGTGTGGATGGAAGTGCCATAATTGTTTGTTAATTGATGGAACTTGTTTTTTTTTTTTTAATCATGCTTCGAAGATGGAAGCCAGCTTCTTTCTATTTTTTCATCAAAAACCCAACTAGATGTTTGATCTGCCTGTGAGATCAAGTGAAAATGAGTAGGAGTCCCTCACAGTCATTTCACTGTTGAGAAATGCTAGCGTTTGAGCCAAGAAGTACTCTTCATTTTTGCTGAGTTAGTGTTAGATGCTCATTTTCTATCTGTGAAGTCACTTAGCATGTGTATGAGAACATATAGACCAAGATTAGAAGGGGGGTGGGGTTTTTAGAATTAATTCTATCTCTAGTAGCCTCATATCAAAGAACAGATAAAAAGGCGCCCTTCAGGCTTTAGATCCTCTTAGCGCCTTGAGGTGAAGTTCTAGAAAAGCCTTGCCTGAGTGATAAAAAGTGCTAAAATAGGGGGCAAAAGGAAAAGAAAAGCTGGAAATATGCTCTATATATGTGGGAAATAAATATGACTTAGTTTGATAACATTTGACATAGAAATTAACTATTAAAGCATAATAACCAATAAAGAGAGCTTTAGAATGATGAAAAGTTAAGAGAGGAGGGTTGGCTGAATTCTGAAAGCATAACAGATTAACAGAGTTAAAGAAAATAGCAAAGAAGGGGGCTAGAGACAAAGAAATGTCTAAGAGTAAGCTTTTTGAAAGAGAGTAAACAGCAGTGCCTTGAGGGAAGGTTTTCGTCCTGTCTCATAGTTCCTAGCTGCATCCTGGTCGTCCAAGGCTGTTGATTAGCTTGTCTTCGTTTACAAGATCCTAAATAGCCAACAGCCTGAATAAAAATCTTTTAAAATGAATGGTCACGTTGCCTTATTACCTGTGAGTGTTATTGGGCTGGGTTTTATAGTTCTTCCAATGTTTAAAAGACTTACCTTGATAAGGCTTTGAGGGTTGTATCTCTGTAACATAAACCTAGAGTATGCAAGGCACCTGAGGTGATTAACTTGCATCCACCAGACTGGCAATGCTTTGCAGGTACTTGAATAAAGGGTCCTCACCATGATTAGCCAGAGTTGTTGAGGCCTCCTGGTGTGGGTGCCTCGTGCCTTTAACAACACAGTTATCATCATTCCCTATGCACCATCTGCCTTTACAAGCCTTTGTTCTAAGTATTATGAATTTTTATTGGTTTGACCATGGCAAGCAATTGATATTAAATTCATCTGGTTACTCTTATTGTTGTACTAGGGAGTCCTGTGACTCGCTGGGCATCAGCAGCTTTTGGTGCTGGAGTGGGACTTGGATCTGCATATACAGAATGTTCTCGTCTGTTCAATGGATCATCTACCAAGTCAGTATCACCTAACATCTCAGAGACTCCTGCTCAGGTAGGATGCTTTTATTATCTGTTACTAAGTATGCTTTTTGTGAGCTTATGCCAAAAGCTGCAGCAATGACTTTGTTGACATTTTGGTAAAATTTTGAATAAGAAGTTAGTTTTCTTTTTTCTGTCTTTCCTTTTACTAAGAATCAAAACTTGTTGCTGTTTATTGCTTGTCTCAGTGGAATATAATAGTCAAAAATGCTTCAAGAACTGTTAAATTCCAGTAGCTTATACATGTTTGAGCCCTTTGTAAGGAATTTGTAATGTTGCGTCAATGTAAATTTTCGTATTGGGGATTGATGCTGATGAAAACTGACAGAATAAATTGGTGATTAAAGCAAGGTTATGGCTGGACAATGCTGTCCATGAAAATCTTTGAATATTAGAGAGTTAGGTAACTGAGGAAAAGAGCAGAGGTTAAAAAGATTACTTCTAATATGTTGGGAATTGTGATGTTTTTGAGAAACAAATCTTGATTGACGATGGATTTCTGGTAAAATCCATGTGGGATTCTGGATTTAAGTGTTGGGAGTGTTTTCCTTGCTTTAGGTGGTATGTTGGTTTTGTGGGACAGTAGGGCGGTTACTATGAATAGGTCCTGTTATTGGATGTATTCAGTTTCAGTCTTGATTGATATTTATAGTAAGGGGCAGGGGTGGTGACTAGCATACAAGGTAAAGGACTTTAGGTAGAAGCCACCTCACAGTCTCTAAGAGCATACAGCACATCCTCCTCCCTACTCTGACATCTTTTGCTCACTGGAGAGCCACTCATGATTCTGCATTTTCTAACAGAGATGAGCATCCTGACATGTGAAGCAGTCCATATAAAACACTTGTATTCACCTTGGTCTACTCCACCTCTGTATTTTCCTCCATAATGCATCACCCATTTGAGAAGAGTCCCTACTCAAGTGCTAAGTGCTCATAGATATTAGCTACAGTGTAATCGTTCTGAGAAGATTTTCTCCATCTAATTACATCCACACCATCATGAACACAAGGGGTAGGCATAGCCAGTGATGCTTCTTGAGGTATATAATTCTTAAGAAGCTGCAAATTCTCATACTTACTAGCTACTGTCTAATCATTCTGTGAAGATTTTTTCCATCTAATTACATCCACACTATCACGAACACAAGGGGTAGGCATTGCCAGCTATGATGCATAGATATGATACGAGTAATGGAGACGGTGCATATCCGATATGTCGATACGACCAAATCTAAAAATATAGGATATGATATTTCTAAGATATATATATATATTTATATAACACAAAATAATTCATAAAACATAGGAAGTATAATTGCAATAAAAAAAAATCCAAACTAGGATCACACTTATAGTTTTTTAATAATATTGAATACCAAAAGCACATTATGAAACTAAAAATAGCTAAGGGAGGAAGCAATGGTGTTAAATCCTATGGGAATATATGGAGTATAAGTAGATAAAAGATAAAAGAATTTATTTAGATTTTAGATAAAAAATCTATTTTTATGATAAAAAAATATAACATAGTAATTTGGAGTAGTTTTTATGATAAAAAATAATTTTTTAATTGATAAATGAATATAATATTATTTTAATTTCTAGACAAAATGCCATGAAGTATCTAAAAAGTATTGAACCGGATCCAATATGTATTAGATAGATATCGGAAATTAATTTTTTATTTTAATAAAAATAATAAATTGGATACTTCATAGATACGTATAGGAGAAGTATCGATGTGTATTGGTATTGAAGAAGTATCCGATATGGATACATCAAGCAATTTGAAGTATAGGTGCTTCAAAGATTGCCTGTAACAGTTCCTGAGGTATATAATCCTTAAGTTGCAGATTCCACTTACCTTCTCCATTAAGCAAATTTTTCACAGTGCATTGCAGCATGCTCTCATCAGGCCCTATGACACAACTGTCATATTGACTTCCCACATTATCTAGCCACTTGTCTGTCCAGAAGTCACCAATTCCCCATTTCTCACTTCCCAAGCCATGTTCTCAGTCAGCTTTGGCCACAACCGAGCCAATTTCAATAGGTTTTCACAATTCATTCCTTCACCAAGTCAGCACCTCTTCCATATTTACCTCTAAGAACTATTGAGCAAAGATTGTTTGGTTTTACTAAAACATTCCAGCTAACCTTTCCAAGTAAAGCATCATCCACCAATCCCACATAGAGTTTTCCTACTCACTGCATGCAACTTTCTTTTGTCTTCAGTAGAACCCCAAATGAAATTTCTCTGTATCCTCCCTCTCTGCATGCGTCTGCAGAAATATGAGAGTTTTGCATCTAAAAGATAGCCACATCTGACAAGACACAAATTGCCCTAGAGTGAGGCGCCCAGCTGGTGAAAGACATTGCTTTTTCCATCTTTGTCAATCAGAAACTGAAATCTAGCTCTTGTATTTCTTCCTCTCGTCATGTAAGCCCCCAAGCATCTACCTAATTCCTCCATGTTTTGGAAACCACAGACTGAATAAGTTTGAAGAGGTCCTTCACATAATTTTCATTATTTATTTTATTGTGAAATGGAATTATTTAACATAATATACAAGTTATATTAGACTTATACATTTATTTTTCATTTCTGGCTCATACTAATCATTAGAACCAGGGTGAGGTATGCTTTTCATTATATCCCTTTCATTTCTATTTTGTCTCTCCCTTTTCAATCACATCTATTCCAAACTTCTATACATAGACCTAAGAAAACGCCTTCTTTTGTCGGCTGATAAAAAATTAGTTTTCTCATCATTTAGCTTGCATGTGACGATTTCTTTATACAATTTCCTTGATTATGTGTATCTTCAAATCGTTCGTGTTTTTACTTGGTGGCAGTGGCGCTTGCTTGTTACAAGTTAATCCCACTGCGCCCTACCAGTAAGGGAAAATTACATTTAATGGCCGAGATCTTGAAAATTTTAGTTAAATGATCTTAAAAATCATAATTGTTTTTGAGGATTAAAGTTATTAAGTTTTACAGGACTAAATTAAGTTTTATGAAAATCTATATCTATATATTATTTGAATCTATAGCAAGTTATACTTTTTACAAGTTGTTAATTTAGAATTACTAGAGTTTAGAAATGTTACAGTTTTAAGTAACTTTGTGGTACTTTTCTTAAAATTTAGTAGTAATTTTTTCTTAAGACCTCTCAAAATCTTTGATAGTAATGTAGGTCCTTAGAAATTACGCTTACAATTTTTTTATTTTTTTATAGTCACCTATGATATCTTTTAACTAAATGTTGTTATGATCTGGGTCCTTAGATATAATTTTTCACCGAAAGAAAAATCTAACATTCATTGTTTTGGGAACCAACCACTGATTTCAGACTGATAATTTTACTCATTATTTACGTTGCAGCCAACATCTGTTCCTGAATTGGATCAGAAACATGAGTAGCTTTTGTTTGAAGAATGTGCAGGACTCTGATTAGTTGCAGTGATACTGTTGATTGTTGAAACTGAATTCTCTGAGATTTTTGGTGGATTTTACTCCAATTTGTGTGATGTAGTTCTGCTTCTGCCATGATTTCATAAACGAAAGCTGAACCTCATTCGTGCTGCTTCTTGATTTGTAGTCGTCATTATCCTTTGTTTTCCCTGTTTTTCCCTGTAAACTCACACAAAGATGAAATGCAGGGGAGGGTGGGGGAATAAAGAAAATGAATTTCACAAGCCATGCTTTTTCTTTCTCCCCCGCCTTATTGAGCATTTCCTCATTTCGGAAGGAGTTTCTTAGAAATTGTCCTGCTGTTGCAATAAATCATTTTATGAAGTGGAAAATTGATTGCTATTTCCTGCTTGTTGCTTTACCCCTTAAAAAACAAAAAGAATCTCAGTATATTGTGCTTGAGAAAGGTGTCTTTTTTTTCGCTTAATGAGAACGGTGTGATTATTTGTGTGACTTCAGTTTGAACATAAATTGGGCCAGGCTTGAGATTTTTTATTCCAGTTCAACCTGTTTGAATATGTATATAAAAAAAATATATATATTAACTTGTCACTCTCACCAAATTTTTTTTCACTGAATATTACTTTTATTTACTTGTTAAATTTATAAAGATAAGATTTTCATTTGAATATGCAAGTTAAACTTCGTTATCATTTTCGGCAAAAATATAATGAAGCAGAACAAACCATATATAGCAATGTAGATTCTGATATTACGTCTCTTTTTCATGCAAATTGGAGAGCCGATCATTAGATTCTCCATCTTTAGTCGATCACTGAACAGAGAGAAGAGTGATGTGTTGTCAGACATAATAATTATGTTCAAGATTCCAATTTTATTGTGATGATGTGATGTTTTATGCTAATTTTCATATTTCAATTAACTGAAATGAAGTCAAGAAATACTTTAGAGTACAATATAGGTCCCATCAACACCTAGCATGACCCTTGTGTAAAGGGGTAAGAGCCATGCTCCGATCAAGAAATTAATAGCTTTGTAGACCACTTTGAAATTTAACCTTTGAGATTTAGAGAATTTTCAAGAGATTATTGGGCTACATTCTTTCTTTCTTTTCTTTAATTCTTATTAATTACATTCATCATGAATTCCTTTACTTTGTTTTGAATTTTTGTCTTTAGCTATGAGCATCTAAAGACAGAAACTTTATATTTCGATAATGAAGCCATGAATATTTATTGATAAAAAAAATCATAACAAAGTAAAATTAGAAAACAAAACAGCGGTCTAATCAACAAACAGCTTTGTTATAATTTAATGAACATGTTTACCAACAGTGGTTGTGGTAAGTGTTTTACTCAGATAAGGTTTTAAATTCAGTTTTATATATAAGAAAAAAAATCACATTAAAAGAACTTTTTCCCAATTGGATCCCCATTGAACTTGAATCCATATTACTCAGTAGTGCCAAATACTGAATAATTTGTTAAAAAAAAACGAACAAGTTATGTTTACTTGGTATTTCCAACTACCAAACAAAGCATGATTGATTGGGGCATATCTTGGCAATAGCGAAGTCATAAATATTTTTAGAGAGAGAGAGAGAAAAGAGCATGACAAAATAAAAATACAAAGAAAACAATGCTCCAATCAATGAACACCTTTGTTATAATTATGAAAAAGTTATATTTATCAATGATGGTTGCATTGGGTGTTAAGAAACTATCCCTCAAATTCTAAGTTTGAGCATTGTAAATGACAAAAATAGATACCTAATGATTTTTTACAAAAAATAAAAAAATAAAAATACAGCAGACATGTGCCAAGACTACTGCAGGGGAAAAAAAGAAAAAAAGGATCCAACTTCAGGAATGAAAGAATTCTTTTATTGCTCAATTTTTCGTTTGTTTGAATTGAATACAGGAACAAACCTCTCAAATTACCTTAGAAACATGGTGGCCAAAAAATGTCAGACAAGGAATGGGGAATTGGAAACAGAAATCACCAAAAACAAAAAGAAAAACAAGAGTACTGTGGTTGGCCACCTAATTTTAATTTTTTTTTTTAAAAAAAGCCATCCATAAAGAGAGGAGAAAACCACCATGCCACGACGTCGTCGACAGTGTTTCCCAGAATCATCATCTCATCGCCACCACCATCAGAATCGTCAGTGCTCTCCTTCCTCATGTTCTTCTTTGGGGTCGTCGTCGTCCTCCTCCTTCTTGTCGTCATCGTCATCATCAGGTTTAGGTTTAGCAGGCTCGTCGTCTTCACCCGCGGGTTCAGGAGGAGGGGTACCAGAGCTTGCACTACGCTTGTGAGCAGCAGCTTGGAGGACATGGTTGTAATTTCCCTTCTCCATGAAGAGCTGAGCAAAGTGGTGCCTGCAGTACAGGACGCCGTCTAGGGCGGCGTACGACGAATGGGTCAGAGGGCACCCTGCATGAGCACACCTGAAGCACGACTTGTGGAAGCACTCTCCTTCCAGTGTCATCTACATCATTTAGTAGAATATAATATATATATATATATATATATATATATTAATCTCTTAGGAAGCACTCTCCTATATTTTTTTTTCACGGACAAAACACAAACTAATAGTATTTTCAATAGTAAACTCAGTAAAAAAATTTTAAGAAATAAAAATGCAAGATAGTAATATTAGATTCAAAATCTTATTTGAACTATATATAACATATAATTAGATGAAAAAACCTTTTCCAGAGGATAGACTGTTTTTCCACAGACAGAGCACTTGTCTTGGGTTCCACTGAACATGGAAGAGAGCTTGCTTGAAGTCCTGGACTGGAAAAGATCAAAATACACCATAAATATTTTAGGAGCACTGAACAAGAATATTTGCAAAATTTAAAAGGAAAATTGATCCAAATGATGATAATTAATGAAACCACACAGAATTTGCAAAGGAGAGAGAGATATATATTTGATGAACATACCAGATCATTATTCTTCTCAGCAGACCTTCCTGTCATTTTTTTTTTCCCATTCAACAACATAGCTTGTTAGTCAACTAAGTTTGTGGTTGAACAAGAAAAAAACAAAAGAAAAACAAAGAGATGGAAAGTATCTTTCATTGAGTGTGATGTCTATTTTGTTTTTCTTCATTTTCCCTTTTAAAGCAATCATTTTTCATTATATCTACCAAAGGAAGCATAAATCATACCAGTCTGAAAGTTCTTGCTGAAATTGCCAGACTCCTTGAAAAGCTGCTCAAAATGGGGTTTGCAGTAGAGGACACCATCCATCCAGGAGTAGCTGCTCATCTGATCAACAAACAAATTGTATCACTTAGACTGTGTTTGGTTGGAGGGATTGGAGGGAAGAGGAGAAGAGGGGAGGGAAAATTAAAATTTTCTCACATTTGGTTTAATAAGTAGGAAGGGAGAGGAGGGAAAGTTAAGATTTTCTCTCGTTTGGTTCAATAAGTAGGAGGAAAGATGATGAAAAATTTTAGTGAATTTTTCCTCCTCTTCCCTCCTACCCCTCTTCTCCAAAAATAAGAGGATTAAAAGAGAAATGAGTAAATCCCTCATTTTCCCTCCCCTCCAACATACCCAAATAAAAAAAAATTAAAATCCCTCACCTTTTCTTCCCTCCAATCCCTTCCCTCTCACCATTAAAATATCTCTTTTTCTCTACCCTCCCATTCGTTGAATCCAACATAGCATTAATGATTTGAAACCAAGTCTTGTTACTACTAATTATGGATCTCAATTCAATAAGAGACAAATTTAGTAGGCAATAAGAATCCATCATAACCATCAAAATCAATTATAGACAGCAAGAATAGATTCTCATCATAGCCTTTTTCACTAAATTGGGTGCCATTTCTCTGTTGCCCTAGCATCATTCTGCGCTGTGCTACACAGAGAGAGAAAGACACAGATGGGGTAGCTAGGTCCCACTTATGGGACCCACCCCACCACCAGTGCCCTCATAGCAAGAGGGATAACAAGCCATTGAATTTGTCTCTTAGTGAATGGAAGGAGATGAGGCATTCATAAATTAAGAAGAATGTGTGGGAAAAACATACCGAAAGAAATCCCTTGCAGTGGCTGCACTTGAAGCAGGATTTATGGTAAGGAGTACCTTCTAGGGTCATCAAGTCCACCGCATGAACAGTCTTATCACAAGCCTTGCATCTATCCAAAGTTCCAGTGAAAGACATTTTTATTTTTCTTTATTTATTTCTTCTTTCTTCTTTCTTGTTTCCTTCCTCACAGAAGGGAACTTATTCTTTCTTTCTTTCTTTCTTTCTTGTTTGCTTGTGTTTTTATTCCCTCTAGTGTGGATTTTCCCTGCAACGCAAATGTACGTCTGAGTTTCCGAAATAAGATGAAATTAAATCAAGAGAGAGACCCCCCAGACAAAGTCTAAAATTATGTCTGAAGCGAAAGCGATTTATATCAGATTGTAACGAATTGAATGGACACTGTAAATGGGTGACAAGTGAATGGATACCCAAAATATAGTGAGCCAAATTCGGAATCTTTATGATTTAATTTGTGGATGCTATCCCATTCATTTCAGTGAAAAAAGGTTGGTGCTTGCGACCTTTTCAAGGGATGCATAAAAAATAACTATTTCTAAAATGTCTTCGTCTTTTACTATGTTGGCACTGCACTGTGTTATATATAGTATATTGCCGTATTAATTAATGGGACAATATAATTTTAATTAGGGCTTGTTTTGAGGTGATGATTTAATGAAATTACAAAGCATGCATCTCGACACTTTTGCATTGCTTCTTTCGTCTCTCTACGTGGAAGCCTCCCCCTCTTGTCATTTAAAGAATATACTAACAATGCAAGTGGAAATTTTGTCCTTTTTTGCCATAAACTAGCTATGTACACCCGTGTAACGCAATAAATTATATACTTGAAAAAGTAAGTAAATTTTTATATAGACAAATGTAAAAAATTATATAAAATAGTAATATAAAACTAAAAATATAACTACCTACTATCCATTTAACACATAAATATTAGAATTCGACTTGAATTTGAATAAATAATTATGTCCTTTCAAATTTTAAAATTGTAATAAATTGTAAGCGATTAACTTTGAATATTTTCATATAAAGAATTATCTACCCAATGTAAAGATTCTAATATAGATCATTATTTAGTGCATAATTTTTTATTTAAAACTCAAAACAAATGTATATATCATTTGACTTAGTAAATGGAAATTACTTTTTGGTTTATTGAATTGCACAAAAATTTATTATTATTTCATAGAAAAAATTCTTCATTTGTATAATTGATTAGAACTTAGAATTATCAATGATGGCTGAATTAAGTGGTATAGAACTCAATATCAGTTTAGTAAGGTTTTGTTTGAGTTGAACCCATCATGTAAGCTGAATGTGATAATAAATCCTTATGTAATGATATCAAATATCTGAGTTTTATTAATCATTTTATTTGAAAATTAACAAACTTATGTAATGAAAATATCGTAGACCAAAATTATATTATTTTTTTTATTAATAGCTCAATTTTCTAATTAAGTAATTTGAGTATTTATTTGCATAATTCTCTTGAAGATTTTAAAATTTAAATAAAAAAAAATTCAATATGATTTTTTCTAAACCAAATATTTGAAATAATTATCATATTAAATTCACATTCAAAGGTTGGAGCCATGTAAATCTAAAATCCAAAGGTTGGAGCTGTGTGAATGCCACGACGGTCGAAACAATACTAATATGAGTATTTATAGGATATGATGGAGCATTAATTGCTCAGTAAGTACGAATTATTATAAATTATTTACATATTAATTACATGATATTTTAAATTAAATCATTCAATTTGGGATCAATTCAAATTCAAATTTGGGTAATAGCTATCAGAGGGAAATCAATTTCAAGTTTACATATTTGCATTTAAATTAAAATATTAATTTAAAATATTAAATAAATAGTTAAATAATTTTATTAATATACAATTTCGTGAGCAATGTTAAAATGATCAAAATCTAAAAATTAGTGCGTGTGTGTGTATATGACTGTGTTGAGCTTTGTTAATTTTTTTATTGTTATACAATAAGTTTACTTTAGACAAATTATTATAAAGTATGTGTATATTAATAATTACAGGATATTTTAAAGTAATGACTTGTTTGAGGTAGTCAAGTCACCCTGTAATTACCAAAAATAAGTGATTTTATCTTTAAAAAGTAAAAGTAATTAAGTCGCCATAATCACATAAAATAGATGATTTTATCCTCAAAAAGTGGAAAGTTATTACCCCAAACAGGCACTAATAAGTCATCCAATTTCGAATCAATTCAAATTCAAATTTGGGTAATATAGTTATTAAGGGAAAATCAGTTATTTGGACATATAGGAATTAATAGTTATTACGCATCAGATTCTGATTAAAATCCATTTTTAATTAATTATCCTATAGGAAATTTTTTTAGGCTTCAAAAATGGATTTTCTAAAATTTATGTAATAAATTAAAACTATTTTGATTTACAAAATGTATACTATGATAGCATTGTTGCCACTTTTATCACATTGAGAGCCTGTTTGTTTAAGCATTTTTTAATAACAAAATGACTTTTTTTATATAAAAAACACTTTTAAAATATTATATTTTATGATGTTTGTTTAAACTTTTAAAAATAATTAGAATTTGAAAAAGAGTTTTCTTCTTATTTTAAAAAGTTTACTCTAAGTAACTTTTGAAAAAAAACATAAGAGAGAAAAAGATAAAAGATTTAAAAATTATAAAAATAATAATATTTGACCCCAAGAGAATATTATAATATAAATTCATATTGATGGAGATTTAGGAGGCATCTAAATGATCCATAGCTATTCATGGGAAAAGTCAATTTATCTTGATGGATTCATGGTGTTTCCAAGGCCTAATCCAAGGATAAGCATGCAAATGACAAGAGATTCATTCAAGAGATTACAATAGCTATTTGGAGCTCATATTATCTCAATGGAAGCCTATGGTACCAATTTGCAAGTGGAGGAGTCTAATGGAGCGTTAATCACATTGAGAAGCCATGACCTTATACAAATTTAGCCCAAAAATGGAAGCAGGAGATAATGAAGGACTAAATACTATTTCCCATATCCTAAGAATGTGTCGAGAAGGGTTGAAGCCTCTAGTTCCTCCAAAAAGAAGCAAGCTCCCTAGAAGCAGCAGGTATGTAATGCCTTAGAGAATGTATTTGCAAAAGTTGACTACATGGTGAAACACAACTTTTCTTTAAGCTATCATCAACCAATTAAGAAGTCATCAAAATAGCATGGACTAATGGACACATGTCGCAAAAACTCACACCATACTAGATAGTGCAATAGCAAGAAGCAAACTAAGTTTGTGGTACCTCTTTAGAACAGACCATTGAAACAATGGCAGGTAGTGAGATGTAATGCCCCTCATGATATTTTTCTTGACATTGAGTTCAGGACCGAGGAAACAAGAAGGAGGAAGGCTCAAGTGGAGTCTGAAGGAGCTCCACACCGCGGCGAGGAGCAGAGCCGCTGCGGTGAGAAGCTTTCCAGTGGCATTGTTCTGGATAATTTGGTGGAGCCACGGCGAGGTATGCTGGAGCCGTGGCCCTTACACAGACCAACAAGGCCCAACTCCTGTAGCCCATTTGGTCAGGTTGGGTTCCAAGGGGTCAAATCTCAAAGGAGTGGTTCCTTTGAGGTAAAACCTCTTTGGACAGGTTGGTTTGGGGGTTTTGGACCTGTATGAATGGTCTCTGAGCGACCAGTTGCCTTTGGTGGCAATTGGAGGTGGCTAGTGGTGAGTTTTGGTCAATAAGTGGCCAAAATGGAGTTAAGGGTCCAGAATCTCCATACGGAGTTGGATTAAGGTAAAAGTGGTGTCTGTGGATAAATGGGGACTAGATTGAGTTGTAGGAGTTGGATTCGAGTCAATTGGAGGTCGGAGCATTAAGTTATGCGCGTCAGAAGTTCGCCCCGGAGTGTTGAAATTGCTGATATGGTATATCAGCAGGGTGCGCCGCGGCGGGGTAAGGCAGGCCGCGGCGCCAGAGGAGACAGAGCGATGTTGAGACAGGGGAGGCCAGAGCCGCGGCGGTATTGTAGCGGCCGCGGCCCCAGCCTAGATTTTGGTGCTTTTGAGTTGTTTCCGCTGTGTTTATGAATATGGAAGAGTCGTTTTGAGATGTCGGTTGTGTTTGGTCAGGTTTTGAAGTATTTGGTTAAGTATGGAGGTAGGATGTTACATGAGACACAAAAAGTTCCCTCAACCACTCACTACAACACAAAAAAGGAAGCTATAGAGAAAAAGGGTTGCTGCAAGGAGGAAAATAGAGATGCAAAACCAAGAGAGCTATATTGGAGAGAAGCGTAAAGCAGATAATAAAGAATCTGCAAACAATGATGAAGCAGGCCAAAAGAAATATGCTTCCTATGTCTTAATAGGTGATGTTCTTGTGCCATTACATGCTAATAGTTCTTTAATTTTGTCTATAGTTTTCCAGGGAAACTATCATGGAATGACATAGAGAGAAATTGGAAATGCAAGAGGCAATAAGCTGTCAAATAAAACTTGGAGAGCTACACTGAAAGTTCATCAATGGCAAAAAGAGATATGTTCCCACTATGAAGGAAATGACTTGCAACAAATAAGAGAAGAGAAGGCCATGCACATGGTCAAACAATGTAGGCCCTTAGGCTAAATGTTTAGGGCCATATTACACTTTAGAGCCAACTCTATGGATTTTTTTTTTCATTTCAAGTACTAAGGTTCATGTTACTTTAATGAAGGGAATAAATTTTGGGCTCATGATAATCTCTTTTATCTTGTATGTTGATGTCTTATCTATTGATTTGAAAAATTAATGATGATTATGAGATTGTGAAGAAGAGAGTAATCTTAATAGGCAAAATGAAAGCCATTAAGAACAAGCATTAATTGGCTTCAATTAGTTTTAAAATATGATGATATATTGTGCACATGAAAGATCTTTGATTGAAGTAATTGTACAACTTGGTTCACCAAGCCCTTTTTTGCCGTAGGAGTAATTCATAAATGTCATATGTGGATAATATGAAGTTGTGATGAAGAAAAACTTAGGGAAGCCACTAAAGTGATGCTAAAGAAAGCAAAACAATATCCCTAGGTATAATTGCAAGGGTCTTTTCGCTTGTGGAACCAGTTTGAAAATTCTGAGCCCACAAAGCAACATAAAGAATGAATAGTTCTCCTGTAATATCTTACCTTGGCTGAGTCCAAAACCTTGAAGGAGTAGTAGATTTTATTATTAAATGCCATCTTCCTAAAGCTTATAAGTGATATTGGGGTATACAATTTAAAGATTTCCTTTAAATTTATATGATGCCAATGTTTAATGAAGATGCAAGATGCCTTTTAAATAATTGATGTACCATCGGTTAAAGTGCTTTGTTTGAAACAAATGGATGAACTTAGCTATTTAATATATATGTTAGAAATTAAAATAGGTTTCTATAAAATCTTGTGAGTATGGCTAAGTTTGAGGGGGGAAGTGAACAACTTGCTCACGGTATGAAGTTCTTGATAATAAAGAGTGAAAGCAAATTAGTAAATGCATAGAAAGTTGGCCATTTGTTATAGAAGAGAAAAACAAGAGGCTTTACAATATAATGGATTTATGATGCTAGAAAGGCTTGTGCTTTGGGGAAATAGACAGCTAGCTGAAAAATTTATTATTGCAGAAAACCTTATATATATATGTACATGTTCATATGTTAGTTGTATGATGTACAAATGGCTAAACTTAAGCTTTGATTTATTTAAACATTAAATTTTTAAGTATGTTTTGTAATGAAGGGACCTAGTGTAAGTTAATATGAAGGCCGTACTCAATCCTTATAAGTCCAATAAAGAAGAAATGTTATCTAGGGCATTTTATGGAATACATGGTAGGCATGATTTTGGAAATTTTTTTTTTATAACTTAATTGCTTCTGTAAGCAATTGAAATTTACAACCACCTGTAAGGTTTGATTGGTTACCCAAGAGAGGAGGTGAATTGAGTGATACAGATTTTGACCTTTTGAAGTACAGGCCAATTTTACCAAGTGTTGCAATAGAAGAGGAATGAACAGAGTATGATAAAGTAGATAAATGAAATGAGGAGACGAAGGATCAAACAGAAGAATTTATACTGGTTTAGCCCAAATCACTTGGTCTATATCCAGTCCTCAAGCTATTACTTGAGATTTTTACTATATCCCATAAGTTTGATCTGGGTACTTATGAAGCCTCAATACATCTCATAAGTTTCAGTAGGCATTTATGAAACTACTTTCCCCACACCCTTACAATGATGTGTAATTCCCTTAGTGTTTCCCCACACTAAGATTCTACTCAGAAATTTTAGAAAAGAATGTTTACAAAATTGAAACTCTCTTTAAGAGCAGATGATACATTGAAAGCTCACTCTATTGAAGTGGATTTAATTATTAATACTGTTATAAAAAAATTTTATGTATTGAAAAAACATTTTGGCATAATTCACTTAAAATCATTACCCATAAGTTTAAATTAGGTTCTATTTATAGATTTGTGACTTAACTATTTGTTAGACACAAGATTTATCCGTTAGACACAAGTTCTAGCCGTTACTCTGCAAAAGAGTCGTTCAACAACTGAATTAAATGCGTCTGGCATGCCAAAATTCTAGGGTGCAACAGACAAATTTTACAAAGACAGAAGTTTAAGGATTTTAACGTTGAATTTCAACATTCATTTGTTCAAGAGTGAAATTCAAATTTAACTCATGTTAGAACATATGAATTTTCATATTAGAAGTGCATCTATTGTTTGAACAGTTGTCTCATGTTTTCACAATGCACTTGAAATTTGAATTTCAAAAGCTAAAATTTGTCTGTCAAAGACTTGTTTAACATGACACAAAAGTTCTCCTTTGTGAAATTTGAATGTTGAATTACAAAATTTGTCTGTCAAAGGCATGCTCTAACGAGACTTACAAGTCCTTATTTGAAATTCAAATTTTGAAGTTTAAAGTTCATATGTAAGAGAGGGTAACTTTGAACTCTCTTTGAACTTCAATAACATTCAAATTTTGACAAAGCTTCATACGAATTTTGCACATATTCATTAACAATGTTTAACCCAAAATTTGAATTTCATAATGAAATTCATTTATTAGAGATGAAAACTTTGTAACTTCAAATTTCATTAAGCAAAGTTCAAATTTTGCATAAACTCAACATGAATCATAAGTAAAATTCATTTGTTAGTCAATATTTCTCAATTATAACACATGTTAACATCATATTTACTTAATCTAACTCATTTAAAACATATGGTAATAAGATTAAGTAAATTTTGAAGATTAAACCACCTCAAGACCTAAGTGAAAACAAAACATACCTAATAGCTATGTATTCAAAAGTTGAACTGGTCATTCCCATTCTTAGTATGCTCCCTTCTGATTTCCTATTATTGGATCATCCTTTCTTTTCTTCTTCTTTGAGTGAGACATGTGTTAGTTAGGCTGACTTCCCAAGAAGGGGGGTGAATTGGGAAGATTAAAAATTTTCTGCACAAAGTGAAAAGGATGAAGAAAGCAAGGTATGATAGAAAAACAGAGTATAAGACAGTAAGCTAAGAAGGTAGTAATGGGGAGAAGAAAAACTCAGATATTTATCCTGGTTCGGTTTCTCCACTTGACCTACGTCCAGTCCCCAAGTCACCACTTGAGATTTTCCACTATACTGCAAGAATTCGGTGGGCTTCTTGCAAATGCCACAATACAAAGTTTATGCTCTGTTTTCTAGAGCTCACTCAATCACTCTCTGTACTTTCACAAAGTGCTTCCCAATCCCTTGTGATATCCCCTCACAAGAAAATCTATCTTCCAGATGAAGATTAGATTGTTTACAAAGATTAAACTCTCTTGAATAGAGTGAATATGAAGGTTGAAGTACAAGTATTGAAGTGAGAGGGTAAAAGTCTTTGAGTAGAAGATTTAGCAGAGTTTCAATATATACAAAGTTTAATTCATTACCCACAACTTCAAATGATGTTATATTTATAGATTTAGGTCCAAACTATTCGTTAGAGACAAAATCTATCCGTTGAAGAAGTTATCCAACGGTTACTCTGAAAAACTATCCTTTAACCAACCGTATTTAATGCTTCTAATATACTGAAATTCGAATTTCGGTTGGTCAACAGACGAATTTCACAGAGACCGAAGGTTAACAGCTTCAACGTTGAAAGACCGAAGTTCGTTTGTCATGAAGTGAAATTCGAATTTTGAAACTTAGAAAATGTTTCCATGTTGTGACATACGAATTTTCAAGTAGAAAGTTTTTCTGATAAGTGTGAATAGTGTTTTCAATTTGCTACAATGCCTTCGAAATTCGAATTTTGGAACCCCAAAATTTGTCTATCCGTAGCTAGTTTAAAAGGCTCAGTAGTTCATATAGTTCAAAATTCGAATTTTCAACGGGTGAAGTTCGTCTGTCAAAGAGACCTCTTTTCAGACTTACTTTAACATTCGAATTAATAAACACTGTCATTCATATGTCAACATATCATTGTAACAGACTCACAACCTTAGCTTCTGAAATTCAAATTTTCATGTTCAAAGTTCGTCTGTCAGTGAGCAATTTTGAAACTCAATATAATCTTGATTTCAGATGAACTTTGACATTGTTTCGGATGAATTTCTTTAGTTTTCATAAGTTGCATTTTGTCTGAAATTCGAATTTTCAAAACCCAAAGTTCGTTTGTTGCCAAAAGCTTCTTTCAGATAGTTATGAAAATTCAAATTTTGGAGAATCAAAATTCGTCTGTCAGAGAAGCATCTCTTCAGACTTATTCAGTTTTAACTCGAAATTCGAATTTCCAATGCCAAAGTTTAAATTTCCAACAAGACAGTTCAATATAAACCTTTCAAACTTCATCTGTTGGTGGGTATTTCTCAAATATTTCATGATTTAACATAAAATCAAGATTTTAAACATCTTTTCATCAAATCAAAGTCTTTTACCCATATTTAAACATAACTAATCATCCTACAACACTTCTTGCACAGATTTCTCCAGTGTTTCTTCACTTGAGCCTTTTGGGCACCTTTGATATCTTCATTCCAAGCTCTTGAATGTTGGTTTAGAATCATCAAAACTCTTGATTCAACATTCTCCCCCTTTTTGATGATGACAAAACAACTTACAAACTGGATTAGTACTTGGGTTTGCTTTAACAAGCTCCCCCTCAACATATGCATTATATTTCAAGAGATATCATATATAGCAGATTAGTGAAGAGATTCAAGGAGTGATAAGTATAAATCATTGCAACCAAGGAATTCATTCATTTTATCAATTGTTGCTATATAGAGACCAATTAAAGCAAGGTTCTTCAAAATACACAAATCTAATACAAGACATAAAACAATCATAACAAACATCTAAAACACAACAACTGGAATTCAAAATAGCACTACAAGAGGACTTAAGCCTAAAATCTAATCACTTCTTCTTTGGCTTGGTCTTCTTACTGTAACTCTTTCCATATGGCTCAGTAGTAGACTTTCTAGTTTGCTTCTTCTCCCCCTTTTTGGCATCATTAGGAAGGCCAACAAAATCAATTGGAGGAGGGACCTGAGAGACTGGAATAGCTTGGAGGGGCTCAGGATCAAAAGAGAGATCTGGTTCAATGGAGGGAGAATGCTCAGGAGGCTCAGAATCCTCATCATCAGAGATCTCCAGCAGTTCTTGCACCTTTTGTCTAGAAAGTGCCAATTGAGCCCTCTATTCTTCTGAGAGACCATATGCAGAGAGAGATGAAGGAGCAGGGTTATCAGAACAAAACATTTCCTCAAGCCTTCTTCTCTGAGCTTGCAAGAGAGCATTGCGAGCAATAGCTTCAAAATCAACAACAGGCACAATGCTTCTCTCTTCATTGGTGGCAACCTCTAACATTGATGAAGTAGAAATGGCTGCCACTAGTCTTTCAACTTGCTCAGATTCTTGAGTAGAAAGAATTGAATCCTGAGCATCTTCTTGAATGGGCTCATGAGGGCCTGTTTCCTGAGGTCCTTCTTCTTCCAAACCATAGTCCAAGGGTGGACCAGGACTAGGTGTTCTCATTGCACTAGTGGGCTCAGCACCATCTACATCATCATGCTCAGAATCTGATCAGGCACAGAGAACCCTAGCTGAGGTAGAGCTGATGTGGTAGGAATTGCACTTTGAATTTCTTTATAGGCATCAGTAACCACTTTCATGTTCTTTGCCAACTGATGAATCTGATCTTGTAGATGAGCAAATTTGCCATTTTGCTCATCCTTGATGCTAAGAATGAGTGTAGACAGGCTGTCATATAACTCAGTGATCTTGGTTGGCTTTGCACGAGATGAGGGAGTGGATGGAATGTGAGTAGGCTTGGATGGAGATGGGATAGGCAGAGAGGGCTGAGGAGTAGGTCTGGCAGGAGCCACAGAAGTACCCTCTTGCTGTTGAGAGTCACCTTCAACAAAGAAAAGATCTTCAGTTTTTCCTGCTCCCTCCTAATCCATCTTCCTTCACTTCTTTCAATTCCCATTCTCTGAAGTTCTTCCTCCTTGAAGATCTCAGTGGGTTTCCCTTTCCCCTTTTCAAGATGCTGAATTCTTGCATATTGCAGAATTCTGGAAATGATAGCTGCATAGGAGAGTGTGGAGTCCTTCCTCTGATCCCTTGCCTTGATCATGCGTTGAAGTATGATATGTCCCATGTTAATCAGTTTTCCATGCATGATTGCTACCATGACATGTGCCTCTGCCCTTGTTATCAAATTGAAGCTGCCACCTTTGTTGAATATGATCCTAGACACTATGTAGTGTAGGATCCTCACTTGGGCACTGAGGTCTGTGGGCTTTAGCAGGTTGATGGTTGGCCAGTTTTCCTTTCTTCTGAACAATGTACTTAGAATTGTGCTCTCCTTGTAGTTCAGAAAGGGGCCACCTTCTTCATCCGCTGTCTCAACCTCATCCATGTATCCAAAGGCAGTGATGTCAATCCTGAGGCCATCTTGCCCTGGGATTTCCAACACTTCATTGAGAATCTCATCTGTGAGCCAGATGGTCCTCGATCTCAGGTTGACCTCCCACTTCTTCTTCTCGCTGTTGTACTTCAAGGAGGCATACCAAGTTTTTACTATTTCGTTATCATACCTCTCTAGTATCTCCAACAGATTCTTGTATCTCAGCATCCATATTTCGGCATTAAAACTATTAGAGACCAAGAAATCTTCTAAGTTTACACAATGAGGCTTGATTACCTTTTTATTGGCAAACTTGGTGGAGTATTCCTCTTGAACCTGTGGAGTGCTCCATAATGGCAGTGTAGTAAGTTCATATTCTCCTGATTCAGTACTTGAGGAGGAAGTGGAAGCAACATTCTCAGCAGCAACAGGAACAGGGACAGAAGGTTCTGCTATCTTCGAGGAAGAGGGTCCATATTTCTTTGATTCTCCCTTTGGTGTAGTTTTCTGGCGTTTGGAAGGAGTTCCCTTGCTGGATTCGACCTTTCCCTTCGGTTTTTCTCCTTCCTTTGAAGCATATTGTGATTTTACTGATCTCTTTGGGTGAGACTGTCTTTTGCCAGCTTCAGGATTCTTTACTCTTGCATTTTCGTTGATGAAAGATTCAGAATGAAGTAGAGATTGGGTTTATAGGGTGCGAAAATTAGTTTAAATGGTGGGAGATGAAGATTTTCGGTCAGAATTTAAGAGTATTGATGAGAGGATTTGAACAGATTCAGAGAGGAAAAGAGTAGGGTTACATCTGTTCAGTTAAAAACCGTCGGTTTTAACGTGAGTAACCGCCTGACAGCCGAATTTTGAGGGGTCCAAATTCGAATTTTGAACAGTTAAGAGTTAAACCATTCAGCAAAGCTTACTGACAGATGAATTTTCTTCTGAAAGTTCATATGACAGAGGCTTGGTTCAAGCAACTCAAGATGAACAGACGAACTTTGTTCCAACAAAGTTCGAATTTCAAAGAGTAAACTTCAAACAACAAACAAATCACCAAACAACAGACGAATTTTGCATACAAAACTTTATCTTTTCAAAGATTCAACATTGAGGTGCATGTTTCAACAGACGAATTTTCAAATCAGAAATTCGAATTTCTTTACTTTGTAAAAGTTTTCCAACATTCGTATGTTAAGAGATAAACATTAGTATAATCATCATGTTGGACAAACATAACTTTGAAATTTTTATTCTTGAAAATTTGAATTTTGAAGGTCCAACAGACAAATTTCGAGGTATTACCAAGAACTATTCCAACTTATAACAGGCTGAAGTTCGTTTGTTGGGTATCCAAATTCGAATGTTGACCATGCTGACTTCCTCAGAAACTCAATTTTTCACAGAAGTTCGTCTAACACACAATCAATATACGAATTTCAACTTTAAAAACTTATAGAATAGATCCAGAAACTCAGAATTTTTGCCATTTTCTTCACTTTTTGATTGTTCCATTCTGGTGTGCTCTATTTTTCAGATTTATCAGCATTGAATCTCATGAGGAGCACCTGCAAAGCTCATTGGGATTCACCATACCCAATTCTCTTTTATTTTGCAATGTCTATCTTCTGATAGAGGCTTTGTCAATATATCAGCTACTTGATCTTCAGTTGGGATGTACTCCAGTATGATTTCTCCTTTCAAAACATGATCCCTTATGAAGTGGTGCCTAACTTCAATATGTTTTGTCCTTGAATGCATGACAGGATTCTTTGTGGTGTTAATAGCACTTTGGTTGTCACACATGATTGGTATTTCCTTTATCTCAACCTCAAGATCTTCAAGCTGCTATTTCATCCAGATGATTTGGGCACAACAGCTTCCAGCTACAACATACTCAGCCTCTGCTGTGGATAAGACCACACTGTTTTGCTTCTTGCTAAACCATGAAACTAAGGATCCTCCAAGAAATTGACATGTTCCACTTGTGCTTTTTCTGTCAGTTTTGGATCCTGCAAAGTCAGCATCAGTGTATCCTTTGAGATCTTCTCCATTGCCCTTTGGATACCAAAGACCCATCTGTGAAGTTCCAATAAGATATCTGAAGATACGTTTCACAGCAGTTGCATGGGTTTCCTTGGGACATGATTGGAATCTTGCACACATACAGACACTAAACATAATGTCAAGTCTGCTGGCAGTTAAGTACAGCAAGGATCCAATCATTCTTCTATACTGAGTTATATCAAATAATTTCCCTTTTTCATCCATATCCAGCTTGGTTGCAGTAGTCATAGGTGTTCCCATTGGCTTGGCATTTTCCATTCCAAACTTCTTTAGCAATTCCTTCAGATACTTGGATTGGTTGAGGAAGATACCATCATCGCACTACTTGATTTGGAATCCAAGGAAGAAGTTGAGTTCACCCATCATGGACATTTCGAATTCCCCCTGCATTAACTTAGAAAAATTCTTGCAGAGAGATTCATTAGTAGCACCAAATATAATATCATCAACATAGATTTGAACAATAAGTAAATCTTTATTTTCTTTCTTAGTAAATAAAGTTGTATCTACTTTTCCTCTGTTGAACCCCATTTCAGTTAGAAAATTACTCAATCTTTCATACCATGCTTTAGGGGCTTGTTTTAAACCGTAAAGAGCTTTCTTCAGTTTATACACATGGTTTGGTTTTGTAGAATCCTCAAAACCTAGAGGTTGATCTACCTAAACCTCTTCCATGATATATCCATTCAGCACTCTTCACATCCATTTGATATAACAATATTTTTCATACATGCATATGCTAATAGAATTCTAATTGCTTCTAATCTAGCTACTGGAGCAAAGGTTTCCTCAAAATCAATGCCTTCTTCTTGATTATATCCTTTAGCAACCAGTCTAGCTTTATTTCTGATGATTGATCTTGATTCATCAAGTTTATTTCCAAAAACCCATTTGGTACCAATGACAGGATGATTTTTGGGTCTAGGCACTAAATCCTAGACTTGATTTCTTTCAAACTGATTTAATTCATCCTGCATGGCTAGAATCCAGTACTCATCAGTTAAGGCTTCCTCAGTACATTTGGGTTCAATTTGTGAGATGAAAGCACAGTTAATCATTTGATTCCTTAACTGTTTTCTAGTTCTAACTCTCTCTTGAACATTCCCTATCACTTGATCAATAGGATGATTCCTTTGATATCTCGAAGCTCAAGGGAGTTCTTGAGAATTTCTTCATTATTTTCTTTTTCAAAATATATCTCCTGAATATCTTCCTCTATATTGATAGATTCAGATATTTTTGGAGGTTCAATTATACCTTCATCAGAGATATCCAACTTTTTAAGATTTGAAACAAGATCATTCTTATCAGTAACATGTTTAGAAGCAGTTTCATGTTCAATAAATACCACATGCACAGATTCTTCTACCAATTTAGACTTTTTATTGAAAACTCTATATGCCTTTCTTCTACTAGAATAGCCCAGAAATATACCTTCATCAGATTTGACATCAAACTTACCCAGATTCTCCTTTCCATTGTTGTGAATGAAGCATTTGTAGTCGAACACATGGAGATGTGACATATTTGACTTTCTTCCCTTGTACAGCTCATAAGGAGTTTTCCCAAGAATTGGTCTGATGTAGGCTCTATTTATGATGTAGCTTGCTGTATTCACTACATCAGCCCAAAATACTTGAGAAAGTTCCTTTTCATTCAGCATAGCTCTTGCCATTTCTCCAATAGTTCTGTTCTTCTTTTCTGCTACTCCATTCTGTTGTGGAGTTCTTAGGGCTGAGAAGTTGTGGTCAATTCCATGCTCATTGTAATACACCAGAAAGTATGAGTTCTCAAATTCTCCTCCATGATCTGACCTGATAGACACAATAAAAATACCTTTCTCATTTTGCACTTTCTTGGCTAAGGTTACAAATGCATCAAAGGTATCACTTTTAGAGGAAAGAAACAATGTCCATGTAAATCTAGAGTAATCATCCATAATTACAAGCACATACAGATTTCCACCAATGCATTTTACCCTAGATGGACCAATTAAGTCCATATGCAGTAGTTCTAGGGGTCTAGTTGTGGTGACTACATTTTTGAGTTTAAAAGAAGATTTAGTTTGCTTTTCTCTTAAGCATGCATGACATTCTTTGTCTTTTTCAAAAGCAATTTTTGGCAGGCCAGTGACTAGCTCATTTTTAACCAGTTTTGAAAGCTGATTCATGTTAACATGAGCTAATCTTCTATGCCATAGCCAACTGTCATTGTCCTGACTAATCAAGCAAACAGAATCTAAGGGAGGAAGTTCATCAAGATCAATAGTATAGCATTTACCATCCCTTTGAGCTTTGATGATTACTTTGTGATCGCTTTTTCTGATGGCTAGGCAGAATTTTGAGCCAAACAGTACCCAATTTCCTTTGTCACAAGTTTGGCTCACACTCAGCAGATTGTGGTTGAGGCCTATCACAAACAACACCTTTTCAATGGATGTTTCAGGATTCTTGCCCACAATGTCAATGCCAACTATTCTGTTTGTGAGTTGTTTTGTCATCATCAAAAAGGGGGAGAATGTTGAATCAAGAGTTTTGATGATTGTAAACCAACATTCAAGAGCTTGAATTGAAGATATCAAAGGAGATCAAAGCTGTGTCAAGTGAAGACTTTATGAGTATTAGCTGTTAGATCTCTTGTAGGATCTTTAGTTTTTGTTATGATTGGGTAAAAGATTTTGATTTGAGAAAAAGATGTTTTCAAACCTTGATTTTGTGTTAAATCTTTACCTGTTTGAAAAACACCCACAAACAGACGAAGGTTGAAAGATTAAGCTAAACTGTCAAGTTGGAAATTCGAACTTTGCCTTTGGAAGTTCGAACTTCGAGCTGAAACTGAATGAGTCTGAAGAGATGGCTCTCTGTCAGACGAATTTTGGCTGCTCAAAATTCAAATTTTCATCTAGTCTGAAAGAAGCCTTTCTGGTAACAGACGAACTTCACACTTTCAAAATTCGAATTTCAAGAAAAAATGAAGTTTGTGAAAACCAAAGAAATTCGTCTGAGACTATGATAAAATGCATCTGAAATCAAAATGAAATTGAGTTTGATAAATGCTCTCTGACAGACGAATTTTGAACTGCCAACATTCGAATTTTCATATAAGTCTGAAAGAAGCTTCTTTGTAACAGACGAACTTTAAGTCTCCAAAATTCGAATTTCAGACAAAACAAAATTTGAGAGAATAGAAGAAATACGTCTGATACTATGTTAAAGTTCATCTGAGATCAAGAATGATTTAAGTTTCAAAACTGCTCTCTGACAGACGAACTTTGAACATTGAAATTCGAATTTCAGAAGCAAAAATCTTAAGTCTGTTTAAGTGAAACATCAACATTCGAATGATGAAATTAGTCTGGAAAGAGTCTCTCTGACAGACGAATTTCACCCTTTCAAAATTCAAATTTCGAGGGCACTGTAGCAAATTGAAAACACTGTTCACACTTAACCGAAAAATTTTCTTCTTGAAAATTCGTATGTCACATTGTGAAAATGTTTTGTAAGTTTCAAAATTCGAATTTCGGTATGTCAGAAACATTAAATGCGGTTGGTAAACGGATAGTTTTTCAGAGTAACCGTTGGATAACTTCTCCAACGGATAGATTAAAGTCTCTAACGGATATTTGAGACCTAAATCTATAAATACAACAACATTTGAAGTTGTGGGTAACAAATAAAACAAGTGTGTACCGAATTTCTGCTAAATCTTTTCTCAAAAGCTTTTACCCTCTCAACTTCTATACTTGTACTGAAACTTTCATATCTACTCTTTTCAAGAGAGTTATTTTATTGTAATCAATCTACTCTTCATCTGGAAGATAGATTTACTTGTGAGGGGTATTCACAAGGGAATTGGGAAGCACATAGTGAAAGTGCTTGGAGAGTTTGAGAGAGCTCAGAAACAGAGCATACTCATGTACTGTGGCCTTAGCAAGAAGCCCATTGAAATTCTTGTTGTATAGTGGATAAATCTCAAGAGGTGTCTTGAGGACTGGATGTAGGTCAAGTGGAAAGACCGAACCAGGATAAATTACTGAGTTTTCTTCTCCCTATCTTTACTTTTCTGCTTGCTCTGTTTTACGCATTGTTTTCATTATACTGTGATATCTTCACTTACTTCACTTTGTGCAGAAAAAATTCAATCTTCCCAATTCACCCCCCCTCTTGGGAAGTCAGCCTTGCTAACAAGTGGTATCAGAGCCCGGATTCCCATTCAAAGGAACTCACAATCTGGGAATTAAGATGGCTGGCTTTGGAGAGAGTATACTTCCTGAAGGAAACAACACTAACAGACCACCAGGCTTCAGTGGAGAGCATTATGGATACTGGAAGATGAGGATGCAGATCTACCTTCAATCAATTGATCTTGACATCTGGTCAGTGATTGAAAAAGGAGATTTCATTCCAATGGCTCTAACTGAAGATGGAGGACACAAAGAGAAGCTGGAAGCAGAATGGAATGATGAGGACAGAAGGAGAGTCCTACTGAATTTCAAAGCAAAGCATTGTTTAGTCAGTGCCCTGAACCAGGATGAATTCTACAGAGTCTCAGAATGCACCACTGCAAAAGGAATGTGGGATACTCTGCAGATTGCACATGAAGGAACATCTGGAGTCAGGGAGAACAGGCTGAACACGTGCATTGGGGAGTATGAAAGCTTCAGAATGGGTGAAGGGGAAACTGTAAAGGAGCTGCAAAAGAGATTCACCCTCATTATGAATCAACTAAAAAGCCTGGGAAAAGAATACACACAGTCTGAGAAAGTGAGAAAAATACTCAGAGCTCTACCTCTGGAGTGGCAGCCCAAGGTGACAGCAATAGAAGAAGCCAGAGGAGAATCAATGGCTTCTGTCACAGCTCTCTTCGGCATCCTTGAGGAGTATGAAGGAAAGATCAAAGCACTCAAGGAAGCTGGGCTGGACAGAAAGAAGAAAGGCCTTGCCCTCAAAGCTGCTGAAAAGGAAGAAGAATCTGATGAAGGAGATGAGCTGGATGAGGAAACTCTGGCTATGATGGTCAGAAAATTCGAAAGATTCTACAGCAAGAAGAAGAGCAAGAGATTCTTCAAGAAAGGAGTAACTGGAGAAAATAAGAAAGAGGCAAAAGAACCTGTGACTTGCTATGAGTGCAAGAAGCAGGGACACATTAAGTGGGATTGTCCCCAATTCATTAAGAAGCAAGAAAAAGAAAAGAAAGCTGCAGACAAAGGGAAGAAGAAGAAAGCCTATATCTCATCCATCTGGGGCAACAGCTCAGATGAGGAAGAAGAAGATGAGGATGAGATTGCCAACATTTGTTTAATGGCACTTGCCTCAGAAGAAGTCTTACCCTCATGCAGCAGTGATCAGGAAGAAGAGGTATATGAATCTGAACCTTCCTATTCTGAATTACAAGATGCATTTCATGAGCTTCATGATGAATTCATTAAAGTTGCTAAAGAACTGAAATTGGCAAAGAAAAAGATAAATAAGCTGGAATCCCAAAGCATAGTTTCTAAAATTACCTCCTTGCCTACTACTGAATCTGTTTATTGCACTTCATGCATTGAACTCAAGCAAACTAATGATTATTTAGTTAAAAGTATGTCTAGGCTCACTAGAGGCAAATATATGTTGTTTGCATTAATGGGGAGCCAAAGAATATCACAAGGAAGAGCTGGTCTTGGCTATGATCCATGTGCTGTCAAGGAAAAGATTAGGAAGAAAAATCAGAATGCTTATATGAGACATTTTGTGCATGCTGAGAACATTAAAACGAAAACTAATGCATTACATCACATTGAAACATATGATCAACCAAGGCATGCTAGACAAAAGTATTATCTGCACTGTTTTCTTCCTGCATCTCAATCTAGCAGTCCTTTCACCACCTGTCATTTCTGTAACAAAAAGGGACATATTTCCAGTTCTTGTGTTTTGAAGAAAAATGGACTTGGCAGGAAAGCTGAATGGGTTCCCAAAGTTGCATCTGCATCTAGGAAAAGATATACTGACCAAAAAGGACCCAAGCAAATTTGGGTACCTAAAGGAAAACGTAAACATTGTTTTGCAGGTCTATCTCAAAGCTAAGAAAAGCAACAAATGGTATATGGACAGTGCCTGCTCAAGTCACATGACTGGTGATAAGGAGAAGTTCATCACCTTGAGAGACAAGAAAGGAGGAAAGGTGACATTTGGAGGTGACCAATATGGCAAAATCGTTGGTATTGGAATTGTGGGCAAAAATCCAGAAACATCCATTGAAGAGGTGCTGTTTGTGATTGGCCTCAACCACAACCTGCTAAGCGTGAGTCAGACCTGTGACAAAGGAAACTGGGTGCTGTTTGACTCAAAGTTTTGCCTGGTCATCAGAAAAAGTGATCACAAAGTAATCCTCAAAGCTCAAAGGGATGGTAACTGCTATACTATTGATCTTGATGAACTTCCTCCCTTAGATTCTGTATGCTTAATCAGTCAGAGGAGTGATAGTTGGCTATGGCATAGAAGATTAGCTCATGTGAACATGAATCAACTATCTAAACTAATTAAAAATGAGCTAGTAACTGGTCTACCAAAAATATCTTTTGAAAAGGATAAAGAATGTGATGCATGCCTAAGAGGAAAACAAACTAAATCATCATTTAAATCCAAAAATGTAGTCACCACAACTAGACCACTTGAACTGCTGCATATGGATTTGATTGGACCTTCTAGGGTAAAAAGTCTTGGTGGTAATATGTATGTGCTTGTAATTGTTGATGACTATTCTAGATTTACTTGGACATTATTTCTTTCTTCTAAAAGTGATACCTTTGATGCATTTTTAACCTTAGCTAAGAAAGTGCAGAATGAGAAAGGTATTTCTATTGTGTCTATCAGGTCAGACCATGGAGGGGAATTTGAAAATGCATACTTCCTGGAGTTCTGCAATGAGCTTGGGATTGACCACAACTTCTCAGCACCAAGAACTCCTCAACAAAATGGAGTGGTAGAAAGGAAGAACAGAACCATTGGAGAGATGGCTAGAGCTATGCTGAATGAGAAGGAACTCTCTCAAGTGTTCTGGGCTGATGCAGTGAATACAGCAAGCTACATCATAAACAGAGCCTACATCAGACCAATCCTTGGGAAGACTCCATATGAGCTGTACAAGGGAAGAAAGCCAAATCTGTCACACCTCCATGTGTTTGGGTGCAAATGCTTCATTCACAACAATGGTAAAGAAAATCTAGGTAAATTTGATGCCAAATCCGATGAAGGTATATTTCTGGGCTATTCTAGTAGGAGTAAGGCTTATAGGGTTTATAATAAAAGATCAAATATAGTAGAAGAATCAGTGCATGTGGTCTTCATTGAAAATGAAACTGTTTCAAAACATGTTACCAATAAGGATGATCTTACTTTCAATTTTGAAAAACTGGAAATTTCTGACAGAAGTAAAACTAAACCTCCAAAGATATCTGAATCTGTTGACACAGAGGAAGATATCCAGGAGCAAGAGTTTGATGAAGAAAATAATGAAGAAACAACTCAAGAACTCCCTAGAGCTTGGAGATATTAAAGGAATCACCCTATTGATCAAGTAATAGGGAATGTTCAAGAGAAAGTCAAAACCAGAAAACAGTTAAGGGATCAAATGCTCAACTGTGCTTTCATTTCTCAAATTGAACCCAAATGTACTGAAGAAGCCCTAACTGATGAATACTGCATTATGGCTATGCAAGATGAATTAAATCAATTTGAAAGAAATCAAGTTTGGAATTTAGTACCTAGACCCAAAAATCATCCTGTTATTGGTACCAAATCGGTTTTCAGAAATAAACTTGATGAATCTGGAACAATAATCAGAAATAAAGCTAGATTGGTTGCTAAAGGGTATAATCAGGAAGAAGGTATTGATTTTGAAGAAACCTTTGCACCAGTAGCTAGGCTAGAAGCTATAAGAATACTGCTGGCATATGCATGCATGAAAAATATTTTATTATATCAAATGGATGTAAAAAGTGCCTTTCTGAATGGATATATCATGGAAGAAGTATATGTAGATCAACCTCCAGGTTTTGAGGATCCTACAAAACTAAACCATGTTTATAAACTGAAGAAAGCTCTCTATGGTTTAAAACAGGCCCCTAGAGCATGGTATGAGAGACTGAGCAATTTTCTAACTGATAAGGGGTTTAACAGAGGCAAAGTTGACACAACCTTATTTACTAAGAAAGAAAATAAAGATTTGCTAATTGTTCAAATCTATGTTGATGATATTATTTTTGGTGCTACTAATGAAACTCTTTGCAAGAAATTCTCTGAGTTAATGCAGGGAGAATTCGAGATGTCTATGATGGGTGAACTCAACTTCTTCCTTGGACTGCAAATAAGACAGCAAAATGATGGTATCTTTCTCAGTCAATCCAAGTATCTAAAGGAACTGCTAAAGAAGTTTGGTTTGGAGAATGCCAAACCAATGGGAACACCTATGGCCACTGCAACCAAACTGGACATGGATGAAAACGGGAAGATATTTGACATTACTCAGTACAGAAGAATGATTGGATCCCTGCTATACCTAACTGCCAGCAGACCTGACATTATGTTCAGTGTTTGCATGTGTGCAAGGTTCCAATCATGCCCCAAAGAATCCCATGCAACAGCTGTGAAAAGAATTTTTAGATATCTTATTGGAACATCACAAATGGGTCTTTGGTATCCAAAAGGCAATGGAGAAGATCTCAAAGGATACACTGATGCTGATTTTGCAGGATCCAAAACTGACAGAAAAAGCACAAGTGGAACTTGTCAGTTTCTTAGAGGATCCCTGGTCTCATGGTTCAGCAAAAAGCAAAATAGTGTAGCCTTATCCACTGCAGAAGCTGAGTATGTTGCAGCTGGAAGCTGTTGTGCCCAAGTCATCTGGATGAAACAGCAGCTTGAAGATCTTAAGGTTAAAATGAAAGAGATACCAATCATGTGTGACAACCAAAGTGCTATAAATATCACCAAGAATCCTGTCATGCATTCAAGGACGAAACATATTGAAGTAAGGCACCACTTCATAAGAGATCACGTTCTGAAAGGAGAAGTTAGACTGGAATACATCCCAACAGAGGATCAAGTTGCTGATATACTCACAAAACCTCTATCAGAAGACAGACACTGCAAAATAAGGAGAGAATTGGGAATGGTAAATCCCAGTGAATTGTAAGTTATTTCTGTGCAATTCTGTCTTTAAAGTTTTTAATATTAGAATAAATTCTAACTTGAGCATCGGAGTTTGTCTTAGTGTAGTTGCAGGTGCTCCTTGTGAAAATCAATGGCTAAAAGTTTGAAAGATTGGAGCACTCCAGATTGGAGCAACCAGAAAATGAAGTGAATAATAATTATCCTAAGTTCTGGATCCATTCTGTAAGTCTTTAAAGTTGAAATTTGTATGTTAGAAGAATTTCATTGATAATCTGTGTCTTTGAACTGGTCAACATGGTCAACATTCGAATTTTGGTTGACCAACAGACGAACTTTGGCCTGTTATGCCTTGGAACAGTTCTCGGTTATGCCTCGAAATTCGTCTGTTGAAGCTTGAAAGTTCAAATTTCCAAAATCAAAAATTTCAAAGTAATGATTGTCCATCACTGTTATACGAATTATTACTTCTTAACATACGAATGTTGGACAATCTTTGCAAAAATTGAAAAATTCGAATTGTCAAGTTCAAAATTCGTCTGTTGAAACATGTTCTTGATGAATGAATGCTTGAAAGATAAAGATCTGCATGCTTAATTCGTCTGTTGATTGATGGTTTGTGTAATGCTGTCTTTTTCTTTCCAACATTCGAATTTTGTTAAAACAAAATTCGTCTGATATGCTTGTATTGCTTGTTTCAAGCCACTGTCAGACGAACTTTCAAGATGAAAATTCGTCTGTCAGTAAACTGTGCTGAATGGTTTAACTTGTAACTGCCCGAAGTTCGAATTTTGACCCCTCAAAATTCGTCTGTCAGACGGTTACACACGTTAAATGCGACGGTTTTCCACAGAACAGACGCAACCCTATTTGTAACCTCCCTGAGTCTGTTCTGATTCTCTCTTCAATCCTCTTAACTCCTGTCCAAAAACCGTCATTCTTCACCGTTTGAACTTCCATTCACATCCTATAAACCTATTCTCAGCCACATTCTGCTTCATTCAACCGAGAAATGGCAAGAGTTAAAATTCCTGGAACAGGAAAAGCTGTGGCTCGTCCTAAAAGGAATGTTAAATCTCAATACGCTACCAAAGAAGGAGAAAAATCAAAGAGAAAAGCCGAACCCAGCAAAGCTACTCCCTCTAAACGCCAGAAATCTTCATCCAAAGCAGAATCTCAGAAAACTGGACCCTCTTCTTCAAAAAGTGCAGAACCGTCTATTCCTGCTGCTGCCTCTTCTGCTTCTTCCAGTACTGAATCTGGAGAGTTTGAATTGACTACACTGCCACTGTGGAGCACTCCTGAGATTCAAGAAGAGTACACTACCAAGTTTTCCACCAAAAAGGTAATCAAGCCTCATTGTGTAAATATGGAACAATTTCTGATATCCAACAATTTTGATGCTGCTGTATGGTTGTTAAGATATAAAAATCTGTTGGAAATTGCTGAAAAATATGATGATGAGGTAGTGAAGACTTGGTATGCCTCTCTTCAATATAACAGTAAGAAAAAGAAATGGGAGGTCACTTTGAGATCAAGGACCATCTGGCTTGCTGATGAAACAATCAATGAAGTGCTGGAAATCCTAGGTCAAGATGGGCTAAAAATTGACATAACAGCCTCTGGGTATATGGATGAGGCAAGCATAGCTGATGAAGAAGGTGGACCCTTTCTGAACTACAAAGAAAGCACCATCTTGGACACCTTATTCAGGAGAAGGGAGAACAGGCCAACAATAAATCTGTTGAAGCCCACAGACCTAAGTGTATAAGTCAGAATCCTGCACTACATAGTGTCAAGGATCATTTTCAACAAGGGTGGTAGCTTCAATCTGATAACAAGGGCAGAGGCTCATGTGATGACTGCTATCATTCGGGGGAAGCTGATTAACATGGGTCATATCATCCTCCAAAGAATGATAAAGGCAAGAGATCAAAGGAAGGATTCCACACTCCCCTATGCTGCAATTATTTCAAGAATCCTGCAGCATGCTAGGATTCAGCACATTGAGAAGGGGAAAGGGAAACTCACTGAGGCTTTCAAAGAGGAGGAACTGCAAAGGATGGGCATTGAGAGAGATGAAGGACGATGGGTTGGAAAGGGAGCAGGGAAAACTGAAGACTTGTTCTTTGTTACTGATGCATCCCTCCAACAAGAAGGCACTTCTGAGGCCCCTGACAGATCCTTACCTCAGCCTTCCCAGACAATTCCATCTCCCTCCAGGCCTACACACCCTCCTTCCACTCCCTCCTCACGAGCCAAGCCAACAAAGATTACTGAGTTGTTTGACAGTCTGTCAACACTCATTCTCAGCATCAGAGATGAGCAAAATGCCAAATTTCCTCATCTACAAGATCAGATCCATCAGTTGGCTGTGAATATGAAGGTGGTGGCTGATGCTTATGAAGAGATAAGAAATGCAATTCCTACCACTTCAGCTCCACCTCAGCCTGGTGTCCCTGAGCCTACTCTGTCTCCATCCCCTGTGCCTCCAAGTCCCTTTGAGATTGCCTCCTCTGACCATAATTCGGATATTGATGGTGCTGATGCTATGAGAACACCAAGTCCTGGTCCACCCTTGGACTATGGACTAGAAGGAGAAGGTCTTCAAGAATCAAGCCCTCTTAAGCCTATGCAAGAAGATGCTCCGGATTCAATTCTGTCTATTCAAGAATCAGAGCAAGTTGAAAGACTGGTTGCAGCCATTTCAACCTCTTCTGTGCCGGAAGGAGCAAGCAATGAGGAAAGGAGCATTGTACCTGTTATTGATTATCTTGCCGTTGCTCACAATGCTCTGCTAATAGCTCAGAGGAGAAGGCTAGAAGAAATGTTTCCTCCTGCTAGACCAGCTTCTTCTTCTCTTGCTGTGTATGGGCTTTCAGAGGAACAGAGAGCTCAACTAGCTCTTTCTAGGCAGGAAATGCAAGTGCTGCTTGAGGTCTCTGATGATGATGCTGAAGAACCTGCTGAGCCCCCTGCACCAGTTCAACCAGAAATTCCTTTTGCTCCTGTCCCCCTTCGTGCTGTTCCTATCACTTAGATACCTCCTCCAATGGACTTTGTTGGGCTTCCTGATGATGCCAAAAAGGGGGAGAAGATAAAGCAAACTGGGACTAAGCAAGCTGGAAAATCTGCTGAGTCATCTGGAAAAGGAAAGACTTACAGCAAGAAGTCTAAGCCAAAGAAGAAGTGATATTTTTTAGATCTTAGGCTGAATCTTCTTGTTGTATCTTGTTTTAATTGGTTGATTGTAATTGGTTGTTTGTTTTTTTTAAGAACTACTCTTTAATTGGAATTTGTATTACAACAGTTTGGTGATACATAGTATGTTCATGGTTGCAATGTTTTGGGCTTTGAATCTCTTCACTTAATCTGTTGCTTTGATATCTTATGCATATGTTGAGGGGGAGCTTATGAAAGCAAACCCAAGTACTAATCCAGTTTGTGAGTTGTTTTGTCATCATCAAAAAGGGGGAGAATGTTGAATCAAGAGTTTTGATGATTGTAAACCAACACTCAAGAGCTTGAATTGAAGATATCAAAGGAGATCAAAGCTGTGTCAAGTGAAGACTTTATGAGTATTTGCTGTTAGATCTCTTGTAGGATCTTTAGTTTTTGTTATGATTGGGTAAAAGATTTTGATTTGAGAAAAAGATGTTTTCAAACCTTGATTTTGTGTTAAATCTTTACCTATTTGAAAAACACCCACAAACAGACGAAGGTTGAAAGATTAAGCTAAACTGTCAAGTTGGAAATTCGAACTTTGCCTTTGGAAGTTCGAACTTCGAGCTGAAACTGAATGAGTCTGAAGAGATGGCTCTCTGTCAGACGAATTTTGGCTGCTCAAAATTTGAATTTTCATCTAGTCTGAAAGAAGCCTTTCTGGTAACAGACGAACTTCACACTTTCAAAATTCGAATTTCAAGAAAAAATGAAGTTTGTGAAAACCAAAGAAATTCGTCTGAGACTATGATAAAATGCATCTGAAATCAAAATGAAATTGAGTTTGATAAATGCTCTCTGACAGACGAATTTTGAACTGCCAACATTCGAATTTTCATATAAGTCTGAAAGAAGCTTCTTTGTAACAGACGAACTTTAAGTCTCCAAAATTCGAATTTCAGACAAAACAAAATTTGAGAGAATAGAAGAAATACGTCTGATACTATGTTAAAGTTCATCTGAGATCAAGAATGATTTAAGTTTCAAAACTGCTCTCTGATAGACGAACTTTGAACATTGAAATTCGAATTTCAGAAGCAAAAATCTTAAGTCTGTTTAAGTGAAACATCAACATTCGAATGATGAAATTAGTCTGGAAAGAGTCTCTCTGACAGACGAATTTCACCCTTTCAAAATTCGAATTTCGAGGGCACTGTAGCAAATTGAAAACACTGTTCACACTTAACCGAAAAATTTTCTTCTTGAAAATTCGTATGTCACATTGTGAAAATGTTTTGTAAGTTTCAAAATTCGAATTTCAGTATGTCAGAAACATTAAATGCGGTTGGTAAACGGATAGTTTTTCAGAGTAACCGTTGGATAACTTCTCCAACGGATAGATTAAAGTCTCTAACGGATATTTGAGACCTAAATCTATAAATACAACAACATTTGAAGTTGTGGGTAACAAATAAAACAAGTGTGTACCGAATTTCTGCTAAATCTTTTCTCAAAAGCTTTTACCCTCTCAACTTCTATACTTGTACTGAAACTTTCATATCTACTCTTTTCAAGAGAGTTATTTTATTGTAATCAATCTACTCTTCATCTGGAAGATAGATTTACTTGTGAGGGGTATTCACAAGGGAATTGGGAAGCACATAGTGAAAGTGCTTGGAGAGTTTGAGAGAGCTCAGAAACAGAGCATACTCATGTACTGTGGCCTTAGCAAGAAGCCCATTGAAATTCTTGTTGTATAGTGGATAAATCTCAAGAGGTGTCTTGAGGACTGGATGTAGGTCAAGTGGAAAGACCGAACCAGGATAAATTACTGAGTTTTCTTCTCCCTATCTTTACTTTTCTGCTTGCTCTGTTTTACGCATTGTTTTCATTATACTGTGATATCTTCACTTACTTCACTTTGTGCAGAAAAAATTCAATCTTCCCAATTCACCCCCCCTCTTGGGAAGTCAGCCTTGCTAACAGCCATTCCAGAGGGAGAGCTCTGAGGATCTTTCTGACTTTCTCTATTTGAGTGTACTCCTTTCCCAGGCTTTTTAGTTGATTCACAATGAGGGTAAATCTCTTCTGTAGATCTTTTACATTCTCTCCTTCAGCCATCTGAAGCTTTAATATTCACCTATGCATGTATAAAGTTTATTTTAACTGACTCCAGTTGTTCCTTCATGAGCATTTTGCAGAGTGTCCCACATTTCCTGGGCAGTGGAGCATTGGGAGACTCAGTAGAATTCGTCTTGATTCAAAGCACTGACCAGACTATGTTTTGCCTTGAAATTCAATAAGACTCTTCTTCTATCTTCCTCATTCCATTCATTTTCTGGCTTCTCTCTGTATTTTCCATCATCTTCAAAAGCCATTGGAACAAAATCTCCCTTCTGAATGACTGACCAGATGTCCAGATCAATTGACTAGAGATAGATTTGCATCCTCATCTTCTAGTACCCATAGTGTTATCCACTGAAGCCAGGTGGTCTATTTGTGTTGTTGCCTTCTGGTAATATACTTTCTCCAAAGCTAGCCATTTTAATTCCCGAACTGTGAGATCCTTTGACTGGGAATCTGGGCTCTGATATCACTTGTTAGTTTGGCTGACTTCCTAAGAGGGAGGTGAATTGGGAAGATTAAAAATTTTTTGCAGAAAGTGAAAAGGATGAAGAAAGCAAAGTATGATAGAAAAACAGAGTATAAGACAGTAAGCTAAGAAGGTAGTAATAGGGAGAAGAAAAACTCAGATATTTATCCTGGTTCCATCTCTCCACTTGACCTATATCCAGTCCCCAAGTTGTAATATCATAAAATTTCTCTTAAATATTTAAGACCCAATATTTTAAAATCTATAAGAAATTTGTAAAAATGGATATATACTATTTTGCATAATATAAGACAAAGAGGGCAATTATCTCGGTCAGAAGGAAAAATAAGAAAATGATTATTTTGCCCCTCGGAGAAAAAAAAAAGGAAAATGAAAAAGAAAAGAAAAGAAAGAAAGAAATAAAGGAAGGCGGTGGACGCTAAAGGGGATTGAAGAAAAGTTTATAAATTTTGGGGGCTAATTACACCTAATGACCCGAAAGTTTTAAAAATTATAAATTTATCCCGGGTCAAGGGTATTTTTGTAAATATGAAAAATTATAGTCAAAATGAAGCTCTCAATGAGTTAAGACCATTGGAATATGATATGGAATTTATTAAGATCAAAATAATATTTATTGGGTAATTATCATTTAATATTAATGTCTTACCCGATAAATGTCAGTCTGGACTGCAGAAAAAAGCAGTATTCATTCAAGAAAAATGTGTGGGCCCTATATTGGGACCAATTGGGATAAGTATATTATGGTAATTTTATATCCCAATATAATTATAATTAATATCCCAATAATAGTAAAATATACTGCTAAAATAGCTTTAATTGTCCAGACCGGTCCAGGATATATCTGGATAAGTAAATATTTAAAATTTTTAGACCAAAATACCCTCCATTTCGTGCTGACCAAGCTGCACATGGGAAATTCCAATTATTTAATATTTATGCCCTTTTTTACATGAATTTTCAAGAACCTTTAAGTACATATGAAAAGGTGAGAGGAGCAGCTGCACACAAGGAAAGAAAGAAGAGAACGTGAGGAAGGAGAAGAAAAAGGGAAAAGATAAAATTCAAGAAAAATAGGTAAATTCCTATTTGTTATTTTATGGTTCCTAGCTTAGTTTTCAAGTGATTTAGGCTAAGCTTTGAAGCTTCTCCTCCTCTCCTCTTCCTGTTTAGTTTCCATTTGGATATGGATTTAAGAAAGGAAGTGGTTTTATGCAATAAAGTTTGGAGAAAGTATGAGATTTTTCAAGAAAAGCAAACTAGGTGTGTTTTAAAGCATGTTTTTGTAAAAAACCAATTTCTTCCCTTAAGAGAAGTTTTGGTTAGACTAATAAGGTGGGAAGGAGCTGGATTTTCATATATTTAATGGCAAAAATGAGTTCCCTATGATGAAAAACCTTAGAGACAAGCATTTGCTCAAAGATTAGGCTTTAGATAAAGAAATTGAGTTTTAGGGTTTTAAATGAGACTTTATGAAGTAGCTACTTGTTCTAGTTGATTGAACAAGTGTTTAATGATGTTAAGGGACTTGAGGAAGCCTAAGGAGGCTAGTGGAAGCATTAGATTCAAGAGGAAGAGTCAAAGGAATGCTTCAAGGTAGCTAAGTTTCATATTCTTGCTTTATGTTCTTTCATTGTCTCTCTATGATTAAATTGTGCTGCCATATTGCAATTGTGATTTCTTTGATTGATCTTGGCTGTAAAATGCGGGGTTTTATTCCTTGGGATGTCCATTTTCTAAGCCGTTATGCTGCCGAATTTTTTTTAACCAATGTGGCAATTTATTGTTTAAAGGTGATTGATGTGATTAAATATGATCAAATGTGAGTTATTTGACATGATTGACATAATTACATGAAATCTAACTTGCTACTGAGATTGCCCCCAATCTCATCCCCTCAAGTATCCCAAATGATAGGCACAAGCAATGTCAAGGAGATCAAGGAGCCAAAGAGAATGAAAGGGAGAATGATGCTTGATGATAATTTCAAGCTATGATTCCATATTTTGAAATAATGTATAAAAATTATGTATATGCATATGGATCTGTATTCTTGTACTATTATGTTCTTATGAGTACTATGAAATGTTTGGCATGGATTTGAAACATGGAATGATCATGAGAGCTTGTTATGAAGTCTTGTTTGCCATGTTATATTGCTAGAAGTTCATTTTGTGGCCATGAAAGTAAAGTCAACATTGTTTGACCGAGACAGGGTAAGTAAGTCAAGTGTTATATATTATCTGAAACTAGAGAGAACAAGCTTTCCAATGAGCTAAAGAACACTCAATTTGGATATGTGTACAATTTATAGTATATTTTTGAAATTAAGGGTCAAAACTGGACAGTAAAGTAAAACCTGCGAATTTCACTGTAAGTATCACTTACTTTGAAAGGAAGTATAAAATCGTACAGAGCTCTAAAAATTCAGTGATTTACATGTTTGATCTGTGTTTTGAGTTCAATATGCCACTGGTTTGAGTTCAATTGGAGCTGTACAATGAGAGATATACAAGTTTTCCCAATACTGTTGTAGAAAAAGTGATGCTTTGATCCCTAGTGATTCAAATTGATTTCGTGCCCTGTCTACACTAAATAAATGTATGAGAAAAATTTGAAGGCAAGTAGACATATATATCTTTACAATGGCATATAGAATACATGATTTGGCTTAGTATAGAGTTAGATATGAATTTTTGAAATTACGGCCAAAATCCTGGAAAAGAGAGAAATGACCATTTGTATAGTGTAAGTTTGAGAAATAAACTGTACTAATTGGTCAGGTTAAAGGAGGTTTTCATATTTTTATCTTGTATATCAGGTTTCTATCTTCATTTAGAGATTTGAACTACATTGACACGATTTTTCTAGATTAAGTTATGATTTTTCAAAATTCGTTCAGAAAACTTAAGAACCAAATGAATAGTACCACATTTTTTTTTATTTCAAATATTTTTGGTTCTATTAATGGTTCAAGCTCTTGATATGAGCTAATTGGACATTGTATATACTATAATATATGAGAAATTATAGATAAAGGTAAGGTGTTACACAAGTCACCACTTGAGATTTTCCACTATACTGCAAGAATTCGGTGGGCTTCTTGCAAATGCCACAGTACAAAGTTTATGCTCTATTTTCTAGAGCTCACTCAATCACTCTTTGTACTTTCACAAAGTTCTTCCCAATCCTTTGTGATATCCCCTCACAAGAAAATCTATCTTCCAGATGAAGATTAGATTGTTTACAAAGATTAAACTCTCTTGAATAGAGTAGATATGAAGGTTGAAGTACAAGTATTGAAGTGAGAGGGTAAAAGTCTTTGAGTAGAAGATTTGACAGAGTTTCAATATATACAAAGTTTAATTCGTTACCCACAACTTAAAATGATGTTATATTTATAGATTTAGGTCTAAACTATTCGTTAGAGACAAAATCTGTCCGTTGGAGAAGTTATCCAACGGTTACTCTGAAAAACTATCCATTAACCAACTGTATTTAATGCTTCTGACATATTGAAATTTGAATTTCGGTTGGTCAACAGATGAATTTCGTAGAAACCAAAGGTTAACAGCTTCAACTTTGAAAGACCGAAGTTTGTCTGTCATGAAGTGAAATTCGAATTTTGAAACTTAGAAAATGTTTCCATGTTGTGACATACGAATTTTCAAGTAGAAAGTTTTTCTGATAAGTGTGAACAGTGTTTTCAATTTGCTACAGTGCCTTCGAAATTCAAATTTTAGAACCCCGAAATTCATCTGTCCGTAGCTAGTTTAAAAGGCTCAGTAGTTCATATAGTTCAAAATTCAAATTTTCAAAGGGTGAAGTTCGTCTGTCAGAGAGACCTCTTTTCAGACTTACTTTAACATTCGAATTTATAAACACTGTCATTCGTATGTCAACATATCATTGTAACAGACTCACAACCTTAGCTTCTGAAATTCAAATTTTCATGTTCAAAGTTCATCTGTCAGTGAGCAATTTTGAAACTCAATATAATCTTGATTTCAGATGAACTTTGACATTGTTTTAGATGAATTTCTTTAGTTTTCATAAGTTGCATTTTGTCTGAAATTTGAATTTTCAAAACCCAAAGTTTTTCTGTTGCTAAAAGCTTCTTTTAGATACTTATGAAAATTCGAATTTTGGAGAATCAAAATTCGTCTGTCAGAGAAGCATCTCTTCAGACTTATTCAGTTTTAACTCGAAATTCAAATTTCCAAAGCCAAAGTTCAAATTTCTAACAAGACAGTTCAATATAAACCTTTCAAACTTTGTCTGTTGGTGGGTATTTCTCAAATATTTCATGATTTAACATAAAATCAAGGTTTTAAATATCTTTTCATCAAATCAAAGTCTTTTACCTATATTTAAACATAACTAATCATCCTACAACACTTCTTGCACAGATTTCTCCAGTGTCTCTTCACTTGAGCCTTTTGAGCACCTTTGATATCTTCATTCCAAGCTCTTGAATGTTGGTTTGGAATCATCAAAACTCTTGATTCAACAACATGATGTTAATTTTCCTTTCTTCATTCCAATGCTCACTTTTTTTATTTGGACAACCCTACACTTAATGTATTATACTTACAAACTAAGTAGTTAGTCCAATTTATATATACATAGTATGATATATGCATTATAAATATAATTAAACACATACTAATTCACATTTTACTTCTTTTAGGAACAATGTATATGTTAGACAATTATGATATATTTATTCCTTATTACTCTATATTTGTCATTATCAAAACTTATTTTATATTAAATTTAACAATCTCCCCCATTTTGATGATGACAAATCACTAGTGAAAAAGATGCTTAATGAATGATTAGCACATATATTGTTGTTCAATTCAGACAATTGCAGATTAAGTACATGCATATTTTTTACACAACTTCTCCCCCTATTTGAAATCAACAAAAATGCTTGAAGAAAAATTCTCTCACAATTCTTCTCTCCCTATTTGTGAGGTTATATTAGTAAGCACAAATGTCTAGGATTGTTTCAATCATATATTGAATCACAAATTGAAATGTAAATCATCATCAAAACTTATTGTGCACTGGATGTTCATATTATGCTAATTTTTACTAACATCAAAATTGATACCAATTGTTAGTGATATTAAAGTTGATATCAGTTGTTGCTTGAAACTATTTTAATACCAAATGTTATAATGCTTCTTGCTAAGATGATCATGATATACAAATATCATAAGAGGTATCTTAGAGCTGAAGAGTTATTACCTTCTTTCATTATGACTTATTACATATGCTGGCTTCCCAAGAGGGGGGTGAATTGGGAAGATTAAAATTTTCTGCAAAAGTCAAGAAAGTAATGAAAGCAAAAGTGGCAATAAAATAAAGTATAAAGGAATAACAAGGTAAGAGCAGTAAAAGAGAAGGGAAGACACATGTTTATCTTGGTTTGGTCTCTCTATCTTGACGTAAGTCTAGTCCCCAAGCCACTACTTGAGATTTTCTACTATCTTGTAATAATTCAGTGGGCTTTTTGCAATTGCCTCGATACAACTTAGTGCTCTATTCTTAGAGCTTACAATCTCACTCTTTGCACTCTAGCTAAGTGCTTCCCCAATCCTTTGTGATATCCCCTCACAAGAAAATCTTTCTTCTAGATGAAGATAAGATTGATTACAATGGTTGAACTCTCTAATTTAGAGTGTATATAAAAGTTGAAGTACACAGAATGAAGTATGTGAGAGTAAGAGACTTTGACTTAAGAATTTGGTAGAGTTTCTGTATATACAATGTAAAATCATTACCCACAACTTCAAATGAAGTTCTATTTATAGATTTATGTCTTAACTATATGTTAGAGACAAGATCTAGCCGTTAGAGACATTACCCAATGGTTACTCTGAAAAACTATCCGTTTACCAACCATATTTAATGCGTCTGATAGTCAAAGTTCAAATTTTGGTTAGTCAACAGACAAATTTTGCAGAGACTGAAAGTAAAGACTTCAACGTTAAACTTCAAAGTTCATCTATTATGAAGCAAAGTTTGAATTTTCATCTTTGAAAAATGTTTCTATGTTGGAACAAATGAATTTTCAAGTTAAAGTTCTTCTGGTAAGTGTGAACAGTTATCCCATATTGCTACAGTGCATTCGAAGTTCAAATTTCGGTGCCCAACATTCGTCTGTAAGTAGGCAGCTCAATAAGGCATAATAGTTCATCTTTTCAAAATTTGAATTTTCAAAAGCTAAAATTCGTCTATCAGAGAGAGCTCTTATGAGACTTAGTTTAAATTTTTAATTTTTGAATTCTAACATTTGTATGTCAACAGATTATCATAACAGACTTGCAAGCTTTGTTTCTAAAATTTGAATTTTCAAAATGAAAGTTCGTCTGTCAATGAGCTAACTTGGAACTCTTTTTAAACTTTACTTTCAGATGAACTTTGACATATCCTCAAATGAATTTTTCATTTTTCATGAATTGTGTTTTATCATAAATTTAAATTTTCAAAACCCAAAGTTTATCTGTCAGAGAAGGCTCTTATCAAACTTAATCCAAAGTTTAAATTTCTGCACTCAAAGTTTGTTTGTCAGAGCACCTTTGATATCTTCTTTCTAAGCTCTAGAAGATTATTTTGGAATCATCAAAACACTTGATTCAATATTCTCCCCCTTTTTGATGATGACAAAATAACTTGCAAACTAGATTAGCACTTGGGTTTGCTTTAACAAGCTCCCCCGCAACATATGCATTATAATTCAAAAAATAAGATATCGTATACAACAGATCAAATGGAGAGATTCATTAATCCATTTAAGGTTTCAATACAAAGATGGAAATCATAAAATTCAGAACAAAGATTTATCATTCATAGAACAAAAATAATACTATAAGAAGGACCAATCAATCCTAGTTCTAATCACTTCTTCTTGGACTTGGACTTCTTGCTGTAGGTCTTACCAGAAGTCTCTGCAGCAGACTTTCCAGTGTGCTGGGATAACTTCTCCCCCTTTTTGGCATCATCAGGAAGGTGTACAAAATTAGCAGGAGGAGGGATCTGAGACACTGGAATTGCCTAAAGAGGTACAGAAACAAATGGCAGATTTGGATTAAGCTTTGGCAAAGGCTCAGAAGCTTTAGAACTAGAATCCTCAATGTTAGAGAGTTCAAGAAGTTCTTGTATTTCTTGCCTAGTGACAGCCAACTTAACCCTTTGGCCCTCCGAGAGACCAAAAGTGAAAACAGGTGAAGGAGTAGGAGGACAAAACATTTCTTCAAGCCTTAATCTTTGAGCTTGTAAGAGAGCATTATGAGTAATAGCCTCTAGATCAATATAAGGCATAATGCTTCTCTCTTCATTCAGTGCAGTTTGCATGAATGGTGAGATGGTTATGGCTGCTGCCAGTTTCTCAACTTGCTTAGATTCTTAAGAAGAGAGAATTGAAGCCTGAGCATCTTTAGGAATGGCCTCATGGGAGCTTGGATCTAGAGGAGCCTCTTCCTTCATTCTATAGTCCAAGGAAGGACCAGGACTTGCCTCATTATTGCATGCCTGTGGTGTGGTCAATTTTCTAGCAGCCTCAGTATCATGTACTGCATCATCAGGTTCAGGGGAGGCAAGCACGAAAGGACTTGTAGGCTCAGGAGTATGAGGCATGACATGCTCAGAGAATCCTGGCTGAGGTGGAGTTGACGTGGAGGGAATGGTACTCTTGATGTCTTCATATGCATCAGCAACCACTTTCATATTCTTTGCCAATTGATGAATCTAGTCTTGCAGATAAGCAAACTCGGCATTTTGCTCATCCCTGATACTATGTATGAGTGTAGACAGATTGTCATACAGCTCAGTGATCTTGGTTGGCTTGGCTCGAGTAGAGGGAGTGGATGGTATTTGAGTTTGAGTGGGCTAAGATGGAGATGGGATTAGCTGAGAAGGATGAGGTATGGATTTTGGAGTAGCCTCAGAGGTTCCTTCTTGCTGTTGGGAGGCATCTTCATCAAAGAAAAAGTCTTCTATCTTTCCAGCTCCCTTTCCAATCCATCTCCCATCTTTCTTTTCTATTCTCATCGTTTGTAATTCTTCTTCTTTGAAGATTTCAGTAGGCTTCCCTTTTCCTTTTTGAAGATGTTGGATCCGGGCATACTGAAGTATCTTGGAGATGATTGCTGGGGTGGAATCTTTCCTCTGATCTCTTGCCTTGATCATGCATTGGAGAATGATGTGTCACATGTTGATAAGCTTCCTATGCATGATTATTGCCATCACATCTGCTTCAGCCTTTAGAATCAAATTAAAACTGCCTCCTTTGTTGAAGATAATCCTGGACACAATATAGTGTAGGATTCTGACTTAAGCATTGAGGTCAGTAGGCTTCAGTAAGCTTAGAGGTGGCCTATTCTCTTTTCTTCTGAACAGAGTGTTCAGAATTATGCTTTCCTTGTAGTTTAGGAAAGGTCCTCCTTCTTCATCTATAGTTTCAGCCTCATCCATGTACCTTGAGGTAATAATGTCAATTTTCAAGCCATCTTGCCCTGGAATTTCTAAAACCTCATTGAAGGTCTCATTCGTTAGCCAGATGGTCCTTGATCTCATATTTACTTCCTATTTTTTCTTCTTGCTGTTGAATTGCAGAGAGGCATACTAGGTTTTGACTACCTTATCATCATATCTTTCCAATATTTCTAACAAATTTTTATATCTTATCATCCAAAGCCCGGCATTAAAGTTGTTAGAAATCAAGAATTCTTCCAAATTTACGCAGTGAGGCTTGATTACCTTTTGCTGACAAATTTGGTAGTGTATTCTCCCAGAATATGAGCATTGCTCCACAATGGTAGTGTGGTTAGCTGATATTCTCCAGATTCAGTGCTGGAGGAGGGAGAAGAAGCAGCAGTGACAAGAGTAGCAAGAACAGCAGGGTTTGCTTTCTTCAAAGGAGAGGGTGCAGATTTCTTTGAGTCTGCTCTTGGAGTAGTTTTCTGCCTCTTGGAAGGAATTGCCTTGTTGGATTCACCTCTTCTCTTCGGAGTTTTACTCTTCTTGGAGGCATATTGGGATTTCACAGTCCTCTTTGGCGTGACTCTCCCTTCCCAACTTCTGGATTTTTGACTTTCACCATTTTTGTAGAGGAATGATTCAGAAAGATGCTAAGAATAGGCTTATAAGGTGCGAAAAGAAGTTTAATCGGTGAGAAATGAAACTTCATGAACAGAGTTAATGGGAATTAAAAAGAGAATTTGAACAGACTTGAGAAAGAGACGAATAGGGTTGCGTCTGTTTGGAGGATGGCCTTTGGTTTTAACGTATGTAACTGCTGAGCAGATGAATTTTGAAAGGTTAAAATTCAAACTTCAAGCAGTTACAAGTTAATCCATTCAACGAGACTTTCTAACAGACGAATTTTCACCAGGAAGCTCGTCTGACAAAGGCTTGGTTCTAGGAACAAAGAATGAACAGATGAACTTTGTTTCAACAAAGTTCGAACTTTGAAAGAGCTAGGCAATAAGCAATCATGAACAAAACAAGTAATAGATGAATTTTAATTAAGAAAATTTGTCTTTCAGAGACCCAATTATGTGAGCATGTTTCAACAAACAAATTTTGATTCAAAAGTTCGAATTTCAATATTTTGTAAAGGATTTCCAAAATGCATATTTTGAAAAATGGGTATTCGTACAATAGTCATTTTGAACAAAGACAATATTGGCATTTTATTTTTGAAATTTGAATTTCTGTTGTTCAACAGATGAATTTTGAAGGACAAAGGAGTACTGTTACAGTGTGCAGCCAACTGAAATTCATCTGATGGGCATCCAAATTCGAATGTTGAGCTTGCTAACTTTTCAAAAACACAGTTCAATCATGGAAATTCATCTAATAAACATCTAAAACGTGAATTTTAACTTTCTAAACTTATAGAACAAATCCAAATGCTCAAATTTCTAGATTTCATTTTCATCTTTTGATTGTGCCATTCTGATTAGCTCTATTGTACAGATCTATTGTCTTTTGAACTTATGAGGAGCACCTGTAGCTTATATCAAACTCACTCCGATGCTAAAGTTAGGATTGATTCAATGCTAGAAATTCTAAAATAGATGTATATAAGAACTTACTTACAGTTCATTGGGATTTACCATACCCAATTCTCTTCTGATTTTACAATGTCTATCTTCTGGAAGGGGCTTTGTTAGAATGTTAGCAACTTGATCCTTGGTAGGGATGTATTCTAATTTGATTTCTCCTTTCAGAACATGATCCCTTATAAAGTGATGCCTAACTTCAATATGCTTTGTCCTTGAATGGATGACGGGATTCTTTGTGATGCTGATAGCACTTTGGTTGTCACACATTTTGGTATTTCCTCCATCTCAATCTCAAGATCTTCAAGTTGCTGCTTCATCCAAATGACTTGAGCATAACAGCTGCCAGTAGCAACATATTCAGCTTTTGCAGTAGATAGAGCCACACTATTTTCCTTCTTGCTGAACCATGAAACCAAGGATCCTCCAAGGAACTGACATGTTTCACTTAGGCTTTTTTTGTCAGTTTTGGATCCAGCAAAGTCAGCATCAGTGTATCCAATGAGATCTTCTCCATTGCCCTTTGGGTTCCAAAGTCCCATCTGTGATGTTCCAATTAGATATCTGAAGATGCATTTCACAGCAGTTGCATGGGTTTCTTTGGGACATGATTGGAACCTTACACACATACGAACATTGAACATGATGTCAGGTCTGCTAGCTGTTAGGTATAGCAGAGATCCAATCATTCTTCTATATTAAATTATGTCAAAAGTTTTTCCTCCTTCATCCATATCAAGCTTTGTTGCAGTAGTCATAGGAGTTCCCATTGGCTTGGCTTTTTCCATGCCAAACTTTTTTAGCAACTCTTTCAGATATTTTGATTGATTGAGGAAGATACCATTATCACATTGCTTAATTTGTAGTCCAAGAAAGAAATTAAGCTCACCCATAATTGATATTTTGAATTCACCCTGCATTAGCTTAGAGAAGTTCTTGCAAAGAGATTCATTAGTAGCACCAAATATAATATCATCAACATAAATTTGAACAATAAGTAAGTCTTTGTTTTCTTTCTTAGTGAACAGAGTAATATCTGCCTTTCAGTTAGAAAACTGCTTAGCCTTTCATACCATGCTTTAGGAGCTTGTTTTAAACCGTAAAGAGCTTTCTTTAGTTTATAAACATGGTTTGGTTTTGTAGAGTCCTCAAAACCTAGAGGTTGGTCTACATAAACTTCTTCCATGATATACCCATTCAGAAAAGTACTTTTCACTTCCATTTGATATAACATTATGTTTTTCATACATGCATAGGCTAATAGGATTCTAATTGCTTCCAATCTTGCAACTAAAGCAAAGGTTTCCTCAAAATAAATACCTTCTTCTTGATTATATCCTTTGGTAACTAGTCTTATTTTATTTCTAATTATTGTTTCTGATTCATCAAGTTTATTTCTAAAGACCCATTTAGTACCAATGATAGGGTGATTTCTAGGTTCAGGCACTAAATGCCAAAGTTGATTTCTTTCAAACTGATTTAATTCATCTTGCATAGCCAGAATCCAGTATTCATCAGTTAAGGCTTCTTCAGCACACTTAGGCTCAATTTAAGAAATAAAAGCACAGTTAATCATCTAATCACTTAGCTGTTTTTTGGTTTTAATTCTCTCTTGAACATCCCCAATCACTTGATCAACATTATGATTCCTTTGATATCTCCAAGCTCTAGGGAGTTCTTGAGATATTTCCTCATTATTCTTATACTTAAGATCTTTCTCCTAAATATCTTCCTCTATGTTAGTAGATTCAGATATTTTTGGAGGTTCAATTTTACCTTATTCAGAAAGATCTAAGTTCTTAAAGTTAGAGATAAGATCATCTTCATCAGTTACATGCTTGGAGACTATTTCATTTTCGATAAAAAACAACATGCACAGATTATTCTACTAATCTAGTTTTTTTTATCAAAAAATCTATATGCTTTACTCCTATTAGAATAGCCAAGAAATATACCTTCATCAGATTTGACGTCAAACTTACCCAAATTCTCCTTTCCAATGTTGTGGATGAAACACTTACAGCTAAATACATGTAGATGTGAAAGGTTTGGCTTCCTTCCTTTGTACAGCTCATAAAGAGTCTTCCCCAGAATTGGTTTGATGTAGGCTCTATTAATTATATAACTTGCTGTGTTTATTGCATCAGCCCAGAATACTTGAGAGAGTTCCTTTTCATTTAGCATTGCTCTTGCCATTTCCCAATTATTCTGTTCTTCCTTTCTACCATTCCATTTTGCTGAGGAGTTCTAGGAGCTGAGAAGTTATGATCAATTCCATGTTCATCACAGTACTCCAGAAAGCATGAATTTTCAAATTCTCCTCCATGAACAGACCATCCCTTTAAGCCTTGAGGATTACTTTGTGGCCACTTTTTCGGATGACCAGGCAAAACTTTGAGTCAAAAAATACCCATTTTCCTTTGTCACATGTCTGACTTACACTTAGCAGATTGTGGTTAAGGCCAATTACAAACAGCACGTCTTCAATAGATGTTTCAGGATTCTTGCCCACAATGCCAATCCCAACTATTTTGCTGTATTGGTCACCTCTGAAGGTCACCTTTCCTCCTTTCTTACCTCTGAGGGTGATGAACTTCTCCTTATCACCAGTCATATGACTTGAGCAGGCACTGTCCATATACTATTTGTTGCTCTTTCTTGCTTTAAGACATATCTGTAAAATAAAGTTCAGAGTTTCTTTTTAGGTACCCAAATTTGCTTAGGTCCTTTTCTATCAGTGGCATTTTCCCTAGATACAGATGTACCTTTGGGAACCCATTTTACCTTCCTATCAAGTCCATTTTTCTTTAATGCACATGAACTGGAAATCTATCCCTTCTTGTTACAGAAGTGACAAGTGGTAAAGGGACTGTTGGATTGTGATGCAGGAAGAAAGCAATGTAGATAATACTTTTGTTTCACATATTTTGGTTGATCATAGAATTCAATACGACTTGAAATATGATCTTTCTTTTTATGTCCATTAGCATGCACAAAATGCCTCTTATATAGATTTTGATTTTTCTTTCTAATCTTTTCTTTTACTGACATGCTTTTCAACGATAGTCATTGATTTGCTTTAATTCAATACATGATGTACAACAAGCAGATTCAACTTTATGGAGAGATGCAGTGTCAAAAATGTTACACTGAGATTCTAACTTGTTAATCCTTTTCTTAGCATGTTTTAGTTCTTTAGCAGTTTTAATGAACTCATCATGCAGTTCATGAAATGCATCAAGTAATTCAGATTAGGAAGGTTCAGATTCATATATCTCATCTTCATGATCACTGTTGGATGGGATTTGAGTTTCTTCATATGCAAGTGCTATCAAGCAGATATTGGCAATTTCATCTTCATTATCTTCTTCTTCATCTGAGCATTGCCCCAGATTGACGAGATGTATGCTCTCTTCTTCTTGCCCTTGTCAGCAGCTTTCTTTTCTTTTTCTTGCTTCTTTAGGAATTGTAGACAATCCCATTTAATGTGCCATTGTTGCTTGCATTCATAGTAGGTGGCAAGCTCTTTTCCTTCCTCCTTGTTGTCTCCAGCAGCTCCTTTCTTGAAGAATCTTTTGTTTTTTTTCTTGTTGAAAAACCTTCCGAATTTTCTGACCATCATAGCCAAAGTTTCTTCATCTAATTCATCTCCATCATCAGGTTCTTTTTCTTTCTCTTCAGCAACTTTTAAAGCAAGACCCTTCTTTTTCCTGTCTTGTCCTCTTCCTTAAGAACCTTTATCTTTCCCTTATATTCTTCAAGGCTACCAAAGAAGGCTGTGATAGAGGCCATTGATTCTCCTCTGACTTCCTCTATTGCTGTTACTTTGGGTTGCCACACTAGAGGAAGAGCTCTAAGGATTTTCCTGACCTTTTTTGGTTGAGTGTACTCCTTGCCAAGACTCTTCAATTGATTCACAATGAGGGTGAATCTCTTTTGCAGCTCTTTGATGCTCTCTCCTTCCACCATTCTGAAGCTTTCATATTCACCAATGCAGTAGTTCAATTTGTTCTCTTTTACTCCAGTGGTTCCTTCATGAGTGAATTCTAAAGTGTCCCACATACCCTTGGCTGTGGAACAATATGATACTCTGTAGAATTCATCTTGGTTTAATGTACTGACCAGGCAGTGTTTTGCCTTAAAGTTTAGCAAGACTCTTCTCTTATCTTCCTTATTCCACTTATCCTCTGGCTTCTCCTTGTATTTCCCATCATCCTGCAATTTTATTGGGACAAAATCTCCCTTCTGGATGACAGACTAGATGTCTAGATTAATGGACTGGAAATAGATTTGCATTCTCATCTTCCAGTATCCATAGTGTTCTCCACTAAAGCCAGGTGGTCTGTTTGTGTTATTTCCCTCAGGTAGTATGCTTTCTCCAAAGCTAGCCATTGAACTTCCTCGACTGTTAAATCCTTTGTTTGGGAATCTGGACTCTAATACCACTTGTTAGATATGCTGGCTTCCCAAGAGGGGGGTGAATTAGGAAGATTAAAATTTTTTGCAAAAGTCAAGAAAGTAATGAAAGCAAAAGTGACAGTAAAAACAGAGTATAAAGGAATAACAAGGTAAGAGCAGTAAAGGAGAAGGGAAGACACAAATGTTTATCCTGGTTTGGTCTCTCTATCTTGACGTACGTTCAGTCTCTAAGCTACTACTAGAGATTTTCCACTATCTTGCAAGAATTCAATGGGCTTCTTGCAATTGCCTTAGTATAACTTAATGCTCTGTTCTTAATGCTTACAATCTCACTCTTTGCACTCAAGCTAAGTGCTTTCCTAATCCTTTGTGATATCCTCTCACAAAAAATCTTTCTTCTAAATGAAGATAAGATTGATTACAATGGTTGAACTCTCTAATTTAGAGTGTATATAAAAGTAGAAGTACAGAGAATGAAGTATGTGAGAGTAAGAGACTTTGACTTAAGAATTTGGTAGAGTTTCTCTATATACAATGTAAAATCGTTACCCACAACTTCAAATGAAGTTTTATTTATAGATTTATGTCTTGACTATACGTTAAAAACAAGATCTAGCCATTAGAGACGTTACCCAACGGTTACTCTGAAAAACTATCAGTTGATCAACCGCATTTAATGCGCTTGACACTCAAAGTTCGAATTTTGGTTGGTCAATAGACAAATTTCGTGGAGACCGATAGCTAAAGACTTCAACGATTAACTTCAAATTTTGTCTGTTATGAAGCAAAGTTTGAATTTTCATCTTTGAAAAGTGTTTCTATGTTGAAACATATGAATTTTCAAGTTAAAGTTCTTCTGGTAAGTGTGAACAGTTGTCTCATATTGCTACAGTGCATTCAAAGTTCAAATTTTGGTGCCCAACGTTCATCTGTCAGTGGATAGCTCAATAAGGCACAATAGTTCATCTTTTCGAAATTTGAATTTTCAAAAACCAAAGTTCATTTGTCAGAGAGAGCTCTTATGAGACTTAGTTCAAAGTTTTAATTTCTGAAGTCTAACATTCGTATGTCAACAGATTATCATAACAGACTTGTAAGCTTTGTTTCTAAAATTTGAATTTTCAAAATCAAAGTTCATCTGTAGTGAGCTAACTTGGAACTCTTTTTAAACTTTACTTTCAGATGAACTTTGACATATTCTCAGATGAATTTTTCATTTTTCATGAATTATGTTTTATCAGAAATTCAAATTTTCAAAACCCAAAGTTCGTCTGTCAGAGAAGGCTTTTATCAGACTTAATCCAAAGTTTAAATTTCTGCACTCAAAGTTTGTCTATCAGAGGAATCTATTTTCAGACTAACTTATTTTCATTTCGAAATTCGAATTTCAGAAGCCAAAGTTCAAATTTTCAAAGCAATAGATCAGTTTTAACACTTTAAAGTTCATCTATTAGTTGGTGTTTTTCAAATATTCCATGAATTATCATAGAATAATATTTTTATAACATTCTTTTGCCAGCTCAAAGTCTTTTACTCAATTTAAACAAAGTAAGAAATCCTATATCTAATCTTATGTTGGTTTTTCTTGGATTTCTCCACTTGAGATCTTTTGTGCACCTTTGATATCTTCTTTCCAAGCTCTAGAAGGTTAGTTTAGAATCATCAAAACACTTGATTCAACATGACTAAGGAGAGATGTTGAATGTCATTGCTCCCTTTAGCATATTAGAACTAAACAACAAAACTCTTCACAATAAATGGGGTGAGCTAAGGCATAAGCAATTTAATTTTAGAAAATGCTCCCTAATTTGTCTATTTTATACCTATAAAACACCCACATTTTATATCTATTTTTATCCCAGAATACTGTGAATTGACACTTTTTGGCATGATTCTACATAACTTGGAATATATTTGTATTACAGGAATAATTATGAGGATTTTGAGTTACATAGAGTCAAAAAGTAGGAGTAAAATGCATAAACGTTTGTCTACCCCGCCCCCATTAATCTCCTCACCCACAAACGGGTGAGGAAGTGAAGGAGAAGAAGAATCACAAATAGACCCGGCATCGGGTCATCCATGAAGGAACCTAGCCGACGCCAGGTGGTCTCGCTGGTTAGGCAGAGGATCTGGAAGAGCCCGTATCGGGTGAAGGAAATTAATATGGACCCGGCATCGGCTAATTCGAGATGCAAATTTAATTATTTCGTGTTTTCATGATTTATTGGGCTTTTATGGGCTTCTGGACTTTCCTTATAAAAGGAGACACAATAGAAACACAAAGGGAGATTGAGAAACACACCCAGAGGCCAGAGAAGACGATTAAAAATGAATCTAGGAGCATCTTATAGAGAGAGAGCAAGAAGATCTACGGAATATTAGAGATAGATTCATTCTCTTCTACTATACCTTTTTCTTCTTGTTATTTTCACGATGATTTGAGATTTTAGTTTTGATTTGATTTCTATTTCCATGTGTAGCTAAATTTCTCAATTGGGGGTAGGGATATAGTCTGACTAGGATGGATTGGATTTGTTTTCTTTAATTTTAACTCTGTAGATTTGTTCTTCAAGATATATTTAAGTTTTTTCCTTATTTTACTTGTCTCTGTTGTTCGTTCGTGTGGATTTTATGCTTGATCACTATAGAATCTAATTAATGGGTAAACTTTATGGACTGAAAAGTGAAAAGTAAGCCTAGATCTAGAGAGATAAACATGAATAACTAATCTAGCAATAGAATTATGAATTCATGGTGATATAAGTTGTAGTTTTCAAGGTTTAATTAGGAACTTTAACTTCGCGAGAGCAAATTGAATCATAATTAGATAAGCACTAATTGACTGAGAGGTAGTTAGGACGCTTTAGAAACAACAATCACTATAATTATGCAGAGTCTAACTAAGGAGTAGAATCTAGTCATCCCATAAGGTGAATCCTGATCCCTTGACACTTCTAGAATTGAATCAAACTCAACATTGTTTTGTTTCCTATTTCTTTCCTTTTTAATTTGAGTTCTCAATTTGATTATCACTTGTTTTTTGGACCACAAGTTTGGACTGATAAATTTACTACATCCCTTGTATTCAACCTCTAGAATATTCTGGAGATTTTTTATTACTGCAATCGACCTTGTATACTTGCAGGATTCCGATCAAGTTTTTGGATTTATTAATCCATTAAAATTTTAGTCTTTTGTTAAAAAAAATTTATTTCTTTTCTAATCCCTTGCTGCATGTTATTAAGATCTAAAAGTTTTAATAGTACTTCTGAATTGATTGCTATTAATCCTGAAATTGAACGTGCTTGTAGGGAGAATCGAGCTAGAAGAAGACGCGTGTTGGCTGATGGAATAGTGCCTGTTGGGGCTCAAGCTAATCTACTTTGGAGGGATGCAGATAAGCCTACAATTTTTGGTAGCCCATCATGTATCAGGCTGAGTCAGAATGCCAGAAATTATGAGTTTAAAACAATTCATTTGAAATCTCTTCCCCAATTCCATGGGCTGGGAAGTGAAGATGCTTTTGGATTCCTCAAGGAATTTTATAATGTTATGGATCAACTTCCTCTTAACAACGTAACTAAAGAGGAACTCAAAATGAGGTGCTTCAATTTGTGCATGAAGGATAAGGAAAAATAGTGGCTTCTCAACCTTCCTAAAAGTTTTTTAACTACGTGGAGGGAAATCTGTGATGCTTTTATTGCAAAATTCTATTTTCCACAAAGGACTCTGGTGCTGCGAGATAAAATTTACAACTTTGTTGAGCTAGATGGTGAGCCTTATTATGAGACTTGGGATCGTTTCAAGCTGCTTCTAAATCAATATCCATGTCATGGGTTTAGCAATATGATGATTGCTCATATTTTTAATAATGCGTTATCCTAAGCCGCTCAATCTTTGATGGATATAGCTATTGGAGAAGGTGTTGTTACTGTAGTAGATATGATGAATACATATAAGAGAGTAGTAGTTCAAACAAGACAGAAGGGTGTGAGAGGTAGAGAGTTTCAATTACATGAAGTCAATGAGCACCTTGATGTGACTGATCAACTTGAGTAAATAAATCAACGCATTCACCTCTTCTTCCAACAACAGAGCAGTAATTTTAATCTCCTTAAAGAATCATGCTCTGCATGCAGTGATTTAGGTCATCATGTAGATACATGTGTGCACATGATTGAAGGTAATGTAGAAGTTAATTATAGGGATCAAATGCGGAATGTCCACAATTTTTGGAAAGGAAGAATGATCCTTTTTCAGATACATATAATACTAGGTGGTCAAATCATCCAAATTTTTCCTGGAAAAATCTACCAGGATTTCAGCAACAGGAGACTCAGGTATTCCCTCAGTTACCTACACCATCAGTAGAAAAGACTCCTCACTCGAGGAGATATTCTCTTAATTTATAGTGGACCAAGCAGCAGTTAAGAAGAATATGGATCAATTCATGGTTAGCCAAACAGTTGTTAATAAGAATTTTGATCAATTTATGGCTAGTCAGATCACTACAAATAATGCTACTCAAGCTGTGATCGGAACATAGAAATTCAAGTGAATCATCTTGCTAATCTATTAGTAGATAGAAGTCCAGGAAAATTCCCTAGCAACACAAAAGTAAATCCCAAGGAGAGTGTGATGGCTATAAGCGTAGGGGAGAAGGTAAAAGAGAATGATAGGGGAGATAAAGGAAAAAAATGAATTAAAGCAAAAGAGCGGGGTGAGGGAGCATGATGATGAAGAAGGGAGCTCTAAGTCAAAGGTTGAAAGAGATAGTCAAACCCCTAAAGCAAAGCCTTATCAACCTCCCATGCCCTTTCCACAAAGGTTGAAAAAGGCAAAGCATGATGAAAGCTTCCGAAAATTCCTTGAGATATTCATCCTATTCATTGAAATTTTGGCCAAGATGCCTGAGTATGTTCAACATATTAAGACTCTCCTCTCTAATAAAAAGAAGCATGAAGAGTGTGCCACAGTAACTTTAATTGAGGAGTGCAATGCCATATTGCAAAGAAAGCTACCTCCGAAGTTAAAAGATCAGGGAAGTTTCTCTATTCCTTGTACTATTGGTTCTACTGTCATTGATAATTGTTTATGTGATTTAGGTGCAAGTATTAACTTGACGTCTTACTTACTTTGCAAGAAACTAGGAATCATATATTTGATGCCCACAAATGTCACACTCAAATTGGCAGATAGATCTCTTCAGTACTCAATGGGAGTTGTAATACCTTATATTAGGGCCCATTTCTCATGTATTAGATCACTTTAGATGCCTTTTATCATGGTTTAGAGACTAGAATCATAATATAATAAAATCAGAATTTTTCAAAATTCGGGTTACTGTTCATTTGGTAATTTCTCTTTTACCTGATAAATTTTGAAAATTCATAACTAAATCTAGAAAATTCATCTTGAGGTGATTCAAGTCTATAAAATTTTATTAAATTCAGATCTACATGGGAAAAATATAAAATAGTAACTTCATTTGGCCAATTTGTACAGTAATTTCGTGGACATTTACTGTTCATTTGGTCATGTTTCTATCTTCTAGTTTTCTGGCCTCAACTTTGAAAAATCATATTTCATTCTACTTTATTTCAAATTATGCATACTCTATGTTGTTGGAAATCTCTACATGTCTATTTATAGACATATTTTTCTTATATATTTATTTCATTTACATAGGGCATAACTTTAATTTAAATCATGAAGAGTCAGAATCCAACTCTTACTGGAACAATTTTGGGAAAACTTACATATCTCTTGTTCTATAAATCCAATCCAAATCAGTGGCATATAGATCTTAAGACATATATCTTTTTATACACATAAACCACTGAATTTTTGGAGCTCTATATGATTTTATGTTATCCTTTGAAATTTCCAGTACTTACTTTCAGTTTTCAGTTTTCCCATTCTTGCCCTATTATGAACCTTAACTTTGAAAATTCACCATTTATTGTACACAACTCCAAATGGGGTGAATTAGGTGTCATATTAAACCTTGAGATGCCCTCTATCTGGTATAAAAATATCATAAGCCTAACCTCATATTAAGTATAGAACAAGGGTGAATAAGACAGATACGTCTGGAAAATACCCTGTTTCAATCTATATTGCAATTTCTTGCCAAAACCCATGCAAATGAACTCATTTTGGTGTGAAACTTGGTAGAATATAACTTCATATCCCAACATACAGAACAGAAAATTTTCATACATTTTATACAACATTAACATATTATTCACTATTTTAAAATTTCATACAAAACAAGGCACAAATAACCATTCACATTATAACACAATGACTTGCAACATCATTTCCTTCTTCATGCCTTCTGTTCCTTCCTTAACTCTTTTGCATTGATTCTCCCTAGCATGGTTAGTCATTGGAGGGGGTGAAATTCAAAGAATCTCAGTAGTAATCACCATTCATGCAATCATATTATCACATTAAGCATATAATCATCATAAAATATCAAGTAGATACTCTTAAACATTCATGCCATAATATTTTACAAAAATTTTAGCAGAGTTTCATTTTATATTTTGGACATCCTGGGGTCTCAGAACCCCTCAACTAACTCAGCCAATATTCTCAAAGTATCACAATTGATCATATCAAACAATAGGCAAGTCATCAAACTCATTTAAAATCACATGACAATATAAGGCAAGAATAGGTAAATTGCTACGTTTATGCTTTCTCTTACTCCTCAACTTGATATCAATGTTCCCACTAGCTTCCTTGGGCTTCTTCAAGTCCTAATGCATCATCAAACAACTACTCAAATTAATGGTTTCATGACTTTCTTCAAAAAGGGTTCATAAAACCCTAATTCTTCAAAAATTCTCAAAAATTCATTTCTAACTCAAAAATGATGAATTATACCTCTATTCCATGTAATTTTTCATGAGGAATCCAAATATGGCCTCAGAATTCCAAATTCCATTTCTAAATTGGTTACTGTTCAATCCGACTTAAACCTCAAAAACCTAAAAATTTCACTTTCTTAATCTTAAGCTTTTTCATGAAACCATCACTTGTTCCTAAAGTTTTCCACCATGAGGAACTCATTTTTGGCATAAAAAACATGAAATTCCAACTCTAAGTGTGAATAGTAACTCATCCAAAATTAGGGGAATTCAAGAAAAATTGCTACACTTTGTTATACAGCAAACTACTTGCATATTCAAGCTTTAAATATGTAGTCTAGCATTTCCCCTATGATTTATGGTTGGAAAACTCCATTTCTTGCTAAATCATTCCATGGCCGAAAACCTAAGGGAGTGAGGAAGAAATTCTACTCGAAGGACCATGCTTTAAAAACCATAAATAACAAGCTTAGAGTGATAGAAGGCAAACTTACCAACTTGAGCTCTTGATTTTGCCTTGAGCTTTCTCCTGTTCCTTCTCTCTTTTCTATCATCTTTCTTGTGTTTTTCCCTTCTGTTTTTGTTGCTGCAACTCTCGTGGAAGTGAAGTGGAAAAGTGAGTGATTAAGCGGTTAATTATGTAGCTTAATCATAATTAACCCTTAGTTAAAGTTACATTACTTTTTGGTCAAAAAGTGACAACTTCTTGAGGAAGTTTTCAAACAAAACATGCTGCCCAAAGTTGCCCCAAGAACGCAGAGAATGAGTACTTTAAGTGTCCAAGATTGCTCAATTTTTCTTGGTCCAGGTATACCTCAATCCGGGTACTTTTTAACCGTACCAATAAAACCGTCTTTATATTAATTTAGTATTTTTGGGATACAGGACTATTCTAATTTTATTTTTATATTTCCATAATTATCCTGTCCCAAATGGTATTTGTGTATAGCCCATATCCTGTCCTGATTTCTTTTAATTATCAGTAGGGCCTACGGTTTACTTTATCAATTTATTATTACTTTTAGACACTCGGTACTGATTATTTCTTTATCCTTGAACAATAACTCTCAGTGCCATATGCCATTGGACTTCTTTCATTGAGGGCTTCATTTTGACAATAATTTTGCATATTTACAAAATTACTCTTTACCCAGGGTTAAATTATAATTTCTAAAACTTTTGGAGTCATTATATATAATTTTTCCTAAGACATTTCTAATACTCATTCCGGTCATTTTCATGACTTTAGGGACATAGATGTCCTTTTCATAATTCTTTGGGGGTAACAATGCAATTTCTCATTTTTTCATCCAAACAGGAAAAATGGTTTCTTTGCCTTTTTTCATGCAAAACTGTGTCTACCCATTTTTGTAAATTTCCAATATATTTCTAGATATTTTTGCTTTCTTGGGATGTTATAGAAGTGGTTGAGGATGTTTTGGTAAAAGTTGGTAAACTCTATATTCATGCTAATTTTATGGTTTTCGAGTTAGAAGAGGAAATAGATGCCTCTCTAATCCTAGGAAGACCATTCCTATCTATTGTAGGTGCCTTAATTGATGTGCCCAAGGGAAAATTGACATTTAGAGTAGGGAATGAGATAGAGGAATTTAATTTCACTAATACTTCAGATATTAGTATCAGCCTCTCTTAAAAAGAATTGTTGTAGCATAGATGTGATACAAGTTCCTCAAAAGCAAGAATTGGAATTTTCTTCTAGATCTTTGGATAATAATAAAGATCCCTTACAGAAGGCTATTAGAGAGGAAGTTAAGACTAAGAAGAAAGTGGCACCACCTAGTCCCAGTAAGAAAAGAGGTAATATTGTGATCCAAATAGACTGGCTGATACTAACTTTTATCATAAAGAGTCTCTCGAAAGGAGTTCAATTTGTTTTCTCTAACTCCAAATGTTCCTTCGTGAGCAATTTCCAAGGTGTACCACATATCCTCGGCTGTAGAGTATTGTGAGGCCCTGTAGAATTTGTCTTGATTTAATGCACTGACCAAGTAGTGTTTTGCCTTGAAGTTCAGCAAGTCTCTCCTTCTATCTTCCTCGTTCCATTCAGCTTCTGGCTTTTCTCTGTACTTCACATCATCCTGCAATACCATTGGGACAAAATCTACCTTCTGGATGACGGAACAGATGTCCAGATCAATGGAATGGAGATAGATTTGCATTCTCATCTTCTAGTATCCATAGTGTTCTCCACTGAAGTCAGGTGGTCTATTTGTGTTATTTTCCTCTGGTAGTATGCTTTCTCTAAAGCCAGCAATTATATTTCCCTGACTGTTAAATCCTTTGATTGGAAAACTGGGCTCTGATACCATTTGTTAGATATGCTAGCTTCCCAAGAGGGGGGTGAATTGGGAAAATTAAAATTTTCTGCAAAACTTTAAGAAAGTGAGAAAAGCAAAGGTGGCAGTAAAACAGAGTATAAATGAATAATCAGTAAAAGTAGTAGTAGAGAAGGGAAGACACAGATGTTTATCCTGGTTCGGTCTCTTAATCTTGACCTACATCCAATCCCCAAGCCACTACTTGAGATTTTCCACTATCTTGCAAGAATTTAGTGGGCTTCTTGCAAATGCCACAGTACAGCATTGAAGCTCTGTTTTAGAGCTCACACTTTCTCTCTTTGCACTCTAGCTAAGTGCTTCTCCAATCTCTTGTGATATCCCCTCACAAGAAAATCTTTCTTCTAGATGAAGATAAGATTGTTTACAATGAATAAACTCTCTTAATCAGAGTGTATATGAAAGTTAGAGTACAAATATTGAAGTATGAAAGAGTAAGAGACTTTGAGTAGATGATTTGGCAGAGTTTCAGTATATACAAAGTTAAAATCGTTACCCACAACTTCAAATGATGTTATATTTATAGATTTAGGTCTTAACTATATGTTAGAGACAAAATCTATCTGTTGGAGAAGTTACCCAACGGTTACTCTGAAAAATTATCTGTTCACCAACCGCATTTAATGCTCCTAACACTCAAAGTTCAATTTTTGGTTAGTCAACAGACGAATTTCACAGAGACCAAAAGCTAAAGACTTCAACGTTGAACTTTTGAAGTTCGTCTATTCATGAAGCAAAGTTCAAATTGTTAGATAAGCTAGCTTCCCACGAAGGGGGTGAATTGGGAAGATTAAAAATTATCTACAAAAAGTCAAGAAAGTGAAGAAAGCAAAGTATGATAGTAAAACAAAGTATAAATGAATAAATTGTAACAGTAGCAGTAAAGAGAAGAAAACTCAGATATTTATCCTGGTTCGGTCTCTCCACTTGACCTTCTTCCAGTCCCCAAGCCACAACTTGAGATTTTCCACTATTCTGCAAGAATTCATTGGGCTTCTTACAAATGCCATAGTACAAAGATGATGCTCTGTTTCTAGAGCTCACTCTTCCACTCTATGCACTCTTACTAAGTGCTTCCCTAATCCCTTGTGATATCCCCTCACAAGAAAATCTTTCTTCCAAATGAAGATAAGATTGTTTACAATGATTAAACTCTCTTAGACAGAGTAAATATGAAATTTGAAGTACAAATATTGAAGTGAGAAGTAAGAGGCTTTGAGTAGATGATTTGGCAGAGTTTCAATATATACAAAGTTAAAATCGTTACACATAACTTCAAATGATGTTATATTTATAGATTTAGGCCTCAACTATACGTTAGAGACACAATCTGTCCATATGGAACTCATAAATTTCACACGCTCTGTGTATATGTTTCTAGTTGGATTTTGGTTGAACTATGGACATGCATTATATGACATTAGAAACCGTATGGAACCTTTAGCAAGAACTAAAAAAGTTGGATATGCTATTTAGAAACTATGAGCATTTAAAATTTCATATGTTGTGATATACAAATCTAGATAAAATTTGACTTAGTAGTCAACTGTGAATATATACTGTATGACATCAGAAATCCTGTGAAGCTATAGGTTGAGATTCTATGCCTTGGGAAACATGGTAATGGTGGTACTTAGGGACCAAATTGCAAAGAAAGTTAAATCATGTGGTCAAAGTAAAAATTTATGAAGTAGGAACTAAAAGACAACATAATGGGACATAGATGTCATTTTTCCAAACAAATTATCTGCTCAGTATTTGACAGTACCGGTTGTAGGAATAGAATTAGAAAAATAATCGCTAGAAATTATCCTCTAATAAGCAGAACCAGAAAATGCATATATTAGACAAAAAAGAGGACCGAAGTTCTATAATTTAGAAATTTCTAAAAAATAGAAAATAATTCTGTATTAGAAAACCCAGATATATTATGACGCAGAATAAGACACTGAATTTTTCTACGAAGTTTAAATAGCCATAGGATCAGTCTATGAATAATTGGATTAATTGGTGAATTAGAAAACGTATAAAGCTTAGTATCAAGTCTAGATACATTAGAGATTGAATATGATTCAGTAACATGTCTAGATTCATTTCAGACAACCAAAATATTTTTAGTAATAAGATAACTGATATGACTCTAGTTTCAATAATAATATACAAATAAACTTAGAAACTAACATTATGATCTAATTAACTCTGTATGAGGAAATTAGTCAGTAATCAGGATATATTGACATTCCAAAACAATGTTCTAAGTCCCAAAATATATAATTACATTACTAAATTTATTTTAGATCCTAAAACCCAGAATAAGGAAGAATTAGACCCGAAATCGGTAAAAAGAGCCCAAAAACCCATATACCTTGAACTAAGGCCCAGAATAAGATATGTAAAGCCCAAATTGCATAAAAGTATATTCCTTGAATTGATTAGACAAGAAAGTGACGAAAATTAAGAGGAAAAAGAAGCAAAAATCAATTTGAACTCTAACACACACATGGCACCATTTGAAGTAAACACATGTTAGAACCAAATAAAATATATTTTGGGTTGAAAATATCAACTAAAAACTTCTAGAAAAAGGGCAAGGTGGCAGCTTCATAAAATCCTCACATGATGAATTAAATAAATTAATATGGAATAATTAAGAGTCATTGGATCAAGATCTAATCCAAAGGTCATTATGTCTTCAATTCACCTATAAATAGAGGCTCCTCCTTTCCCCCATTTAGCCATCAAATTTCATTCAAGGTAGAGAGAGGTTAGAGTGAGAAGCTCTAGGAAAGAAGGTGTGATCTGAGGTTCTGAAGTTCTGAGAAATATTTCTAGGTAATATGCTTTTCCTTTTCTCCATTTATATTTTAGTTTAGCTATTTGATTTATTAAGAGTAGTCATTATGCTAGTAGAAACATGTTTTGGGGATTTGCCATGATGAAATATTGAATCAAAGTTGAGGTTTTGCTATAATAATGCTTTGAATGTCATGAAGGTTGTTTGAACATGCATGATCATATAGAATATGATTTTAAGTTTGATTCTTAGTAATTATGGTTGTACTGTTATGCTGCTGAAGTTAAGTGTGGGAAAATGAATTGTCATATTACTGAGATTCTGTCCAAATCTCACCCCAATATCTAACATTTTTAGGCCCCGATTCTGCCCAAGGAAATGAAATGACAAACTGATAAGGAGATGCTGTCCAAGTCATTTTAGAATCATATTACGTTTTGTATTACATTACATAGGATTAGATGATATATTACATTACATAATGTAAATTACAATGTTTTGATAATAAAATATTATGTCCCTATGCTTTGGCATTGAGATTTTCCCTATTCTTTGTTTATGCTTCATTGTTAACAGGATAGAGTCTATAAATTTTGAAATTTACTGTAGCAGTAAAAAGTGTGAGTCAACATTTTTACCTTAAAATAGACATCATAAGCTTTTCATAGAACTCCGAATAACCTCAATACAATTTTTGTAGAATTAGTTATGAATTTTCAAATTTCAGCAAAATTTTACAACCTAAGCTTAGTCTATGCGAAATTAAGGGCTCATTTGTTTCCAAATCACTTTATTTTGAACCTTAATCATGAAATAATGCATGTTTAATGGTTGCAAAGTAAGGTGTTACAAACATTCATCTTTCAGAGATTCAACATTATGAGCAAGTTTCAACAGATGAATTTTGATTCCGAAATTCGAATTTCTTTACTTTGTAAAGATTCTCGAACATTCATATGTTAAGAAATAATCATTTGTGTAATCATCATGTTGGACAAACATAACTTTGAAATTTTTACTTTTGAAAATTAGAACTTTCAAGGACCAATAGATGAATTTCAAGGGACCAACAAGAACTGTTCCAATGTATATCAAGCTGAAGTTCGTCTGTTGGGCATCTAAATTCGAATGTTGACCATGCTGACTTGTTCAGAAACACAGTTTATCAAGGAAATTCATCTAACACACAACTAAGATACGAATTTCAACTTTAAAAACTTACAGAATGGATCCAGAACTCAGATTTCTTGTTGTCTCTTTCTCCTTTTGACTATTCCATTCTAATTTGCTCCGTTTTTCAGACCTAGTGTCATTCAAACTCATGAGGAGCACCTGCAACTTACATTAAACTTTCTCCGATGCTTAAATTAGAATTAATTTAATGTTAGAAAATTTAAAAACAGAATTGCTCAAAGATTTACTTACAACTCATTAGGATTTACCATACCTAATTCTCTCTTGATTTTGCAATGTCTATCTTCTGATAGAGGCTTTGTCAAGATGTCAGCGACTTGATCCTCTGTTGGGATGTATTCCAATCTGATTTCTCTCTTCAGAACATGATCCCTTATGAAGTGGTATCTAACTTCAATATGTTTTGTCCTTGAATGCATGACAGGATCCTTTGTGATGTTAATGGCACTTTGATTGTCACACATGATTGGTATTTCCTTCATCTCAACCTCAAGATCCTCAAGCTGCTGTCTCATCCAGATGATTTGGGCATAACAACTTCCAGCTGCAACATATTCAGCTTCTGCCGTGGATAAGGCCACACTATTTTGCTTTTTGCTAAACCATAAAACTAAGGATCCTCCAAGAAACTGACAAGTTCCACTTATGCTTTTTCTGTCAATTTTGGATCCTGCAAAGTCAGCATCAGTGTATCCTCTGATATCTTCTCCATTGCCCTTTGGATATCAAAGACCCATATGTGATGTTCCAATAAGATATTTGAAGATACGCTTCACAGCAGTTGTATGGGTTTCCTTAGGACATGACTGGAATCTTGCACACATACAGACACTAAACATGATGTCAGGTCTGCTGGCAGTTAGGTACAGTAAGGATCCAATCATTCTTCTATACTGGGTTATGTCAAACATTTTCCCTTTTTCATCCATATCCAGTTTGGTTGTTGTAGCCATAGGTGTTCCCATTAGCCTGACATTCTCCATCCCAAACTTCTTTAGCAATTCCTTCAGACACTTGGATTGGTTGAGAAAGATACCATCATCACACTGCCTGATTTGCAATCCAAGGAAGAAGTTGAGTTCACCCATCATTGACATTTCAAATTCTCCCTGCATTAGCTTAGAAAAATTCTTGCAAAGAGATTCATTAGTAGCACCAAATATAATATCATCAACATAGATTTGAACAATAAATAAATCTTTATTTTCTTTCTTAGTGAATAAGGTTGTATCTACTTTTCCTCTGTTGAACCCCTTTTCAGTGAGAAAATTACTTAATCTTTCATACCATGCTCTAGGGGCTTGCTTTAAACAGTAAAGGGCTTTCTTCAATTTATTAACATGGTTTGGTTTTGTAGAATCCTCAAAGCCTGAAGGTTGATCTACATAGGCCTCTTCCATGATATATCCATTTAGAAAGGCACTCTTCACATCCATTTGATATAACAAAATATTTTTCATGCATGCATATGCCAACAGAATTCTAATTGCTTCTAGTCTAGCCACTGGAGCAAAGGTTTCTTCAAAATCAATACCTTCTTCTTGATTGTATCCTTTTGCAACCAATCTAGCTTTATTTCTGATTATTGACCCTGATTCATCAAGCTTATTTCTAAAAACCATTTAGTGCCAAGGACAAGATGATTTTTGGGTCTGGGCACTAAGTCCGAAACTTGATTTCTTTCAAACTGGTTTAACTCTTCTTGCATTGCCAAAATCCAGTATTCATCAGTTAAGGCTTCCTCAGTGTATTTAGGTTCAACTTGTGAGATGAAAGCACAATTAATCATTTGATCCCTTAACTATCTTCTGGTTTTAACTCTCTCTTGAACATTCCCTATCACTTGATCAACAGGATGATTCCTTTGATATCTCCAAGCTCTAGGGAGTCCTTGAGATATTTCATCATTATTTTCATCCTCAAAATCACTTTCCTGAATATCTTCCTCTATGTTAATAGATTCAGACATTTTTGGAGGTTCAATTTTATCTTCATCAGAAATATCTAACTTTTTGAAGTTTGAGACAAGATCATCCTCATCAGTAACATGTTTGGAGGCAATTTTATTTTCAATAAATACTACATACACAGATTCTTCTACCAATTTGGACTTTTTATTAAAAACTCTATATGCCTTACTTCTACTAGAATAGCCCAGAAATATACCTTCATCAGATTTGGCATCAAACTTACCCAGATTCTCCTTTCCATTGTTGTAAATGAAGTATTTACAACCAAACAGATAGAGATGTGAGAGATTTGGCTTTCTTCCTTTGTACAGCTCATAAGGAGTCTTCCTAAAGATTGGTCTGATGTAGGCTCTATTTATAATGTAGCTTGTTGTATTCACTGCATCAGCCCAAAATACTTGAGAAAGTTCTTTTTCATTTAGCATAGCTCTAGCCATCTCTCCAATTGTTCTATTCTTCCTTTCTACAACTCCATTCTATTGAGGAGTTCTTGGAGCTAAGAAGTTGTGATCCATTCCATGCTCATTATAATAGTCTAGAAAGTAGGAATTCTCAAACTCTCCTCTGTGATCTGACCTGATAGACACAATGGAAATACCCTTCTCATTTTGCACTTTCTTGGCTAAGGTTACAAATGCATCAAAGGTATCACTTTTAGAGGAAAGAAACAAAGTCCATGTAAATCTAGAGTAATCATCCACAATTACAAGCACATACAGATTTCCACCAATGCTCTTAACTCTAAATGGTCCTATCAGATCCATATGTAATAGTTGCAGAGGTCTAGATGTGGTGACTATGTTTTTAGATTTAAATGATGATTTATTTTGTTTTCCTCTTAGGCATGCATCACATTCTTTGTCTTTCTCAAAAGTAATTTTTGGTAGGCCAGTGACTAACTCATTCTTAACCAGTTTTGATAGTTGATTCATGTTAACATGAGCTAATCTTCTATGCCACAACCAACTATCATTATCCTGACTAATCAAACAAACAGAATCTAAGGGAGGAAGTTCATCAAGATCAATAGTATAACAGTAGCCATCCCTTTGAGCTTTGAGGATTACTTTGTGATCACTTTTTCTGATGACCAGGCAGAATTTTGAGTCAAATAGTACCCAGTTTCCTTTGTCACATGTTTGGTTCACACTTAGCAGATTGTGGTTGAGGCCAATCACAAAAAGCACCTCTTCAATGGATGTTTCAGGATTCTTGCCCACAATGCCAATGTCAACTATTTTGCCATATTGATCACCTCTAAAGGTCACCTTTCCTCCTTTCTTGTCTCTAAGGGTGATGAACTTCTCTTTGTCACCGGTCATGTGACTTGAGCAGGCACTGTTCATATACCATTTATTACTCTTTCTAGCTTTGAGACAGACCTGCAAAATAAAGTTCATATTTTCTTTTGAGGTACCCAAATTTGCTTAGGTCCTTTTCTGTCAATAGTCTTTTCCCTAGATACAGATATACCTTTGGGAATCCATTTAACCTTCCTGTCAAGTCCATTTTTCTTTATAGCACATAAACTGGAAATATCTCCCTTCTTATTACAGAAGTGATAGGTGGTAAAGGGACTACTGGATTGAGAAGCAGTAAGAAAACAATGCAGATAATATTTTTGTTTTGCATGCCTTGGTTGATTATATGATTCAATGTGATGTGACATATGATCTTTCTTTCTATTGCCATTAGCATGCACAAAATGTCTCAAGTACATATTCTGATTTTTCTTCTTAATCTTTTCTTTTACAGCACAAGGATCATAGCCAAGTCCAGCCTTTCCTTGTGATATTCTTTAGCTTCCCATTAAAGCAAACAACATATATTTACCTTTAGTAAGCCTAAACATGCTTTTCACTGGAAATTCATTAGTTTTCTTTAGTTCAATGCATGATTTACAGCAAGCAGATTCAGCAACAGGTAGAGAAGTAATTTCAGAGATGTTGCATTTAGATTCTAGTTTGTTAATCTTTTTCTTAGCTTGCTTCAATTCTTTTGCAACTTTAACAAATTCATCATGCAGCTCATGAAATGTATCCAGTAATTCAAAATAAGAAGGTTCAGATTCATATACCTCATCTTCTTGATCATTGTTGCATGGCATTTCAACTTCTTAAGAGGCAAGAGCCATCAAACAGATGTTGGCAATTTCATCTTCATCATCTTCTTCTTCATCTGAACTGTTGCCCCATATTGATAAGATATAAGCTCTTTTCTTCTTGCCTTTGTCTGTAGATTTCTTTTCTTTCTCTTACTTCTTGAGGAATTGTGGACATTTCCATTTGATTTGTCCCTACTTTTTACACTCATAGCAAGTGACAGGTTCTTTTGCCTCTCTCTTGCTCCCTCCAGCTGCTCCTTTCTTGAAGATTTTCTTGTTTCCTTCTTGCTGTAGAATCTTCCAAATTTTCTGACGATCATAGCCAGAGTTTCTTCATCTAGCCTATCGCCATCGTCAGATTCCTCTTCATTCTCCTCAGCAGCTTTCAGAGCAAGACCTTTCTTCTTTCTGTCTAGTCTAGCCTCTTTGAGAGCCTTCATTTTTCCTTCATACTCCTCAAGGCTGCCAAAAAGAGCTGTGACAGAGGCCATTGATTCTCCTCTGGCTTCCTCTATTATTGTTACTTTGGGTTGCCATTCCAGAGGGAGAGCCCTAAGGATCTTTCTGACCTTTTCTGTTTGAGTATACTATTTTCCCAGACTCTTTAGTTAATTCACAATGAGGGTAAATCTCTTCTGTAGCTCTTTTATATTTTCTCCTTCAGCCATTCGAAAGCTTTCATATTCACCTATACATGTATTTAGTTTATTTTCCCTGACTCCAGTTGTTCCTTCATCAGCAATTTGCAAGGTATCTCACATTTCTTTAGCAGTGGAACATTGAGAACTCTATAGAATTCGTCTTGATTCAAAGCACTGACCAAGCAGTGTTTTGCCTTGAAGTTCAATAAGACTCTTCTTCTATCTTCTTTATTTCATTCAGCTTATGGCTTTTATCTATACATTCTGTCATCTTCCAAAGCCATTAGGACAAAATCTCCCTTCTGAATGACTGACTAGATGTCCAAATCAATTAACTAGAGATAGATTTGCATCCTCATCTTCCGGTAACCATAGTGTTCTCCACTGAAGCCAGGTGGTCTATTTGTGTTGTTTCCCGCTGGTAGTATGCTTTCTCCAAAGCCAGCCATTTTAATTCCCGGACTGTAAAATCCTTTGACTGGGAATCTGGGCTCTGATACCACTTGTTAGATAAGCTGGCTTCCCAAGAGTGGGGTGAATTGGGAAGATTAAAAATTTTCTGCAAAAAGTCAAAAAGTGAAGAAAGCAAAGTATGATAGTAAAACAGAGAGTAAATGAATAAATTGTAAAAGTAACAGTAAAGAGAAGAAAACTCAGATATTTATCTGGGTTCGGTCTCTCCACTTGACCTTCGTCCAGTCCCCAAGCCACAACTTGAGATTTTCCACTATTCTACAAGAATTCAATGGGCTTCTTGCAAATGCCACAGTACAAAGATGATGCTCTATTTCTAGAGCTCACTCTTCCACTCTATGCACTCTTACTAAGTGCTTTCCTAATCCCTTGTGATATCCCCTCACAAGAAAATCTTTCTTCTAGATGAAGATAAGATTGTTTACAACGATTAAACTCTCTTTAACAGAGTGAATATAAAAGTGAAAGTATAAATATTGAAGTGAGAGAGTAAGAGACTTTGAGTAGATGATTTGGCAGAGTTTCAGTATATACAAAGTTAAAATCATTACCCACAACTTCAAATGATGTTATATTTATAGATTTAGGTCTCAACTATACGTTAGAGACACAATCCATCCGTTGGAGAAGTTATCTAATGGTTACTCTAAAAAACTATCCTTTAACCAACCACATTTAATGCTTCTGACATTTTGAAATTCGAATTTTAGTTGGTTAACAGATGAATTTCACAGAACCGAAGACTAAAGACTTCAATGTTGAATGCTCGAACTTCATCTGTCATGAAGTGAAATTTGAATTTTGATATTTGGAAAGTGTTTCTATGTTGTGACATATGAATTTTCAAGTAGAAAGTTTTTCTGTTAAGTGTGAACAGTATTCTCAATTTGCTACAATGCCTTCGAAATTCAAATTTTGGAACCCCAAAATTCGTCTATCCGTAGCTGGCTTATAAGTCACAGTAGTTCATCTAATTCAAAATTTAAATTTTCAAATGGCAAAGTTCGTCTGTCAGAAAGACCTCTTTTCAAACTTACTTCAAAATTCGAATTTACAAATACTGTCATTCATATGTCAACATATCATTGCAACAAACTCACAAGCTTAGTTTTTAAAATTCAAATTTTCATTTTCAAAGTTCGTCTGTCAGTGAGCAATTTTGAAACACAATCTAAACTTGGTTTCAGATGAACTTTGACATAATTTCAGATGAATTTCTTTAGTTTTCATAAGTTTCATTTTGTATGAAATTCGAATTTTCAAAACCCAAAGTTCGTCTGTTACTGAACGCTCCTTTTAGACACTTATCAAAATTCTAATTTTCTCAAGTCAAAATTCGTCTGTCAGAGAGTCTTCTCTTCAGACTTGTTCAGTTTCACTACGAAATTCGAATTTTCAAAGCCAAAGTTCAAATTTTCAAGATGACAAATTAGTATAAACCTTTCAAACTTCATCTGTTGGTGGGTGTTTTTCAAATATTCCATAATTTAACATAAAATCAAAGTTTTAAAACATCTTTTCATCAAATCAAAGTCTTTTACTCAAATCAAAACATTACTAAACATCCTACATAAATCTTTGCACTGATTTCTCCATGATTCCATCATTTGAACCTTTTATGCACCTTTGATATCTTTATTCCAAGTTCTTTGAAGGTTGATTTGGAATCATCAAAACATTTGATTCAACAACAATTTTGATCTATGAAAAATGTTTCTATGTTGGAACATATGAATTTTCAACTTTAAAGTTCTTCTGGAAAGTATGAACAGTTGTTCCATTTTGCTACAGTGCCTTCGAAATTCGAATTTTGATACTCAAAATTTGTCTGTCAGTAGACAGTTCAATAAGGCACTATAGTTCATCTATTCAAAATTTGAATTTTCAAAATGCAAAGTTCGTCTGTCAGAGAGGCTTCTTTTCAAACTTAATACAAAGTTTGAAATTCTGAATACTATCATTCGTATGTCAACATATCATTATAACAGACTCACAAGCTTTGTTACTAAAATTTGAATTTTCATGTTCAAAGTTTGTCTGTCAGTGAGCCATTTTGATGTTCTTTCCAAACTCAGTTTTCAGATGAATTTTGACATATCTTCAGACGAATATTTCATTTTTCATAAGTTCTATTTTTTCTGAAATTTGAATTTTCAAATGCCAAAGTTTGTCTGTCAGAGAAGGCTCTTTTCAGACTTGTTCATTTTCAATACGAAATTCGAATTTCCAAAGCCAAAGTTCAAATTTTCAAAACAGCATATCAGTATAAATGTTTCAAACTTCGTCTGTTAGTGGGTGTTTTTCAAATATTCCATAGAATCATAGGTTTAAAACATCTTTTTGCCAAATCAAAGTCTTTTACTCAATTTAAACAACATTGTAGATTTTACATCCATTCTTGTGCTAGTTTTTCTTGAATTTCTCCACTTGAGATCATTTGTGCACCTTTGATATCTTCTCCCCAAACTCTAGAAAGTTAGTTTGGAATCATCAAAACACTTAATTCAACAAAAGTAATATATACATCCACTCCACTGACTTAAATTGTACTTAGTAACCGGGGGGCTTCACAAAAAACGTTGTCCTTTGCGTAAAATAATGTGTTATAAGCTATGAGTGTGCCAAAACATCTTGGTGCAGTAGGTTATGTAATTTGAGTAACTGGGGGTATGCATCACAAATGTGAGATCTTCGCGTCAAAAGAGCGCATAACGGTCCAAGAAAAACAAATAAATACACAGATAAAATTGAAGCACAATGTACGGGGAAAATAAATAAATAAATCCTTGTTGATCTCTATTGTATATGAGTTGAGGTTTATGCACAACTAATTGAGGTATTTTAAGTTCTTAAATAAATGTTGTAATTTTTCTTTCTCTTGCTTGATTGGCTATATGCATTTGTCACATGCTAAGTGTACATGCATTAAATTCTCATGGACTAATGGAAATGATAAGTGAGTTGCTATTGAGCCTAATGTTTAATTTGTTGAGCACTCCTTTTGCTTATATTGGTGACAGACTATCAGTAGTAAAGAAGAGTGAGTTTGATAATCTAGGAATTAAATTTGAGAATAACATAATTTTAGTCTTGCTTGAGGACAAGCAAAGGTTCAAGTGTGGGGGGATTTGATGTGTCTATTTTATACCAATAAAACACCCACATTTTGTATCTATTTTTATCTAGAATATTGTGATTTGATACTTTTTGGCATGGTTCTACATAACTTTGAATATATTTGCATTACAGGAATAATTATGAGGATTTTGAGCTACATAGAGCCAAAAAGTAGGAGTAAAATGCATAAAAGTTTGTTTACCCCCGCCCCCATTAATCTCCTCACCCACAAACGGGTGAGGAAGCGAAGGAGAAGAAGAATCACGAATAGACCAGGCGCCAGGTCATCCATGAAGGAACCCAGTAGGCGCTGGGTGGTCTCGCTAGTTGGGCAGAGCTGGCGCCAGGTGAAGGAAATTAATATGGACCTGACACCGGCTCGTTCAAGATGTAAATTTAATTATTTCACATTTTTGTGATTTATTAGGCTTTTATGGGCTTCTGAACTTTCCTTATAAAAGGAGACACAACAGAAACACAAAGGGAGATTGAAAAACACATCCAAAGGCCAGAGAACACAGTTAAAAATGCATCTAGGAGCAACTAGGAGCATCTTATAGAGAGAGAACAAGGAGATCTAGGGAGTATCAGAGATAGATTCATTCTCTTCTACTATAACTTTTCCTTCTTGTTACTTTCACGATGATTTGGGATTTTAGTTCGGATTTAATTTCTATTTTCATGTGTAGCTAAATTTCCTAGTCAGATGTAGGGATGTAACCTGATTAGAATGGATTGGATTTACTTTCTTTAGTTTTGACTCTATAGATTTGTTCTTCAAGTTATATTTAAATTGTTTCCTTATTATATTTGTCTCTCTTGTTCGTTTGTGTGGATTTTATGCTTGATCACTATAGAATCTAATTAACAGGTAAACTTTATGAACTGAGAGGTGAAGAGTAAGCCTAGATCTAGAGAGATGAACATGAATAACTAATCTAGAGATAGAATTAGGAATTCATGGTGATATAAGTTGTAGTTTTCAAGGTTTAATTAGGTACTTTAGCTGCGCAAGAGCAAATTGAATCATAATTAGATAAAAATTAATTGACCGAGAGGTAATTAGGACGCTTTAGAAACAACAATCACTATAATTATGCAGCGTTTAACTAAGGAGTAGAATCTAGTCATCCCATAAGATGAATCCTGATCCCTTGATGCTTCTAGAATTGAATCAAACTCAACATTGTTTTGTTTCCTATTTCTTTCCTTTTTAATTTGAGTTCTCAATTTGATTATCACTTGTTTTTGAGACTAAAAGTTTGGACTGATAAATTTATTACCTCCCTTGGGTTCAACCTCTGGAATACTTTAGAGACTTTTTATTACTGCGATTGACCCTGTATACTTATAGGATTCCGATCACTCCCCTTCAACCTTTGCATTTCATATGAAAAAACTAAGAAAGCACAATGTAACAGATGACCATGTTCATACAAGAGCAAACGATTGAGATTATTCTTTTAAATCAGAAAGAACTTTTATAAAACCTCTGCATGCAAAGTTATAAGCTCCTCCTAAGCATGAACATTTATTCAGATATATTTGTTTTGCAATAAGTATGCAAGAAAAATTTTGAAAAGCACACATGTTTGGTTATACAAATAAAAAAATAGACTTGTACAAATATTGAACTTCACAATAAGCACCATCATATTCAAATAATTCATTATTTGAACAAGGACCACACTTTATTTTAATAACCTCAAGTAATAGAACCAACCAAGCATATATATGAAAAATTTGTTAAACACTTACAACCTAACTTGGTTAGTAGCTAATTTCATCCCTTTTCAATATGATTCCAATTGAGCACATCAGATATTCTATCTTTGTGAGACTTTCATCATTAAGCTCAAGGAGTATCTGCAAGGGGAATATTTTTTTCTTTCTTTGGTACCCTTTCTTACTGGGGTTCACTAATGGTCAGTTTGAACATTTTTATGGTACATATGGGACCAGAATTCAATCTTACCCAAATATATACATTTCCATAATCGAATAGGGTAAGGATCAGAGGTTACCAAAGATCATTTCCTTGTTATTTTTCACTTGTATATAGTGTAGTATTGCTCATGTCTTCCTTTTGCATATAGACCATCGTCTTTTAAGCTTCTACTCTTTCTCTTCTCAAGGTGAGTAATTTGACTTCCATTTGAGCTGCTTCGTTGAGATGAGAGAGAGGATTTCTTCCAATGTTTGCTCTTATGATTTTTAATTGCAACATTAGAGTATTGAGAAGCTTTCCTTTTCAGCATCCTCTTTCTTGCACCAATATGTTCTCCCTTTTTGGATTTTATTTTGTACACATGAAATACTAGAAGAACATTTTGGTACCTACTTATTTTTGGGTCCAGGAGGGTTAGTGGTATTCTTTGAAACTCATTTCATGCCTTTACTTAAACAATTTCTCCTAATATTGCATAGATGAGCTATATACCCCTTTTTACCACAATATGTGCATAATGGTAAGCTAGGCATTATAGTAGATGCAAAGAATTTCTTATAAAGCATATTCTTCTCCTTAGACTCATTTATGCACCCAGCACCTAACTCGTCAAACACATAATTCTATTTGCTAAGTGAAATATTTAACTTATCTTTGCCTTGGGTGAAATTGGCTATTACCTTAGTTAACTCCTTTTTTTCTTTAGCTAATCTACCACATGAATCATAAAAGGGAGTGTGTGTGTGTGGGTTTCACAAGTATTTTCTAAATCATTTATTTTCTGTTTAAGTGATTCTTTTTCATTCTTTTCACATTCTAATTCATTTGCTAAGAAAATCACTTTCTTCTTACTGTGTGCAAGTGCTTTTGCTAATCTAATCTGTTCATCATGCATTTTGTTATAACTATAAGCATCTTGCAATTCATCAAAAGAATAATCAGAATCAGATTTGAAGTCAAAATTTGATACCTCATTATTGGTCTTAGCCATTAAACATGGATAGGTATCATCATCATCTTCATCTGAACTATTACTCCAAATTGTAAAGGTGCATGCCACTTTAGCTTTCTCATTTTTCTTTTCTGCATATCTTCCTCCTTGCCTCTTTAAATGGTACTTCAGCTTATTTACATGGCAAGAGTGCTTGTTTATGGAGCTCCTTCTTTTTTATGTTGAGGAATCTACCAAATTTGATGGTCAACTATTTTAACTCGTCCTCCTCATCATCACTACTGCTATCATCACTTTCATCATCAGTATCATTATCTTCTAAGCTCTTTGATGTAATAGTTTTGAAAATTAGCATTTTTCCTTTATTTTGCTACTCCCAGAGAAGGTCTAGTTTCCTTCATGTTCAGTAAGACTCCCAAACAGTGCAGTGACAGACTGATATGATGCTTCTCTTTTTTCTTTAATAGCTATCACTTTTGGTTGCCATTCTTTAGGTAGAGCTCTGAGTATTTTGCATACTTGTTCTTTTTTTATGTACCTCTTTCCCAAAGCTGCTAGATGATTAACAATGTGAGTAAAATAAATTTTCATTTCTTTAATAGGCTCACCATTTTTCATTTTGAAGGCTTCATATTCAGTTATGAGAAAGCTGAGCCTATTTTCCTTCACTTCTTTGGTTCTTTCATGAGTAACCTCTAGAGCATCCCACATTTCCTTTGTTGTATTGCAATATGATACTCTAAAGAATTTATCTTGTGAAAAAGCACTGACCAATGAGTGTTTTGTTTTGAAGTTCAGTAGGATTCTTCACTTATTTGTATCATCCCATTCTTCTTCTGACTTCTCTCTGTATGTGCCATCATTGTGCATCTTCTTTGGCATAAAATTTCCTTTCTTGATGATGGACCAGATTTCTAGGTCTATGGATTGAAGACATATTTGCATCCTCATCTTCCAGTATCCATAGTATTCACCATTGAAGCCTGGAGGCTTGTTGACATTATTCCCCGGTGGTAATATATTTTCTCCAATGCCAACCATCTTGCTCATGGATGATTAGATCTTTTGCTGAGAGTCTAAGCTCTAATACCAATTGTAAGGTTTGGTTGGTCACTCAAGAGGGGTGGTGAATTAGGTGATGTAAGATTTTGGCCTTTTAAAGTATAACCCAATTTCACCAAGTGTTGCAGCAGAATAGGGATGAATAGAGTATGATGAAGTATACAGATGAAATGAGGAGATAAAGGATCAGACACAAGAATTTATACTGGTTTGGTCTAAACCACTTGGCCTACATTTAGTCCCCAAGCCAGTACTTGAGATTTTCACTATATCCTACAAGTTTGATTTAAGTACTTCTGAAACTTCAGAACATCCCACAAGTTTCAGTAGGCACTTGTGAAACCACTCTCCCCACACCCTTACAATAATGTGTAATTCCTTTAGTATTTCCCTACATTAAGATTCTACCCAGAAATTTTAGAAAAGAATGTTTACAGAATTAAAACTCTCTTTAAGATTAGATGATACATTGAAAACTTACTCTATTGAGATAGGTTTAACTATGAATGCTGATACAAAAAGATTGTATATATTGAAATAGCGTTTAAGCATAAATCACTTAAAATCATTACCTATAAGTTCAAATGAGGTTCTATTTATAGATTTGTTCGTTAACTATTTATGAGACACAAGATCTATTTGTTATAACAAGTTTCAGCCGTTACTCTGCAAAAGAATCATTCAACAACCGCATTAAATGCGTCTAACATGTCAAAATTCAAATTTTGGGGTGCAACAAACAAATTTTGTAGAGATAGAAGGTTAAGGATTTTAATGTTGAACTTTAACATTCATCTGTTCAAGAGTGAAATTCAAATTTTTCGTTTGTTAAAGAGATCCCATGTTAGAACATATGAGTTTTCATATTAAAAGTGCATCTGTTAAATTTGAACAGTTGTCTCATGTTTTCATAAGGCATTCAAAATTCTAATTTCATAAGCTGAAATTCATCTATTAAAGGCTTGTTCAACATGACACAAAAGTTCTCTTCTATGAAATTCAAATTTTGAATTACAAAATTTGTCTGTCAGAGGCATGCTCTGACGATACTTACAAGTCCTTATTTTGAAATTCAAATTTTCAAGTTCAAAGTTCGTATGTCAGAGAGGATGACTTTGAACTCTTTTTGAATTTCAACAACATTTGAATTTTGACAAAACTTCATGTGAATTTTGCACATATTCACTAACAATACTTAACCCAAAATTTGAATTTCATAACTGAAACTCATCTATCAGAGATGAAAACTTTGTAACTTCGAATTTCACCAAGCAATGTTTGAATTTTGCATAAAATAAACATGAATCATAAGCGAAATTCTTCTGTTAGCCAATATTTCTCAAATTTAACATATACTAACATCATATTTACTTAATCTAACTCTTTTAAACATATGGTAATAAGATTAAGTAAATTTCAAAGATTAAATCAACTCAAGACCTAAGTGAAAACAAAATATACCTAATAGCTAGGTCTTCAAAAGTTGAACTCCACTTTCACTTAGTCATTCTCATTCTTGGTATGCTTTTTTTTTTATCTTCTATTCTTGGCACATCCTTTCTCTTCTTCTTCTTTGAGTGAGACATAATGTTGATTTTCCATTCTTTATTCCAATGCTCACTCTTCTTATTTAGACAACCTTACACTTAATGTATTACACTTACAAATTAAGTAGTTAGTCCAATTTATATATACATAGCATGATATATGCATTATAAATATAATTAAACACATGCTAATGCACATTTTACTTCTTTTAGGAACAATGTATATGTTAGACAATTGTGATGTATTTGTTTCTTATTACTCTACATTTGTCATCATCAAAACTTATATTATATTAAACCTACCACTACCATAAATACATCAATATGAAATATCCATGCAATTTTGGCCTACTGAGATATGGCCAAATTTTATATGGGGGGCAATTGTTTAATCTAAATTTGTAATGGGCGTAGCCCAAATATTTTTAATTCCTTCCTGCATATAATTTCATTTGCTCTATCCAAGTTTCTATTTTGCTTATTTCCTATCTGTGGGACATTTGGAAGTAGTATTGAAGAAGAGAGTGAGAAAACCTTTACTATGAGTGAAACTTTTGAGTTTGAACCTATTCATCCGTCCTTTACCTTATCCCTTCCAAACCTTCCTTCTGGAGTCTAAAGAACTTAATCCTCTCGTATCAATAATCGAGTAGATATTTTTAGAATTTGTAATGAAACTCGTATTTCTAAATATGTTCCTCCCATTCTTAGTCTTTATATTGTCTTCAAAAGAAGTTCTGCTCTTACTAGAGCTCTTGAAAATTTTAAGAATTGAGGAATCTCTTCTGCCAATGAATCTATCCAAACTGTTGCCCTAGACTAAGTTAGACTTGATTCTTCAAAAACTGAACAATATGTTACTCTTGAAATCCTTTCTCAAAGGATTTCTCAGTGGATTGCTGAAGGATTCACCCATCTTCATCCTGGACCTATTCGACTAGTCCTTACCCTTCATGAAAGAAAGGAATACCCACAACTGCTCATGTCTCCTTTCTAGACGCAAGCTACACCAAGTTTGAGCAAGCTTTAATCAGTACTGTACTTGTCACTTTGAATAGGAGAAGTGTTGTCCTTACATTGTCTCTTGATTACAATATTAAGTTGACAGATCTTACTCTAGCTACTCGACTCAAGGTCCAAATACAAATCTATGGGATAGATCTTGCTCTTACTGTAACACCAACTAGATTACAACACCAAATGTTGTACAGACTTCAAGATCATGCTATGGATCTTAATCTGATTAGCTCAGCTCATGGAGAACTTTTCATTGATACAACCAATCCTAATGATGCTCCTACCATCATCCTGATTCCAAGACAGGTCCCATGAGATGATATACTCCAACGAATGCCAATGGAATGGATTACCAACTTTGAAAATGAGTTCCATAACTCTTTCACTCCAACTCATACTACTGCTCCTCTAGTGATAAAAAGATTTCCTAATGGCATGATAAAGTTAGTCTTCACAAAAGCCTAAAGAATCTTTAAGGACTAAACCCTCAACCTTGAAGCCAACAATCCCTGATGCTTCCATGATTACCCCCTTTAAGGTTCCTTCAACTATACATCATGTTATCTCAGTCCTTCCAATCACAAATCTGAGGAAAGATCCAATTCCAATTGAATCTTTCAAACCCAATGGTGATCGTATCTATATTGCTAAACTAAATGGTAATTTTTTTTTAGGATTGTGATCCCTCTTTGTGTGATCCAGATTGTAGATGTTAGGAAAGAATCTCTCCCTGATGAATGGAAAAAGCCTAGATGCCGAGGGATAAGAAAGCCAAGACCACTATCCATCCCCCTCCATCAGCTATTCAAAGAGTTAGAACTGACTTCAAACTACCATAGTAGCATGCAACATCTGCTAACCAGCATGATGTTTAGCCTTGCTTCATATGAAGAAGAATTCCCTCCTTTAGAATTTAAGAAATATCTAGCCATTAATATAATGTCTAAGCCTTTTACAACACCTACAATAGTCACCTTTTCTGGTAATCCTTGGCAAGCAAGCCAGACAGAAGAAGTCCTGAATTGGTAATCACATAATGTTATAGTTCAAATCCAAGTTCTCAAGAAGATTGATTCTCGACTAAATAATTTAGCTATGCATGCCAGCCAAATTCATGATTGGGTGGAAGGTTTTAATAAGCAGGTTAGATAATTGCACCAGGATATCACCTTCAGGATTACACAAATTGATCTTGATCTAAAAACACATATCCATGATCAATACTATGAACCCAATTTCACCAGGAAAGAATAAGAAGTTACCCGTCTTAGGAAAGAACTGTAAAAGATAGAAATTGATATAGCCCAATAGCAAGCATAAGCTATTTATAGCTTTTATCCTTATTACTTCCAACAACCCTCTTGTTTTGCACCTATTTCACCTCCTGCCTATCCATCTTATTCACAAGAATCTGACTATATCAGATTTTCTGCAACCCTCCAAAACCCAAATCAGAACCCCCCAACAAATAAAACTAAATTTGATGGTGCCTCTACCTCTATGCCTTGTCCTCCAAAACCCCCCTCAAAAGCCTCTTTTTAAACACTTACCATTAAAGAGCCTCAATAGCCCTCGAAATAGACACCTCATAAAAATTAAAAAAAAACCCTAATAATGGAAAAAGACTCGTTAAAAAAGACCTTAAACCCATAGCCACTTTTCATTTTTTTAAGAGGTATTATACTCCCTCTGGCTCAGATGACAGTTCCTCTTCTTACTCTAAAGAAGAAAGAGACTTCATGTCTCTCTAGATGGCAACCCTCCAACAACCAACTGATGGTGACTCAGAAATTGAAGATGAAAACCATCTAGATGATCTTCAGTAGCCTCATGTGCAAAAGCCTCGATATGGACAGTTTAGACCTACTCCTACCCCTACCCACTGTTTGAACCCCCCACTATTAGGACCTAGACACGATGGCTTCTTCTTCTCTGAGAACACACTACTAACATCCCCCAACTCTTAAATCTCCATTAACTCCAGCTTCTTCTCTGACGATATTTACTGGCGAGATCTCCATTATTCTTTGTTCTCTTTTACTGATCCACTGATTTGAGGGTTGAGAAGAAAGATGGAGGAAGAAGAATGATAGGGAGAGACGATTGATTGCCTGATATTGGTGTGGGTGGTGGCAGTGGGATACTGCCAACAATAATGAGGGGATTTTTCTTGGGGTAAAATGGTACATTCACATTTATCTATATTTTTTATTTAATAGAAAATAAACATCATTACCTCATATCTAAATATTATACTAAACAAACTTCCATGTAATCATCATCCTATTACATCCTTTCACACCATTCACATTACATCACCTAATCCCCTGGTAAGTGAACCCTAGTCTAGCTGAAAATATGCATGAAATGGAGGAAAATTATTTTCTTTGAAATACTTCAAACAACTTCCAAAATCATGCTTTAGGTTACTAGTTTAGCATTTCTCCTAAGCTTGATGCATGAAAACTCATTTCTTCCATGGCCTAGAGTTCAGCTGAAATTCTTAGAGAGAGAAGAGAGGAAAATAACTCCATGGAACTACTTCTAACAACACAAAAACACAAGCTAGGATAATGAAACCTCACCTTGATTCTTGATTCTCTAAATGCAAAACCCTAGCTTCCACTTTCTCTTCTCTTTTCTCTCTTCTCTCCCAAGATTTTCCTCGTTTTTTCTCTCTCTAATTGCTACTAAGACTCACTCCTAATGAGGGAGGAAGAAGGGAATTAATTCACTTAATTTAAGCTTAACCATGGTTAATTAACTATAATTACTTTTTTGTCCAAAAGCCAAGCTTCTCTAAGAAGTATTTTTTTTGCCAAAAATCAAATGCTCCTTGTGCTGGAAAGTGACACCAATGGGAGGGGAAAAAGTATCCAAATATTGTATATTTTTCTCAACCAAGATATATCCTATACGGTTAAAAATTTAAATGTACTAATAAAATTACTTTTTGGGATATTTTAGTACTTTAAGGACATATGATCATTCTAAATTTGTATCTAACATTGATTATCTTGTCATAAACAATAGCTGTGTGGGGTCCACACACTGATCCTACTACCTTTTTGCTACTTGTAGGCCCACAATCTCCTTTTACAGTATAAAGTTACTTTTTAGACACTCGACATTGATTATTTTATTATTTTTAATCAATTAACATTCATACTATATACCATTGGACTCATCTTGTCACAGGCTTCATTTTGAAAATAATTTTCAATACTGACAAAATTAACCTTGACTTGGTTAAATTAAAATTTTTATTTCTTTTAGGTCCTTTCTTGTAATTTATCTTAAGGACTAAATTACATAAAATTCTTCATTTTTAATTACTAGAATGCACAAAAATTTTCCACCCAGGGATAAAAATATAATTTCTTCATTTTTCGTTCTAATTGGGAAAATGACATCTTTGCTTTTTATCATACATATTCATGCATCTCAAATTTTACTAATTTCTTATGCATTTTATAACATCTAGTAATATAGGGATATTGCATATGCACTCCAAATAAGTCTTCCTCTCATAGTAGATGATGATTTAGAATCACTGTTTGAAGAACAGTCAGAAGAAGATGAAGAGACTCTCTTTGCTCTTCCCGCATATGGTTTTGAAGAAGAATATGATGACTCAGAAGATAAAAAAGAATTCTCAGATTCTGATTACCACATAAATAGTACATGTCAAATGAGCCCTTGCATGCTTTTAAAAGAATTAGAAGCTCCACCAATGCTATTTGTCAAGTCCCAGCTTTTGATAAGCAAATTTGACAAATCAATCCCTACAGTTGCCTACATGGATAGAAGTGCCACTAGAAGTATAATGAACCCTGATATCCTTCCAGTAAAAGAATGAGTACCTCATCAAGAGTTCTTCTATGCCATAAATGGAAAGGTATTCAAAGTTAGCCTTATCACCAAGAGACCCATTGGAATCAAATTCTTCCCTGATTGTATAATTTGGGCTCATATACTTGGATGCCATATCCCTGACAAAGATATTCTCATTGGCATAGATGCTATCGTGGGAGAAAAATCCTCCAAATACTCCTACAAGGGCTTAAGTGTAGGAAGTCTTTATTCCCCTTAGATTGAAGTTCCAAAACTCTATGAGCTTCAAGAAGCTCCTCCAACCTATAAATATATTAAGAAACAACTGCTCCTTTGCTATTCTGACAACCATAATCAATTCTAAAATTTAGAACCACTCTATAAAAAAGAAGAGTTTTCATCTAGTTACCCTTCAAAAAGAATGAAGATGTTAATCCTACCAAAGTATCTTATCTAGATATGAACGCAGAAGACTTAGCTCTTGCCAGAGAAGAATGTGATAACCTCATAGCCCAAGGCCTCATGGAGCCTACTAAGTCCAATTGGGCTTGTCTAGCCTTTTATGTCAACAAGAGAACTGAAAAATAGAGAGGAAAGAAATGGTTTGTTATTGACTACAAACCCCTCAATACGTTCTTACAAGATGATAAGTTCCCCCTTCCAAAGATCAACACATTGATAATGCATCTCCAAGAAGCCACAATCTATTCTAAGTTTGATCATAAAGCAAGATTTTGGCAACTTGGAATTAATCCTAAAGATAGGCACAAAGTATCTTTCTACATTCCTCATGCCAAGTACCAATGGACAGTCATGTCATTTAGGCTCAAAGTAGCCCCATCTCTTTTTCAAAAGGCCATGACAAAAATTTATGGGCCTATTTTTCATAGTGATCTTGCCTTTTTCAAAGATAGAAGAAGATCACCGTCAATTGCTTCAACAATGTTATGACATCACAAAGAAATATGAAATCATGCTTTCAATGAGGAAAAGTTAGGTGGCCCAAACCCAAGTAGAATTTCTTGGAATGGTCTTCAACAAAGAATTCTACCAGTCTGACCCACACATAGCACAAGAATTGTTAAACTTCCCTAATGAGAATCTTACAACCAAACAATTACATCTAGGACTTTATTCCTTATGTGTCAAATCACACTAGCTAGCTGTTCAAACTTTTAAAAAAGAAAGATCCACCATCATGGGGAGTTGCTCAGACTGCTGATACAAAGTATCTTAAAATGAATCTCACATGATCTAGCTGCTCTTAAAATCCCAAATAAAGGTACCAGAATCCTGCAAATCGATGCCAATGAACACTATTGAGGTGTTGTTCTCCTTGAAGAAATTGATGAAAAGATATTTTTATTGTGGACATGCCAATGGCCAGTTCAAATAGTCGAAAAAGCATTACAATGCCATTTATGAAAAATTCTTTCCATTAAAAGAGGGACAAAAGTTCAGTTTTCACCTTAGCTCATGCGACTTTATTGCTCAAATGGGCAATTCATTATGTTGTTGGATTCCAACAAGAAAGTGTTATTAGGTTTAATATAATATAAGTTTTGATGATGACAAATGTAAAGTAACAAAGAACAATCACATCATATTTGTATGGTATATATATTGTTCCTTAAAGAAGTAAAATTTGCATTAGCATGTATTTAACTATGTTTATAATGCATATACCATACTATATACTGATATATCTACTATTCTCTTATGGTTTATAATACAAGTTGGATATATAAATAGACTAAATACTTGGTTTGTAAGTATAATACATTAAGTGTAAGATTGTCCAAATAAGAAAAGTGAGCATTGGAATAAAGAATTGAGAATCAAGATAATGTCTCATTCAAAGAAGAAGAAGAAAAAGGATGCTCCAAGAATGGAGGATTAAAAAAGAGCACACCAAGTGAAAGTGGAATTCAACTTTTGAAGACCTAACTATTAGGTATATTTTGTTTTCACTTAGATTTTGAGGTGGTTTAATCTTTGAAATTTACTTAGAATTGAGAAATATTAGCTAACAAATGAATTTTGTATTTAAGTAATGTTTATTTTATGCAAAATTCAAACTTTGCTTAATGAAATTCAAAGTTATAGAGATTTTTTCTCTGACAGACAAATTACAGTTCTGAAATTCAAATTTCAGGCTAAGCATTGTTAGTAAAAGTGTACAAAATTCGCATGAAGTTTAGTCAAAATTTGAATGTTGGTAAAGTTCAAAATAGTTACACTATCACTACCTCTGACAAACGAATTTTGGACTTTCAAAATGAGAACTTGTGAGTCTTATTAGAGCATGCCTAACAGACGAACTTTGCATTTCAACAGTCAAATTTCGAAGAGAGAAATTTTGTATAATGTTAAACATGCCTCTGACAGATAAATTTCAGCTTCTAAAATTTGAATTTTGAAGTGAACTATGAAAACTTGAGATAACTATTTAAACTTCAACAAACACACTTCCAATATGAAAATTCGCATAACCTAACATAGGTCAACTTTGGCAAACTCAAAATTTGAAATTCATTCTGTGATTAATGAATTTCTGTAGTTTAACATTAAATACATAACTATGTTGACATTGTGAAATTTGTCTATTGAACCTCAAAATTTGAATTTTGGTATGTCAAACATATTTAATGTTGTTGTTGAACAGCTCTTTTTGCAGAGAAATGGTTAGAACTTATGTCTAACTAATATATCTTATGTCTAACAAATAGTTAAACCACAAATCTATAAATAGAACCTCATTTGAATTTATAGGTAATGAAATTAAGTGAGTTATGCAAAAATACTACTTTAATACATAAAATATTTTTGTATCAACATTCATAGTTAAACATACCTCATTAGAGTGAGCTTTCAATGTGTCATCTACTCTAAAAGAGAGTTTTAATTATATGTTCATTCCTTTCTACTATTTTCTGGGTAGAATCTTAGTGTGGGGAAACATTAAGAGATTCACACATCTTTTAAGGGTGTGGGGAGAGTGGCTACACAAGTGCTTACTGAAACTTGTGGGATTTACTGAGACTTCACAAGTGTCCGAATCAAATTCGTGAGATATAATGAAAATCTCAAGTGATAGCTTGAGGACTGAACATAAGCCAAGTGGTGTGAGCTGAACTAGGATAAATACTTGTGTTTGATTCTTCATTTTATTATTTCATCTATATCCTTTATCACCCTGTGTTCACCTCCATTTTGCTACTTTTCTTGTTAAAATTGGATTTGCTTCAAAAAGGGCAAAAATCTTGCATCACCTAATTCACCCCTCTCTTGGATGACCAGCCAAACCTTACAAGTGTTACCAGATAAGCAACTGCTTTGGTGGCAAGATTAGTTCTCTCGCTATAAATTTACGGTGCAGCATATCAAAGGCCATAAAAACCTCATTATGGACCTTCTTTCCAAACCCAGATAACTCTAGTTAGTTACTCAAGAAAAAACAATACCCTTAATCTTCATGGCTCATTAAAAGCATCCTAGGCCTTTCATCTATGAACTGTTGAATTAAGAAGTTTTGATGATTCCAAATCAACTCTCAAGAGCTTGGAGTAAAAGATGTCAAAGGTGCAAAAAGAGTTCAAATGAAGAAATCCTGTAGAAATCTGTGCAAAACTTGTTGTAGGATGTTTAATTATGTTTACATATGGGTAAAAGACTTTGATTTGAGGAAAAGATGTTTTAAAAACTTGATTTTATGAAATATTTGAAAAATACCCACGAACAGACGAAGTTTGAAAAGTTTACATTGAACTGTCATATGGGAAATTTGAACTTTGGCTTTGGAAACTCGAATTTCAAGCTAAAACTGAGTAAGTCTGAAGAGATGCTTCTCTGACAGACGAATTTTGATTGTTCAAAATTCGAATTTGTTAGCAAGGCTGACTTCCCAAGAGGGGGGGTGAATTGGGAAGATTGAAATTTTTCTGCACAAAGTGAAGTAAGTGAAGATATCACAATATAATGAAAACAATGCGTAAAACAGAGCAAGCTGAAAAGTAAAGATAGGGAGAAGAAAACTCAGTGATTTATCCTGGTTCAGTCTTTCCACTTGACCTACATCCAGTCCCCAAGACACCTCTTGAGATTTATCCACTATACAGCAAGAATTTCAATGGGCTTCTTGCTAGGGCCACAGTACATGAGTATGCTCTGTTTCTGAGCTCTCTCAAACTCTCCAAGCACTTTCACTATGTGCTTCCCAATCCCCTTGTGAATACCCCTCACAAGTAAATCTATCTCCAAGATGAAGAGTAGATTGATTACAATGAAATAACTCTCTTGAAAAGAGTAGATATGAAAGTTTGAGTACAAGTATAGAAGTTGAGAGGGTAAAAGCTAGCAGAAATTCAGTATATACAAGTTTGATTCGTTACCCATAACTTCAAATGATGTTGTATTTATAGATTTAGGTCTCAAATATCCGTTAGAGACTAAATCTATCCGTTGGGGAAGTTATCCAACGGTTACTCTGAAAAACTATCCATTTACCAACCGCATTTAATGTTTCTGACATACTGAAATTCGAATTTTGGTTGGTCAACAGACAAATTTCGAAGGAACCGAAGATTAAAGCTTCCAACGTTACAGCACGAAGTTCGTCTGTTCATGAATTGAAATTCGAATTTTGAAACTTACAAAACATTTTCACAATGTGACATACGAATTTCAAAGAAGAAAGTTTTTTGGTTAAGTGTGAACAGTGTTTTCAATTTTCTACAGTGCCTTCGAAATTTGAATTTTGGTATCCCAAAATTCGTCTGTCCACTGAATGTTTAAGAGACACAGTAGATTACTTTCTTCGAAATTCAAATTTTGGAAGGGTGAAATTCGTCTGTCAGAGAGACTCTTTCCAGACTAATTTCATCATTCGAATGTTGCAAGTTCTTATCATTCTTATGTCAATATTTCACTCAAAGTTCGTCTGTTGCAAAGAGGCATCTTTCAGACTTATATGAAAATTCGAATGTTGGAGGTTCAAAATTCGTCTGTCAGAGAGCATTTATCAAACTCAATTTCATTTTGATTTCAGATGCACTTTATCATAATTTCAGATGAATTTCTTTGGTTTTTACAAACTTCATTTTACTTGAAATTCGAATTTTGAAAGTGTGAAGTTCGTCTGTTTATCAAAAGGCCTCTTTCAGACTAGATGAAAATTCGAATTTTGAACAGCCAAAATTTGTCTGACAGAGAGCCATCTCTTCAGACTTATTCAGTTTTAGCTCGAAATTCGAATTTCCAAAGGCAAAATTCGAATTTCCAACTTGACAGTTTAGCTTAAACTTTCAACCTTCGTCTGTTTGTGGGTGTTTTCCAAATATTTAAAGATTTAACATAAAATCAAAGTTTGAAAACATCTTTTCTTCAAATCAAAATCTTTTACCCAGTCATAACAAAAACTAAGGATCCTACAAAAGATCTAACAGCAAGAACTCAGAAAATCTTCACTTAAGACAGCTTTGATCTCCTTTGATATCTTCAATCCAAGCTCTTGAATGTTGGTTTGGAATCATCAAAACTCTTGATTCAACATTCTCCCCCTTTTTGATGATGACAAAACAACTTACAAACTAGATTAGTACTTAGGTTTGCTTTCACAAGCTCCCCCTCAACATATGCATAAGATATCAAATCAACAGATTAAGTGAAGAGATTTAAGGCACAAAATATTGCAACAAAGGGATCCATTCATTTAATCAAGAGTTGCTTGTACAGAAACAAATTAATCAAAGTTCAAACATCAAATCCAAAACACAAAAACAACAAAGTACAAAATACAGCAAGAGGACTTAAGCCTAATCTCCAATCATTTCTTCTTGGACTTGGCCTTCTTGCTGTAGGATTTCCCTTTCCCTTTCCCAGATTGCTCAGCGGCAGGCTTTCCAGTTTGCCCAGACTTCTCCCCCTTTTTGACATCATCTGGAAGGCCAACAAAATCAGCCGGAGGAGGGATCTGAGAGACAGGAATAGCATGAAGGGGCACAGGAGCAAAAGGGATTTCAGGATCAGCTAGTGGCTCAGTGCTTGTCTCCTCGTCAGAGATTTCCAGCAGCTGCTGCATTGCTTGTCTGGAAAGAGCAAGTTGAGCTCTTTGTTCCTCTGTAAGTCCATAGGCAGCAAGAGGGGAAGAAGCTGGTTTAGCAGGAGGAAACATTTCTTCCAGCCTTCTCCTCTGAGCTTCTAGTAGAGCATTGTGAGCAATGGCAACATAGTCAATAACAGGTACAAGGCTCCTTTCTTCAGTGCTCACTGCTTCTTGCATAGAGGAGGTTGAAATGGCTGCAACCAGTCTTTCAACTTGCTCAGATTCTTGAATTGACAGAATTGATTCCTGAGCATCTTCTTGCATGGGCTCATGAGGGCTTGTATCTTGGAGACCTTCGTCTTCCAATCCATAGTCCAAGGGTGGACCAGGACTTGGTGTTCTCATTGCACCAGCACCATCTATATTATCATCATCATGGTCAGAGGAGGCAATCTCGAAGGGACTTGGAGGCACAGGGGATGGAGACAGAGTAGGCTCAGGGACACCAGGCTGAGGTGGAGCTGAAGTGGTAGGAATAGCATTTCTTATCTCTTCATAGGCATCAGCCACCACTTTCATATTTACAGCCAACTGATGGATCTGATCTTGTAGATGAGCAAATTTGGCATTTTACTCATCTCTAATGCTGAGAATGAGTGTTGACAGACTGTCAAACAACTCAGTGACCTTTGTTGGCTTGGCCCGTGAGGAGGGAGTGGAAGGAGGGTGAGTAGGCCTGGAGGGAGATGGGATTGGCTGAGAAGGCTGAGGTACAGATCTGCCAGGGGCCTCGGAAGTTCCTTCTTGTTGGAGGGATGCATCAGTAACAAAGAACAAGTCTTCAGATTTCCCTGCTCCCTTTCCAACCTATCGTCCTTCATCTCTTTCAATGCCCATCCTTTGCAGTTCCTCCTCTTTAAATGCCTCAGTAAGTTTCCCTTTTCCCTTTTCAATGTGTTGAATCCTAGCATGCTGCAGGATTCTTGAAATAATTGCAGCATAGGGGAGTGTGGAATCCTTCCTTTGATCCCTTGCCTTTATCATTCTCTGGAGGATGATATGACCCATGTTAATGAGCTTCCCACGAATGATAGCAGTCATCACATGAGCCTCTGCCCTTGTTATCAAGTTGAAGCTGCCACCCTTGTTGAATATGATCCTGGACACTATGTAGTGCAGGATCCTGACTTGTACACTTAGGTCTGTGGGCTTCAACAGATTTATCGTTGGCCTGTTCTCCCTTCTCCTGAATAGGGTGTCCAAAATGGTGCTCTCTTTGTAGTTCAGAAAGGATCCACCTTCTTCATCAGCTGTGCTTGCCTCATCCATATACCCAGAGGCTGTGATGTCAATTTTCAGCCCATCTTGACCTGGGATTTCCAACACTTCATTGATTGTTTCATCAGCAAGCCAGATGGTCCTTGATCTCAAAGTGACCTCCCATTTCTTTTTCCTGCTGTTGTATTGAAGAGAGGCATACCAAGTCTTCACTACTTCATCATCATATTTTTCAGCAATTTCCAATAGGTTTTTGTATCTCATCAACCATAATGCAGCATCAAAGTTGTTGGATATCAAAAATTGCTCCATATTTACACAGTGAGGCTTGATTACCTTTTTGTTGGAAAACTTGGCAGAAAACTCTTCTTGAATCTCAGGAGTGCTCCAAAGTGGCAGTGTAGTAAGCTCAAATTCTCCAGATTGTGTAGAAGAGGAGGAAGCCACAGTAGCAGTATCAGCCGAAGGGACCGCAGTTTTTTATGAGGAAGGTCCAGTTTTCTGTGAATCTGCCTTGGATGATGATTTCTGGCGTTTAGAAGGGGTAGCTTTACTGGGTTCGGCCTTTCTCTTGGATTTCTCTCCTTCCTTTGTAGCATATTGAGATTTGACCGTTCTTTTTGGCCGAGTTCCAGCTTGTCCTGCTCCAGGGATCTTGACTCTCGCCATTTTTCAGTGGAATGATGCAGAATGTGGTTAAGGAAAGGTTTATGGGATGTGAATGGAAGTTTAAATGGTGAAGAATGACGGTTTTTGGACAGGAATTAAGAGGATTAAAGAGAGAATCAGAACAGACTTAGAGAGGTTACAAAAAGGGTTGCGTCTGTTCTGAGGAAAACCGTTGCATTTAACGTGTGTAACCGTCTGACAGACGAATTTTGAGGGGTCAAAATTCGAACTTCGGGTAGTTACAAGTTAAACCGTTCAGCATAGCTTACTGATAGACGAATTTTCATCCTGAAAGTTCGTCTGACAGTGGCTTGAAACAAGCAATACAAGCACAACAGACGAATTTTGTTCCACCAACGTTCGAATGTTGAAAAGAAAAAGGCAGGCATCAATCAAACTATCAAACAACAGACGAATTTAAACATGCAGAACTGCATCTTTCAATAATTCAACATGATGGACATGATTCAACAGACGAATTTTGAACTGAAAATTCGAATTTTTCAACTTTTGTAAAGATTGTCCACCATTCGTATGTTAAGAAGTAATAATTTGTGTAGCAGTGATGGACAATCATAACTTTGAAATTTCTGATTTTGAAAATTCGAACTTTCAAGCTTCAACAGACGAATTTCGAGGCATTACTGAGAACTGTTCCAAGGCATAACAGGCCGAAGTTCGTCTGTTGGTCAACTAAAATTCGAATGTTGACCATGTTGATCAGTTTAAAAACACATATTATCAATGAAATTCATCTAGCAATCAAACAACATACAAATTTCAACTTTAAAAACTTACAGAATGGATTCAGACCTTAGAATAATTATCATTCACTTCATTTTCTGGTTGTTCCAATCTGGAGTGCTCCAATCTTTCAAACTTTTAGCCATTGATTTTCACAAGAAGCACCTGCAACTACACTAAAATATACTCCGATGCTCAAGTTAGAGTTTATTCTTATATTAAAAATTCTAAAGACAGAATTGTACAGAAATGACTTACAATTCATTGGGATTTACCATTCCCAATTCTCTCCTTATTTTGCAGTGTCTGTCTTCTGATAGAGGTTTTGTGAGTATATCAGCAACTTGATCCTCTGTTGGAATGTACTCCAGCCTAACTTCTCCTTTCAGAACGTGATCTCTTATGAAGTGGTGCCTAACTTCAATATGTTTTATCCTTGAATGCATGACAGGGTTCTTGGTGATATTTATAGCGCTTTGGTTGTCACACATGATTGGTATCTCTTTTATTTTAATCTCAAGATCTTCAAGCTGTTGTTTCATCCAGATGACTTGGGCACAACAGCTTCCAGCTACAACATACTCAGCTTCTGCAGTAGATAAGGCCACACTATTTTGCTTTTTGCTGAACCATGAAACCAGGGATCCTCCAAGGAACTGACAGGTTCCACTTGTGCTTTTTCTGTCAGTTTTGGATCCTGTAAAATCAACATCAGTGTATCCTTTGAGATCTTCTCCATTGCCTTTTGGATACCAAAGACCCATCTGTGATGTTCCAATAAGATATCTAAAAATTCTTTTCACAGCTGTTGCATGGGTTTCTTTGGGGCATGATTGGAACCTTGCACACATGCAGACACTGAACATAATGTCAGGTCTGCTGGCAGTTAGGTACAGCAGGGATCCAATCATTCTTCTGTACTGAGTAATGTCAAACATCTTCCCATTCTCATCCATGTCCAGTTTGGTTGTAGTAGCCATAGGTGTTCCCATTGGCTTGGCATTCTCCATTCCAAACTTCCTTAACAACTCCTTTAGATACTTGGATTGACTGAGAAAGATACCATCATTAAGCTGTCTGATTTGCAATCCAAGGAAGAAATTGGGTTCACCCATCATAGACATCTCGAATTCTCCCTGCATTAACTCAGAGAATTTCTTGCAAAGAGTTTCATTAGTAGCACCAAAAATAATATCATCAACATAGATTTGAACAATTAGTAAATCTTTATTTTCTTTCTTAGTAAATAAGGTTGTGTCAATTTTGCCTCTATTAAACCCCTTTTCAGTCAGAAAATTGCTCAGTCTCTCATACCATGCTCTAGGGGCCTGTTTTAAACCATAGAGAGCTTTCTTCAGTTTATAAACATGGTTTGGTTTTGTAGAGTCCTCAAAACCTGGAGGTTGATCAACATAAACCTCTTCCATGATATATCCATTCAGAAAAGCACTCTTTACATCCATTTGATATAATAAAATATTTTTCATGCATGCATATGCTAGCAGTATTCTTATAGCCTCTAATCTAGCTACTGGTGCAAAGGTTTCTTCAAAATCAATACCTTCTTCTTGATTATACCCTTTAGCAACTAATCTAGCTTTATTTCTGATTATTGTTCCAGATTCATCAAGTTTATTTCTGAAAACCCATTTGGTACCAATAACAGGATGATTTTTGGGTCTAGATACTAAATTCCAAACTTGATTTCTTTCAAATTGATTTAATTCATCTTGCATAGCCATAATGCAGTATTCATCAGTTAGGGCTTCTTTAGTACATTTGGGTTCAATTTGAGAAATGAAAGCACAGTTGAGCATCTGATCCCTTAACTGTTTTCTGGTTTTGACTTTCTCATGAACATTCCCTATTACTTGATCAACAGGGTGATTCCTTTGATATCTCCAAGCTCTAGGGAGTTCTTGAGCTGTTTCTTCATTATTTTCTTTATCAAATTCTTGCTCCTGGATATCTTCCTCTGTGCCAACAGATTCAGATATCTTTGGAGGTTCAGTTTTACTTTTGTCAGAGATTCCCAGTTTTTCAAAATTGAAAGTAAGATCATCCTTATTGGTAACATGTTTTGAAACAGTTTCATTTTCAATGAAAACCACATGCACTGATTCTTCTACTACATTTGATCTTTTATTATAAACCCTATAAGCCTTACTCCTACTTGAATAGCCCAAAAATATACCTTCATCGGATTTCGCATCAAACTTACCCAGATTTTCTTTCCCATTGTTGTGAATGAAGCATTTGCACCCAAACACATGGAGGTGTGACAGATTTGGCTTTCTTCCCTTGTACAGTTCATATGGAGTCTTCCCAAGGATTGGTCTGATGTAGGCTTTGTTTATGATGTAGCTTGCTGTATTCACTGCATCAGCCCAGAACACTTGAGAGAGTTCCTTCTCATTTAGCATAGCTCTAGCCATCTCTCCAATGGTTCTGTTCTTCCTTTCCACCACTCCATTTTGTTAAGGAGTTCTTGGTGCTGAGAAGTTGTGGTCAATCCCATGCTCATTGCAGTACTCCAGGAAGTATGCATTTTCAAATTCTCCTCCATGGTCTGACCTGATAGACACAATAGAAATACCTTTCTCATTTTGCACTTTCTTAGCTAAGGTTACAAATGTATCAAAGGTATCACTTTTAGAGGAAAGAAACAATGTCCAAGTGAATCTAGAATAATCATCTACAATTACAAGCACATACAGATTACCACTAAGACTTTTCACCCTGGATGGTCCAATTAAGTCCATATGCAACAATTCAAGTGGTCTTGTTATGGTAACTACATTTTTAGATTTGAAGGATGATTTAGTTTGTTTTCCTCTTAGGCATGCATCACATTTTTTATCCTTTTCAAAAGATATTTTAGGTAGTCCAGTTACTAGCTCATTTTTAATTAGTTTAGACAATTGATTCATGTTAACATGAGCTAATCTCCTATGCCATAGCCAACTATCATTATCCTGGCTTATTAAACATACAGAATCCAAGGGAGGAAGTTCATCAAGGTCAATAGTATAACAGTTACCATCCCTTTGAGCTTTGAGGATTACTTTGTGATCACTTTTTCTGATGACCAGGCAAAACTTTGAGTCAAACAGCACCCAGTTTCCTCTGTCACAGGTCTGACTTACGCTCAGCAAATTGTGGTTGAGGCCAATTACAAACAACACTTCTTCAATGGATGTTTCTGGATTTTTGCCCACAATGCCAATACTAACAATTTTGCCGTATTGATCACCTCCAAAGGTCACCTTTCCTCCCTTCTTGTCTCTAAGAGTGATGAACTTCTCCTTATCACCAGTCATGTGACTTGAGCAGGCACTGTCCATATACCATTTGTTGCTTTTCTTAGCTTTGAGACAGACCTGCAAAACAAGGTTTATGTTTTCCTTTTAGGTACCCAAATTTGCTTGGGTCCTTTTCTGTCAGTAGTTATTTCCCTAGATGCAGATGCACCTTTGGGAACCCATTTAACTTTCCTGTCAAGTCCATTTTTCTTCAAAGCACAAGAACTGGAAGTATGTCCCTTTTTGTTACAGAAATGACAGGTAGTGAAAGGACTGCTAAATTGAGAAGCAGGAAGAAAACAATGCAGATAATATTTTTGTCTTGTATGCCTTGGTTGATCATATGTTTCAATGTAAGGTGATACATCATTTTTCTTTTTATTGCTCTCAGCATGCACAAAGTATCTCATATATGCATTTTGATTTTTCTTCCTAATCTTTTCTTTGACAGCACATGGATCATAGCCAAGACCAGCTTTTCCTTGTGATATTCTTTGGCTCCCCATTAATGCAAACAACATATCCTTACCTCTAGTGAGCCTAGACATGCTTTTAATTAAATAATCATTAGTTCGCTTAAGTTCAGTGCATGAAGTGCAGCAGACAGATTCAGAAGTAGGTAAAGTGGCAGTTTTAGAGACTATGCTTTGAGACTCCAGCTTGCTTATCTTTTTCTTTGCCAATTTCAGTTCTTTAGCAATTTTAATAATTCATCATGAAGCTCATGAAATGCATCCAGTAATTCAGAATAGGAAGGTTCAGATTCATATACCTCTTCTTCTTGATCACTGCTGCATGAGGGTGTGACTTCTTCAGAAGCAGGTGCCATTAGACAAATGTTGGCAATCTCATCCTCATCTTCTTCTTCCTCATCTGAGCTATTGCCCCATATGGATGAGATGTAGGCTTTCTTCTTCTTCCCTTTGTCAGCAGCTTTCTTTTCTTTTTCTTGTTTCTTGATGAATTGGGGGCAGTCCCACTTTATGTGTCCCTGCTTCTTGCACTCATAGCAAGTCACAGGTTCTTTTGTGTCTTTCTTATTTTCTCCAGCCACTCCTTTCTTGAAGAATCTCTTATTCTTCTTCTTGCTGTAGAATCTTCCAAATTTTCTGACCATCATGGCCAGAGTTTCCTCATCCAGCTCATCTCCTTCGTCAGATTCTTCTTCCTTTTCATCAGCAACTTTAAGGGCAAGGCTTTTCTTCTTTCTGTCCAGCCCAGCTTCCTTGAGTTCTTTGATTTTTCCTTCATACTCCTCAAGGCTGCCGAAGAGAGCTGTGACAGAAGCCATTGATTCTCCTCTGGCTTCTTCTATAGCTGTCACCTTGGGCTGCTATTCCAGAGGGAGAGCTCTGAGTATCTTTCTTACTTTCTCAGACTGTGTGAATTCTTTTCCCAGGCTCTTCAGTTGATTCACAATAAGAGTGAATCTCTTTTGGAGCTCCTTTACAGTTTCTCCTTCAGCCATTCTGAAGCTTTCATACTCCCCAATGCATGTGTTAAGTCTGTTCTCCCTAACTCCAGATGTTCCTTCATGTGCAATCTGTAGAGTATCCCACATTCCTTTTGCAGTGGTGCATTGTGAGACTCTGTAGAATTCATCCTGGTTCAGGGCACTGACCAAACAATGCTTTGCTTTGAAGTTCAGTAGGACTCTCCTTCTGTCTTCATCATTCCACTCTGCTTCTAGCTTCTCTTTGTGTCTTCCATCTTCAGTTAGAGCCATTGGGACGAAGTCTCCTTTTTCAATGACTGACCAGATGTCAAGATCAATTGATTGGAGGTAGATCTGCATCCTCATCTTCCAATATCCATAATGCTCTCCACTGAAGCCTGGTGGTCTGTGAGTGTTGTTTCCTTCAGGAAGTATACTCTCTCCAAAGCCAGCCATCTTAATTCCCGGACTGTGAGTTCCTTTGAATGGGAATCCGGGCTCTGATACCACTTGTTAGCAAGGCTGACTTCCTAAGAGGGGGGTGAATTGGGAAGATTGAAATTTTTCTGCACAAAGTGAAGTAAGTGAAGATATCACAATATAATGAAAACAATGCGTAAAACAGAGCAAGCTGAAAAGTAAAGATAGGGAGAAGAAAACTCAGTGATTTATCCTGGTTCGGTCTTTCCACTTGACCTACATCCAGTCCCCAAGACACATCTTGAGATTTATCCACTATACAGCAAGAATTTCAATGGGCTTCTTGCTAGGGCCACAGTACATGAGTATGCTCTGTTTCTGAGCTCTCTCAAACTCTCCAAGCACTTTCACTATGTGCTTCCCAATCCCCTTGTGAATACCCCTCACAAGTAAATCTATCTCCAAGATGAAGAGTAGATTGATTACAATGAAATAACTCTCTTGAAAAGAGTAGATATGAAAGTTTGAGTACAAGTATAGAAGTTGAGAGGGTAAAAGCTTTTGAGAAGAAGATTTAGCAGAAATTCAATATATACAAGTTTGATTCGTTACCCATAACTTCAAATGATGTTGTATTTATAGATTTAGGTCTCAAATATCCGTTAGAGACTAAATCTATCCGTTGGGGAAGTTATCCAACGGTTACTCTGAAAAACTATCCGTTTACCAACCGCATTTAATGTTTCTGACATACTGAAATTCGAATTTTGGTTGGTCAACAGACAAATTTCGAAGGAACCGAAGATTAAAGCTTCCAACGTTACAGCACGAAGTTCGTCTGTTCATGAATTGAAATTCGAATTTTGAAACTTACAAAACATTTTCACAATGTGACATACAAATTTCAAAGAAGAAAGTTTTTTGGTTAAGTGTGAACAGTGTTTTCAATTTTCTACAGTGCCTTCGAAATTCGAATTTTGGTATCCCAAAATTCGTCTGTCCACTGAATGTTTAAGAGACACAGTAGATTACTTTCTTCGAAATTCGAATTTTGGAAGGGTGAAATTCGTCTGTCAGAGAGACTCTTTCCAGACTAATTTCATCATTCGAATGTTGCAAGTTCTTATCATTTGTATGTCAATATTTCACTTTAACAGACTTAAGAACTTAGCTTCTGAAATTCGAATTTTAATGTTCAAAGTTCGTCTGTCAGAGAGCAGTTTTGAAACTTAAATCATTCTTGATCTCAGATGAACTTTAACATAGTTTCAGACGAATTTCTTCTATTTTCTCAATTTTTGTTTTGTTTAAAATTCGAATTTTGAAGACTCAAAGTTCGTCTGTTGCAAAGAGGCATCTTTCAGACTTATATGAAAATTCGAATGTTGGAGGTTCAAAATTCGTCTGTCAGAGAGAATTTATCAAACTCAATTTCATTTTGATTTCAAATGCACTTTATCATAATTTTAGACGAATTTCTTTGGTTTTTACAAACTTCATTTTACTTGAAATTCGAATTTTGAAAGTGTGAAGTTCGTCTGTTTATCAAAAGGCCTCTTTCAGACTAGATGAAAATTTGAATTTTGAACAGCCAAAATTCGTCTGACAGAGAGCCATCTCTTCAGACTTATTCAGTTTTAGCTCGAAATTCAAATTTCCAAAGGCAAAATTTGAATTTCCAACTTGACAGTTTAGCTTAAACTTTCAACCTTCGTCTGTTTGTGGGTGTTTTCCAAATATTTAAAGATTTAACATAAAATCAAAGTTTGAAAACATCTTTTCTTCAAATCAAAATCTTTTACCCAGTCATAACAAAAACTAAGGATCCTACAAAAGATCTAACAGCAAGAACTCAGAAAATCTTCACTTAAGACAGCTTTGATCTCCTTTGATATCTTCAATCCAAGCTCTTGAATGTTGGTTTGGAATCATCAAAACTCTTGATTCAACAGAATTTTCATAAGTATCTGAAAGAAGTTGTTGAGTAACAGACGAACTTCAGGTTTTGAACATTCAAATTTCAGACAAAATGAAATTTATGAAAACTGAAGAAATTCATCTGAAACAATGTTAAAGTTCATCTGAAATCAAGATCATATTGAGTTTCAAAATTGCTCACTGATAGACAAACTTTGAACATGGAAATTCGAATTTCAGAAGCTAAAGTTGTAAGTCTGTTAAAATGACATGATGACATACGAAGGACAGTGTTTGCAAATTTGAATGTTGAAGTAAGTCTGAAAAGAGGTCTCTCTGAAAGATGAACTTCACTCTTTGAAAATTTGAATTTTGAAGGAAATGAACTACTGTGCCTTTTGAGCCTGTTGCGGACAGACGAATTTTGGGGTTCCAAAATTCGAATTTTGAGGACACTGTTGCAAATTAAAAACACTGTTCACACTTAACAGAAAAACTTTTCACTTGGAAATTCGTATGTCACAACATGGAAACATTTCTAAGTTTCAAAATTTGAATTTCACTTCATGAACAGACGAACTTCAGTATTTCAGCATTGGAAGCTTTATTCTTCGGTTCCTTCGAAATTCGTCTATTGATCAACTAAAATTCGAATTTCAGTATGTCAGAAGCATTAAATGCGGTTGGTTAACGGATAGTTTTTCAGAGTAACCATTGGATAACTTCTCCAACGGATAGATTTTGTCTCTAATGGACATTTGAGACCTAAATCTATAAATATAACATCATTTGAAGTTATGGGTAACGAATCAAACTTTGTATATACTGAAACTCTACCAAATCTTCTTCTCAAAAAGACTTTTACCCTCTTACTTCAATACTTGTACTTCAAATTTTATATTCACTCTATTCAAGAGAGTTTCATCTTTGTAAATAATCTAATCTTCATCTGGATGATAGATTTTCTTGTGAGGAGTTATCACAAGGGATTGTAAAGCACTTTGTGAAAGTGCAGAAAGAGATTGAGTGAGCTCTAGAAAACAGAGCACTGACGTTGTACTGTGGCACTTGCAAGAAGCCCGTTGAATTCTTGCTGAATAGTGGAAAATCTCAAGTGGTGACTTGGGGACTGGACGTAGGTCAAGTGGAGAGACGAACCAGGATAAATTTCTGAGTCTTCTTCTCTTTTCTGCTACTTTTACTGTTATTTATTTACACTCTATTTTGCCTCCATATATTGCATTCTTCACATCTTTGACATTTTGCAGAAAAGTTCAAACTTCTCAATTCACCCCCCCTCTTGGGAAGCCAGCCTAACTAACATGAACAAACCATCCTAAATTGCAAGCTTACTGCCAAGACCAGAAAACTTTTCCCGCCCTATGAAAGAATGCCTACTAGTCCAAGAGAAGTTTAGCTTCTGGCGAAGAAAAGTCTTTTCTATTGGCTCCATTTCCTCTTCCTCAAAGCCAAAATTCCAGCTCAAAACTCCTTTTTTTCATACTAGTGCTCTGTTTCTCACCCTCACAACCTTCAATGAATCCATATCAAAGAAACAAACTCCTGATGAACTCATTTGGTATATATGATCTCTCTCATTCCTTTACATCACCACCCTTGCCTTGCCCCTTATTTAGACTTATTGCCACCTTATCTAGAAACAAAACAGACATTATAACCTCTGGACGCTCCTCGAATGGTTTTCCATTCTCCCTTGGTGGAGATAAACTTTTTTATGACATCATTCAAGAGAATAACTTTTGGCAGCATCCAAGATAATGCTGCATCTTGTAGTCTACCATCCATACAGCTGGAGAAGAGAGGGTGACTTGGTTTACATACAATAAGCCTCCCATTATTTTACCTTGATAGATTAGCCATCCAAACAAAAGATGGTTCTTAAAGAATTACAGCGCTATCTACGTGACTTAAATAATTATGCTTTTACCCTCAAAGATACGATCTGCTTTACATCTCTTAGCCTATTCCCTGAAGAATTTGTTGTAGGTTTCCCAAAAGGACCAGATTGCTATGTCCCTGACAATGAATGGAAAGACCTCTCTTCCACTCACAATCCTGAAGAACAATCAATAAGTAACCCTCAAACTCCATAGGATATTCGTAATGCCCAACAAGAATACCTTGCCAATCTTGGCCCCATGGTCTAGGATACCCTTGGTGAACCAATCGGAAGATATGACCACCTAGTCTAGTATGGACCTCCGACCTATTAGAACTAACTAGTTGGAGAGCCCATAGGATGGGGAGATTTTTCTGATATGAACTTTGTGGACTTCACTGAGATGTTTCAAGATTCACAAGACTTACATGATGTTGATCCATAATCCCTTGACAAGAGGCAAACATCTAACACATCAGCCAGCATTGATCCTAACCTTTCTCCTTCACATGAACCCATTTGCAAAGGCTAGTCCATTTTCAGTCACGTGATATCTAGTTTTCCAAGCTAGCAATAATATTTACTTTTGCGTTTTCATTATGTGTGCCAACTAGCATTGTATTAAAGTAGGTGTGCAAACTCTCCGATATAGGCATTGTAAGTGCTTTATGTCTAGTAGCGTACTAAACTTTTATCGCCAGAACTAGCATTATAGTAAGGTATGTTCCTATATTAAGAACTATAGTTCCCCAAATTCTCTGTATAAATAGAGGGCTCTCACCTTGTTTTGATCATTGATTGTTCATCAATAAAAATCCCTTATGTGTTTTCACCAATGCTCTACTAAGAATTCCTTCTCCTTTATGAAATTTTCTATCATTACTCTTACAATGTTTCTCTAATGCAAGTATGTTCTACATTTGCCTCTTTTGAGGATCCTGTCTATCATAAAGCAACTTACATTTGATTATGAGGATCTCACAAGGACCCTATGTCAGCTTAATTCATGGCTCCGTAAGATATGTCAAAAGGTTCAAAAATTCTAGAATCCTAAGGAGCCTAGAGACCATGATTGTTGCCTAGAGGAGAGGCTTGTTTTTGTCTTGCTTAAATTGGATTCAGAACCTATATTTAATTGGCAGACTCTCCCTAAGTTCTATGAATTAAGAAGACTAGGGGTGACTCCAATTCTTGAACATCTCCCTTATAACTGTGTGGTCTATAAGGGACCATACCATTCTTTATATCCTTGTATTACACATAATCACTAAGAATCGTTAGATAGGTATTATTCCCTTTTGTAATTCCAATATGAGGACCCCAAAAACTTACAATTGTTGTGATTAGAAGTTAGAATTTGTATATATTGTGAGGTTCACACCTCTAACTCGCTTGGAGCAATTTAAATTTTTTCATAACAATTATTGATATGTTGGTCTTGTTTCCCCTGAATTGTTGATCTTCTTTTAGTATATCCTACCATCTTGTCACTTTTAAAAACAATTGTTTCTACCCATATTATTTTCAGATAATAGTAACAGATTAATATATTTTAATTAAAAGCTAATAACAAAAAGTAAAAAATTATATATATCTAAATCCTATATTGCACTAATGCTTCAAAAAAACATAGATATTCATATCAAATATGTATATCATAAAATACATGTACCACAATTCACAATACTCACAACATATTTTAACATTTGAAATTATTTTTTTTTCATGAAATGTTTGAAAACAATAGGAGAGAATATAAAACTAAACTCATTATTTTGGTTGCTTATTGTGAATATCTATATATTACTTTTATTTTAAAATACCTATTTAAAACTTATTTTTTATATTATTTATTTTCCATGTGTTACTTTGTTGAATATATATATATATATATGGGAAAATTAAACTTCTAGCCCTCCTAGTTTTGACCTATTTTAAAATTGGTCTTTATAATTTAACAATCTTTTAGACAACTCCCTACCCTTCACTTTTAAATCCATTGGTACCCCATTTTGTTCATTTAAGGTGATTCGTCCCTCAATCTGTCTAAGTGGCATTAGATATGACATTGAATACTCATACGTGGCAAAGGACGGTGGATGTGCAGACCATTTGATGATACATCTAAGACTTGGTTCACACCCACTCGAATGCTCCACTCATAACCATCTTTACAATATACTTCATTGGATCCTTTTTATAAGGTGTCTCTATAGTACAGTAATTAAAAAGTTATTTATATTTTTAAAATTATTAAAAAAAAAGTATAACATACCAATTTTACCCTTATTGTTAAATTATTAATCATCATATGGAAAAGGAGAGAATGTTAACAAAAACAATTTACTGACGAAAATGAATTAAGGATAACACTTTACGAGGTGGATAGTAAAGTAATTAAGGGTAAAAAAAATTAAAATATGATATAATATCTTATAAAAAAGACTAACTGGACTTTCTAGAAGACATCATATAAAAAGTAATACGGAGAGTATCATATTGTGTTAATAGTTGACACAAATCCTTGTATATATATATGAGTATTATAATCCAAATCTTATTGTGAAGGTAACCAATGAAACGAGACTTTATATTGCTTTTAATGATCCATGTGGACATAACTAATAGAGTATAATGCCATTGGGGCCCAATTTAACTCAAATTCAAATTAGTTGATATTCCAAATATTAGATGGTTTTAAAAAAAGAATTAAGTATTGGCAAAAGGGAAAAAAATAGATGGATGAAATTTTTAAAAATCATAAATAATGCAGTGTGCATTGAATGTTGGGGCAATCTAAATAAAGGAAGTAAGACCAGCATTGCATGGGTCGAAAGGAAACAAGATCAAAATAGATAAGGTTGCATTTTTTTTTTGTTTTTGGTGGGAAGATAAGGTTGCATTTAATACAATTACATTTGGTACCATCTTAACTGGTTAATAGCGCGCACAAGCCTCCCCAATAAATAATTCACATCGCTAGTGCTAATTTTTTTTAAAAAAAAAGTATAGACTTGCTTAAAGACATATATACATATATATATATATATATAATTTTTTTTAGTATTTTGCAAGCTTTTGTAATAAAAGAATTTAAATATTTTTCAACGTAAAAATGCTAATTGAAAATGTTAAATAAATTGAGGGGCTGTTCCATTTGAGGAAACAAAAAAAAAAAGAACAGCATACTAAAACATGATAATATGCTTTGAGATCAAAATTTTCTCTTATCTAACGATTCTATGTGCCATCCTTGTTTATCACTGTATTCTCCTGTACCCCTTCCACGCCTCTCTCTTTTTTCTTCTTCTTCTTTTTTTAGTGTGCATAATTAGATGTCTATTTATTTGGATCCTTATTATTTGCATAATTGAACTTTGAGAGACAAGGTTAATTATACCGTACTTCTTAATTTAAAATCCTAAACAATTACTTTTGTAGATCATTTTTTAATACCAAAGATTGGAAATTAACTCGAGAATCAATCAAGGGTTTTAGGAATTTGTAATTTGGTTTCTTAGATTTGCAGCTAGACAATCATTAATTGGCCACTCAACCTGCTTTTATTTAATAGGGAAGAAATTAACTTGTTTTATAGTTTCAAGAATTTTGCAACTTGATTTTTCATATTTGCATCCAAACAATGAGCAATTTTCAAATCACACTCCACTTTTTGATAGAAAATAACCGGAATTAACTTGTGAATTCTGTCAAGAGTTTCTGAAATTTACCACTTGTTAACAAGTAATTTCCAACTCATCCTCCAATTGTTTAATAACGAAGATTGTAAGTTTACTTATGAATTGTTTAAGAGTTTTAGTAATTTGCAATTTGAATTTCTAGATTTGCAATTTAGTAACAAGTAATTTGCAACTCACCCTTCACTTTTTAATAAGGAAGAATGTAATTTTTTTTGGCAACTTTAATATGGTTAATTATGTAATATAACCTTTTAATTTTGTTGACTTCAGGACCATTGTTTTCTTATTTTAATTTTAAAATATTTTGGTCCTAAAAAAATATTAAATTGCTAATTTGGTCTTTAGCTGTGATTCCTCTCCAAATTAAACACATTCTCTCATATTTAAAAAAAATTACATAGTTCATCTTTCTTATGAATTTTATTATGTATATATATATATATGGTAAGCCAAAGAAAAAAATTAATTAGGCGGGCTAGGTAACTATCCTCATAGTTCAAAAAATAGTCGTAGAGGTACTTATACTATAAACTACCCACTAACAAAATTGTCATTTAAAATTTTTAGCAAAATTTAAATTCTTATAAATATGGACCATCTTATAACTAGAAATTTATCTCAAGCAAGGGAAGACATATTCTTGACAAAACAAAATCATGATTTTGTCAAACATTTATTAAGCTCCACTAATTTTGAAATTAAAAGAAAAGAATTCAAACATTATATCACATATTACAACAAAATGCATAGTTTAATACAACTCAAACATATCAAATCATAATACTATTCACAAATTAAATGCGCCAAATTGACTTCATACATTGTATGGATGATATATAAATCTACTGTTTACCGACATAGAGAACACAAGGCGGAATAAGCGGAGAGTGAAAGAGAGGAATAATAAGCAAACCCAACGTTCTCTCATTACCTTTTCAACCCAAAACCACTTTGTTTCCTTTATCTCTTTTTGGCTTTTTTTTCGGGTTAATAAACTTTGCTTTCCTTCGTCTCTTTTTCGCTGTTATTTTTGTTGAGTAATAAACTTTAGTATTCAGTTACTACTTGTGGCTCTAACAAATTCAGATTGAACTATAAGCTTTCTTTTTTCTCTTTTTTACTGTTATTTTTTTTGGGTAATAAACTTTAGGATTCAGTTATTACTTTTGACTCTAACTAATTCAAATTGAACTATAACCTTTCATTTTTCTCTTTTTCACTATTATTTTTTTTTGGGTAATAAACTTTAGTATCCAATTATTACTTTTGATTCTAACTAATTCAGATTAAACTATAGTCGGACCTATTTGAAATGAACTCTTTCAAAGATATTTCCTGCATTGACACGGTCTTAAATTCAAGACATAACGTTTGAGCGACCTTAAGCACTTCCACTAGGACCAATGCCTCATTTGGCTTTCATTACTTGTAAAATCAAACACCACCCTCCTATGTTCGTTAATTATTTAATTATATATATATAAACCAATAAAATGATATATGAGTTTACTTGTTATTCAGAATTCGATTCTATGTATATAGAAAAAAAAAAAAACCCTATTGGAAGAGACACAGCCATTTTAGTAATGTTTAAATCTCAACGGGATTAGTCATTATTTGTTAGTTAAATAAGAATACCTGGGGTACTTACAAAAGAAATCATAGATGAGTTTAATTCAAGTTCATAAAGCTGGCTCCATCACAAATTAGCTGGTCGTTATAATCGATGGAGGAGTTGGTTCCTATGAATATGATTTACTCTGCCTTTAATTTTCTTTTCCCTTTTATTTATATAATATAATGACTCAAAGTGTACGTAACATCCAACTTCGACCTTGTCATAAAGTGAGATTTCATTATATGCACTCAAGTTTCATTATTCCTTAGTTTATTCTTTTCATGCAAAAGAATATTTTCTGTTCGCTGATAATAAATAATCATATTATTTATGAGACAAATCTTTTAAACTAGAAGACTTGTGAAGTATTTTTGAAGTCTCTCACAGCTAACAACAATTCCTTTGGCACATCTCCTTAATTAATTAAGCAAGATTTCATAGACAAATCATGTGAATAGTGAAAATTATCGCTGAGATAGCTTTACATTTTTGTGATTTGATCCAACTTGATATGGATTAGTTAAGGTGACTTTCATTAATATTTAAAAAGAATTCCCTTAGCACTTAGACTAAAAAAAAATACAATTAAACAAAACATTGGGGAGTTATTTGTATATAATTTAAAGTTTAATAGAGTTTTGTTTTGAATAATTTAACCTTTTTTGTTGGCAAAAATTTTTTTTAAACAGTCATAAAAATTGAAATAAAAAAACTACACACACATGTATATTAATTGTAATAATGTATCAAATGATATTAATTTGATATCTTTTTTAAATTGCTTTTGTCAGCAGATTTATTAATAATGAAATGAGATGATTTTAAGAATGTTAGCTGTAAGTGAAACGTCACTTTTACTGGTTTTCCCAATTTTCCTGATCTCCCATTGGATGGAGGACAAAATTTTGCACAGCAAATGCATGTTTTCTAACAATTTACTGTCTAAATGATTAAATCTGTCTATATATATATATATGCGTTTACTATTTCAGAATTCAGATGGTTATCATCAAACATTAAATTAAATAATTTAATAAATATGTGGGTTGTATTAAAAATAATTTAATAAATAGTCTAGTTCATATAATAGATTTTTAATATTTTTTTCAGGTAAGGGAAAAAAAAAATATTGTTATGCTTAGATACGGAGAGGATGAGATTCGTGGAAAATTGTGGGTCCCACCAGGAACGTAAAGTCCCAACGAGGAGACAATTATCCGCTAAACACAACGTGAAGCACCATTGTCCAGTACCATCTTCCTACAATACGTCATCGTATTACTGATGCACGCTTCCAAAATCCATTTATTAACGTATACGTGGCACTCTCCTCGTTCCGTTACCCGTATTACCTGTCGGCAATCTCTAGCTATCATCCCCTACATGCGCATCCACGTTTCCTCCTTACACCTATTTCATATTCCTTGATCCCATTTTACAATGGTATAAGGATTAAGATATATAATAAATAACTTTATAAAAAAATTGTAGTTTTATTAAATTATTCTTAATTATCACTCACATTTTAATGGTAGGGAATAAAATGGAGTATTAAATTATAACAAAAAAAACCATCACACACGATTAATTGCTTCATGGTACAACAGAAAAAAACTAGTTTATCATTAATTTTCTAAAATAATAAATAAAATATGATATTTAAAATTTTATAAAGTGACATATAAAATTGTGTAGGATTTTTATAATTTCAAATTAAATATATTTGTTAAAAATGCTTCACAAATAAATTCAGCATTGATATAATATTGTTTTTGATAAACTAATTCTAATTCTAGTCAAGTCGAGTTTCAATTTATAATGCACCAATACTTCAAATTACTTGACGTATCCAAATCATATGCTTTTTCGATACTGATATGCGCTGATACTTCTTTGATATTATATACGAAGTATCCAATTTATTATTTTATTAAAAATTAAAAATTAATTTTCGATACATGTTTGATTTAAATCGATACAGTTCGAGATCTTTTGCATACTTCATGACTTATTTTTTAGAAATTAAAATAAATATTATATTTATTTATCAATTAAAAAATTATTTTTATCATAAAAACTATTCAAAAAATATTATGTTATATCTTTTTTATCATAAAAATAGACTTTTTTTTATCTAAAATCTAAATAAATTTATTTTATCTTTTATCTACCTATACTTCATGTATTCTCATAGGCTTTAACGTCATTGTTTTCTTCCTTAACTATTTTTAACTTTGTAATATACTTTTAGTATTCAATATCATTAAGAAAATTATAAGTGTGATTATAGTTTAGATTTTTTATTACACTTATATTTCTTGTGTTTTATGAATTATTTTGTATTTTATACATGCATATCTTAGAAGTATCGTATCCTCTATATTTAGATTTAATCATTTTAACATTTTAAATATGCATTGTATCTGTGTATCATAAGTTTCAATTAAGTAAAAGCACTCCTACTATGTCTTTTAATCTACAAGTTTTCATTTATGTAATTATATGGTATCTTATGCTATTAGGTCAATTTTATATATTGTTGGCCTCAATTGAGAGTAACATGATTTTTTACATGAATAAAGTTCAAACCATTGATCTTACCAAGGGTATCAAATTCATTCCATCCTATCTATCATAATTTAAACTTGATTTGATATCTTACTTAACCTCATCATTGTTTGTAGCATTAATATATATTATTGAACAAGAACGAATAAACTTATTTTAGCGTGTAAAAAAAATCGTTGAACAATATGATCCTTTTTTAGTCACATTTTATTTATATTATCATTCTCATCTCTCCATCAGGCACATTTTTTGAGAGACAATTTATTTTTTTAAAACAAAAGGAAGTGTAAGAAAGTAAACACTACCTCATGATCTCTATCGGACGCGAGAAAATCAAGGGCTGGCAAGCAGAGTCTTATAAGCATAGTGCTCACACGGATTCCACGCTACCACGAGCGACTAACCATTTATGCATTAGCTGTATAAGAGGCCCACCCCTCACCTTCTCCAGCTTAACGTTGCGACCCTTCATCAAACACGCATATTGTATTGTGCCCACACCTTCTTCCTCCCAACTCAACTCACTTCAAATCAATGGCCGACCTCCAAACCAAGCCCGCACCCGGTCCTGCCCCCGCTGACGCCAAACCGGTCGACCCGCCTCTAGCTGCTGCGCCGCCTGCCGCCAAGGACGCCGTTGAGAGCAAAGCATTGGTGGCTCCGCCGCCTGCTGTACCCAAAGCTGATGAACCCAAAGCTCTTGCTGTTGTTGAAAGTGAGTTTTATTCCATCCTTTTCTATCTCTCCAGCTTATTTTGTCGACTGTAGTGTTATTTTGGTTGTTACTTTTGTTTGAGTATGTTGTGGCTGCTCCTGATTCTCTGTTTGGTTGCCGAGAAAGTGCTGGAAAATAATGAAAGAGTGAAAGTTTAGCTATGTTTTCCCTCCGACTAGGCACACTTCTTAGTCTAGTTACTTTTCCACTATATACATGTCCATGATTTTCCCCCGTTTTCCTTCTCTGTTTCGTCGGAGACTTTTTTACGGGATTCTCATAAATTTTCCGATATAATTGTTCTTTTTCTACTTAATTATTGATATGGACTAGATGTTTATTCGGTGAAAATTTGTCATTTTCTGAATGGATTTAAATTATTCGTTCTCCCTCTTGGTCTATTTCTCTTAGGCCAACCTTCATAGCTATGATCAGCGATCCTTCTGAATATCGGATACTTAATAGATCTGAATTCTTATTATTCTTATTATGATTTTCTTCGTATCTCACTGAATAATTCAATCATTGATTTTGATTTCCAGAGGCCGGCTCTATCATCAATTATTTATTTATTTATTTAATACAAATGGAAATCCAGCTCATTCTGTTTCTTTTGGATCTAGAAATATCTGTCTTTTTTTTTTAATAAAAATATGTTTCTTTATATTTTGTCATCTTTTATTTATATTTCAAATAATTTGATTGAATAGATATTTAAATAATTTTTTGACTCAGCATGTATGGCCTACTTTCTAATCCGAAAGACAATTTCTCCCCTTCCCAATAAAGAATTTTTCCTTAGGCCCAAAGATGGGACCTTTAAAAATAATTTTGTTCTCCATGGTCGACACTTTTATTTAATGATGCTTTAATTTACAGGAAAAGTTATTCTAAACTTTTTCTATGGCTAGCTGATTTATTGCAAACTGGATTATGCTCATCTTAATTATTCGATTATATATTTACTTTGTTCTTCATGATTATTTTATTCTTAAATTGATTCCTTTGCTCCCCATATTGGCAGCTGTGCCTTTTTCACTTAAACATTCATTTATATCCCCCTTTTTTTTCAAACAAAAAAAAATCTCTGCGGAGAACTACTTGTGTGGGAATGTTAATAATTTCATGGTTAATTGATTTAAGTTTTCAAATTTTAATCACATGATTGAGACTGATACACCCCTGCTCTCTAGTAATTCTACTCTCCGGTTGAATATGATTTTTTTTTCCTTTTACTTTCCTTCCTATATATTCTCTCCGATCCATAATATAAGGTGTGAGACTAATTTTAACACCTATTAAGAAAGTTGAAAAATATTCTTAAATACACCAAAAGTTTTAAATTTATCCCTATTTATTGAGAGAATATTAAAATGATTAAATCAAGTAATTTCCTATGTACTTTACAAGTGTAAGAAAGAGAGAAAAAAACTAACTTACACAATTAAATATAACAAAGATAAATTTATCTATTTAGGTTCCTACACCTTATATTATGGATAAAAAAAATGGATCACACATTTTATATTGTGGATCGAAGGGAGTATTTCCTCTCCACTTCTCAGTGAAATTTGGACGTTTTGACATTTAATATTTTATGAAGTGATTTTTTAACCTTTCATTTATTGTACTTCTAAACTGTTCAGATGAATTTTTAATATTTTAAATTTATTCAGTTATTTCTATTATTTAATGTTTTAATTGTACTTTTATAAAATATTGAATCTAAACTATTCAAATTTAATTAATCTAATAGTTTGGATAAGAAGTTGAGAGAATGGGTGGAAAGTGAAGTAGAGAGAACCTATATTGCTCTTGGGTGATTAAGCTTTCTTTTTTTTTTGGGCTTACTAATTTATAATAATCTTCATGCGGTTAATTCATTAATTAATAGAATACTTATTAGATTGACTGAATTCTATCCCAAAAGGGAAGAAAAGTATTGAGATTAATTTTCTGGGGAAAAGTAAATTCTTTCTGTTTTTGGATTCTAGGACATCCACTAATTTCTTTCGATGATTTTATACTACTAGGGATTTTGTTTTGGTCAATTATTAATAAGTATTAAACAAATGGCATTTCATCATCTTCCATAAAAATCTAAACTGAAAGTCTTAAATTTGCGCATAAGATTATTGAAATTAATTATTTTGAATAATTAATGTTAACTCATAATTGGTTAAGATTTATTTTTGAATAAGTTATAAAATCATAACCCATCTTTTAAAAATATCGAAATCATTTTGGTGGAGGAAAATCCTCCAAAAATTCATCCTAGGAGGCATATGAATTGGAGGTTGGGCGTAAAGCCTCGGAGCAACAAAAGAGAACTAACTCATAATAGCTCTTATTTGAGATGTAATATGATGATATTCATCCTTCTCTAAATATAATTAGTATATTTAATTAGTTGACTTTTCATTACTTTTGCTTTACAGAGGTGCCAGAACCTGCAAAAAAGCAAGGAGGATCCATTGACAGGGGTTAGTTCTTAAATTTTTCTCAGCTTTCTTTACTTTATCTTGTTTTTTTACTTAGTAAGATTGGATCCTTATTGATATTGCAACTCTTGATCATGTCCTTTTTCTGCATAATTTTGGGAACCTTTCTTTCATAAGAAAAAGAAAAATTCATACCTTCATGGAATGAGTCAATTTGAAAGTTAACCAATCAATTTTGAGCTCGATTTCTCTTCTGATTTTCTCTCTAGTCCCTCCAAGTACATGCACATTGCTATGCATCCAGAGGGGATCAGGAAGGAAACCAAAGTCATGAAGTTTCTATACTTTATAGTCTCTGGAAATATATATCACATGTCCTGATCTCTCCCTTAGTCATAGTATTAACTTGAGTTATGTTTGGTAGAAAAAAAGTTGGTTTCAAAAAAGGAAAAAGGAGAGAGATTTGGTAAATCTTTTTAATGGGACTAAACTTAATTACCTGCAAGAAGTTTATCTACTTTTCTATATATCTGTGTGGGACAGATATTGCTCTGGCAGAAGTGGAGAAAGAGAAAAGGATGTCCTATATCAGGGCATGGGAAGACAGTGAGAAGTCCAAAGCAGAGAACAAGTAATTAGACTTCTTATTTCTTCACTTCTCTTACGTTTTGTCTGATATATGTATATATATGAGCCTATTTTCCTATAAATATTTGATATGAAGGCCACAATAGATTAATGCCAATACTTACTTGGCTACTGTCTTAGAAAGACTCAAACTTGATTCTTCAAATGCCAAGTATGGAAGCCCCTGCAAAGAAAAACATGACAGAAATGGTCTTCATGCGGATTTCTTCACATGTTATTTGAAAGTTTTGCTTTATTTTTATCACTGTCTTCTATCTTCATAACTGAGGCAAGAAAACAAAAATTGTGATATGTTAACAGAGCCCAAAAGAAGCTCTCTGCTATTGTTGCATGGGAAAATAGCAAGAAAGCTGCCATTGAAGCTCAGCTGAAGAAAATTGAGGTAAGACTTATCCTGTTGCTCATTGATTTATTATTATTATTATTCTTTTAGATTTTTCACTTCAAAGCATATACTTTTGAATTGAACTAATCCTTGATATGATCAGTCACAGAAGATTAAGCTTTTGAGTTTGGATATATATGCATGTTCCTTTGATGAATGTGAGAGCACCAAGAAAAGCACATTGTACTGTATCATCAATCAATGTAGCGCATGTTTGTTTTTTCGTTGGTGCAATGTCAAATTATTTGTCTAGAATACACAATTTGTTACTTCTCACATAACTTGACTTTAGAATTTGTACATCATTCTGTTATGAGCATAAGTCTAAGAGGAAAGCCCATCCCAAAAGACTAATCTATTAAGTGGGAGAGCATTCTAATCTTATAAACCTCATTTCGTGTGTGAAGCTCCATGATATAGGACTCATAACACATCCCTTGAACATGTATCTAAAGTTCTAAACACACTTGTAGTACTTGTAATTTCTGATAAGGAAGGGGGAAAACACATAAAACACAGGCACACAAGAACATTTTTTGATTGAAATTGAAAATGACTGTGAGCAGGAGGAACTGGAGAGAAAGAAAGCGGAATATGGGGAGAAAATGAAGAACCAGATAGCATTAGTTCACAAGCAAGCAGAAGAGAAGAGGGCAGTGGTTGAAGCCAAGAAGGGTGAAGAAATTCTCAAGGCAGAGGAATTTGCAGCCAAGTACCGCGCAACTGGAACCACTCCAAAGAAGCTTCTGGGATGCTTTTAGTTCCTTTTTTCCTTGCCGTTTTGTTTCTGAGTCTGATGTTAATTATAGTATTAATTAAATAGTCATTTTAAATTTTGTGCATATTTTTTGTTTTTATTGTTGTTGTTGTTGTTTGTTCTTGAAGTTGTGTTATGTGTGTAAGAAAAATAAACCTTAAAAACAAAAAATACAAGATCAGATTTATGACACATTTCTTGCTCGTACGAATACTTTCCTCCTCAACAGTGGTTTTATTCATGGATTTTTGTACAAATAGAACTCTTCTAAACTTCGTCAAGTAATAGTTTCGACTTGGGTTTTTTACATAAAAATCTCTATAAATCATTAGTAGATCATATAATAAATTTTATTATATTTAGATTTATATATAACTTGTGTTATTACATCACCTCACATGTCTTGTTAATCAACTTTACATTGAAATTGTTCTCTAAAAAAAACAATACAATCTTTGAAAGGCTTAACATGAAAGATCTCATCTTTAAAAAAATTAAACGAAAATAAAGCATGTTTTAAAAGATCAGGATGCATTTTATCTGAAGTTTAAAATTCTATTGTGTATGTTTAGTAGGATCAATAACATTAAATGTTGCAAATTTTAGGAATCTATCATGCATAAAAGGCGTGCTTGAGATTTAAGTGTCAATAGCTGTGAGAAAATCTTACTTCTAATCACAATCTGGGATCCTACATCACAATTTTTTCTAAATGCAAATATTAAATGCAACTTTTATTAAGTTGGAAGATTGAAGTGAAAGAAACATTCTGAATTACTGAAACTTATAAGTGCTTGAGATCTAGCCACTACTAAAGAAAATGAAAAAAAATGCATATTTGAGAAATAGAAAAACAAAAGGTGGATTAGTGAATTTATCAGTCCTGACTGAATGATAACCATACAACATGGTTATCGAGAAGCTTATAGGAGTGCAAACTTTCTTGCTAGTTATGCCTTATCTTAGGATTTTGGGCCTTGGTTTTTAGAGTAACCTCCTTATGATTGATCAGGATTTTTCATGGTGATGCTAGTGGGATCTCCCTTCTTAGGATGTGTCCCATTTAGTTGATTATTGGCTTCTTTCCTTTCACCGCCAAAAGAAAAGTGTGGGCTGTTAACCAAAAAAAATGTGGGCCTTATATATATTCACATTCTCTTTTGCTACTTCCTTTCTAAATATATGAACTTATGAATAGAAAATATCCAAATTAAAATGTCTCTTTTGGCCTCCTTCCTTTTTTATATCGGTCATCCTTGCAGTTTTCGGTGGGTACCCACGTCCTTGCATTTTGGGTTAAGAAAAAAAAATGGGTATAATTATGTTTAACGCTTGGTGAATTTTAAACAACTTTTAAGTAAATTTTATTAGGCCTGGCCGGTGAAAAATAGGCGAATTAATTTTCTGGGCCAGAAAAGGGCCAATCAATAAAAGTGATAGCAAATTAGGCCTGATTATCAATTTGAAATTTTTGTAGCAAGCTTATTCAATTTTGGGCCGATTAGCAAGCCGTTCATTGATGACTTCCTTTTGAGTTCAAGGAAGGCCCAAAGCCTGCTAATTCCGATTGCCTATTCTGGCACCAAAACAAGCGTGGATATCTATCTATACAACCATTAAAGTAGGAAAATTTCGCAACTGCCTTTGTGAGAGCTTTTCACCGTTGCAGTAACAGTGCGCTTTGCGTGGGGCCATTGCAACGTCCAAAATTTTAGGGCTATGTGTTAAGTATGTTAATAATATGATGCGTTTGACATTATAGTACTAAAAAGCATAGTTAGAAAAAGATGTTGTAATTGATATATTGTTTAAATACTATCAAGACAAAATAGTCATTTTATAAAATTAACCCTTAGTTGGAAATAATTTCGTCTAGTAAAAAATATGCAAAATAAAAGTTTTTGATGAGCTGATTCAAATGGTATAAGTTTTGGTTCATTTAAAAAATATAGATTGAAATATAAATCAATTTAAAAATAAAGTGACAAGTGAAGTTCACAAGAGTTAGAAGTAAATAATAAAAATTATTGGGTCTTATAAATAAATACTTTTTAATAGATAAGATAAACAATTATATATCTCAAACTCAATATAATTTATATTGTATATAGAAATGCAAATAGCTCCAATTGATGTAGAAAAAGTCTATCCTATATGTAAAAAATATGTAGAATCGATCTAGACTAATAAAAAAGTTAATTTGATTATAGAAAAATTATTTTCCTATTCTTCTCTTTTTTTGGTAAAATTACATCAAATTTCACCAATTTCACACTTATCTCTCCTCTCTTCCCACTACGGTGGATAGAATATTTGGCACAAAAATTTACACTTCTTTTCTTCACGTGATGATGCAACAAGTGAGAAAATGAATTCCACTCCAATTTATCTTCCTTTGGCTACGTGTTCAGCAAATAAAAATGGAAATTAATTATGCAAATTAATATAATTAGATTTAATGATATAATTAAGTGATGATGTCATGGATGAGGTTACTCAAAAAATTTGGACCATTGGACCATTTGGAAATGAAGGGTTGAGATCTGTTTCTAATCTCTATAAATACATGAACTCCCTCCCATCTTCAGGAGCATTCTCGGCCAAAAATAAGAGAGGAGGAGAGAGAGAGAGAGAGAAAGCTGAACTTGGAGAGAGAAAGAGGAGGAAAAATTGAAGGAAGAAAATAGGAAAGCAAAGGAAGGAAAAATCAAGACAAATTGAAGTAAATCTCTTCTTTAATTCTTTTAATTTATGAAATAGGAATTAGAATTTTTAAATAGAAAGAATGAAATTTCCTTCCTTCTTTAGTATTTAATAATTCTGATCAAGCCTAGAAAAGAAAAGGAAATGGAAATTTTATCCAAATAATGAAGTAGAACTATAAATTAGTAAGGTAGAGAAGAGATTGCATGAGAATTCATGAAAATCAAGCAAAACTCCTTTTATGCCCTAAATTGTTCATTAAGAAAAAAATTGAGGCTAGGAGTTGAAATTTCATGAAATTAAGGTTAAAAATAAATTCCTCATGCCAAAATTAGGTAGGATGAAGTATGATTTGGAGGATTAAGCTTAGAATGAATAATATGAAATTTTAAGGTATAAGCACACTCTGAAATGGCTTATGAGGAATAAAATAATTTAGCATGGTCATATCATTAATTTTAGGTTTGAAAAGTTGTAAGGAGGTGATTGGAGAAAGAAAACTCAATTAGAAAGCAAGTGACAACTAACAGGTAGTAATTTACATTTCTTGAATTTATATTGTTCTAAATAATTCTATGATGTTATTTGATGCGTCATACTTGTGTATTTGTGTTTTATAACTGGTATTGGCTATTTCTGAATTGAGGGCAATGCTTGGGATGTCCTGACTTTAAGGAAAAACTCTACTGAAATTTCCATTTGACAATTTGACATATTATAACATATTAAGTTATAATATGTTTTAAAGTGTTTTAAATAATGTTTTAAAGCTTATGTGATATATAAATGCAAGAAATGTAAAATGAAAATTTCGGTAGAGTTTTCCTTTAAAGTCAAAACATCCGGGGCATTGCCTTCAATTTAGAAATAGGTGGTACTAGTCATAAAACACAAATATACCAATATGGCTCATCAAATAACATCATAGAATTATTTAGGACAATAGAAATGCATGAAATGTAAATTACTACTTGTTAGTTGTCACTTGCTTTCTAATTGAGTTTTCCTTCTCCAATCACCTCCTTACAACTTCCCAAACCTAAAATAATGATATAATCATGTTAAATTATTTCATTTCTCATAAGCCATTTCATAGTGTGTTTATGCCTTAAAATTTCATATTGCTCATTCTAAGCTTAATCCTTCAAATTATACTCCATCCTATCTAATTTTGGCATGAGGAATTTATTTTTAACCTTAACTTCATGAAATTTCAACTCCTAGCTTCAATTTTCTTCTTGGCCGAAAATGAACAATTTAGAACATAAAAAGAGTTTTGCTTGATTTTCATGAATTCTCATACAATCTCATCTCTACCTTACTAATTTATTGTTATACTTCATTATTTGGATAAAATTTTCATTTTCTTTTCTTTTCTAGACTTGACCAAAATTATTAAAGACTAAAAAGGGAAGGAAATTTCATTCTTTCTATTTAAAAATTCTAATTCCTATTTCATAAATTAAAAGAATTAAAGAAGAGATTTACCTCAATTTTCCTTGATTTTTTCTTCCTGTTCTTTTCTATTTTCTTCCTTCAATTTTTCCACCTCTTTTTCTCCTGAGAATGGTGCTGAAGATGGGAGAGAGTTCATGAATTTATAGAGGTTAGAAATAGATCTAACCCTTCAACCCTTCAATTCCAAATGATCTGAGGTCCAAGTTTGTTGAATAATCGCATCCATGACCTCATCACTTAATTATATCATTAAATCTGATTATATTAATTTGCATAATTAATCTTCATTTCTCTTTACTGAACACGTAGTCAAAGAAGATAAATTGGAGTGGAATTCTTCTTCTCACTTGTTTCATCACGTGAAGAAAAGGACGTGAAAATTTCTGGCCAAAAATTCTATCCGTAACTTGCTGAAACCGTGAGTGGGAAGAGAGGAAAGATAAGTGTGAAAATTACTTCGAGAAATCCTATATGATTGAACTAAAAAGAGAGAAGAATAGGAAAATAATTTTTCAATTACAAAATTAATTTTTTATTGATCTACAGGGATTATACATATTTTTTTTTACATAGGGTAGGTTTTTTCTACATCAATTGGAACTATTTGTATTTCTATGTAGGGTATAAATCACATCAAGTTTGAGATATATAACTTTCTATCTTGTACGTTAAAATGTATTTACTTATAAAGCCAATAACCTTTACTATTCACTTTTAACTCTCACGAGCCCTACTTGTCACTTTATTTCCAAATAGATTTGTCTTTCAATCTAAACTTCTTGGTGAACCAAAACTTATACCACTAGAACCAGCTTGTTGAAATCTTCTATATAATAGGTACTTTGCATATTTTTTACTCAATCGAATTAATTCTAATTAAGGACCAAATTTATAAAAAAATTATTTTGTCTTTTATAGCATTTATACAGTATATCAATTGTTTAAATGTTATATTAATTGCAACATCTTTTCCAACCATACTTTTTAGCACTATAATGCAAAACACATCATATTATCTTGCTTAAACCTAGAAATTTGGATGTTACATTTTTGTCACCCTAAATAAAATTTCATCTTTAAAATTTAAAACATATCTTATGCGAATAATTCTGGATACTTTTGCCTCATATCAGCTTCCATTTCCTAGGTTACTTTATTCGGAGATAAGCTTTTCCAGACAACCTTTATTAGAGTTATGTCTTTGTTTCTCAGCTGTTTGACTCAGTAGTCAATAATTCTTTCAGATTTTACCTCATAAGGTATATTATCTTGTAAATTAATACGTTCATATTCTATGACATTTGAAGGGTCTAGCTGGTACTTTTTCAATTGAGATACATGAAAGACAACATGGATTTGCTTAAGGTAGGGGGAAGGCTAATTTATAAGCTACAGATTCAACTTTGAAAAGAATTTTGAATGGTCCTATATACTTGGAACTAAGTTTTTTAGTTTTAATTGATCGATTAATTCCAGTTGTAGGAGATATTTTAAGAAAGACATAATCTCTAACTTCAAATTCCAATGGTTTCCTTCTGTCAAAATAACTTTTCTGTCTACTTTAAGTCATCAATAATTTCTTTCTTATCATTTCAATTTGTTTGGAAGTTTGATCAACCAATTCAAGACCTAACAACTTCCTTTCACTCAATTCTATCCACCATAATGAAGACCTGCACTTTCTGCCATATAAAGCTTCATATGGAGCCATTTGGATACTAGAATGATAACTATTGTTATAAGCAAATTTAGCTAATAGTAAATACATATCCCAGCTTCCTTTCATTTCCAATACACAAGCTCTCAACACAGTCTCTAAAATTTTAGTCTGACTATCTGTTTGGGGATGATAAGCTGTGCTGAATTCAATTTAGTTCCCAAAGCTTGTTGTAAAGATGTCTAGAAATTGGAAGTAAACCTTAGGTTCCTATTAGAAATAATGCTATTAAGCATGTAACATCCCTAAAATGTTATATAACTAAAAATGCATAAGGAATTTGTAAAAACGGGCACACACAGTTTTGCGTGAAATAGGGCAAAGATGTTATTTTTTCCCTATTGGATAGAAAAATGAGAAATTACATTTTTTACCACTAAAAATTATGGAAATGATAATTTTGTCCCCGAATTCGAATTCACGTGGGGAAGAGAAGTCAAATATTTTGGCAAAAAATTACACCTAATGACTCGAAAGTTTTAAAAATTATAAATTTATCCTAGGTCAAGGGCATTTTTATAAATATGAAAAATTATAGTAAAAATGAAGCTCTCAATGAGCTAAGACCATTGGAATATAGTATGGAATTTATTAAGATCAAAATAATATTTATTGGGTAATTATGATTTAATGTTAATGTCTTACTCGATAAATGTCAGTCTGGACTGCAGGAAGAAGCAGTATTCATTCAAGAAAAATGTGTGGGTCTTATATTTGGACTAATTGGAATAAGTATATTATGGCAATTTTATATTCCAATACAATTATAATTAGTATCCCAATAATAGTAAAATATATTGTTAAAGTAACTTTATTTGTCTAGGCCGGTTCAGGATATATCTGGATAAGTAAATATCTAAAATTTTTGGACCAAAATACTCCCTATTTCATGGCCAACAAGCTGCACATGATAGAATTATATTATTCAATTAATTATGTCATTTTCCAAGGAAAATTCAAGAAGATTTGGTGGCAACTTCTTATTGGTCACAAAGTTTTATAAATACTCACTCCTTGGCTCATGCTGTGCGTCATATTTGGGCAAGAAAAGGAGAGGAGAAGCTGCAACAAGGTGATGGAGAAAGGAAACCACGTGATGAAGGAAAAAAGAGGAGAAAAAGGAAAAGAAAATCCCAAATAAATTGGGACTTGAGGAAGCCTAAGGAGGTAGTGGGAGCATTAGATTCAAGAGGAAGAGCCAAAGAATGTTTCAAGGTGGCTAAGTTTCATATTCTTGCTTTATGTTCTTTCATTATCTTTCTATAATTAAATTGTGTTGCCATATTGAAATTGTGATTTCTTTGATTGGTCTTGGCTGGAAATGAGGGGTTTTATTCCCTGGGATGTCTATTTTCTAAGCTGTTATGCTGCCAAATTTTTTATGACCAATGTGGTAATTTATTATTTAAATATGATTAAATATGATTAAATGTGAGTTATTTGACATGATTGACGTAATTGCATGAAATGTAACTTGCTACTGAGATTGCCCCCAATCTCATCCCCTCAAGTATCCCAAATGACTAGGCACAAGCTATGGCAAAGGAGTCCAAAAAGCTAAGGAGAATGAAGAAGAGGAAAATGCTTAGTGATGTCTTCAAGTTATGATTGTATATTTTGAAATTATGCATAAAACCATGTATATGTTTTTAGATCTGTGCCATTGTGCTATTATGTCCTTAGGAGAATTATGAAATGTTTGGCATGGATTTAAAACATGGAATGATCATGTGAGCTTGTTACGAAGTCTACTTTGTCATGTTATATTGCTAGAAGTTCATTTTGTAGCACTAAAAGTAAAGTTAACACTGTTTGATAGAAACAGGGAAAGTAAGTCAAGTGTTATATATTCTCTGAAATTAGAGAGAACAATCTTTCCAATGAGCTAAAGAACACATAATTTGGATATATGTACGATTTATAGTGTAATTTTAAATTTCAAGATCAAAACTAGACAGTTATGTGAAGGCTACGAATTTTATTGAATATACTACTTCTCTTTGAAAAGTGATATAAAATCGTACAGAGCTCCAAAATTTAGTGGCTTATATTTATGAACATATTTATCTTTTGAGGTTAATATACGATTGGTTTGAGTTCAATTGGAGCTATACAATGAGAGATATACAAATTTTCCCAAGACTGTTCCAGAAAAAGTGATGTTATGATCCCTAGTGATTCAAATTTATACCGTGCCCTGTCTAGACTAAAATGTATAAGAAAAATATGCAGGTAAGTAGAAATATATATCTTTCTAATGGCATATAGAATACATGATTTGGCTCAGTATAGAGTTAGATATGAATTTTTAAAGTTACGGCTAAAATCTTGAAAAAGAGAGAAATGACCATTTATATAGTGTAAGTTTGAGCAATAAACTGTATGAATTGGTCAGGTTAAAGGAAAATTTCATATTTTTATCTTGTATATCATGTTTCTAGATTCATTTAGAGACTTGAACTACATTGATACGATTTTTCTGGATTAAGTTATGATTTTTCAAAATTCGTCTAGAAAACTTGAGAACCGAATGAATAGTACCATATATTTTTTATTATTTAAATATTTTGGTTCTATTAATGGTTCAAGCTCTTACTATGAGCTAATTGGACATTGTACATACTATAATATATGAAAAAATATAGATAAAAGTAAGGTGTTACATGGTACACTATGTAGTCCTACTATTTCTTTTATATACAATTGTGCCAACTTGTCTAATGTATGCATAGACTTAATTGATGGAAAATATGATGACTTTGTCAACTTGTCTACAATTACTCAGATAGCATCGTGTCCTAAAGGAGTTCTGGGCAAACCCATTACAAAATCTACTGAGATAATATCACATTTTCATTTTGGGATTTCAGGAGGTTGGAGCATTCTTGATGGCTTTTGGTATTCAGTCTTTACTCTTTGGCACACTAAATATTTGGCCACATATTGAGTAATATCACTTTTCATCCCAGGCCACCAAAATAACTTTTTTAAATTATGATCCATTTTCCTAACACCTGGATGAATAGTGTATTTACTCTGTGGGCTTCTGTGAGAACCTTTTTTCTTAGCTCAGTTACTAGGGGAACATATACTCTTTTTCTAAACCTAAGCAATTCATTACCAAACAAATTGAAATCTTTTACTACTCTTTGCCTGAGTTTTTCCTTAACTCCCTTCGCCAAACTATCTTCTTGTTGGGCTTTGATCAATTCATTTTGGAATTCATTGCCAATTTTAGCCTCAAGCAACCTGAGAGACAAATCTAGTTCTCTGTAATCTTCAATTAATTTTAACTCACATATCATTATGTGAGCTACATGAATAGCTTTTCTGCTCAAAGCATTAGCCACAACACTTGCCTTTCCTGGATGGTACTTAATTGAATATTCATAATCTTTTAGTAGTTCCATCTATCATCATTGCCTCGAATTCAATTATTTTATGGTCATAAAATATCTTCGTGGTAGCACCATAGAGATAATGCCTCCATATCTTTAGGGTATGCATAATAGCCACAAGTTCTAAATCATGTGTGGAATGATTTTCTTTATACGGTTTTAATTGTTGAGAAGCATAGGCTACCACTCTTCCTTTCTGCATTTATAGGCAACCCAATCCATTCTTGCAAGCATCTATATAAACCACATAAAATTTCTAAGGTAGGTAAAATCAACACAAGGAAGAAGTTAGCCTAAGTTTTTTAATTCATGAAAATGTTTTTCGCAATCTCTATCACACACAAAATGTTTTTCTTTTCTTGTTAACCTTGTAAGCGGAAATGCAATCCAAGAAAATTCCTTAATAAATCTTCTGTAGTAGCCAGCTAAACCTAGAAAACTTCTTATCTTTGTAACAGTTTTGGCCTTCTCCTACTTTAGGACTGCTTCTACTTTGTTGGGATCTACTACAACCCTATCCTTGAACATAACATATCCCAAAAACCGTACCTCAATGGGCCAAAACTCATACTTGTTGAGCTTAGCATACAAGCTCTTTTTATTTAAAATGGTTAGGATAACTCTCAAATGTGCTTTGTGCTCCACTAAAGATTTAGAGCACACCAGTATGTCATCTATAAAAACCACGACGAATCCATCTAGGTATGGCCTAAAAATCTGATTCATGTAGTCCATGAAGATTACGAGTGCATTAGTAAGACCAAAAGGCATAACTAAAAACTCATAATGCCTATATTGTGTTCAGAAGGTAGTTTTAGGAACATCGTCTGCTTTGACTTGTAACTAATGGTACCCAGATCTTAAATCAACCTTAGAAAACACACATGCTCCAACCAACTGGTCCAATAAATCATCAATTCTGGTCAACAGGTATTTATTCTTTATTGTGACTTTATTCAGCTCTCTGTAAATTGTGTAGAGTCTGAGCCTCCCATCTTTCTTCTTTACAAATAATATAGGAGCACCCCAGGGAGAGATACTTTGTCTAATGAATCCTTTTTCTAGTAGCTCCTCAATTTGTTTCTTGAGTTCTGCCATTTCATTGGGTGCCATTTTATATGGTGCTTTAGAAATTGGTGCTGTTCCAAACACTACCAATAGAAATTCAACCTCTCGTTTCGGTGGTAAACCCCTAAACTCCTTTGGGAATACTTCTGGAAATTGTTTACTACAGGGATTTCCTCAATTCCTTCTTCTACCTCCATATTTACATAAAAGAAAACCAAATACCTCTAACACCCTTTCTGTAAGCATCTTTCAGCTTAAATGGTCATAAGAAAATTTAGCTTAGTCTCAATACATAAGATATTATAAAGGGTAGGTAAGATCAATGTTTTATTTTTACAATCAAGTAAGACATTATTTGCAGATAACCAGTTCATACCAATAATAAAATTTATATCAGGGAAAGGCATGCAAATTAAGTGTATGGCAAGACAACAATGCTTATATTGGACTACACAATTCAAACAAATATGGGAGGTTATGGATTTATTTCCTGTAGAGGTTGACACATGGAAATCATAGGATAATATTGTAACTACCAGACCCAGCCTCTTAGCATAGCCATAAGATATGAATGAATGACTAGCACCTGAATTAATAATACTTTCAAAAGATAATCATTATTCTTAATCATATCTTTAATCAGATCAGGTGACTTACTAGCCTCTTGCTAAGTGAGAGCAAAGACTCTCCCTTGTATCTAAGATTTGGTGTTGGCCACCTCCAGTGTGCAATCCTAAGCATAATGTCCTGTTTTCCCATATTTGAAACATACATATTGACCAGATAGACAAGTTCTTCCTCACTGAGCCTTCCCACATTAGTTAAAAACTGGTGTCAAAGGATTCCTTTGTGCATTTGATCCTCCTCATTTTCCTGCTCTTTTTTATTTCCTATTATTATTATTCTAGGGCCATCTTCTTTTCTTGCTTGACTCTCCTTCATCAATAATTTTCTTGGTATATGTTAGAGGAGTTGATGTAATACTCTTGTGGTTCGAACTATTCTCTGTGATTCTACTAACTTCTACCAGAGTATTAGAAGTTTTGATTTGCATTGGGGTGACTCATTCTCTTATAGCTACCCTTAATCCTCTTTCTAGCTTTTCTATCTTCCACCTCTCATCTTTATGATGTTGAAGGTAGATGGAATATCTTGCTAACTGGATAAATTTAGCCATATACTTGTCTACTAACTGATCTTCTGATTGACGAAGCATAATAAACTCACCTTCTTTTTCATTGTGAACAAATCATGGAAAATACTTGTCATAGAATTGATCTAAAAATACTTCCCATGTGAGTGGAATGTTTCTAGCTTGTAAAATAAGCTTAGTATTTCGCCATCATTTGTCAGCCTCCTTTTCCAGCATGTAAATGGCTAGTAGTGCTTTCATTTTTGTAGTGTATCCTATAATCCTAAAAATCTTCTCTAAACTCATGATCCAATCCTTTGCAATATGTACACCAAATCTATCATCATAGGAAGGAGGATGATGCTTTCTGCATTGAGCTATTACTTGCTATTGCTAAGAAAAATCAACTAGTTGTTTAGCTACTTGCCAACTGCTTGCCCAGCTAATTGTTCACCTATTCGCTTAGCTGGTATATTTTGTAGGGTTGGTTGTTGATTTTTAGCCCTTGCTCGTTGTTGTTGTTGGGCTTTAACTATTTCCTATAAGCATTCAATAGTACGTTGTTGTTGATCTAATCTTTCCAAGATGACTTGTAAGGGATCGAGTTTATCAATTCTAAGTTCATTATCCTCTGGTGTTTCGGCTCTAGGTGCTACTTTGGGAGTTGTTCTCCTTCCACCTCGATAAACTCTTTCATGTGTTGCAGTACAAACCTGTCTTCTAGTATTAGCTATTTTTGTCTAAAACACAACAATTATAACCTCTAGCATATCAAAGAATAATTTGCACACAAAAGATAATATTTACAACTACTATTTCATTAATACACATAAACTAGTTACATACATTCTTTCATACATAAGTTCTTTTATACATTCACTTCATACTAAACTTTTCCTTGTTTTCTAATTATGACTGCAAGTATTCACATCAAAATTTGCATTCCTATCCAAACATATATATATATTCACATATAAAAGTTACTTATATCAATCACATATTAACTATTATTCAGAATAGAGCTATGATCTATTTCGCTGGGGTCACTCTCGAAGCTTTCACTTGGTTCATCTTCTTCTTCTTCTGGAGTTGTTTCCATTCTTTCGGAATCTACTTCCACCTCTGGTAAGCCTACGTCATTTAGGTTATCAACTACCGGCTTATTAAGTTGATTATCCCTCTGGCCAGTGTATATTTGTAATATAGCAAAATTTTACTATATATCAAGTAATGAAAGAGTAAGAAATAAACAATAACATAAAATGTACAAGGAATTCGCGAAAATGAATAGACATCGTTTTGCATGAAAAAAGGTAAAGAAGTCATTTTTTTCTCTAAAAAATTATGAAAATGACATCCACGTCCTATATAAAAAGAGAGAAAAGCCCTTGAAAAAAATTACACCTAAAGACCAAAAAATTTCAGAAATTATAGTTTAACCCTAATTAGGGGCATTTTGTAAATATGTAAAATTTCTGTCAGAACGAAGCCCTCGACCATTGAGGGTTAATGTTCAAGGATAAAGAAATAATCAATACCAAGTGTCCAAAAGTAACTTAATACTGATAAAGTAAATTGTGGGCACTACTGATAATTAAAAGGTAACTGGGATAGGATATGGGCCATACATAGATATTATTTGGGATAAGATAATTAATAAAATATAAAAATAAAATTAAAATAGTCCTGTAGCCCAAAAATACTAATTTACTATCAAAAGTAGTTTTATCAATACAATTAAAAATTACCCGGTTTAGGATATATCTGAACCAAGAAAAATTGAGCAACTTTGGACACTTAAAACACTCACTCTCTGCATGATTTTGGGGCAGTTTGGGCAGCCTAAATTTTTGGAAAAACTTCCTCAAGAAGTTGTTCAATTTTTTGCCAAAAAGTAACTAAAGTTAGTTAAGTGATTAACCATGATTAGTTGTATCATTAAGCCACATTATTAAGTCCTTTAATCACTCTCTTTCCTCTGCATTTTCATGAGCAAGCAACAGCAAAATAGGGGTTGAAAAACACAAAGAAAAAAGAGTGAAAGAGAGAAGAAGAAGAAGAAATCCAAGATAAATCAAAGATTCAAGTTGGTAAGTTACTTTCCACCACTTCAAACTTGCTATTTAGGATATTTGAAGCATGATCCATGGATTAGTTTTCCTTCCTCCTTATCTTAGGGTTTCAGCCAAACATTGATTTATCAAGTAAATGAGTTTACAAACCATAAAACATGGGGAAAATGTTAGAATACTCATTTAAAGATTGAATATGCAGGTAGTTTGATGTATCATGAAGTATATCAATTTCCTCCTTATTTCATGATTTTTTGGCCAGAATGGGGTTCTTATTTAGAGTTCTAATTTCAAGTTTTTGACCCCAAAAAAGGATTTCTTGGGTCCAAATTAGTCAAGTGCAAGTGTTGGTCTCAAGAAAAACTCAAAGGAAAGCTAAGTAAAAAAAGTTAGGGTTTAAGGTGTATAATATTGTGTAATTCTGGAAATCAGTGGCAAAGGTAGTTAGATGTTGATATAGTTAGGTTCAAGGAAGTTGTGAAAAGCTTAAAAAGTGATGGACTAAGTGTGGAAGTCAAGGGAACACATAAAGGTAGTTAATTTTCCCTTACTAGCATCACATTGCCATAATTGTCTCTTTGATACTTGACACTATGACATATGAATGAAATGTTGATTGAGATATTTCTATGATGTTGGCTGAGTTGTATGAGAGATTTTGAGCCCATGATATCCATTTTTAAAAATGAAACTCTTCCGAAATTTTTGTAAAATTTGTCTTAATGTACTTATGTGATGAATTAAAGTTTATGTGATGTTTTTATGGAAAATGTGATAATATGACAGAATGTTTGGGTATTAGCTACTTAGATTCTTTGAATCTCACCCTCCCACATATTAATCATGATTAGAAAGCATTCATGGCAAGGCCACCGAGGAAGAGAAAGGAAAAGAGAAAAAGCTTGGTGTTTGAGTTGATATGGCTTGCAAAGACCATGAACTTTGACCTTTTATGTAAAATTGTAAATGTGATATTAAATCTGTTTCTTCAATTTTACATGTTGCTTTTGGTCTTAGTGAAAGTATGTGATAGAGAATGGATAATCCCAAGATAATTAGGATTATTTATTTTTATCATAAAATAATTAGGATTTTAAACATAGATATTTTGTTAGGATATTTAAATTATTTTTTAGATTTGATTTAGTTTATTTTGAATTTATTAGGATTTAGATTTTATCTTTCTTTTATTTATAGAATTGAGTTATTTAAATTATGATTTATCTTTTGTTTATATTTAAGATATTTTGAAAAGATATATCTTATTTTAGGATTATAATAGGACTAGGATTTCAGCTTTATAAATAAGAGCTCCACTATTCATTTGTATGAAGACTTTGGGTATTGATTTTGAGTTATAGTTTCAATGAATTTTTTCTCTCCTTCAAATTTCTTCTTTTTCTCTCTCCTTTTTTGTTTCTCTCTATCTCTCTACCCTGGTCATATCATTTGGTGTCAAAGCCAAGTTCCCTACATGCCTCATGCGCGTGGATCACGAGATCGAAGTCGTTAACCACAAGATTGACACAATGTAAGCAAATCTTCGAGGAGATTTCAACCATAAGATTGACAAGATGGAAACAAATCTTTGAGGAGATTTCAACCACAAGATTGACACAATGGAATCAAATTTCAACCACAGGTTTGACAGGCTAGAGAAATTGTTTCAGGAAATAATAAATGAATTGAGGAAGTAACATTTGTAGGAAGTTTCTAAGTAGCACGAAGATGGAGAATCTCAACATTCTTTAGGGTTTAATCCTAAAAGTGAAGTTTCTTCTGAGAAAGGTTAAGTTTTGAAGAAGGAACAAGCACAAACAATCTACGCAATCTCCACTAATGGAAGTGGTGCTTTTTAAAGTTGTTGATGCCTAACTTCAACATGCTTTTACTCCATCTCATCCATCTACCATGCCAATAAGAGCAAAAACTGTTAAAGAAGTGCATGTTTTCTTTCTACATAATGATCTTCTCCACCGGTATCTCTTCTATTGGAAGGGATTTCTAGAGTTAAAGAATATTTGGATCTTTGTAGAGAAGTTTCTTTTCTCAGATCCCATCTTCCACTATGTTGCTCACTAGAAAGGTTTCCCCGATCTAGATGCTACATAGAGTTTTAACTCTCCAGAATAGAGTTATTTCAAGTGGGGGAGAATGATAAAGAGTGGATAATCCCAAGATAATTAGGATTATTTATCTTTTTCATAAAATAATTAGGATTTTAAACATATATATTTTGTTAGGATATCTAAATTATTTTTTAGATTTGATTTAGTTTATTTTGAATTTATTAGGGTTTAGATTTTATCTTTTCTTTATTTATAGAATTGAGTTATTTAAATTATGATTTATCTTTTGTTTTTATTTAAGATATTTTGAAAAAATATATCTTATCTTAGGATTCTAATAGGACTAGGATTTGAGCTCTATAAATAATAGCTCAAACTGCTCATTTGTATGAAGACTTTGGCTATTGATTTTGACTTATAGTTTTAGTGAATTTTCTCTCTCCTTCAAAGTTCTTCCTTTTCTCCCTCCTTTGAGTTATTTCCTCTCTCCCTTTATTTTATAGCTTTTGTTTGGCAAAGTATTAGGATGTAAAGGGTTATTCTGACCACTATAGAGTGAACCTGATCATTTTAACCATTGTAGAGTGAATCTGCCATTGTTTAGTCATTTTGTAATGTAAAATATGAGTGTTATATATGGTTGAAAATTATACAGAAAGAGCTTTCAAATGGTCTAAAGACACTTAATTTGGATGAGCGTACAAATTATGGTGATTTTTCAAAATTATCCCAGGAAACTGGAATTTCTGAAATTAACCATATAAATAGTGAAATTTTATAAAATTTATTGTACTAGTTGGCCAAGTAATTGCTTTGTTTTATATTTTTCACATGTAGGCAATCTTTTAATCTATATGTAGAGATATGAATCACTTCCATATGATTTTTATTAAATTAAATATATGATTTTCTGAAGTTCAGTCAAGGAAAAGAAATTTGGTTAAATGATTAGTACCAGAAATTTGGAAAATTTTATTATAACATTTTATGTGATTCAAACTTCTAATTAAGTATAATTAGACTCTAATGAGGTCTAATACATGGGAAAATGGTCCTAAATCAAAATTTTACAATATTATCACAAATTCATCAAAATCTACATACTTTATTCCCTTTGTTGTTGCTTTGATAGGTGTCTAGAACAAATCATTTGGAATTTCATTAATTACTATGTCAACCCACATTTGCTTCGAATAATGTAATCCTTGTGTTGCAAGAAAATCTTTAACTTCAACTACCTTATTCAGGAAGATAAGTATCTGATTCAGCCCACCGAGATGTGCCCAGTACACTTTGGAACATTTATGCACTATTTGATACACGATGTATTCCACATTGAATGGACTAGCATAAGGAGTATTGTCTGAATCCATAACAAACTTTGCCTCATAATCCACATTGTTGTACTCAGAAATGCGATGTGGATAGCACGCAGAGAAGGAAGAACAGAAAAAGAGACAAATTGAGTTTCCGAATGAAAACTGATTTGTGAGGAGTCGCCACCAAAATTTTGTGGGAAAATCTTGGAAAACCGATTTAAGAAGGGAAAGAATGGCCTACGTAGCTAGAGTTGGGTTTGGGAGTCGTGTGTGAGGAAGGTGTTAGGCACCTCATGACACTCATTCCTAAGAACCACCTTAAGTTGATTATACAAATTAATATGGCTTTAGAAATTATTTTAGTTATCCTTTTGTCATTTACATGCAAGAATAAGGGTAGAAAGAAAAGAAATTAAGGTCATTTGAAAAACAAAATAAAGAAAATAAATTAAAAAACTAAATTGAAAAATATTTATTTACGATGACGGACTTGACCCAGAATTAGAGTCTGAGGCCTATGCATCCTATGATAGGAATCAAAGTCCACGTAGTTCAGACTAGAAATGCGTGTCAATTGGTTAGTATTTTTTATTATAATTTTTTTGTGATAAGAGAAAGCTAATAGAAAATAATTTACCATTTTGCTAAAACAATGATTTTCTGAAATATGAGTTTGTGTGTTTTAATTTACAAAAGATAATTAAGTTTCCCTTACTTACTCTTATTTCACTTAATTTTGAAAATTTTTTATTTTTGGTTTTGGAAATGATATATTTTTGTAATTTTGAGAGTTTTTCTTTTAAAAGAAAAAGAAAACCAATCTACCTTTTTTAAATTCGCAGTCATGTTTGACAGACCGATTTCTTAATTACCTATGAGAGCTATAAAAACTTTCACGGTATAAAGGTCTTATTATATTTTAAAATAATAATTTAGAAAATGCTATATAATAATTTTATTATATATTTTAAAGTAAAATTTGAAAAACTTGTTATATTATTATTATTTGTTTATTCATTTTTATTATTTTTGTCAAAAAATACAATTTTGAATGGAAAAGTCATTGGAACCTATTATAAGTATACCTTCATAATACACTCGTGCAGCTCCGTAGGCGCATATGGTGTGATTGTTTTATGGGTTTGCGAAAGCTCTAAATACCTTTGTGACTAATTTTAAAAGGAAGCAAGAAGAATATATATATTATGCCAAATATTTATAGACATGTAGGATTTTGTGATGGTGTGTGTTATTGTGCAAATTCAAGTAATGGTTTATTCCACTACAATAAAAGAGTTGTATAAAAGAGTGAAAAGATGATCAAACTGTTTTGCTTTATTCTCCACTCTCCCCCTTGCTTTGATGATGAAGGCCTTGATTTCTCTCTAACTTGATCCATGCTCTCGTGTAGAAAGCTCTTTCATTGATCTCTCCCTTGGCATCCACATTGGTCATTGACTCCTTTTTCATTCTCCCAGAAGGCTAGAATTGAATTCTCACATGGTGAAGATGCAAGAGACAAATAAGAAACAAGGAAATTAGCAATACATTTTCATGGCTAGACAACAAAAGTTCCTAATAGCAATAGTAAAAAAATCATCAAAGAAACTTTTGGAAATCTTAATTCAGCCCATTCACTTTTGCATAACCTAAGGGAGATATACAAGAGCTAAAGACAATATCCTTAGTAGCCTTCCAAGCTATTTTACGTCATTAATTTGATCACGTTTAAGCTAAAGAATCTAACCTTTATAACCAAACCACACAATACAGGACCAACTAGTTTGTGACATCAAGGACAAGCTTCTACTATCAAGGGGGATGTAATAAGCATGATTTGGAGCTTGAAACAGAAATATAAGGCAGGCCCCACCATTTCATTCTATTGCCAACTTTACAATTAAAAGGAGAAGTTTAAGGACTTGCAAAACATGACTTAGGGCAACCGAACAAAAAAGCTATTCCTCACAAAAATAAGTGATTGAAATCAAGAGAAAAGAACAAGAAGCAAGTATAAACACAAAATTGATTCCAACTTCCCACATCATACTTCATTGTAAAACAAGCAATGTTCCCACTAGAGAGTTCACTATATACCTAACAAAACATGATTAATGCCAACATTAGTGCTCCAAACAAAGTCAAGAAACCAAGGTTTGTAATAAATACCATTTGGATAGTAGAATAAAGCATCATGAATAAGTTGAACTCCTCTACCCAATAACAAGACATAACCTAATATTCATATTAATGAGAAATAACAAGTAGCACCTCCTTTGTACATTTCTTTGAACACTTGAGGGGCATGTTTTTATTGTTGAAACAAGAGTTTTGATGATTCCAAACCAACATTTCAAAAGCTTGGATTGAAGATATCAAAGGAGATCAAAGCTGTCTAAAGTGAAGATTTTCTGAGTATTTGCAATTAAATCTCTTGTAGAATCTTAGTTTTTGTTATGATTAGGTAAAAGATTTTGATTTGAAGAAAATATGTTTTCAAACTTTGATTTTATGTTAGATCTTTAAATATTTGAAAAACACCCACAAACAGACGAAGGTTGAAAGTTTAAACTGAACTTTCAAGTTGGAAATTCGAACTTTGCCTTTGGAAATTCGAATTTCGAGCTAAAACTGAATAAGTCTGGAGAGATGGCTCTCTGTCAGATGAATTTTGGTTGTTCAAAATTCAAATTTTCATATAGTCTGAAAGAGGCCTTTTGGTAACAGACGAACTTCACACTTTCAAAATTCGAATTTCAAGTAAAATGAAGTTTGTAAAAACCAAAGAAATTCGTCTGAAACTATGATAAAGTGCATCTGAAATCAAAATGAAATTGAGTTTGATAAATGCTCTCTGACAGACGAATTTTGAACTTCCAACATTCAAATTTTCATATAAGTCTGATAGATACTTCTTTGCAACAGACGAACTTTGAGTCTTCAAAATTTGAATTTTGAACAAAACAAAAATTGAGAAAATAGAAGAAATTCATCTGAAACTATGTTAAAGTTCATCTGAGATCAAGAATGATTTAAGTTTCAAAACTGCTCTCTGACAGACGAACTTTGAACATTAAAATTCGAATTTCAGAAGCTAAGTTCTTGAGTCTGTTGAAATGAAACATTGACATACGAATGATGTGAACTTGCAACATTCGAATGATGAAGTTAGTCTGAAAAGAGTCTCTCTGACAGACGAACTTTACTCTTCAACATTCGAATTTCGAAGAAAATGAACTACTGTGCCTCCTTTTCACGTACTGAGAACAGACGAATTTTGGGCCTCCAAAATTAGAATTTCGATGGCACTGTAGAAAATTAAAAACACTGTTCACACTTAACCGAAAAACTTTCTTCTTGAAAATTCGTATGTCACATTGTGAAAATGTTTTTTAAGTTTCAAAATTCGAATTTCACTTCATGAACAGACGAACTTCGTGCTGTAACGTTGGAAGCTTTAATCTTCGGTTCCTTCGAAATTCGTCTGTTGACTAACCAAAATTCAAATTTCAGTATGTCAGAAACATTAAATGCGGTTGGTAAACGGATAGTTTTTCAGAGTAACCGTTGGATAACTTCCCTAACGGATAGATTTAGTCTCTAACGGATATTTGAGACCTAAATCTATAAATACAACATCATTTGAAGTTGTGGGTAACGAATCAAACAAATATACACCGAATTTCTGCTGAATCTTTTCTCAAAAGCTTTTACCCTCTCAACTTCTATACTTGTACTTAAACTTTCATATCTACTCTTTTCAAGAGAGTTATTTCATTGTAATCAATCTACTCTTCATCTTGGAGATAGATTTACTTGTGAGGGGTATTCACAAGGGGATTGGAAAGTACATAGTGAAAGTGCTTGGAGAGTTTGAGAGAGCTTAGAAATAGAGCACACTCATGTACTGTGGCCTTAGCAAGAAGCCCACTGAAATTCTTGCTGTATAGTGGATAAATCTCAAGAGGTGTCTTGGGGACTGGATGTAGGTCAAGAGAATAGACCGAACCAGGATAAATCACTGAGTTCTCTTCTCCTTATCTCTACTTTTCACCTTGCTCTGCCTTACGCATTGTTTTTATTATACTGTGATATCTTCACTTACTTCACTTTGTGCAGAAAAATTTCAAACTTCCCAATTCACCCCCCTCTTAGGAAGTTAGCTTTGCTAACAAGTGGTATCAGAGCCCAGATTCCCATTCAAAGGAACTCACAGTCCGGGAATTAAGATGGCTGGCTTTGGTGAGAGTATACTTCCTGAAGGGAACAACACTAACAGACCACCAGGCTTCAGTGAAGAGCATTATGGGTACTGGAAGATTAGAATGCAGATCTACCTCCAATTAATTGATCTTGACATCTGGTCAGTCATTGAAAAAGGAGATTTCGTCCCAATGGCTCTGATTGAAGATGGAACACACAAAGAGAAGCTGGAAGCAGAATGGAATGATGAGGACAGAATGAGAGTCCTACTGAATTTCAAAGCAAAACACTGTTTAGTCAGTGCCCTGAATCAAGATGAATTTAACAGAGTCTCGCAATGCACTACTGCAAAAGGGATGTGGGACACTCTACAGATTGCACATGAAGGAACATCTGGAGTCAGGGAGAGCAGACTGAACACGTGCATTGGGGAGTATGAAAGCTTCAGAATGGCTGAAGGAGAAACTGTAAAGGAGCTTCAAAAGAGATTTACTCTCATTGTAAATCAACTGAAAAGCCTGGGAAAAGAATACACTCAGTTTGAGAAAGTAAGAAAGGTACTCAGAGCTCTCTCTCTGGAATGGCAACCCAAGGTGACAGCAATAGAAGAAGCCAGAGGAGAATCAATGGCTTCTGTCACAGCTCTCTTCGGCAGCCTTGAGGAATATGAAGGAAAAATCAAAGCACTCAAGGAAGCTGGGCTGGACAGAAAGAAGAAAGGCCTTGCCCTCAAAGCTGTTGATGAAAAGGAAGAAGAATCTGATGAAGGAGATGAGCTGGATGAGGAAACTCTGGCTATGATGGTCAGAAAATTCGGAAGATTCTACAGCAAGAAGAAGAACAAGAGATTCTTCAAGAAAGGAGCTGCTGGAGAAAGAAAGAAAGAGACAAAAGAACCTGTGACTTGCTATGAGTGCAAGAAGTAGGGACACATAAAGTGGGACTGCCCCCAATTCATCAAGAAACAAGAAAAGGAAAAGAAAGCTACTGACAAAGGAAAGAAGAAGAAGGCCTACATCTCATCTATATGGGGCAACAGCTCAGATGAGGAAGATGAAGATGAGGATGAGATTGCCAACATTTGTGTGATGGCACTTGCTTCTGAAGAAGCCACACCCTTATGCAGCAGTGATCAGGAAGAAAAAGTATATGAATCTCAACCTTCCTATTCTGAATTACTGGATGCATTTCATGAGCTTCATGATGAATTCATTAAAATTGCTAAAGAACTGAAATTAGCAAAGAAAAAGATAAGTAAGCTGGAGTCTCAAAGCATAGTTTCTGAAACTGTCTCTTTACCTACTTCTGAATCTGTTTGCTGCACTTCATGCACTAAACTTAAGCAAACTAATGATTATTTAGTTAAAAGCATGTCTAGGCTCACTAGAGGTAAAGATATGTTGTTTGCATTGATGGGGAGCCAAAGAATATCACAAGGAAAAGCTGGTCTTGGCTATGATCCATGTGCTGTCAAAGAAAAGATTAGGAAGAAAAATCAGAATGCATATATGAGACATTTTGTGCATGCTGAGAACAATAAAAAGAAAAATGATGTATCACCTCACATTGAAACATATGATCAACCAAGGCATACTAGACAAAAATATTATCTACATTGTTTTCTTCCTGCTTCTCAATCTAGCAGTCCTTTCACTACCTGTCATTTCTGTAACAAAAAGGGACATACTTCCAGTTCTTGTGCTTTGAAGAAAAATGGACTTGGCAGGAAAGTTGAATGGGTTCCCAAAGGTGCATCTGCATCTAGGGAAATAACTACTGACAGAAAAGGACCCAAGCAAATTTGGGTACCTAAAAGGAAAACATAAACCTTGTTTTGCAGGTCTGTCTCAAAGCTAAGAAAAGCAACAAATGGTATATGGACAGTGCCTGCTCAAGTCACATGACTGGTGATAAGGAGAAGTTCATCACTCTTAGAGACAAGAAGGGAGGAAAGGTGACCTTTGGAGGTGATCAATACAGCAAAATTGTTGGTATTGGCATTGTGGGCTAAAATCCAGAAACATCCATTGAAGAAGTGTTGTTTGTAATTGGCCTCAACCACAATTTGCTGAGCGTGAGTCAGACCTGTGACAGAGGAAACTGGGTGCTGTTTGACTCAAAGTTTTGCCTGGTCATCAGAAAAAGTGATCACAAAGTAATCCTCAAAGCTCAAAGGGATGGTAACTGTTATACTATTGACCTTGATGAACTTCCTCCCTTGGACTCTGTATGTTTAATTAGTCAGGATAATGATAGTTGGCTATGGCATAGGAGATTAGCTCATGTTAACATGAATCAATTGTCTAAACTGATTAAAAATGAGCTAGTAACTGGTCTACCTAAAATATCTTTTCAAAAGGATAAAGAATGTGATGCATGCCTAAGAGGAAAACAAACTAAATCATCCTTCAAATCTAAAAATATAGTTACCACAACAAGACCACTTGAATTGTTGCATATGGACTTAATTGGACCATCCAGGGTGAAAAGTCTTGGTGGTAATCTGTATGTGCTTGTAATTATAGATGATTATTCTAGATTCACTTGGACATTGTTTCTTTCCTCCAAAAGTGATACCTTTGATGCATTTGTAACCTTAGCTAAGAAAGTGCAAAATGAGAAAGGTATTTCTATTGTGTCTATCAGGTCAGACCATGGAGGAGAATTTGAAAATGCATACTTCCTGGAGTACTGCAATGAGCATGGGATTGACCACAACTTCTCAGCACCAAGAACTCTTCAACAAAATGGAGTGGTGGAAAGGAAGAACAGAACCATTGGAGAGATGGCTAGAGCTATGCTGAATGAGAAGGAACTCTCTCAAGTGTTCTGGGCTGATGCAGTGAATACAGCAAGTTACATCATAAACAAAGCCTACATCAGACCAATCCTTGGGAAGACTCCATATGAACTGTACAAGGGAAGAAAGTCAAATCTGTCACACCTCCATGTGTTTGGGTGCAAATGCTTCATTCACAACAATGGGAAAGAAAATCTGGGTAAGTTTGATGCCAAATCCGATGAAGGTATATTTTTGGGCTATTCAAGTAGGAGTAAGGCTTATAGGGTTTATAATAAAAGATCAAATGTAGTAGAAGAATCAGTGCATGTGGTTTTCATTGAAAATGAAACTGTTTCAAAACATGTTACCAATAAGGATGATCTTACTTTCAATTTTGAAAAACTGGGAATTTCTGACAAAAGTAAAACTGAACCTCCAAAGATATCTGAATCTGTTGGCATAGAGGAAGATATCCAGGAGCAAGAATTTGATAAAGAAAATAATGAAGAAACAGCTCAAGAACTCCCTAGAGCTTGGAGATATCAAAGGAATCACCCTGTTGATCAAGTAATAGGAAATGTTCAAGAGAAAGTCAAAACCAGAAAACAGTTAAGGGATCAAATGCTCAACTGCACTTTCATTTCTGAAATTGAACCCAAATGTGCTGAAGAAGTCTTAACTGATGAATACTGGATTATGGCTATGCAAGATGAATTAAATCAATTTGAAAGAAATCAAGTTTGGAATTTAGTGCCTAGACCCAAAAATCATTCTGTTATTGGTACTAAATGGGTCTTCAGAAACAAACTTGATGAATCTGGAACAATAATCAGAAATAAAGCTAGATTGATTGCCAAAGGGTATAATCAGGAAGAAGGTATTGATTTTGAAGAAACCTTTACACCAGTAGCTAGACTGGAGGCTATAAGAATACTGCTGGCATATGCATGCATGAAAAATATTTTACTATATCAAATGGATGTAAAGAGTGCCTTTCTAAATGGATATATCATGGAAGAAGTTTATGTAGATCAACCTCCAGGTTTTGAGGATTTTACTAAACCAAACCATGTTTATAAACTGAAGAAGGCTCTTTATGGTTTAAAACAACCCCCTAGAGCATGGTATGAGAGACTGAGCAATTTCTTAACTGATAAAGGGTTCATTAGAGGCAAAGTTGACACAACCTTATTTACTAGGAAAGAAAATAAAGACTTACTAATTGTTCAAATTTATGTTGATGATATTATTTTTTGTGCTACTAATGAGGCTCTTTGTAAGAAATTTTCTAAGTTAATGCAGGGAGAATTCGAGATGTCTATGATGGGTGAACTCAACTTCTTCCTTGGATTGCAAATTAAACAGCAAGTTGATGGTATCTTTCTTAGTCAATCCAAGTATCTAAAGGAGCTGCTAAAGAAGTTTGGAATGGAGAATGCCAAGCCAATGGGAACATCTATGGCTACTGCAACTAAACTGGACATGGATGAGAATGGGAAGATGTTTGACATTACTCAGTACAGAAGAATGATTGGATCCCTGCTGTACCTAACTGCCAGCAGACCTGACATTATGTTCAGTGTCTGCATGTGTGCAAGGTTCCAATCATGCCCCAAAGAAACCCATGCAACAGCTGTGAAAAGAATTTTTAGATATCTTATTGGAACATCACAGATGGGTCTTTGGTATCCAAAAGGCAATGGAGAAGATCTCAAAGGATACACTGATGTTGATTTTACAGGATCCAAAACTGACAGAAAAAGCACAAGTGGAACCTGTCAGTTCCTTGGAGGATCCCTGGTTTCATGGTTCAGCAAAAAGCAAAACAGTGTGGCCCTATCCACTGCAGAAGCTGAGTATGTTGCAGCTGGAAGCTGTTGTGCCCAAGTCATCTGGATTAAACAGCAGCTTGAAGATCTTGAGGTTAAAATAAAAGAGATACCAATCATGTGTGACAACCAAAGTGCTATAAATATCACCAAGAATCCTGTCATGCATTCAAGGACAAAACATATTGAAGTTAGGCACCACTTCATAAGAGATCACGTTCTAAAAGGAGAAGTCAGATTGGAGTAATCCCAACAGAGGATCAAGTTGCTGATATATTCACAAAACCTCTACCAGAAGACAGGCTTTGCAAAATAAGGAGAGAATTGGGAATGGTAAATCCCAATGAACTGTAAGTTATTTCTGTACAAATTCTGTCTTTATATTAGAATTAATTCTAACTTGAGCATCGGAGTATGTTTAATTTTAAATACAGGTGCTCCCTACAAGATACAATGGCAATAAACTTGAAGATTGGAGCACATCAGAATGGAACAACCAGAAAATGGAGTAAATGATGTAAATTCTAAGTTTTGGATCTATTCTGTAAGTTTTTAAAGATGAAATTTGCATTTTAATGTGTGTTAGACGTATTTTGCTTCATAAAATGTGCTTTTGACATGGTTAATATGGTCAACATTCGAATTTCAGTTCACTAACAGACGAACTTCAGCCTGTTATGCCTTGGAACAGTTTTCTAAGATGCCTCGAAATTCGTCTGTTGGATCTTGAAAATTCGAATTTTCAAAAACAAAAACTTCATAGTTATGATTGTCTATCACTGTTATGCCAATTTTCACTTCTTAACATACGAATGTTGGACAATCTTTACAAAAGTTGAAAAATTTGAATTTTCAGTTCAAAATTCGTCTGTTGAATCATGTCCTTCATGTTGAATTCTTGAAAGATGTAGTTCTGCATGTTTAGTTCGTCTGTTGAATAATGGTTTGATTGATGCTTGCCTTTTTCTTTTCAACATTCGAACTTTGGTGAAACAAAATTCGTCTGTTGTGCTTGTATTGCTTGTTTCAAGCCACTGTCAGATGAACTTTCAAGATGAAAATTCGTCTGTCAGTAAGCTGTGCTGAACGGTTTAACTTGTAACTGCCCGAAGTTTGAATTTTGACCCCTCAAAATTCATCTGTCAGACGGTTACACACGTTAAATGCGACGGTTTTCCAAAGAACAGACGCAACCCTATTTGTAACCTCTCTAAGTCTGTTCTGATTCTCTCTTCAATCCTCTTAACTCCTGTCTAAAAATCGTCATTCTTCACCGTTTAAACTTCCATTCGCATCCCAAAAACGTATTCTCTGCCACATTCTGCATTCTTCAACTGAGAAATGGCGAGAGTAAAGATCCCTGGAGCAGGACAAGCTGGAACACGACCAAAAAGAACGGTCAAATCTCAATATGCTACAAAAGAAGGAGAGAAATCCAAGAGAAAGGCCAAACCCAGTAAAGCTACCCCTTCTAAATGCCAGAAATCATCATCCAAGGCAGATTCGCAGAAAACTGGACCTTCCTCATCAAAAATTGTGGTTCCTTCTGCTGATACTGCTGCTGTGACTTCCTCCTCTTCTACTCATTCTGGAGAATTTGAGCTTACAACACTGCCACTTTGGAGCACTCCTGAGATTCAAGAATAGTATTCTGCCAAGTTTTCCAACAAAAAGGTAATCAAGCCTCACTGTGTAAATGTGGAACAATTTCTGATATCCAACAACTTTGATGCTACATTATGGTTGTTAAGATATAAAAATCTGTTGGAAATTGCTGAAAAATATGATGATGAAGTAGTGAAGACTTGGTATGCCTCTCTTCAATATAACAACAAGAAAAAGAAATGGGAGGTCTCTTTGAGATCAAGGACCATCTGGCTTGCTGATGACACAATCAATGAACTGCTGGAAATCCTAGGACAAGATGGGCTGAAAATTGACATCACAGCCTCTGGATATATGGATGAGGCAAGCACAGCTGATGAAGAAGGTGGATCCTTTCTAAACTACAAAGAGAGCACAGCTGATTAATGCCAACATTAGTGCTCCAAACAAAGTCAAGCAACCAAGGTTTGTAATAAATACCATTTGGATAGTAGAATAAAGCATCATGAATAAGTTGAACTCCTCTACCCAATAACAAGACATAACCTAATATTCATATTAATGAGAAATAACAAGTAGCACCTCCTTTGTACATTTCTTTGAACACTTGAGGGGCATGTTTTTATTGTTGAAACAAGAGTTTTGATGATTCCAAACCAACATTTCAAAAGCTTGGATTGAAGATATCAAAGGAGATCAAAGCTGTCTAAAGTGAAGATTTTCTGAGTATTTGCAATTAGATCTCTTGTAGAATCTTAGTTTTTGTTATGATTAGGTAAAAGATTTTGATTTGAAGAAAATATGTTTTCAAACTTTGATTTTATGTTAGATCTTTAAATATTTGAAAAACACCCACAAACAGACGAAGGTTGAAAGTTTAAACTGAACTTTCAAGTTGGAAATTCGAACTTTGCCTTTGGAAATTCGAATTTCGAGCTAAAACTGAATAAGTCTGGAGAGATGGCTCTCTGTCAGATGAATTTTGGTTGTTCAAAATTCAAATTTTCATATAGTCTGAAAGAGGCCTTTTGGTAACAGACGAACTTCACACTTTCAAAATTCGAATTTCAAGTAAAATGAAGTTTGTAAAAACCAAAGAAATTCGTCTGAAACTATGATAAAGTGCATCTGAAATCAAAATGAAATTGAGTTTGATAAATGCTCTCTGACAGACGAATTTTGAACTTCCAACATTCAAATTTTCATATAAGTCTGATAGATGCTTCTTTGCAACAGACGAACTTTGAGTCTTCAAAATTTGAATTTTGAACAAAACAAAAATTGAGAAAATAGAAGAAATTCATCTGAAACTATGTTAAAGTTCATCTGAGATCAAGAATGATTTAAGTTTCAAAACTGCTCTCTGACAGATGAACTTTGAACATTAAAATTCGAATTTCAGAAGCTAAGTTCTTGAGTCTGTTGAAATGAAACATTGACATACGAATGATGTGAACTTGCAACATTCGAATGATGAAGTTAGTCTGAAAAGAGTCTCTCTGACAGACGAACTTTACTCTTCAACATTCGAATTTCGAAGAAAATGAACTACTGTGCCTCCTTTTCACGTACTGAGAACAGACGAATTTTGGGCCTCCAAAATTCGAATTTCGAGGGCACTGTAGAAAATTAAAAATACTGTTCACACTTAATCGAAAAACTTTCTTCTTGAAAATTCGTATGTCACATTGTGAAAATGTTTTGTAAGTTTCAAAATTCGAATTTCACTTCATGAACAGACAAACTTCGTGCTGTAACGTTGGAAGCTTTAATCTTCGGTTCCTTCGAAATTCGTCTGTTGACCAACCAAAATTTGAATTTCAGTATGTCAGAAACATTAAATGCGGTTGGTAAACGGATAGTTTTTCAGAGTAACCGTTGGATAACTTCCCTAACGGATAGATTTAGTCTCTAACGGATATTTGAGACCTAAATCTATAAATACAACATCATTTGAAGTTGTGGGTAACGAATCAAACAAATATACACCGAATTTCTGCTGAATCTTTTCTCAAAAGCTTTTACCCTCTCAACTTCTATACTTGTACTTAAACTTTCATATCTACTCTTTTCAAGAGAGTTATTTCATTGTAATCAATCTACTCTTCATCTTGGAGATAGATTTACTTGTGAGGGGTATTCACAAGGGGATTGGGAAGCACATAGTGAAAGTGCTTGGAGAGTTTGAGAGAGCTCAGAAATAGAGCACACTCATGTACTGTGGCCTTAGCAAGAAGCCCACTGAAATTCTTGCTGTATAGTGGATAAATCTCAAGAGGTGTCTTGGGGACTGGATGTAGGTTAAGAGAATAGACCGAATCAGGATAAATCACTAAGTTCTCTTCTCCTTATCTCTACTTTTCACCTCGCTCTGCCTTACGCATTGTTTTCATTATACTGTGATATCTTCACTTACTTCACTTTGTGCAGAAAAATTTCAAACTTCCCAATTCACCCCTCGTGGGAAGTCTGCTTTGCTAACATTTATGACAAACATCGAACATTGTATTTCTCCTATTTTGAATGTTGAATCAAGTGTTTTGATGATTTGAAACAACTAAAGCTTGGAAGGCAAAATATAAAGGGAGTATAAGAGCATTCAAGTGAAGAAATGCAAGAAGAAATGAATAAAGAATTAGTTTGTAGGATTTCTCACAGTGAACACAGAGCAAAGGGCTTTGATTCCACTTCCATTGGTTGTAAATATGTGTTTTTCAATTATCCTATGTTAACTCATGCTAAGTTTGAAAAACACTGACTATCAGACAAATTTTGAACTGTTAAACTCCCATACATGTAATTGAAAATTTGAGCTTTAGTTATTGAAATTCGAAGTTACATATATGCTACCTCTGACAGATGAATTTCATTTGATTAAAATTCAAATTTCAACTTAAGCTTAATTTGTGAAAACTGGAAAATTTGTCTAAACCTATATCAAAGTGTGTCTAATATTTGAGTGCAAAAAGAGTTCAAAGTTAGTTCCACTGATAGATGAACTTTAGTTTTCAAAATTTGAGCTTTGGAATGAAAACATATAAGTCTGATTAGAGGTCTCTCTGACAGACGAATTTTGAAAGCTCAAAATTCAAATTTCAAAAAGTGAAACTCTTGTGCCATATTGAGTTGCTCATTAATAGGCGAATTTTGGATCCCCAAAATTTGAACTTCGAGTGCATTGTAGCAATATGAGATAACTATTCACACTTAACAGATGTACTTTAAACTTGAAAATTTGTATATCTTAATATGGAAAATATTTGTCAAAACCAAAATTTGAATTTCACTTTTAAATAGATGAATTTTGGAAGTTCAATGTTAAAGTTTTTAGCTTATGGTCTCTACAAAATTTATCTATTGATACCCCAAAATTCAAATTTCAGAGTGTCAGACGCATTAAACACGATTGGTGAATGGCTAGTTTTGCAAAGTAACCATTGGGTAACGTCTCTAACGGCTAGATCTTGTGCCTAACATATAGTTAAGACACAAATCTATAAATAAAATTTCATTTGAAGTTGTGGGTAACAATTTTATGTTGTATATACTAAAACTCTGTCAAAATCATTAGATAAAGCCTTCTACTCACTTAGACTTCATTTATTGCACTTCAGCTATCATATTTACTCCTTATTAGAGAGTTTCTATTATTGTAATCAATTTTTTCTTCATTTGGAAGAAAGATTTTCTTATGAGGGGATTTCACAAGGGATTTGGGAAACACTTTGCTAGAGTGCAAAGTGAAAATTTGTAAGCTCTTAGAACAAAGCATAAGGCTATACTGTGGCATTGTAAAGAGCCCACTGAATTCTTGCAAGATAGTGAAAAATTTCAAGTGGTGGCTTGAGAACTGAATGTAGGTCAAGTGGAGTAGACCGAACCAAGATAAATCTTTGTGTCCTCTCTTCCTTTACTTTGCAAACTACCTTTTTATATTTTGCACTCTATTTTCTGCAACTTTTACTTTCACCACTCTCTTACAATTTTGCAGAAAATTTTAAATTTCTCGATTCACCCCTCTCTTAGAAAATTAGCAAACCTAACAAGTGGTACCAGAGCCTGGGCTCCAAACTGAAGGATTTAACAATCCGAGAGAATCAATGGCTAGCTTTGGAGAAAACATTCTTCCTGAAAGAAACAACACCAAAAGACCTCCTAGCTTTAGTAGAGAGCATTACTAGAAGATAAGGATGCAGATCTATCTCCAATTCATTGACTTAGAAATCTGGTCAGTCATCTAGAAGAGAGACTTTGTCCCATTGAAGCTGCAGGATAATGACAAGTAAAAAGAAAAGCCATAAAAGGAATGGAATTATGAAGACAAGAGAAGAGTCCTACTTAACTACAAGGCAAAACACTACTTGATCAGTGCACTTAATCATGACAAATTTTATAGGGTGTCTAAATGTACCATAGCCAAAGGAATGTGGGACACTCTAGAAATTGCTGTATAGGTGAATATGAAAGTTTCAAAATGATGGAAGGTGAAAGCATCAAAGATTTTTACAAGAGATTCACCCTCATTGTGAATCAACTGAAGAGCCTCGGTAAGGAGTATGCACGACTAGAGAAAGTTAGAAAAATTCTTAGAGCTCTTCCTCTGGAATGATAACAAAAAAATAACAGCTATAGAAGAAGCCAGAGGAGAGTCAATAGCTTTTGTCACTACTCTCTTTAGAAGTCTTGAAGAGTATGAAAGAAAGATGAAAGCTCTCAAGGATGCTGGACAAAACAAGAAGAAAAAGGGTCTTGCATTAAAAGTTGCAGAAGAAAGAGAAGATGAATATGATGAAGAAGAAGAACTAGATGAAGATAATCTAGCTATGCTGGTAAGAAAATTTAGAAGTTTTACAACAAGAAGAGAAATAAGAGGTTCTTAAAAAAAGGAGCAACTGTAGACAGCAAGAAAGAGAGCAAAGAGCTTATCACCTGTTTTGAATGCAAAAAGTAAGGAAACATCAAATGGGAATGCCCACAATTCCTGAAAAAGCAGGAGAAAGAAAAGAAAATGGTTAACAAAGGAAAAAAGAAAAAGGCTTATATCTCTTCAATATAGGGCAACAGCTTTGATGAGGAGGATAAAGATGAGGAAGAGATTGCCAACATATGTCTAATGGCACAGGCAGTAGATGAAACTCAAAATTCATCTGATAGTGACCATGAAGATGAGGTAATTAATTCTGAACCCTCCTATTCTAAACTTCTTGATGCATTTCATGATCTGCATGAAGAATTCATTAAAACTGCAAAAAAACTAAAATTAGCTAAAGAAGATTAGCAAGTTAGAATCATATTGCAAAGTGACTGACATTGCATCTCAACATAGAACTGAATTTGTTTGTTGTAAATCATGCATTGAACTGAAGAAAAACAATGAATATCTTTTGAAAAGCATGGCTAAACTCACTGAGGGTAAAGACATATTATAGGCATTATTAGGAAGTCAGAGAATCACGCAAAGAAAAACTGGTCTTGGCTATAATCCTTGTGTAGTCAAGGAAAAGAATGAAAAGAAAAATAAAAATTTATATGAGACACTTTGTACATGCAGATGGACATGAGAAGAAAAGCTATAATTCAAAATCCATTGAATCTTATGTCAAACCCAGATTTGTGAAACAAAAATATTATCTGCATTGCTTTCTTCCTACATCACAATCTAGTAGTCCTTTTATCACTTGACAGTTCTATAATAAGAAGAGACATGTCTCTAATTCATGTTGGTTAAAGAAAAATGGACTTGGCAGGAAGGCATAATGGGTTTCCAAAGGTACATCTGTATCTAGGAAGAATACTACTGATAGAAAAGGACCTAAGTAGATTTGGGTACCTAAAAAGAAAAATTGAACTTTGTTTTGTAGGTCTGTCTTGGAGCTAGTAAAAGCAATAAATGATATATGGACAGTGCTTGCTCAAGACATATGACTGGTGGTAAGGAGAAGTTCATTACCCTTAGAGACAAGAAAGAAGGAAAGATGACCTTTGGAGATGACTAATATGGCAGAATAGTTAGTATTGGCATCGTGGGAAAGAATCCTGAAACATCTATAGAAGAGATGGTATTTGTAATTGGCCTCAACCACAACCTACTGAGTATGAGTCAGACTTGTGACAAAGGGAATTGGGTTTTGTTTGACTCAAAGTTCTACCTGGTTATTCAAAAAAGAGATCACAAAGTCATTCTCCGAGCTTAAAGGGATGGTAATTGCTATACCATTGATCTAGATGAATTTTCCACTTTAGATTTTGTATGCTTAATTAGCAAAGATAATGAAAGTTGGCTGTGGCATAGATGACTAACTCATGTTAACATGAACCAACTAACCAAATTAATTAAGAATGAATTAGTCACTGGATTACTAAAAATTTCTTTTGGAAAAGATAGAGTATGTGATGCATGCCTCAAGGGGAAACAAATTAAATCATCATTCAAACCTGAAAATGTAATCATTACATCTAGACCACTGCAATTATAACACATGGACTTGATAGGTCCATCTAGAGTAAAAAGTATTGGTGGGAACTTGTATGTGTTTGTGATTGTAGATGATTACTCTAGATTTATTTGGATTTTGTTCCTTTCTTCCAAAGATGAAATATTTGATGCATTTGTAATCTTAGCCAAGAAAGTGCAAAATGAGAAAGTTATTTTGATTGTGTCTATCAGGTTTGATCATGGAGGGAAATTAGAAAATTCAAGCTTTATGGAGTACTGTGAAGAGTATGGAATTGATCACAACTTCTCAACTCCAAGGACTCCTCTATAAAATGGAGTGGTGGAGAGGAAAAACATGACATTGGGAGAAATGGCAAGAGCAATGCTCAACGAAAAGGAGCTTCCTTAATATTTCTAGGCTGATGCAATAAACACAGTAAGCTACATCAGAGCCTACATCAGACTAATTTTGGGAAAGACACCTTATGAGTTATACAAAGGAAGAAAACCAAATCTATCATACCTACATGTGTTTGTATATAAGTGCTTCATCTATAACAAAGGAAAAGAGAATCTGGGTAAGTTTGATGCTAAATCAGATGAAGGTATATACCTTGGCTATTCTAGTAGAAGTAAAGCATATAGAGTGTTTAATAAAAGGATAAAGCTATAGAAGAACCTGTGCATGTAGTTTTTATTAAAAATGAAACTGTTTCTAAGCATGCCATAGATAAGGATGATCTTATCTCTAGTTTTAAGAACTTGAATTTTTCTGAAGAAGATAAAATTGAACCTCCTAGAATATCTAAATCTGCTAATGTAGAGGAGGATATTCAGGAAAAAGATGTTGAATATGAAAATAATGAAGAAATTTCTCAAGAACACCTTAGAGCTTGGAGATATCAAAGGAGTCATCCAGTTGATCAAGTGATTGAGGGTGTTCAAGAGAATGTTAAAACTAGAAGACAGCTTAGGGATCAAATATGCAACTGTGTATTTATTTCTCAAATTGAACCTAAGTGTACTAAAGAAGTCTTAACTGATGAATATTGGATATTAGTTATGCAAGATGAACTTAATTAGTTTGAAAGAAATCAAGTTTGGGACTTAGTGCCTAAACCTAAGGATCACTCAATTATTGGAACTAATTGGGTATTTAGAAATAAACTTGATGAATCAGGAACAATCATTAGAGCCAAAGCTAGATTAGTAGCCAAAGGATATAATCAGGAAAAAGGCATAATTATGAGGAAACTTTTGCTCTAGTTACAAGATTGGAAGCAATAAGAATCTTCTTAGCCTATGAGTGCATAAAAGACATAATGTTGTATCAAATGGATGTAAAAAGTGCTTTCCTGAATGGTTATATCATGGAAGAGGTTTATGTTGATCTACCTCCAGATTTTGAGGACTCAACAAAGCCAAACCATGTTTATAAACTGAAAAAAACTCTTTATAGCTTAAAATAGGCACCTAGAGTATGGTATGAAAGGTTAAGTAATTTTCTAATTGAAAAAGAATTTAACAGAGAAAAAGTAGATACAACATTGTTTACCAAGAAGGAAGATAAAGATTTGCTTATTGTTCAAATTTATGTTAATAATATTATATTTGGTACTGCTAATGAATCACTTTGCAAGAATTTCTTTATGTTAATGTAGAGTGAATTTGAAATATCAATGATGGGTGAGCTCAACTTCTTCCTTGAACTGCAAATTAAATAATGTGATGATGATATTTTCCTTAATCAATCAAAATATCTGAAGGAGCTGCTGAAAAAGTTTGGAATGGAAAATGTCAATCAATGGGGACTCCTATGGCTACTGCAACAAAACTTGATATAGATGAGGAAGGAAAGCCTTTTGATATAACTCAGTATAGGAGAATCATTGATTCCCTGCTATACCTAATAGCAAGTAAACTTGACATTATGTTTAGTGTTAGTAGGTGTGCAAGGTTCCAATCATGTCCTAAAGAGTCCCATGCAATAGCTGTGAGAATTTTCAGATACCTAATTGGAGTATCACAGATGGGACTTTGGTATTTAAAAGGCAATGGAGAGGAGCTTATGGGATACACTGATACTAACTTTGCTGGATCCAAGATTGATAGAAAAAGTACAAGTGGAACATGTCAGTTTCTAAGAGGATCCCTGGTTTCATGGTTTAGCAAGAAGCAGAACAGTGTGGCTCTCTCCACAGCAGAAGCCGAATATGTAGCAGTAGGCAGTTGTTGAGCTCAAGTCCTTTGGATGAAGCAGCAACTTGAAGATCTTGAGATTGAGATAAAGGAGATACCAACAAAATGTGATAATCAAAGTGTCATCAATATCACAAATAATCCAATCATGCACTCAAGGACAAAGCACATTAAAATAAGATATCACTTCATAAAAGACCATATTTTGGAAGGAGACATCAAACTAGAATACATCCCTACTGAAAATCAAATTGCAGACATTCTGACTAAACCACTTGCAGAAGAGAATTGGGAATAGTAAATCCCAATCAATAGTAAGCAAGCCTCTAACTGAAACTATTTAAGTTTCTAGCATTAAATTGATACTAACTTTAGTATCAGAGTGTGTTTAAAATGTTTTGCAAGTACTCCTCATGAGTCCAGATGATAGCAGATTAGTTTAATGGAGTTTATTAGACCTGCATAATTAAAAGATGCTGTAGTAAAGCTAGAAATTTGAACTTTCAAGCCCTATCTGTAAGTTTAACAATTTGAAATTTGCATTTTTGAAAGTTATTAGATGAATTTCCATGTTAAATTGTGATTTTAAATGAATTGGTATGCTCAAAATTCAAACTTAAGTGTTGATTAAATGAATTTCAGTAGCTCTCACATTGTTATAGTACCTTGATGTCCCCCGAAATTCATCTGTTGATTGCTGAAAATTCAAATTTCTAAATAACAATGTGAATATTGACTTTGTTCAAAATGCTCATTGTACGAATTTCAATATGTTAAAATACGCATTTTAAAGGCTCTTTACAAAACTTTAAAATTCAAATTTTTGAAACTCAAAATTCGTTTATTGAAGCATGATATTATGATTGGTCTCTGATAGACGAAGTTCAAGGATAAAACTCGTCTGTTTAGTTTCTTACTCTTTGTTTGCTTTATGTTTAATCGTTTAAAATTTGAACTTTGATGGTTCAAAGATTGTCTGTTGAAGTCTATGCCTTGAACTTAGCTTTTTTCAAACAAACTTTAGAATGAAAATTCATCTGTCAGAAAGCCTTTCTTTTGGGATAGCTACTTAACTGCTCAAAATTCAAATTTTGGTCCCTTAAAATTCGTCTGTTGATGGTTACAAAAGCTAAAACGAAGGGTTTTGCTTTGAATAGATGTAACCCTATTCGTCTCTCTCCCAAGTCTATTCACCTCCTCTCTTAATTTCTTATCAATTCAGTTCGTGAATCTCCATTTCCCATTGTTCAAACCCTTTTTTGCACCTTATAAACCCATTTCTTGCATCTTTCTGCAATAATCAATCATGAAAATGGCAAGGGTTAAAAATCCCAAAATGGGTCAAGGAGAGTCTAGAGCAAAGAGGGCTGTAAAGTCTCAGCACGCCTCCATGGGAGGTGAAACTCAGAAAAGGAAAGGCAAATCCATCAAGGGAACACCATCAAAAGGCAGAAAATAACTCCCAAGGCTAATTTGAAGAAACATGTCTCTACTGCTGCTGCCTCTGCCTCATCCAGCACTAAATCTGAGGAATTCCAGTTAACCACTAAGCCATTGTGGAGCAATCCTCACATCTTGGAAGAGTATACCACCAAATTTCTCAGCAAGAAGGTAATCAAACCTCAATGTACCAATTTCGAAGAAATTCTTATTTCCAATAATTTTGATGCTGGGTTATAGTTAATAAGATATAAAAATCTATTGGAAATCAAAGAAAGATATGATGATGAGGTGATCAAAACGAGGTATGCTGCTTTGTTGTACAATAGCAAAAAGGAGAAATGACAGGTTAATTTGAGGTCCAGAACTCTATGGATCTTTGATGAGACATTTAACAAAGTTCTAGAAATCCTTAGGCAAGATGGCCTGAAGATTGATATCACCACCTTAAGATACATAGATGAGGATGAAATTGTAGATGAGCATGAAATTGCAAATGAGGAAGGTGGTCCATTCTTAAATTACAAGGAGAGCATAGTCCCAAATACCCTGTTTAGAAGGCGTGAGAATAGGCATCCCCTAAGTTTGTTGAAGCCCTTTGATCTAAGTATTCAACTCAAGATCCTACATTATATTGTATCCAAGATCATATTCAACAAAAGGGGAAGCTTCAATCTAATTGCAAGGGCTGAAGCTCATGTGATGACTGCACTGATGCGAGGAAAGCTATTAAATATGGGAGATACCATCCTCCAACATATAATCAAGGCACGAAACCAAAGAAGAGATTCCACCTTGCCCTTTGCCTCCATCATCACCAAAATACTTCAGTATGCCAGAATATAACATTTGGAGAAAGGAAAAGGCAAGCTCACTGAAGTCTTCAAGGAGGAAGAGTTACAACGGATGGGAATTGAAAGGAAAGAAGGAAGGTGGATTGGGAAAGGAGCAAGGAAATCAGAAGGCCTGTTCTTTGAGGAAGGTCAATCACAACAGCAAGCAAGAACTTCTGAGGTTGCTCCACCCATATAGCCTATACCACAACCTTCTCAGCTTGTTTCTCCTCCACTACAGCCCACTCAGACACCTCAGCCATCTACTCCTTTGACCTGGGCCAAGCCAACCAAAATCACTGAACTATATGACAACCTTTCTACACTCATGCTAAGCATAAGAGATGAGAAAAATGCCAAGTTTGCTCACCTACAAGATCAGATCTTTCAGTTGGCTAAAAATATAAAAGTAGTTGCTGATGTTGAATCAAGAGTTTTGATGATGTTAAAACCAACACCCAAGAGCTTGGATTGAAGATATCAAAGAAGAACAAAGCTGGTTCAAGTGAAGATTAACTGAGTATATGTTGTTAGATCTTTTGTAGGATCTTTAGTTTTTGATATAATTGGGTAAAAGATTTTGATTTGAAGAAAAGATGTTTTCAAACTTTGATTTTATGTTAAATCTTTGAACATTTGAAAAATACCTTCAAATAGACGAAGGTTGAAAGTTTAAACTGAACTGTCAAGTTAGAAATTCGAACTTTACCTTTGGAAATTCGAATTTCAAGCTAAAACTGAATAAGTCTGAAGAGACTGCTCTCTGTCAGACGAATTTTGGTTGTTCAAAATTCAAATTTTCATCTAGTCTGAAAAGAGGCCTTTGTAACAGACGAACTTCACACTTTCAAAATTCGAATTTCAAGTAAAATGAAGTTTGTAAAAATCAAAGAAATTCGTCTGAAACTATGATAAAGTGCATCTGAAATCAAAACGAAATTCAGTTTGAAAAATGCTCTCTGACAGACGAATTTTGAAGTTGCAACATTCGAATTTTTATATAAGTCTGAAAGATGCTTCTTTACAACAGACGAACTTTGAGTTCTCAAAATTCGAATTTCAAGCAAAACAAAATTTGAGAAAACTGAAGAAATTTGTCTGTAACTATGTTAAAGTTCATCTGAGATCAAAAGTGATTTAAGTTTCAAAACTGCTCTCTGACAGACGAACTTTGAACATTGAAATTCGAATTTCAGAAGCTAAGTTCTTAAGTCTATTTAAATGAAACATTGACATACGAATGATAAGAACTTGCAACATTCGAATGACAAGATGAGTCTGAAAAGAGTTTCTCTGACAGAAGAATTTTGCCTTTCCAAAATTCGAATTTCAAAGAAAGTTATCTACTGTGGCCCTTTTTAGTTCAATGAACAGACGAATTTTGGGGATCCAAAATTCGAATTTCGAAGGCACTGTAGAAAATTGAAAACACTGTTCATACTTAACCGAAAAACTTTCTTCTTGAAAATTCGTATGTCACATTGTGAAAATGTTTTGTAAGTTTTAAAATTCGAATTTCACTTTGTGAACAGACGAACTTCGTGCTGTAACGTTGGAAGCTTTAATCTACGATTCCTTCAAAATTCGTCTGTTGGCCAACCGAAATTCGAATTTCAGTATGTCAGAAACATTAAATGCGGTTGGTAAACGGATAGTTTTTTCAGAGTAACCGTTGAATAACTTCTCCAACGGATAGATTTAGTCTCTAACGGATATTTGAGACCTAAATCTATAAATACAACATCACTTGAAGTTATGGGTAATGAATCAAACTTGTATATACTGAATCTCTGCTGAATTTTCTTCTCAAAAGCTTTTACCCTCTTAACTTCCAGACTTGCACCAAAACTTTCATATCTACTCCTTTCAAGAGAGTCATTTCATTGTAATCAATCTACTCTTCATCTGGAAGATAGATTTACTTGTGAGGGATATTCACAAGGGGATTGGGAAGCACACAGTGTAAGTGCTTGGAGAGTTTGAGAGAGCTCAAAAACAGAGCAAACTCGTGTACTGTGGCCTTTGCAAGAAGCCCATTGAAATTCTTGCTGTATAGTGGATAAATCTCAAGAGGTGTCTTGGGGACTGGATGTAGGTCAAGTGGAAGGACCGAAACAGGATAAATTACTGAGTCTTCTTCTCCCTATCTTTACTTTTCAGCTTGCTCTGTTTTACGCATTGTTTTCATTATACTGTGATATCTTCACTTACTTCACTTTGTGCAGAAAAATTTCAATCTTCCCAATTCACCCCCCTCTTGGGAAGTCAGCCTTGCTAACAAGTGGTATCAGAGCCCGGATTCCCATACAAAGGAACTCACAGTCCGGGAATTAAGATGGCTGGCTTTGGAGAGAGTATACTCCCTGAAGGGAACAATACTAACAGACCACCAGGCTTCAGTGGAGAGCATTATGGGTACTGGAAAATGAGAATGCAGATCTACCTCCAATCAATTGATCTTGACATCTGGTCAGTCATTGAAAAAGGGGATTTCATTCCAATGGCTCTAACTGAAGATGGAGGACACAAAGAGAAGCTGGAAGCAGAATGGAATGATGAGGACAGAATGAGAGTCCTACTGAATTTCAAAGCAAAACACTGTTTAGTCAGTGCCCTGAATCAAGATGAATTTAACAGAGTCTCGCAATGCACCACTGCAAAAGAAATGTGGGATACTCTGCAGATTGCTCATGAGGGAACATCTGGAGTCAGGGAGAACAGACTGAACACTTGCATTGGGGAGTATGAGAGCTTTAGAATGGCTGAAGGAGAAACTATAAAGGAGCTACAAAAGAGATTCACCCTCATTGTGAATCAACTCAAAAGCCTGGGAAAGGAATACACTCAGTCTGAGAAAGTAAGAAAAATACTCAGAGCTCTCCCTCTGGAATGGCAGCCCAAGGTAACAGCTATAGAAGAAGCCAGAGGAGAATCTATGACTTCTGTCACAGCTCTCTTTGGCAGCCTTGAGGAATATGAAGGAAAAATCAAAGCACTCAAGGAAGCTGGGATGGACAGGAAGAAGAAAGGCCTTGCCCTCAAAGCTGCCGATGAAAAGGAAGAAGAATCTGATGAAGGAGATGATCTGGATGAAGAAACTCTGGCAATGATGGTTAGAAAATTCGGAAGATTCTACAGCAAGAAGAAGAACAAGAGATTCTTCAAGAAAGGAGCTGCTGGAGAAAGAAAGAAAGAGACAAAAGAACCTGTGACTTGCTATGAATGCAAGAAGCAGGGACACATAAAGTGGGACTGCCCCCAATTCCTCAAGAAACAAGAAAAGGAAAAGAAAGCTGCTGATAAGGGAAAGAAGAAGAAGGCCTACATCTCATCTATATGGGGCAACAGCTCAGATGAGGAAGAAGAAGATGAGGATGAGATTGCCAACATTTGTCTGATGGCACTTGCTTCTGAAGAAGCCACACCCTCACACAGCAGTGATCAGGAAGAAGAGGTATATGAATCTGAACCTTCCTATTCTGAATTACTAGATGCATTTCATGAGCTTCATGATGAATTTATCAAAGTTGCTAAAGAACTAAAACTGGCAAAGAAAAGGATAATTAAGCTGGAGTCTCAAAGCATAGTTTCTGAAATTGCCTCTTTACCTCCGACTGAATCTGTCTGCTGCACCTCATGCACTGAACTCAGGCAAACTAATGATTATCTAGTTAAAAGCATGTCTAGGCTCACTAGAGGTAAAGATATGTTGTTTGCCTTGATGGGGAGCCAAAGAATATCACAAGGAAAAGCTGGTCTTGGCTATGATCCATGTGCAGTCAAGGAAAAGATCAGGAAGAAAAATCAGAATATGTATATGAGACATTTTGTGCATGCTAACAATAATAAAAAGGAAAATGATGCATCACCTCACATTGAAACATATGATCAACCCAGGCATGCTAAACAGAAGTATTATTTGCATTGTTTTCTTCCTACCACTCAATCTAGCAGTCCATTCATTACCTGTCATTTTTGTAACAAAAAGGGACATATTTACAGTTCTTGTGCATTGAAGAAAAATAGGCTAGGCAGGAAAACTGAATGGGTTCCCAAAGTTGCCTCTGCATCTAGGGAATTACTCACTGACCGAAAAGGACCCAAGCAAATTTGGTACCTAAAAGAAAAACATAAACTTTGTTTTGCAGGTCTGTCTCAAAGCTAAGAAAAGCAACAAATGGTATATAGACAGTGCCTGCTCAAGTCACATGACTGGTGATAAGGAGAAGTTCATCACCCTTAGAGACAACAAAGGAGGAAAGGTGACCTTTGGAGGTGACCAATATGGTGAAATCACTGGTATTGGAATTGTGGGCAAAAATCCAGAAACATCCATTGAAGAGGTGCTGTTTGTGATTGGCCTCAACCACAACTTGCTAAGCGTGAGTCAGACTTGTGACAAAGAAAACTGGGTGCTGTTTGACTCAAAGTTTTGCCTGGTCATCAGAAAAAGTGATCACAAAGTAATTCTCAAAGCTCAAAGGGATGGTAACTGTTACACTATTGACCTTGATGAACTTCCTCCCTTGGATTCTGTATGTTTGATTAGTCAAAATAATGACAGTTGGCTATGGCATAGGAGATTAGCTCATGTCAACATGAATCAATTGTCTAAACTGATTAAAAATGAGCTAGTAACTGGTCTTCCTAAAATATCTTTTGAAAAGGATAAAGAATGTGATGCATGTCTAAGAGGAAAACAAACCAAAGCATCCTTCAAATCTAAAAATGTAATAACAACAACAAGACCACTTGAATTGTTGCATATGGACTTAATTGGACCATCTAGAGTGAAAAGTCTTGGTGGTAATCTGTATGTGCTTGTAATTATAGATGATTACTCTAGATTCACTTGGACATTGTTTCTTTCCTCTAAAAGTGATACCTTTGGTGCATTTGTAACCTTAGCTAAGAAAGTGCAAAATGAGAAAGGTATTTCTATTGTGTCTATCAGGTCAGACCATGGAGGAGAATTTGAAAATGCATACTTCCTGGAGTACTGCAATGAGCATGGAATTGACCACAACTTCTCAGCACCAAGAACTCCTCAACAAAATGGAGTGGTAGAAAGGAAGAACAGAACCATTGGAGAAATGGCAAGAGCGATGCTAAATGAGAAGGAACTCTCTCAAGTGTTCTGGGCTGATGCAGTGAATACAGCTAGTTACATCATAAACAGAGCCTACATCAGACCAATCCTTGGGAAGACCCCTTATGAGCTGTACAAAGGAAGAAAGCCAAATTTGTCACACCTCCATGTGTTCGGGTGCAAATGCTTCATTCACAACAATGGGAAAGAAAATCTGGGTAAGTTTGATGCCAAATCCGATGAAGGTATATTCTTGGGCTATTCAAGTAGGAGTAAGGCTTATAGAGTTTATAATAAAAGATCAAATATAGTAGAAGAATCAGTGCATGTAGTTTTCATTGAAAATGAAGCTGTGTCAAAACATGAAGATGATCTAACTATCAATTTTGAAAAACTGGGAATTTCTGACAAAAGTAAAACTGAACCTCCAAAGATATCTGAATCTATTGATATAGAGGAAGATATCCAGGAGCAAGAGCTTAATGAAGAAAATATTGAAGAAACAACTCAAGAACTCCCTAGAGCTTGGAGATATCAAAGGAATCACCCTGTTGATCAAGTAATAGGGAATGTTCAAGAGAAAGTTAAAACCAGAAAACAGTTAAGGGATCAAATGCTCAACTGCGCTTTTATTTCTCAAATTGAACCTAAATGTGCTGAGGAAGCCTTAACTGATGATTACTGGATTCTAGCTATGCAAGATGAATTGAATCAGTTTGAAAGAAATCATGTTTGGAATTTAGTTCCCAGGCCCAAAAATCATCCTGTTATAGGTACCAAATGGGTTTTCAGAAATAAACTGGATGAATCTGGAACAATAATAAGAAATAAGGCTAGACTGGTTGCTAAAGGGTATAATCAGGAAGAAGGTATTGATTTTGAAGAAACCTTTGCACCAGTAGCTAGGCTAGAGGCTATAAGAATACTGCTAGCATATGCATGCATGAAAAATATTTTACTATATCAAATGGATGTAAAGAGTGCCTTTTTAAATGGATATATCATGGAAGAAGTTTATGTAGATCAACCTCCTGGTTTTGAAGATTCTACTAAACCAAACCATGTTTACAAGCTGAAGAAGGCTCTTTATGGTTTAAAACAAGCCCCTAGAGCATGGTATGAGAGGTTGAGCAATTTTCTAACTGAACAAGGGTTTAATAGAGGCAAAGTTGACACAACTTTATTCACTAAGAAAGAGAATAAAGATTTACTGATTGTTCAAATCTATGTTGATGATATTATTTTCGGTGCTACTAATGAAACTCTCTGCAAGAAATTTTCTGAGTTAATGCAGGGAGAATTCGAGTTGTCCATCATGGGTGAACTCAACTTCTTCCTTGGACTGCAAATCAGACAGCTTGATGATGGCATCTTTCTCAGTCAATCCAAGTATCTGAAGGAGCTGCTAAAGAAGTTTGGGATGGAGAATGCCAAGCCAATGGGAACACCTATGGCTACTGCAACCAAACTAGACATGGATGAGAATGGAAAGATGTTTGACATTACTCAGTACAGGAGAATGATTGGATCTCTGCTGTACCTAACTGCCAGCAGACCTGACATTATGTTCAGTGTCTGCATGTGTGCAAGGTTCCAATCATGCCCCAAAGAATCCTATGCAACAGCTGTGAAAAGAATTTTTAGATATCTTATTGGAACATCACAAATGGGTCTTTGGTATCCAAAAGGCAATGGAGAAGACCTCAAAGGATACACTGATGCTGATTTTGCAGGATCTAAAACTGACAGAAAAAGTACAAGTGGAACCTGTCATTTCCTTGGAGGATCCCTAGTTTCATGGTTCAGCAAAAAGCAAAACAGTGTAGCCTTATCTACTGCAGAAGCTGAGTATGTTGCAGCTGGAAGCTGTTGTGCCCAAGTCATCTGGATGAAACAGCAGCTTGAAGATCTTGAAATCAAAATAAAAGAGATGCCAATCATGTGTGACAACCAGAGTGCCATAAATATCACCAAGAATCCTGTCATGCACTCAAGAACAAAGCATATTGAAGTCAGGCATCACTTCATAAGAGATCATGTTCTGAAAGGAGAAGTCAGATTGGAGTACATCCCAACAGAGGATCAATTTGCTGATATACTCACAAAACCTCTGCCAGAAGACAGACTTTGTAAAATAAGGAGAGAATTGGAGATGGTAAACCCCAATGAACTGTAAGATGTTTTCATGCAATTCTGTCATTAAAATTTTCAATATCAGAATTAATTCTAACTTGAGCTTCGGAGTATGTTTAATCTAAGCTGCAGGTGCTCCCTGTGAAAATCAATGGCAATAAACTTGAAGAGTGGAGCACGTCAAAATGGAACAACCAAAAAGTGGAATGAATGATGTAAATCCTAAGTTTTGGATCCATTCTGTAAGTTTTTAAAGATGAAATTCGCATTTTACATGCATGTTAAACGGATTTTGCTTAATAAAATGTGCTTCTAACATGGTCAATATGGTCAACATTCGAATTTCAGTTCACTAACAGACGAACTTCGGCATGTTATGCCCTGGAACAGTTCTCTGTAATGCCTCAAAATTCGTCTGTTGACACTTGAAAGTTCGAATTTTCAAAATCAGAAATTTCAATATTATGGTTGTCCATCATTGCTGCACAATTTTTTATCTCCTAACATGCGAATGTTGGACAATCTTTACATAGTTAGAAAATTTGAATTTTTAGTTCAATATTCGTCTGTTGAAACATGTCCTACATGCTGAATTGTCAAAAGATGCAGCTCTGCCTGTTTAATTCGTCTGATTGATTGATTGTTTGATTGTTAACTACCTTTCTCTATTCAACATTTGAACTTTGTTGGAACAAAATTCGTCTGTTGTCCTTGTATTGCTTGTTTCAAGCCACTGTCAGACGAACTTTCAAGATGAAAATTCGTCTGTCAGTAAGCTATGCTGAACGGTTTAACTTGTAACTGCCCGAAGTTCGAATTTTGACCCCTCAAAATTCGTCTGTCAGACGGTTACACACGTTAAATGCTACGGTTTTCCTCAGAACAGACGCAGCCCTATCTGTAACCTCTCTGAATCCGTTCTGATTCTTTCTTAAATTCTCTTAACTCCTGTCCAAAAACCGTCATTCTTCACCAATTAAACCTCCATTCGCATCCTATAAACCCTTCCTTGTCAACATTTTGCTTCATTCCACTGAAAAATGGCGAGAGTAAAGATCCCTGGAGCAGGACAAGCTGGAACTCGGCCAAAAAGAACTGCTAAATCCCAATATGCTACAAAAGAAGGAGAAAAATCCAAGAGAAAGGCCGAACCCAGTAAAGCTACCCCTTCTAAACGCCAGAAATCTTCTTCCAAGGCAGATTCTCAGAAAACTGGGCCTTCCTTTTCAAAATCTGCAGTCCCTTCGGGTGAAACTGCTGCTGTGGCTTCCTCCTCTTCTACACAATCTGGAGAATTTGAACTTACCACATTACCACTTTGGAGCACTCCTGAGATTCAAGAAGAGTTTTCTGCCAAGTTTTCAAGCAAAAAGGTAATCAAGCCTCACTGTGTAAATTTGGAGCAATTTTTGATATCCAACAACTTTGATGCTGCATTATGGTTGATAAGATACAAAAACCTGTTGGAAATTGCTGAAAAATATGATGATGAAGTAGTGAAGACTTGGTATGCCTCTCTTCAATATAACAGCAAGAAAAGGAAATGGGAGGTCACTTTAAGATCTAGGACCATCTGGCTTGCTGATGAGACAATCAATGAAGTTCTGGAAATCCCAGGACAAGATGGGCTGAAAATTGACATTACAGCCTCTGGATACATGGATGAGGCAAGCACAGAGGATGAAGAAGGAGGATCCTTCCTGAACTACAAAGAGAGCACTATCTTGGACACCTTGTTCAGAAGAAGGGAAAACAGGCCAACTATAAATCTATTGAAGCCCACAGACCTAAGTGTACAAGTCAGAATCCTGCACTATATAGTGTCCAGGATCATATTCAACAAGGGTGGCAGCTTCAACTTGATAACAAGGGCAGAGGCTCATGTGATTACTGCTATCATTCGTGGGAAGCTGATTAACATTGGTCATATCATCCTCCAGAGAATGATAAAAGCAAGGGATTAGAGGAAGGATTCCACACTCCCCTATGCTGCAATTATTTCAAGAATCCTGCAGCATGCTAGAATTCAACACATTGAAAAGGGGAAAGGGAAACTCACTGAGGCATTCAAAGAAGAGGAACTGCAAAGGATGGGTATTGAACTAGATGAAGGCAGATGGGTTGGAAAGGGAGCAGGGAAATCTGAAGATCTGTTCTTTGCTGCTGATGACTCCCTCCAACAAGAAGGCACCTCTGAGGCCCCTAGCAAATCTGTACCTCAGCCTTCTCAACCAATCCCATCTCCCTCCAGGCCTACTCACCCTCCTGCCACTCCCTCCTCACGGGCCAAGCCAACAAAGGTCACTGAGTTGTTTGACAGTCTGTCAACACTCATTCTCAGCATAAGAGATGAGCAAAATGCCAAATTTGCTCATCTACAAGATCAGATCCATCAGTTGGCTGTGAACATGAAGGTGGTAGCTGATGCTTATGAAGATATAAGGAATGCTATTCCTACCACTTCAGCTCCACCTTAGCCTGGTATCCCTGAGCCTACTCTATCTCCAACTCCTGAGCCTCCAAGCCCCTTCGAGTTTGCCTCCTCTGACCATGATGGTGCTGGTGCAATGAGAACACCAAGTCCTGCTCCACCCTTGGACTATGGATTGGAAGAAGAAGAAAGACTTCAGCAGACAAGTCCTCATGAGCCCATGCAAGAAGTTGCTCAGGAATCAATTCTGTCCACTCCAGAATCTGAGCAAGTTGAAAAACTGGTGGCAGCCATCTCAAGCTCCTCCATGCAAGAAGATGTGAGCACTGAAGAAAGAAGCATTGTACCTGTTGCTGACTATGTTGCCATTGCTCACAATGCTTTACTGGAAGCTCAGAGGAAAAGGCTGGAAGAAATGTTTCCTCCTGCTAAACCAGCCTCCTCTTCTCTTGCTGCTTATGGGCTATCAGAAGAACAAAGGGCTCAACTAGCTCTTTCCAGACAGGCAATGCAGGAGCTGCTGGAAGTCTCTGACGAGGAACCAAGCACTGATCCCCCAGCTGAAATTCCTTTTGCTCCTGTGCCCCTTCGTGCTATTCCTGTCTCTCAGATCCCTCCTCCGGCTGACTTTGTTGGCCTTCCTGATGATGCCAAAAAGGGGGAGAAGTCTGGGTAAACTGGAAAGACTGGGCAAACTGGAAAGACTGCTGCTGAGCAATCTGGAAAAGGAAAAAGGAAATCCTACAGCAAGAAGATCAAGACAAAGAAGAATTGATTGAAATTTCTTGTTGTACTTTGTATTAGTTTTGTTGTTTGGAATTTGTTGATTGGACTGTCTCTGTTGTTTGAACTTTGCCTTATTTAGCTCTGTATAAGTAACTTTTGGTTAAATGGATGAATTCCTTGTTGCAAAGTTTTGTGTCTTAATTCTGTTGATATCTTATGCATATGTTGAGGGGGAGCTTGTAAAAGCAAACCCAAGTACTAATCCAGTTTGTAAGTTGTTTTGTCATCATCAAAAAGGGGGAGAATGTTGAATCAAGAGTTTCGATGATGTTAAAACCAACACCCAAGAGCTTGGATTGAAGATATCAAAGAAGAACAAAGCTGGTTCAAGTGAAGATTAACTGAGTATATGTTGTTAGATCTTTTGTAGGATCTTTAGTTTTTGATATAATTGGGTAAAAGATTTTGATTTGAAGAAAAGATGTTTTCAAACTTTGATTTTATGTTAAATCTTTGAACATTTGAAAAATACCTTCAAATAGACGAAGGTTGAAAGTTTAAACTGAACTGTCAAGTTAGAAATTCGAACTTTACCTTTGGAAATTCGAATTTCAAGCTAAAACTGAATAAGTCTGAAGAGACTGCTCTCTGTCAGACGAATTTTGGTTGTTCAAAATTCGAATTTTCATCTAGTCTGAAAAGAGGCCTTTGTAACAGACGAACTTCACACTTTCAAAATTCGAATTTCAAGTAAAATGAAGTTTGTAAAAATCAAAGAAATTCGTCTGAAACTATGATAAAGTGCATCTGAAATCAAAACGAAATTCAGTTTGAAAAATGCTCTCTGACAGACGAATTTTGAAGTTGCAACATTCGAATTTTTATATAAGTCTGAAAGATGCTTCTTTACAACAGACGAACTTTGAGTTCTCAAAATTCGAATTTCAAGCAAAACAAAATTTGAGAAAACTGAAGAAATTTGTCTGTAACTATGTTAAAGTTCATCTGAGATCAAAAGTGATTTAAGTTTCAAAACTGCTCTCTGACAGACGAACTTTGAACATTGAAATTCGAATTTCAGAAGCTAAGTTCTTAAGTCTATTTAAATGAAACATTGACATACGAATGATAAGAACTTGCAACATTCGAATGACAAGATGAGTCTGAAAAGAGTTTCTCTGACAGAAGAATTTTGCCTTTCCAAAATTCGAATTTCAAAGAAAGTTATCTACTGTGGCCCTTTTTAGTTCAATGAACAGACGAATTTTGGGGATCCAAAATTCGAATTTCGAAGGCACTGTAGAAAATTGAAAACACTGTTCATACTTAACCGAAAAACTTTCTTCTTGAAAATTCGTATGTCACATTGTGAAAATGTTTTGTAAGTTTCAAAATTCGAATTTCACTTTATGAACAGACGAACTTCGTGCTGTAACGTTGGAAGCTTTAATCTACGATTCCTTCGAAATTCGTCTGTTGGCCAACCGAAATTCGAATTTCAGTATGTCAGAAACATTAAATGCGGTTGGTAAACGGATAGTTTTTTCAGAGTAACCGTTGAATAACTTCTCCAACGGATAGATTTAGTCTCTAACGGATATTTGAGACCTAAATCTATAAATACAATATCACTTGAAGTTATGGGTAATGAATCAAACTTGTATATACTGAATCTCTGCTGAATTTTCTTCTCAAAAGCTTTTACCCTCTTAACTTCCAGACTTGCACCAAAACTTTCATATCTACTCCTTTCAAGAGAGTCATTTCATTGTAATCAATCTACTCTTCATCTGGAAGATAGATTTACTTGTGAGGGATATTCACAAGGGGATTGGGAAGCACACAGTGTAAGTGCTTGGAGAGTTTGAGAGAGCTCAGAAACAGAGCAAACTCGTGTACTGTGGCCTTTGCAAGAAGCCCATTGAAATTCTTGCTGTATAGTGGATAAATCTCAAGAGGTGTCTTGGGGACTGGATGTAGGTCAAGTGGAAGGACCGAACCAGGATAAATTACTGAGTCTTCTTCTCCCTATCTTTACTTTTCAGCTTGCTCTGTTTTACGCATTGTTTTCATTATACTGTGATATCTTCACTTACTTCACTTTGTGCAGAAAAATTTCAATCTTCCCAATTCACCCCCCCTCTTGGGAAGTCAGCCTTGCTAACAGCTGATACCTATGAAGACATTAGAAGTGCTATGCCCTCTACATTAGCTTCACCTCAGCCTGGTCACTTTGAGGCTATTGACTTTGCTGCTATGCCACAGGCCTCCAGCAATGAGACTAGCCTTGGTCCACCCTTGGACTATAGCATGGAGGAAGAAGCCCCTTAGGAAGAATGTTCTCACGAGCCTATGATGGAAGATGCTCAAGAGTCAATTCTATCACTCCAAGAATCAGAGCAAATGGAGAAGCTTGTTGCAGCCATCACTTCTGCCCCTATCATTCAAGTTGCACTAAATGAAGAGAGAAGCCTTATTCATTATAAAGGTGTAGCTGCCTTTGCACATGATGCCTTTGTGCAAGCACAAAAAAGAAGGCTTGATGAGATGTTTGCCTCTTCAGCTTTTCCTCTATCCCTTTCGGCATTTAGTCTCATAGAGGAGAAAGGAGCTCAATTGGCACTTTCTAGAAGGAAAATGCAAGAGCTCCTCGATGTGTCTGATGATGAAGAAGGGACTTTTGAAGCATCCGTCCCCCTTCCTCAAATACCCTCCACTGTGCCATTCATTCCTGTTCCTCTTCATGCAATTCCAGTGTCATAGATTCCTCCTCTTGTTATACATGTTCCTGCCCCTAATGATACTAAAAAGAGGGAGAAGAAATCTGAGCAAATTGGGAAAACTAAAGCAGGGCATTCTGGTAAGACCTATAATAAGGAAAAATGATTAGATCTTAGGGTTGCTTATTTTTACTTACTTTTTTTTTGTTTGCAGTATCCCTTGTACTGAAATGACAATCTTGCTTTGAAATACCATGCTTGCAATGTCATATCATTGTACTGAACCTTGAATGAATACAATATGATTCCATATTTTCCTTATGCTCTGCTATATATGATGCACTTATCATTAAACTTTAATGCATATGTTGAATGGGAGCTCTTAGAAGCAAATCCAAGTATTAATCTAGTTTGTAAGTTGTTTTGTCATCATCAAAAGGGGAGAATGTTAAATCAAGTGTTTTGATGATTTCAAACAACTGGAGCTTGGAAGGAAAATAACAAAGAAGTATAAGAGCATTCAAGTGAAGAAATGCAGGAAGAAATGAGTAAAGACTTAGTTTGTAGGATTTCTCACAGTAAACACAGAGTAAAAAGCTTTGATTCCACTCCCATTGGTTTTGAATGAGTTTTTCAATTATTCTATGTTAACTCATGCTAAATTTGAAAAACACTGAATATCAGACAAATTTTGAACTGTTAAACTCTCATATATGTAATTGAAAATTTGAATTTTAGTTACTGAAATTTGAAGTTACAGAGATGCTACCTCTGACAAACAAATTTCAGTTGATTAAAATTCAAATTTCGTCTCAAGCATAATTTGTGAAAACTAGAAAATTCGCCTGAACCTATATCAAAGTGTGTCTAATATTTGAGTGCAAAAAGAGTTCAAAATTAATCTCACTGACAGATGAATTTTAGTTTTCAAAATTTGAGCTTTGGAATGAAAACATATAAGTCTGATTAGAGGTTTCTCTGACAGACGAATTTTGAAAGCTCAAAATTCAAATTTCAAAAAGTGAAACTCTTGTGCCATATTGAGTTGCTCATTAATAGGCGAATTTTGGATCCCCAAAATTTGAACTTCGAGTGCATTGTAGCAATATGAGATAACTATTCACACTTAACAGATGCACTTTAAACTTGAAAATTTGTATATCTTAATATGGAAAATATTTGTCAAAACCAAAATTTGAATTTCACTTTTAAATAAATGAACTTTGGAAGTTCAATGTTAAAGTTCTTAGCTTATGGTCTCTGCAAAATTCATATATTGATACCCCAAAATTTGAATTTCAGAGTGTCAGACGCATTAAACGCGGTTGCTGAACGGCTAGTTTTGCAAAGTAACCATTGGGTAACGTCTCTAACGGCTATATCTTGTGTCTAACATATAGTTAAGACACAAATCTATAAATAGAACTTCATTTGAAGTTGTGGGTAACAATTTTATATTGTATATACTGAAACTCTATCAAAATCATTAGACAAAGCCTTCTACTCACTCAGACTTCATTTATTGCACTTCAACTATCACATTTACTCTATATTATAGAGTTTTTATTATTGTAATTAATCTTTTCTTTATCTGGAAGAAAGATTTTCTTGTGAGGGGATTTCACAATGGATTTGGGACACACTTTGCTAGAGTGCAGAGTAAAAAATTGTAAGTTCTTAGAACATAGCATAAGGCTATACTGTGGTATTACAACGAGTCCACTGAATTCTTACAAGATAGTGGAAAAGCTCAAGTGGTAGTTTGAGGACTAGATGTAGTAAGTCAAGATGAGTAGACCGAACCAGGATAAATCTTTGTGTCCTTCCTTCCTTTACCTTGCATACTGCCTTTTTATATTATGTACTCTATTTTCTGCAAGTTTTACTTTGACCAATCTCTTCCAATTTTGTAGAAAATTTTAAACTTCCAATTCACCCCATTCCTCAGAAATCAACAAACTTAATACTAAATGCTAGATACTAATTAGGAAGTCAAACTAGCATAATCATGATATTTCAAGAATCAAATGGCATTTAAGTGATATAAAGAATTAAGGGAATCATGAGCAAATAGTTCATTTACAAGTTTGAAACAACACCCACATGAACGTGTCAAGCAAAGAAGATTTATGTGGGAAAACAAGACCATTTGGAGCATTCTTCATGCTTAAACTGTTTGCAGTCAGCACTTATAAGCCTAAACTAGAACATCCATAAGAAATAAGTTAAAACCAGATTTTTCCCATAGAAAACATATTCATATGGTCAGTTTTAAACCCAAACACGAGCAGCACCATGTAGCAATTAACATAGAATTCCTTTCTTTTCTTTATGGGAAAACATGATAATATAATTACTTCTCAAGTTTAATGGCAGTCTATGCATATGGAGAGAGCAAAATATAAATACATATGACCATCTCCTTTGAGCTCACAGTCAAATTTATATGTCATAGGCAATCAACATTTCCATCAAGTGCATGGTTGCATAAATCCAAAGCTATAAATTGGACATTTGACTCTTACTAAGCTAGTCATTGTTCTCATGTAAGTTACATCTCATACAAGCATTTTGTCAAACATTTCATGTGTGGGCTTTAGAAAAGCTAAGAGCATAATCATTCTAAGTGCACAATATGCCAAATAATACCTATGCATTTTGATTAACCAACATCAATATTGCAGCAAAGAGGAAGCCAATAAGAGAAAGGAAACATTACCTATATAAGTAATCTGGATCCTTTTGTTGCTTGCACGAGGCTCTCCACCTTGGTCCAAATGGTTCACGGATTAGTGAGGAAACTAGCTTAGGGTTCCTTAATCTCCTTAAAGCTCTACATATCTCGCTCTCTCTTTCAGTCCCCTTCTACAGTTTCTTTTGGCACCTTTTATCAATTTTAGTTCCTAGGTTTTTTTCTCCTTCGAGCTCCAGCTCCCTCGGTCTCTTGTGTTCTCTCCTCCTATCTCACTGGCTCCTCCTTTTCTGCTTTCAATTTGGCTCTCCTTTTCTCTTCGTGCTTGCCCGAACTCCCTTCACCATCATGCTCTGTCCCTTTCTTCATTTGGCTTCCCTTTGTCTCACTTATGCTCGGCTTTCCTGTGTCTCTCACTCTACTTGTCTGTTCTTTTCTTGCATGAATCATGGCTCTGCTCTGTCTCTCTTTCTCTCTCCTCCCCTTTTTGCTTGAGCTCCAACTCCCTTCTTTCTTTTGTTCTCACATAAGGACCTAAGCTTCTCTGCCTTGTCCATGAGCCTCCCCAAACCGCTCTCTTTTTCATGCCCTCGTTTTCACTCTGCCTCCACTACTCTTCTGTCTCCATCATGCTCTACCCTCTCTCCCATTTCCTTTCGTCTCATCCTTCACAAATCCTCTACCTTTTCTTTTTCTCTCGAGCCCTCTCTCTGTCTTTAGCCTTAGCTCCTCTCTTACTCACGGCTCCTTATACCTTTTTTCCTTCTTGAGCCCTCTCTCTATCTCTGTCTTTTGTTGGTTAAGGCATTGGGGTTGAAACGCAAGGTTACCTGCATTTCAATCCCAGCCCATCTCTCTCTCTCTCTCTCTTTTTAATTTAATTTTTTAATTTTAATTTTATTATTTTTAATTTTATATTATTTTTGTAATTATTTTTTTGGTATTTTTGTTGTTTGTTTTTTCCTTTTTTTCTTTAAGACCCCATTAAGAAATTTTTATTATAATTAATTAAATTTTTTTAATTGATTAATTTTTTCTTAATTAATTTTTTTAATTTAATTTTTATACCCAGACAAAATACAGTTTTTCACACACATCTTTATTAAATTTTATAGCTCCTTCAAGGATGTGTACTTCCTGAATAGGTTCAACGGGAATAGGCTTTAGATCTAGTTCTTCATTGAAATTATTCATTGGCATAAGATCATCTCCTGTTGCATCATATTCTTCTAGATCATTTAAACCTACACTCTCATTTAGATCTCCAGACAGGTCATTAGGTTTCAGATCCAACCACCTATTGTGGTTTGAAACTGGACTATTGTCATCAGAGGAAGACATACTTTACCTGTCTTCATCACACAATAACAAATTTCATAGCATACTAACTAGGAAGAATTACAACTTAGAAAGCAACTGATATGGACCCCATGAGTAACCTATCTCGGAAACCCAGAAAATACAGAGGACAGCAATGTAAAAACTTGACTCAAATAGGTTAATCAAACTAGAAAAATGAGAACATGTCTCAAAGAACTCTAGTTATAGGAAGACGCCACAAGAGTAGATCAAACTCTTGATAAGTTGAGTGTATTCTAAAAAGAATACAAAGAACTAATGAAACTTATTAATTGAATAAACTGTGAATAATATTAATCTGTCTTCTATTGGTAAAAAAGAGGTCTATAAATAGGTAAATAGATATCCTAAAGTGACTAGGAATACTTAGGATTCAAATAATCTTAACAAATCTGGTAAATCCTAAAAAGATAACTAATTATCTAAAGGCCTAAAAATAAAAACGAAAAGACTAAAGAAAATAACAAAAAATAATATTATGATCCTAATACTTCTAAATATTCCTTAAAGATAAGGTTTATTTAATATAATTTAAACTAAACTAATTTAAATCTAAAATTTGGCCCCATGAAATACAAGTTGGAAATCACAAAATATCATAGTATAATTTAAATCAAATCAAATCAAATTAAATCAAAACAAATTAAAAGAAAAAGATAATCCTAAATTAATATAAGTGAGACTTGGAACTTGAGCTTCTCTCTCCATTTGGGCTTCAAAAATAATCTAATCTTTTTTGGGATATATGAAAACATCATTTATCTTGCATAGACTATTCCAGCATGAATTTGGTCTTGATTATTTGACTTTTCCAAGTATATATTAGCACTTTGAGTCTTCAATGTGATAAAATATGCTCCAAAAAGAATTTCTAATATACTGAAGGGTCCTTCTAACAAGGTGTTTTTGAAATTAAAGTCCAACATATGAGTTTGATTATATAATGTGTTAATTGAGCCATCCAGTTTCACATCATTATCCCCCTCTTAAAAAAGAGTCGTTCTTGACTTTTCAAGGTACTTTTGCAACTAAGAAGAATCACCCAGATCAAAAATCTTATTTTTCAACCATCTTGGTAGTGGTAGATGATAAGTATGAAAGATTGAATTATGAAGAAGATCAATGTTTAAGCAAGCTACATTTAGAGACTTGAATCTATGATTTTTTTACATTTAGTTATGAATTTTTGAATTTAAGTGCGTAAATGGATTTATCAATGCAAAAATGAAATTTTCAGTATTGCATTTTTAATTTAAGCTTTTAAGTCCTTTCGCTCTCAAAAGTTGTATAATTAACGAGAAAGATAGAGATTAATTAAGGTGTTACACCCTGACTCCATTTAGGGAAATATTTTCTTTTTTCTGAGCTTTAATCTTTTAATTCTTTTTTTTTATTATTTGTAATCTTATCTTATATATCTATCTATTTATTTATAACCTTTAGATCCAAAATCGAAAAGTACTATTCATCCATACTCATCTAACTGGTGGATTCACTGTACAAAAAACTTTATATGTGGTTTTTTTCCCTCCTTTATGGTGTGGGACCCACACAAAAAAGAACATTCCGCATGAGACACCGAGGAGCATGAATTATCATGGTATGGAAAAAATTATTAATCAACACCCTAATTAAATTTATATATTATATCCCAATAATATTTTTAAATATAAGAGTAGGATTATTAAGTTTAAAATTTGAATTCATAAGAAAATAGGATAGTTAAATTTACATATCAACTAATGAAATAAAACCATATTAACCGATGAAATAAAATCCTAACAATCTCTTAAGTATTATTTTAAAATATTTTTAATTAATTTATTTATTTTTTCAATCCAACTATATTAGATATTTATGATTAATTCCAAATTGATAATATTATTATTATAGAATTATGTTTTAATCTTATTTTAAATCTTTTCAGTTAACAACTATTTAATATTATTTTGAATATTATCTTAATCTTAAACTTTTAAATGCAAAATCTCGTGGCATTCTTCACCTACATTCATTTTACTATTAAAGTCACCATGTAAAATTCAGATATTCCTTTTTTTTGTTCTTTTTTATACACAGTTGCTACTTGCTCGCTTGGAAGATTCATATTGAGTGCATCAACTTTTATGCTTCATGGGTCCTGCTTGTACACTTCTTAAATGGCTGCATTTAACAATCCTAAATTCGTAATTAATGCTTCTATTTAAAGTATCCAGTTTTGTCTTCATTATTATTGTTCATTTTTTTTTTTTTCGTTCTTCATTTGTTGAGAAGCTTCCCGTTAAATGAAAGGGTTTTTCTTTTCACGGGGCCCACTAGGAAATGAAGATTCCGTGTGCACTGGGACAAAATGAACCATGATAATATGTGAAAATTTGCTAGTCTATATCTTAATTAAATTTACATATTAAGTTTCAATGATATTTTTAAATATAAGAGTAGATTATAAGCCTTAATTTGAAATTTGAATTGATAAATAAAATAATAATTAAATTTATATATTAACCAATGAAATAAAATCTCTTTAGAAATTATTTTAAAATGATACTGATTTATTCACTCTATCATTAATTCCTAATTGATAATATTATTATTTTTAGAATTTTATTTTAGTTTTATTTCAAATTTTTTCAGCTAAGAATTATTTAATCTTATTTTAAATCTTATTATTTATGTTTATTTTTACATTTCTATTTCTAATTTTAGTTTAATATTTTCTTATTATTATAATATAATAAGAAGATACTATTGAATCAAGTATTTTGATGATTCTAAATAACTAGAGTTTCTAAGGAAAATATTAAAGGAGTGTAAGAGTATTCAAGTGAAGAAATCCAATAGGAAATAGATGAAGAATTAGTTATTAGGATCTCTCACTTTGTATACTGGGTAAAAGACTTTGATTTCACTCCTATTATGTTTAAATATATGTTTTTCATATTATTCTATGTTAACACATGTTAAATTTGAAAAACAATGGCTAACAGACAAATTTTTAGCTGATGAACTTTATATACTTCATTGAAAATTCGAACTTTGCTTACTAAAATTTGAAGTTGCAGAGATGTTACCTCTAACAGATAAATTTCAAGTATTGAAATTCAAATTTTGAGTTAAGCATAGTCAAGCAAATGTGCAAAATTCGTCTGAAGTTATGTCAAAATTTGTCTTATATTAGAGTGCAAAAAGAATTTAAAAACAATTATTCTGACAAACGAATTTTGAATTTTAAAACTCGAATTTTGGAATGAAGACTTGTAAGTCTGACTAGAGGTCTTTCTGATAGATTAACTTCTAAAATACAAAATTAGAATTTCAGAAAGAGGAACTTTTGTGCCATGTTAAGCTAAGCTCTGACAGATGAATTTTGGCCTCCCAAAATTCGAATTTTTGGTGCACAATAGAAACATGAGACAACTGTTCACACTCAATAGATGCACTTTGAATATGAAAATTCGTATGTTTTAACATATGAAATATTTAACAAAATCGAAATTCAAATTTCACTATTGAACAAACGAATTTTGGAAGTTCAACATTAAAGTCTTTAACTTATGGTCTCTATGAAATTCGTTTGTTGGCACCCAAAATTCTAATTTCAGTGTGTCAGACACATTAAATGCCATTGATAAACGGCTAATTTTGCAGAGTAACAGTTGGGTAACACCTCTAACAGCTAAATCTTGTGTCTAACATCTAGTTAAGTCACAATTATATAAATAGAACTTTATTTAAAGTTGTGGGAAATGATTTTACACTATAAATACAGAAATTCTACTGAAATCATTAATCAAAGTTAGTTACACTTCATTTATTGCACCTCAACTGTCTTATTTACTCTGAATTAAAGAATTTTTTTTTCCTGTACAAAATCTTTTCTTCATCTGGAAGAAGGATTTTCTTGTGAGGGGTTTTCACAAGGGATTTGAGAAACACTTTTTTAGAGTGTAAAGTGTAAATTTGAAAGCTCTTAGAGTAAAGCATAAGGTTGTATTGTGGCATTACAAAGAGCCCACTAAATTCTTGCAAGATAGTGAAAAATCTCAAGTGGTGGCTTGAAGACTGGACGTAGGTCAAGTGAAGCAAACCGAACCAGGATAAATCTCTGTGTCCTCTCTTCTACCTTGCAACTGTCTCTTATATTTTGTACTTTATTTTCTGCAACTTTTACTATCACTGTTTTATCACAATTTTGTAAAAAAATTGAACTTCTCAATTCAACCCCACTCTTAGAAAGTCAGCTAATCTAACAAGTGGTATCAAAACCCGGACTCCCAACTGACACTACACCAATTCTAGGTTTTATTTATGCTCATTAGTTGGCGTTTCCATAGGAAACGCCAACTAAAATTAAACATAAAAAAAAACATTTAGTTGGCATTTATGTCATAAACGCCAACTAAAGTTATGGAAACACCAACTAAAATTAAACATAAAAAAAAAAACCTTTAGTTGGCGTTTATGTCAGAAACACCAACTAAAGTTGGTATTTTAGTTAGCGTTTCCTTATAAACGCCAACTAAAATTATTTAAAAAATAAAAAAAGCTATTAAATATTTTAGTTGGTGTTTCTTTTAAAAATGCTAATTTTAATTACCAACTTTAGTTTGCATTTGCAATAGAAACGCCAACTAAAGTTGGTATTTTAGTTGTCGTTTCCTTATAAACGCCAATTAAAATTATTTAAAAAATAAAAAAAAACTATTAAATATTTTAGTTGGCATTTCTTTTAAAAACGCTAACTATAGTTACCAACTTTAGTCGGTGGTCGCAATAAAAACGCCATGTAAAGTTGTTTAAATAATATTTTTAAAAAATTTGCAAAACCTAAATCCACTTTCTGTTCTTTGTTCAAAACTCGCACACTCCGTCCTCCTCTCACTCCTGCCCTGTAGTGTTTTTCTTGCTCTGCATCTCAATGAGTCATCTTCATCTAGCCTCGTTGCTGTGAGTATAGCCGTTGGGATCTCTGACCACCGTCACTATCCTTCCAATTTCATCTCTCATCAGCCATAGGGCGCGCTAGGTCCATCTCTTCCTTCAAATCTCAGATCTCACAGTCTCCAGCAATCTCTCGCTCTCTCCTTCCTTTCCTTCTTTAGCCTCCATCAATGGATTCCTCTAATCTGACTTAGTCCACCATGCCCTAAAGTTCTTGCCCTTACACCGTGCCCTAAACCGCCAATATCACAGTCGTCAACCATTATACCTCAGATTTCTTGGTTATACAAATTCAAGGTACTAAACCTTCCCACCATTAATTTCCTTTAGGTTCTGTTGGTTCAGGTTAATGTTACTAGACTTAGTATGTGAATATAACCCATCATGCAATTTTCTTGATTAATCAGTTTTATTGTGTGCCTTTCTTCTTTTCTTTGTAAATGAGAATTATTTGGAGTCTCAAGTTACCAAACTTAAAAAAAGAAAATTCTAAGTTGTTAAATTTAGATTAATACATGAAGCTTGCTTGAATATGTATCTCAACTTAACCTCATCTAATGCTGCTTAGTTAACTTTGCTAGATTTAGATTAATACATGAATCTTGCTTGATTGTGTCAGCTAGCAATTGATAAGATGATGATTTAATTTGAGGTAGCAGCTTGCAGATTTGACTCTATGACTTGTTTGCTATAGGTTCAAGCAACATTGGGATTGCTATGGCTACTCCATATGGTTTAGTTGTACCAAACATAAACGTGGTCAATCCCTTTCTATATTGGAGGTTAGTTTACACCCATACAATTGTCTATGTTCATTAATAACTAATAAAGTACTTTATACTTGAATTATTTATCATGATTGAAGTTCAAGTCTAATGCCCATTGTTTTTTCTTGTTAATTCATTATCTAAGTGCTTGAATAGAGCATATTTCAATGTTACATTTGTAATGTTTGTCTTTAATATGATTTTTGTTTGTCAAGATGTAGCTCACATAGGAGAAGGAGTAAGTGCTTTTCATATTGTCAGAAACATCCATCATATTGTCAATATGTATTGTTCATGCTAAGATGATTCGCATTTTTTTGTGTACTATAGGGTTTGAATTCTAAGTTGTTAAATTTAGATTAATACATATTGCTAGAATGGAGAACGAGCTTAGGAACCTTGCACCCAATACTATTTTACTTGAGTGAGAACTTCTGATCAAACAGGTGAGGATCAATAAAATGGTTTTTCAAACAGGTAATTATTATGCTAATATATTTACATGGACTATAATAAGGCCATACTTAAACAATGTTTGGTATGAAAATTATGCTCTATCTTTGAATAAAAAAGAATTAGCATCACTTTAGAGGATCCCTTATATTTCCTAATTTTCTGAGGATAATGTGTTGGAGAAGGGATCCTAATTTAACTACACCACTTTAGAGCTATCCTCACTATAAAGGATCCCTTGTGAGTGAGGAAATGGGAGTTAGTTATCTCCTTGCCCTTTTTTATATAACACTCCTATATTTTGTGAATGATTTAATCGTAATTAGGTGGGCTTTCTATACAATATATGAATCTAGGAGGTAGACTGTGTCTTATAAATATTTTGACTTGCAAATTTATATTTTTTATATATTAGTTAATGAAGAGATTTTGTGCTACTTCAATTATCACCGTATAATTTCAAGACCTAGGAATCATGGGAGACCAATGTAATGATTACCCTTTGCATTGAGCATGAAATAAGGATTTTTTTTTTTTAATGTGAATGTGAATTTCTACTACTTACCCTGTTTTTGACCATAATAAACTACTATTAGTAAACCTGTTAAATGCAGACTGGGGGCATAGCCTATCAAAAGTAACTAATTTTGTGTAGTAAAAAATGAAAAGGAGTTTGTGATTTTTATTTTTCTTTTCTTAATGACTCTTAGAGTAGATTTTTCTTTTATGTGTTGCTAAGTGATTATTAAGACTCAAGGATAGCATAAGTGCAGAAGGAAAAAGAAAAGAAACAAGGACAGATTTGGCAGAACATTTTTTCCCTCAGTTTGAAAAGCATTGTTTTTCTAATGAGAAATAATAGAGATGGATGAAGTGATCAAAGAATTAACTTGGCAGCGTGATATCTTTCAATCTCGTGTTTGAAAGTTTGCTTGAGTCAGGAGGGAAACATCAGTTTCTAAAAATGGAAATTTGGAAGAAATTTTCATGTGTCCATAAGGTTCAATTCCTATCCTTAGAAATAGAACCCATACTCAAATCAGGTTAGTTTACTGGCTAATTACTATAGGAATATGGAAACTTTTGACATATATCTTCTAGATCTATGAACTTGATTTAGGTCACTGATGAGAACTTAGATTAGAATTTTTGCATAGAAAACAAGCATATATAGCTTATTTAACAACTGCTTATGTGTGCAGTACTCTTGGTGCTATTTCGAGGCTTGATCTCTCGGAGATGATGGAGTTTTGGGGCCATTTGCTTCCATTTTGGGGAACTAATTTGTACTACAAAGTTTACCAGGTTCTATCTTTAGCTTGGTGGAACTTTTTTGTGTACTACCTCATATATTGAATGCTTTTATGAATTAATTTCTTGGGTATTTGTAGTCACACAATATGCTTCTCTTTCCTTTCCTATTTATCTTCATTTAATTCCCAAAAAAAGCAAATATACTTCTCACCAGCTTTTTACTTTTATATCTAATCTGTATTTGGAATATACAACTTGAAGTGTACTTCTATATAAAAAAAATGAACCAGCAAAGTGGATTTTTATATTATGAGTTGACAATATGCTCTCTCTTCTGGCATGCAAGTTTCTATTTCTTATATTATGAGTTGGTGAAGAATCCCTCCACTTATTGACTAATCAAGTGCATTTTCTTTTCTGTTCATAGATGGAGATGGCAAATGAGGTCTTCAATTTCATGAATGATTTGCATTTGGATAAAGAGACATGGAGGATACTCATGAGGTTTCTGTGCTGTTGGATGGTCAGAAGAGATGCTGGAACACTGTTAGGAGAAGAAATGACATTTTAGTTTAGAACTCACAAGCATACCCTCAGGAGGCTTTTTGGTAAGCCGTCTTGTGAAAACAAATTTATTTCTCTCTTCTTACTTCTCTTTGTTAGTTTCAACTTCCAGTTGCAATTTATGTTATTTGTATTGTATGATCATATATTTTATATGGTGATTCACTTAAAGACTTGCATTATGGCAACATGTCACAGCCGATGAAATACTACAATTTTGTTAAAGATGCTCACACTAGGAAAGACGTAAGGAGACTAATAAATCTTATGTGTCTTTAATCAATTTACATAATTGAGGAACATGCGTGAGTCTCCCCCATCTTTACGTGTTTCCATTGCCTCTATGATTCTTTGAGCTGTTAGTGTTCATTCAAGCAAAAAAAGAAATAATTCATGCAAGAAGTCTTCCCTGTTATACATTGTTGTACTACATATTGTGGCTTCAGTTGTAGCGTAATATTATTGTTTTCAACAGAGGATGGTGAAAGTGATAAACGAGTGGTTCTTATTAGCCAAAGTGGTAGAGTCAATAGAATTAAGGTCTGGGATATTTCAACACAATCTTGATTTGCAAGGTATGCTTGTTCTTTTTTTTTTCTTTACCACAAGGTATGCTTGTTCTGTGTCCTTTTAGTGTATTATGCAGTTATATCAATTTTGGATTGTTATGGCTTCATCATGCCAACAAATTTGATTATTTATAAGGCATATTCTTGTTGCATGTTCTATGTTATGCTTAATTTTCATGTTCTTTCTTATAATTCCATAATCACTGTGATTTACGAGCTATTTTGCTTTGGTTACCTGATCGACCCTTTTCTTATAAATCTTATAACATTGAATTAATTTTTTTGTTATTATTTATTAATGCAAGCAAAGTATAGGGTCATGATGCCATTTCATAATTGGATTAATATGTTCTGTGATGTGATGCTTCAAGAGATTTTATTAAGTAATGAATTGGGTAGTTGATTTGCTTATTTGAGAAACAAATATTCAAGGCTATTCAATGATTTTTTGTAATTTAAATCTTTCATGCAGGATATTAAATTATGATGAAATTTTAAAAGATAATGCTCCTGGAATTCTAATACTAGTGGCTTATGGGCATTGTAGAGAATCAGTTTGTCATTCTTCACTTTACTTTTTTTTTACTTACTTTCACTTGTTCGAATAATCTTTTAATAAGTAGAAGAGCCTTTTCTTTTTTATTAGGAATTGGTGTTGATATATTGGAAATTGAATTGTAAATTTTTTTTGTTAATTGAATTGTAATTGTATTATTGGAATGTATAATTTTTAATGTAAAATATGTTTTTTTGTTGTCAATAAGTTCAATATAGTAATATATATGTATATTTTAAAAAAAAAATATTAGCTTTTGTTGGCATTTAATTAAGGTAAATGCCAACAAAAGCCTTTTTATTTAAAAAAAAGGGGAAAGTTGGCATTTATGGCAGAAACATCATCTAAAATCTCCCCTTTAGTTGGCGTTTGTGAAAGAAACGCCATATAAAGCCCCCCTTTAATTGGCGTTTGTTCCAGAAACGCCAACTAAAAGACGGGTTTTAGTTGGCGTTTGTGACAAAAACGGCAACTATAGTCCCCTTTTTAGTTGGCGTTTACAGCATAGATGCCAACTAAAGTGGACTTTAGTTGGTGTTTTACAAACGCCAACTAAGTTCCCCCTTTTATCGGCGCTGAAATAGTTGGTGTTTCAGAAATGCCAATAAAAACAAAAAACAAACGCCAACTATTCCTTTTTTTTGTTGTAGTGTAAAGGATCTAGCAATCAGGGAGAATACATGGCTGGCTTTGGAGAGAACATCCTATCTGAAGGAGACAACACCAATAAATCTCCTGGTTTCAATGGAGAACATTATGGATACTGGAAAATGAGAATACAGATCTATCTCCAGTCTATTGACCTAGATATCTGGTCAGTCATCGAGAAAGGTGATTTTGTCCCAATGAAGCTGCAAGGTGATAACAAGTACAAAGAAAAGCCAGAGGAGGAATGGAATGATGAAGATAGGAGAAGAGTCATACTCACTACAAAGCAAGGCTCTGTGTAGTCAGTACACTACAAATTTTATAGAGTGTCTCAATGTACCACTACCAAAGGTATATGAGATACTCTGGAAATTGCTCATGAAGGAACAACTAGAGTCAGAGAAAACAAATTGAACTCCTAGATAAGCGAGTATGAAAGTTTCAGAATGAAGGAAGATGAAAGCATTAAAGATCTGCATAAGAGATTCACTCTCATTGTAAATCAGCTGAAGAGCCTTGGCAAGGAGTACACACAGCCACAAAAAGTCAGAAAGATCCTTTAAGCTCTTCCTCTTGAATAGCAACCAAAAGTAACAGCTATAGAAGAAGCCAAATGAGAAGTAATGGCTTCTGTCACAGCTTTCTTTGGCAGCTTAGAAGACTATAATAGTAAAATGAAAGCTCTCAAGGATGCTGGACAAGACAAGAAGAAAAAGAGGCTTACGTTAAAAGCTGTAGAAGAAAGAGAAAAGGATTCTGATGGTGAAAAAGAACTGGATGAAGATACTCTAGTTATGTTGGTCAGAAAATTTGGAAGATTCTACAACAAAAAGCGATAAAAAGTTCTTCAAGAAAGGAGCAGCTGTAAACAATAAGAAGGGGAGCAAAGAACCTATCATCTACTATGAATGTAAGAAGTAAGGGTGTATCAAATGGGAATGCCCACAATTCCTAAAAAAGTAGGAGAAAGAAGATAAAATTGCTGATAAAGGAAAAAAGAAAAAGGCTTACATCTCATCAATCTAGGGCAATAAGTTAGATGAAGAAGATGAAGAAGAAATTGCTAACATATGTCTGATGGCACGTGCAACAGAACAAACTTTAAATTCATCTGATAACGATCATGAAGAAGAGGTAAATGATTCTGACCTCTCCTATTCTGAACTACTTGATGCATTTCATGATCTACATGATGAATTCATTAAAGCTGCAAAAGAACTAAAACTAGTTAAGAAGAAGATTAGCAAGTTAGAATCAAATTGTAAAATGCCTAACATTGTATCTCAACGTAGAGTTGAATCTGCCTGTTGTGCATCATGCATTGAACTAAAGAAAACTAATGAATATCATTTCAAAAGCCTAGCTAAACTCACCAAAGGTAAAGACATGTTATTTGCATTGCTAGGAAGTCAAAGGATTGCACTAAGAAAAGCTGGTCTTAGTTACGATCCTTGTGCAATCAAGGAAAACAATAAAAGGAAAAATCAAAATTTATAATGAGACACTTTATACATGCAAATGGACATAAGAAGAAAAGTTACAATTCAAAAGCCATTGAATCTTATGACCAACCCAGATTTGTGGAACAAAAATATTATCTGCGCTGCTTTCTTCTTGCATCACAATCTAGCAATCCCTTTATCACCTGCCACTTCTGTAACGAGAAGGGGCATGCTTCTAATTTATGTTGGTTAAAGAAAAATGGACTTGGCAGGAAGGTAGAATGAGTTCCCAAATGTACATCTATATCTAGGAAGAATGTCACTGACAGAAAAGGACCCAAACAGATTTGGGTACCTAAGAAGAAAGACTGAACCTTGTTTTGTAAGTATGTCTCAAAGCTAGCAAGAGCAACAAATGGTATATGGACAGTGCATGCTCAAGACATATGACTAATGACAAGGAGAAGTTCATCACTCTAAGAGATAAGAAAGGAGGAAAAGTGACCTTTAGAGGTAACCAATATGGCAAAATAATTGGCATTGACATCGTGGGCAAGAATCCTAAGACATTTATTAAAGAGGTGCTGTTTGTGATTGACCTCAATCACAACCTACTGAGTGTGAGTCAAATATTTGAGAAAGGGAATTGGGTACTGTTTGACTTAAAATTCTTCCTCGTCATTCAAAAAAGGGATTGCAAAGTCATCCTCAAAACTCAAAGGGATGGTAACTGTTATACCATTGATCTAGATGAACTTCCCACTTTAGATTTTGTATGCTTAATTAGCAAATATAATGAAAGTTGGTTGTGGAATAGAAGACTAGCCCATTCTAATATGAACCAACTAACCAAATTAATTAAGAATGAGTTAGTCACTAGATTACCAAAAATTTCTTTTGAAAAAGATAGAGAATGTGATGCATGCCTCAAGGGAAAATAAACTAAATCATTCTTCAAACCTAAAAATGTAATCACCACATCTAGACTACTACAATTACTGCATATGGACTAGATAGATCCATCTAGAGTTAAAAAGCATTTGTGGAAATTTGTGTGTGCTTGTAGTTGTAGATGATTATTTTAAATTTACTTGGACTTTGTTTCTTTCCTCCAAAGATGAGACTTTTGATGTATTTGTAACCATAGCCAAGAAAGTACAAAATGAGAAAGGTATCTCCATTGTGTCTATCAGGTTTGATCATGGAGGAGAATTTGAAAATTCAAGTTTCCTGGAGTATTATGAAGAGCATGAAATTGACCACAACTTCTCAGCTCCAAGAACTTCCTAACAAAATGGAGTGGTGGAGAGGAAAAATAGAATATTAGGAGAAATGGCAAGAGCAATGCTATGAAAAAGCACTTCCTTAATACTTCTGGGCTGATGCAGTAAACACAGCAAGCTATATCATTAATAGAGCCTACATCAAACCAATTATGGGAAAGACACCTGATGAGCTCTATAAAGCAAGGAAGTCAAATCTCTCATATTTGCATATGTTTAGATGCAAGTGCTTTATTCACAATAATAGAAAAAAGAATCTAGGTAAGTTTGATGCAAAATCAGATGAATGTATATTCCTTGGCCATTCTAGTAGAAGTAAAGCATATATGGTGTTTAACAAAAAGTCTAGAACAATAAAAGAATATGTGCATATAGTTTTCATTGAAAATGAAAATGTTTCCAAACATGTTTTAGATGAAGAAGAAATAATCTCTAGCTTTAAGAACATGAACCTTTCTGAAGAAAATAAAATTGAACCTCCAAAAATACCAGAATCCGCTAATGTAGAGGAAGATATTTAGGAGAAAGATGTTGAATTTGAAAATAATGAAGAAACTTATCTAGAACTCCCTAGAGCTTGGAGATATCAAAGGAGTCATCCAGTTGATCAAGTGATTGGAGATGTTCAAGAAAATGTTAGAACCAGAAGACAACTTAGGATCAAATAAATAAATGTACATTTATTTCTCAAATTGAACCTAAGTGTATTGAAGAAACTTTGACTAATGAATACTAGATATTAACCATGCAAGATGAGCTTAATCAGTTTGAAAGAAATTAAGTTTGGGGTTTAGTTCCTAAGGCCAAGGATCACCCAATTATTGGAACTAAATGGGTATTTAGAAATAAACTTGATGAATCAGGAGCAATTATTAGAAACAAAGCTGGATTAGTAGCCAAAAGAATTTAATCAGGAGAAGGCATAGATTGTGAGGAAACTTTTGCTCTAGTTACAAGATTGGAAGCAATAAGAATCATCTTATCCTATGCATGCATAAAAGATATAATGCTATATCAAATGGATGTAAAAAGTGCTTTTCTAATGGTTATATTATGGAAGAGGTTTATATTGATCAACCTCCAGGTTTTGAGGACTCAACAAAGCTAAACCATGTTTATAAACTAAAGAAAGCTCTCTATGGCTTAAAACAGGCACCTAGAGCATGGTATGAAAGGCTAAACAATTTCCTATCAGAAAAAAGGATTAAATAGAGGAAAAGTAGATACAACATTGTTTACTAAGAAGGAAAATAAAGACTTGCTTATTGTACAAATTTATGTTAATGATATTATATTCGGTGCTACTAATGAGTCTTTGTGCAAGAATTTCTCTAAGTTAATGTAGAGTGAGTTTGAGATGTCAATGATGGAAAAGCTCAACTTCTTCCTTGGACTGCAAATGAAACAATGTGATGATGGCATCTTCCTTAATTAATCAAAATATTTGAAGGAGTTGCTGAAAAAGTTTGGAATGAAAAATGCAAAAATCAATGGGAACTCATATGGCCACTGCAACAAAACTTGATATGGATAAAAGAGGAAAGCCTTTTGATATAACTTAATATAGGAGAATGATTGGTTTCCTGCTATATCTAACAGTAAGTGGACCTAACATAATGTTTATTGTCTACATCTATGTAAGGTATCAATCATGTCCCAAAGAGTCCTATATAACAGCTGTGAAGAGAATTTTCATATATTTAATTAGAACATCACATATAGGACTATGGTATCCAAAGGGAAATGCAGAAGAGCTCATAGGATATACTGATGCTGACTTTGCCAGATCCAAAGCTAATAGAAAGAGCACAAGTGGAACGTGCCAATTTTTGGAAGGATCCTTAGTTTCATGGTTCAGCAAGAAGCAAAATAGTATAGCCCTCTCTCCACAGCAGAAACTGAATATATAGTTACAGGCAGTTGTTGTGCTCAAGTCCTTTGGATGAAGCAGCAACATGAAGATCTTAAGATTGAGATGAAGGAAATACCAATCAGATGTGATAATCAGAGTACCATCAATATCACAAAGAATCCAATCATGCATTCAAGGACAAAGCACATTGAAGTAAAACATCACTTCATATGGGACCATGTTTTAAAGGGAGACATCAAATTAGACTTCATCCCTACAGAAGATTAGATTACAGATATCTTGACTAAACCACTTGCAGAAGATAGATACTGTAAAATTAGAAGAGATTTAGGAATGGTAAATTTCAATGAACTGTAAGCAAGTTTATAACTAAATCTGTTCAAGTTTCTAATGTCAAAATGATATTAATTTAAGCATCAGAGTATGTTTAAGATGTTTTGTAGGTACTCCTCATAAGTCTAAATGATAGTAATATCAATATAATTGAGATTATGAGACATGCGTAGTCAACAAATGCTAAGGCAGAGCTGGAAATTCGAATTTTTAGGCCCTATCTATAAGTTAAGTAATTCAAAACTCGCATTTTAAATGTTATTAGATGAATTTCTATGCTAGATTATGACTTTGAATGAATTGGTATGCTTGAAATTTGAACTTAAGTGCTGAACAGACGAATTTCAGCACTTCACATGTTGTTATAGTACTTCCAAGTTGTTCAAAATTTGTCTATTGATTGGTTAAAATTCAAATTTCTGAATGATGATATAAATGTTGATTATGTTAAAAGTGTTTAACATGCGAATTTTAACTATTTGAAATACACATTTCAAAATTTCTTTACAAAGCCTTAAAATTTGAATGTTTGAATCTCAAAGTTCTTCTGTTGAACATCTTTTACTTGTGTGCCTCACGATAATTTCTTGAAATTCAAACTTTGGGAGTACAACATTCATATGTTAAAGCATGCATAAATGTTAAGTCTCTGTTAGACGAATTTCAAGACTGAAATTCGTTTGTTAAAACTCTCATTTGTATTTGCATCATGATTTAACCATGAAAATTCTAACCTTGATGGCTTAACGTATATCTGTTGAAAAGTATATTTTTATCTAAGCCATTGACAAATGAACTTTAGAGATGAAAATTTGTCTATTAGACAGTCTCCATAAGTGAACAGGCCAGGTAACCATTCAAAATTCATTTTGACCCTCAAAATTTGTCTGTTGAACGGTTACAAAAGCTAAACCAAAGGATCTGGCTTTGAACAGACATAACCCTATTCATCTCTCTCCCAAGTCTATTCACTTCCTGTCTTAATTTATCATTAATTTTGTCCTTGAATCTTCATTTCTCACTATTTAAACTCTCATCCGCACCTTATAAACCCCTTCCTATCATCTTTCATTAAACAACCTATCTTGAAAATGCAAGGGTTAAAAATCCTAATGTTGGTGGAGAGGCTTCCAGACTAAAAAGGGTTGTCAAGTCACAATATGCCTCTAAGGAAGGTGAAACAATGAAAAGAAAAGGCGAATCCAGCAAGGGAACATCTTCTAAAAGGCAAAAAACAACTCCCAAGGCTGATTCGAAGAAACTTATCCTTGTTGCTATTGCCTCTGTCTCGTCCAACACTGAGTCTGAGGAACTGCAATTAACCACTAAGCCTCTGTGTAGCATGGCCCATATCTTAAAGGAGTACACCACAAAATTTGTCAACAAGAAGGTAATCAATGCTCATTGTACCAACTTGGAAGATTTTCTAATTTCCAACAACTTTGATGCTGGGTTATGTTTGGTAAGATATTAGAATCTATTGGAGATTAAAGAAAGGTATGATGATGAAGTTATGAAAATGTGATATGCTTCACTGTCATGTAACAGAAAAAAGAGGAGATGGCAGGTTAATCTTAGGTCTAAAACTCTGTGGCTCTCTGATGAGACAATCAATGAAGTTCTGGAAATCATTGGGCAAGATAGCCTCAAGATTGACATCACCACCTCAGGGTACATGGATGAGGATGAAGAAGCAGATGAGGAAGGTGGTCTATTCTTGAACTACAAGAAGACCATAATCCTAAACACCTTATTTAGGAGGAAAGAAAACAAGCCATCACTAAGAGTGATAAAGCCCCTGACTTAAGCGTCCAAGCTAGGGTCTTGCAATACATTGTGTCCAGGATCATATTCAACAAAGGGGGAAGTTTCAACTTGATCACAAGGGCTAAAGCACATGTAATGACTGCCTTAATGAGTGGAAAGTTGCTAAATATGGGCTATGTTATCTTCTAGCATATGCTCAAGGCAAAGAACCAAAGGAAGGATTTCACCCTGTGTTATGCCTCCATCATCATCAAGATGCTTCAATATGCTAAGATCCAACACTTAGAAAAGGGAAAAGGAAAGCCTATTGAAGTATTCAAGGAGGAAGATCTGTAGCAAATGGGCATTGAAAGGAAGGAAGGGAGGTGGATTGGGAAAGGTGCAAGAAAGTCAAAGGATCTATTCTTTGAGGAAGCCCAATCACAACAGTAAGAGGGAACCTCTAAGGCTATTCCACATACTCAGCCTACACCACAACCATCCCAGCTTGTTTCTCCTCCACCACAACCATCCTAACCTATCTCACCTCCAGCACAACACACTCAGCCACCTCAGCCTTCCACGCCATCCACCTGGCCCAAACCCACCAAAGTCACTAAGCTATATGATAGCTTATCTGTCCTCATGCTAATCATTTGAGAAGAGCAAAATACCAAGTTTGCTCACATGCAGGATTAGATCACACAATTAGCCAAGAACATGAAAGTGATTGTTGAAACATATGAAGAGAACAAAAGTGCTATCCCCTCTATATCAATTCCACCTCAGTCTGGACCCTCCGTAACTCTTGAAGCTCCAAGTCCTTTTGACCTGGAATCCCCTGAGCCTGTTGCTACAGATGCTACTACTGAGGCTACTTGCACTGCTACCACCCCATAGGCCTTCAACAATGAGACAAGCCTTGGTCCACCCTTGGAATATGCCATGGAGGAAAAAGCTCCTCAGGTAGAAGGCTCTCACAAGCATATGATGGGAGATATTGCTCAGGAATCAATTCTGTCTTCCCCAAAATTTGAGCAAATGGAGAAATTAGTAGTAGCTATTACCTCTGCACCAATCATTCAAGGTGCACTAAATGAAGAAAGAAGCCTTGGACCTTATGTAGATGTTGCTGCCATTGCACATAATGCAATTATGCAAGCTCAAAAGAAAAGGCTTGATAAAATGTTTTCTCCTCCTGTACCTCAATCTTTATCTTCAAAGTTTGGTCTCTCTATCGCACAAAGGGCCAGATTAGCTAATCTTCAAAGGGAAGTTAGGAGATAATCTCATATGCTGAGGAAGATCTCCCTGAAACACTGCCATTAGCACCTCTTCCTCAGACTCCTTTATCTGTGCCATTCATCTCTATCCCACTTCATGCTATTCTAGTATCACAAATTCCTTCTCATATTATGCATGTTCCAACTCCTAATGATGCCAAAAAGGGAGAGAAGAAGTTTGAGCAAATTGGGAAGTCTGAAGCTGGGCAATTTGGCAAGACCTACAGCAAGAAGTCCAAGCCCAAGAAGTGAATAAGTGATTGCTAGATCCTTAGGGCTTAGATCTTAGGGTTATTTGTCTCTATTTGCAGTATCTCTTGTATTGAAATGATAATCTTCTTGTTGAAATACTAATCTTGCAACATCTTGTACTTATTTAATCACTGTACTGGACTTTGAATGAATTAATACAATGTGATTCTATATTTTTCTTCTGCTCTCCTATATATGCTGTACTTATCTTTAAATTTTAATGCATATGTTGATGGGAGCTCTTAGAAGCAAGCTCAAGTACTAATCCAATTTGCAAGTTGTTTTGTCATTATCAAAAGGGGGGAGAATGTTGAATCAAGTGTTTTGATGATTCTAAACAACTAGAGCTTGGAAGGAAAATATCAAAGGAATGCAAGACTATTCAAGTAAAGAAATCCAAGAGGAAATAGGTGAAGAATTAGTTATTAGGATCTCTCAATTTGTACATTAGGTAAAAGGTTTTGATTTCACTCCTACTATGTTTAAATATATGTTTTTCATGTTATTCTATGTTAACATATGTTAGATTTGAAAAACAATGGCTAACAGATGAATTTTTAGCTAATAAACTTTATATACTTCATTGAAAATTTGAACTTTGTTGACTAAAATTCGAAGTTATAGAGATGTTACCTCTGACAAATGAATTTCAAGTATTGAAATTTGAATTTAGAGTCAAGCATAGTTAAGCAAATGTGCAAAATTCATCTGAAGTCAAGTCAAAGTTTGTCTAATATCTTAGTGCAAAAAGAGTTTAAAAGCAATTCCTCTGACAGACAAATTTTGAATTTCAAAACTTGAATTTTGGAATGAAGACTTGTAAATCTGACTAGAGGTTTTTCTGATAGATGAACTTCTAAAATACAAAATTTGAATTTCAGAAAGAGGAACTTTTGTGCCATGTTAAGCTAAGCTCTGACAGATGAATTTTGGGCTCCCTAAATTTGAATTTCGGGTGCACAATAAAAGCATGAGACAACTGTTCATGCTCAACAGATACACTTTAAATATGAAAAATTCGTATGTTTTAACATATGATATATTTGACAAAATTAAAATTTGAATTTCACTATTGAACAAACAAATTTTGGAAGTTCAACGTTTAAGTTTTTAACTTATGGTCTCTGCAAAATTCATCTGTTGGCATCTAAAATTCAAATTTCAGTGCGTCAGACGCATTAAATGCCGTTGATGAACGGCTAGTTTTGCAAAGTAACCATTGGGTAATGTCTCTAACGGCTAGATCTTATGTTTAACATCTAGTTAAGTCACAAATCTATAAATAGAACTTTATTTGAAGTTGTGGGAAATGATTTTATGCTGTAAATACCGAAATTCTACTGAAATTATTAGTCAAAGTCACTTACACTTCATTTATTGCACCCCAACTATCTTTTTTACTCTGAATTAGAGAGTTTTTTTTTATCCTATACAAAATCTTTTCTTCATCTGGAAGAAAGATTTTCTTGTGAGAGGTTTTCACAAGGGATTTGGTAAATACTTTGTGAGAGTGCAGAGTGTAAATTTGAAAGTTTTTAAAATAGAGCACAAGGTTGTACTGTGGCATTCAAGGAGCTCATTGAATTCTTGCAAAATAGTGAAAAATCTCAAGTGGTGGCTTGAGGACTGGACGTAAATCAAGTGGAGTAGACCGAACCAGGATAAATCTCTATATCCTTTCTTCTTCTACCTTGCAACTACCTCTTATATTTTGTACTGTTTTTTGCAACTTTTACAATCACTGTTTTATTACAATTTTGCAGAAAATTTTGAACTTCCCAATTCACTCCCCCTTTTGGGAAGCTAGTTAACCTAACAGATACTCCTTCTATTTTTTAATATAAAAACCTTTTAACCAATTCATGAGGATTAAGAATGAGAGTTGAAATTAGTTAACTATCTTGATTTTTCAAAAAATCACAATAGTTTTTCAAAAGTACTCTTATTTAATCATTTTCTATCTCTCTCTGCAATACATTAAATAGAGATATTTTTAGAAATGTATAGTACATACTGCATTGTATATTGTAAAAAGTCTCATGTTTAGTATCAGGGTAAAAGACCCTATATTTAGGACCAGATGGAGTATTAGTTTAATATTTTCTAATTTCAATTTGAAAATAATTCTCACGATATTATTTCCAAGCCTTTCTTGAATTGCATTAAATGTGATTTGAGGTTTCTCTTCAAATTAATTTTAGAATGCATTTCCTTCTCTTCCTCCAAATATGTCTTTCATTATTACTTATTTTATATTTCATAGTAAAGTCTAAATTTCTTTTCAATTTTGTAAAAAACTTATATATAGTGTGTGAAAAATAAGAAGAATAGGCTGAAGTAGAGCATCCCACAATCTTTTCCCCCTTCCTACCCACATTTGTCCTTTCTCTCTTTGAAAACTTCTATTCCTCTTCTTTCATTATTAACTAGGGTTTTTTACATTGCGTGATGCATGAGAAGTTTCTTTTTTCCAATTTGGGCAACGTAAATACTCTGTCCGATCTGTGTTATAAGGTGTCTTGACGGTTTTCTTTTTATTCACAATATAAAGTGTCATATAGTAGTTTGTTATTTACCCCTTATTTATTATATTACTAATATTGTAGTTTGTATTATATTTAATAAAAAAAATAAGAATTAATAGAAGTTTCTTACCTTGCCTAATGTGCAGGCAGTTTTTGTCAATAAAAAATAAAAGGAGAACAAAGTTAAAAAATTGTAATGAATTCAAATATGAATAGGTGCAAGTTTTGTTCAATAAAATTGGAATTAGTTTCATATCAAACTAAATTTTATAATAAGAATATGTAAGTTCTTGTTAAAAAAAATGAATTCAAATGTGAATAGGTGTAAATTTTGTTCAATAAGATTGGAATTGGTTTCATATCAACTTAAATTTTATAAGAGTGATACGTAAGTTCCAATATTGGGTCTTGTTGGACCCTTTTTGTAAATGAGTTTTTTTTTATAATAGTTTTGCGCGTGGTTAAAACTTAAAATTATTCCTGTTTGGGTTTATCTTTCTTGGATTATTTTTTTATCCAATAAGCTTTACAATCACTGAAGATAATAATAAACCTCGTTTACACTAATCAGCAGAAAACTGCATGCTAATTTATATGTTTTTTTTAAGTTTGTAATAAACATTATAAAACGGAAATGAGCATTGATCTAAGAAAATATTAGAAAGTTTCAAATGTTAATTGTAGACCTCTTTATACAGCTAAATTTACTACATAGTTCTTTCCAAAATATCTCAGAAGAGATTTAGACCATTATATGACAAAAGCTTCAAGAGCAAATATAATATATTAAAATGTCTACTGCATAAATTATTTCTTTTATTTTTCATACTAATGTCATGAATTACATTATTGCTGGAAATTACACCTGATAGTAATTACACGAAAAAAGAAAAAAGATTAAAACATAGATATTTTAATTCTAAGCAACACAAACTAAGAAATCAATTATTAATTGCTTAATTTGACATTTCACCATCCATGTATTTTCGCTTTTTCATTGCTTCAAACATGAGACTCATTAAGCAGCTCCATTTGCTGTCCAAGAGGGGTCATGACTAAAACATATAGAGATTCAAAAAGCAAAGCTTCAAAAACCCCATTTATTGGAGCCTCAGTGTCATCGGAAAATTTCCCTCCCTTTCAAACATATGCTTTATGGTTAGAACAAACTGCATTTTACTCTGGCAAGGCAGAAACTTTACCAGTTAGTCTCATTTAACATGATTTCATTATATGCACATGTGCGGACACATTGAAGACAGCTTAATTACTGTTGCAATAAGAATCATTTTAATTGATAATCAAGGTTAATGATATTGATAGTACACCAAGTTTGAATAATTAATATGTCCAAATTGAGATGATTATATAATCATTTAATAAAATATGGCTTCTGTAGCAACAGAAATTGGCCTAAGTGGAAGGGACTCTGGTCGCTTAAGTAAGTGGTCTCGGGTTCGAGGCCTTGTTTACGCAAAAAACTTTCCTGGGAGAGGTCCCCCGCCTTTGGTGTCTGACCATATCTTGAGAGATTAGTCCTGAGTTTCAAAGAGGCTTGGGGATGCCCTGCGCAAGCAAAAAAAAAATATGGCTTCTGTATCTTGAAAACATTATGAATACCGTCACCTTGATGGAGACAATGCTTGTTTTGGAACTCAGACATCTAATGACTTTGTTATTGCTTAGACAATTGTCATTATGCTTAAACTACAAATTTTCTCTAAATACTTTTCACATGATAAGGTTCATATGATTATGAGGAGGCAACAAAAACTCACCTGTCACTGCTCTTGCTAAGTTAGTGTCAGAAATAGAGTAGTCTCCGAGCGAAGGATTCCCTGAACCTATTCTTTTTATCTCTTCTTCTTTTGGCAGTGTATGTAGTTGAGAGTCTATCTCTATTATCTTCTAGATGGCCTTCGTTGTCCACTTCCCTATACATGGCTGAAAGTAAATGGAACAAATTACAAGTCATGGTGGTTTAATCTTGCATGGCCACAGTTAAATGAGAAGGACAAATTTAACGCACCAGTCAAATCCAGCTGGGCCACTAAATTGCAATTGTTTTGGCACTCAGCCTTTTTCTGACGAACTCGGCATCATCATCACTGGTGGAGCTATGGGGTTGTGAAGGGGAAGAAAATTTAGAATAAAGAACACAATACAAGCATGTACAATGGTATTGAAAGGCATAGGAATCCAACCACATGTTATGCGAGACGATTTAATTAAATAGATGAGCATGACCCTGAATTCGGTATTGAGAAAACAATTTTTTTAAACAGCTTTTCACTTAGACCTTTTCTTCCCCGATTCCACTGCCTGGGATAAAATATAAGATATGATCAAATCCAGCAACTAAAGTCACCAAGCTTCCTGGGATAACTCTCAATGCCTTGTCTTGATCTCGGATAGAATCTCTGCTAACTAACAACAAAAGAAGCCAGCAGGGTTATTTGGAACACTTCCGATGATGCAGGGAATCAAGGGGAATGATCTTAAGTAACACAGCGAACTTACGCATAAGGTACAAGCTGAAATAAGAAGCACAACCCAATGATTAAATAGAATAATTATGTATCCCACATGCAGAACCTGAGCATATTCTCAACAAAATCATCATATGTAATTAAAAGTAAAGGATGAACCTATCATTGGATCATGAAAGAAACACCATACGTATGCCATCTACATTTATTACACCTGCATCAATGCACTACTCCTTCTTATTTGTTACACCTGCATCAGCTGGGTGTGGCCAAATATGTATAACCTTATGGTTAGATAGGTAGAAGCGGGAGTGGAGCATATGTTAGGGGACTAGATTGACGTAGGCTCTCACGGCTGGCTTCCACTACAAGCCAACTTATTCAGAATTTATTTTTTTTTATGCCTTAGCCTGCAAGTCGACTTACCCAGAAGCTTCCCCTACACGGAATTTGTAACTGGCTTTCATGAGAAGCTATTTGAACCACAAGTTTGATTGTAAACCACGTAGTTACATTGAATCCCTATCAGAATTTGGAAGGCAACGTTGAGGAGGGACAAAACAGTGCTAAGGACAGTAAAATCTGTCTATGTAAATAGTAAACTGCTTAGTTACGTTGAAATTTTAAAGTTTGTTATTTCTCTCTTTGGAATTTCTATTCCTATTCTTTTTTTTTTATTTGTGACTAGTATCCTAAGTTTATCCCATTTCAATTAAAGAATTTATCGAGACACGAACAGTCCGAATTATGCCGGGTCAAACACTTTCAAACGATAAGTTCTACCACAAAGTATTTAACACTGCTGCATTTTTAAGGCTCGAACTTGAAATCTTTAGTTAAGCTAGTATAACTCCATACTAGTTGAAACAACTGCTGGGTGGTTCTATCCCTCTCCTTTCATTGTTAACTTTTCAAATTACCTCTCTCACTCTCTCTCTCTCCTATTTTTTTTTTAAACAAAACTACCTCCATTTTATTTTTGACTTCCTCTACACTCATATCACCAGATAATTAATGTGAATTCAGGTTTGTCTTCAATGTGGTTTTTTATAACTTTTGGTCAATTGGTGGTATTGATTGCAATAAATGTGACTTCATCTTCCTCTCCAAAATTGATTTTAGGATACTCCAGGCTTGCTTTCTTGCTTCTCTCTCGCTCTATTTCAGAGATCTCTCTCACTTCCATCATGCCTTCATCGTCCACCTCTTTCTCTCACTCTATCACATATCTCTCTCTTTTGTGCAATATACCCATCATGCCTTCACCACCCACACTTTCACCATGCCCCACCAACTATCATTAATCTTCATCTTCAGCAAACTCCAATGCTCATGATCGGAGGAAGAAGTAGATGATCCTCTGCTAATCTTTTTTCTTTTCCTTTTTTTTCTTCTTTTTCTTTCTTTTTGTTCATTATCTTTGTTTCTTTTCAGATTGGGTCGAAATTGGAGCAGAGGTAAAGCCATTGAGGTAAGTCACCAGGGAGAGAAATTGTTGTTAATTGGATTCACAAACTAGTTCGAGTTGTGCCGGAGGTCACTGTCCTCAAGAGCTATTCCACCACACACGATCAAATGAGGCAACTCTCCAGGATTAAACAAACCCCTCCTGCAAAGCAAGGCCACAGAACAGCAGAAATAGAAGAAAGAGATGAAGAACTCAGAGGGTGAGGAGGAGGAGAGATGATGCCCAAAAACTCAAGGGACTTCTATGTATCTGAAACACTTGCGAAGCTTTATATTTATAGGCTCCAGAATCACACGAACGTTGGGCAATATTTAAACACGTTAATGACAATTTAAGCATCGGTTTTGAATGTTGACAGTGAAAATCCGTTTAACGCAAGCCGTTTCTGAACGTTGAAGGAATATCAAATTAATGGTGGAAAAACTCCAACATTACAGAATCTAGAGGTCTCAAAATAAAAACTGTTAAAAAGATAAGGTTATTTTGTAAGAAATTTAATGTAAATTATTTTGAAATTTTGTAAAATAATTTTCGTAAAAATGCCTAATTCCTTGTTATATTCACGCGCAGGGGGGAACAACAGATTTCAACTACGTTTGCCCTTCATTGGCCCGTTGTTGTGCACGCGAGCCCACTTTCTCCTTTTAGCCCATTCACTTGGCCATATTCACATCTTAGTATATATACACTAAGGCTTCCCATTTCTTGAGCAATGTGGGACTTCATTTTTAACACACACCCACACAAAACTCTAACAATCCCCCACATATGTGTTAAAAAAAAACTTCATCTGAGTTTCAATATAAGCATAAATGTTTCGAATCTAGTGTCTTTTGAACTATGAATCCGACCTAGACCAATAACACTTAGTACACAGATTTGTTCGTGAAGCTTCCTTCTATGAACCAATAACTCTTGATGTCGACTAGAGGCATTATCAGTCAGATTAGACCCTCATAGTCTCTACTGTTAACTACGGTTTTGTGCATTAGACGGCCATGCACGCGCCTTGTGTTAATGAATGCTCTAGAGATTTCACCACTATCTCATAGGAGTGGCCCTACTCCACATTCATATAGGTGATTTCATCAAGTGTATCTGCAATGAATACACCATTCATAAGGATATGAAAATCATTAAGAGCTTTTGCTCAGCTTTACCAATGATATATTCTAACACTTTCTTAAATCATAGGAAAGGACTTGATTTTTAGTGCTAGCAGAACTAACAAATGACTTGTTCTTACCCATATGAACCTCCTTCATGGGATTTCCAATTACAGAAGTTGGGTTACCATCATTATTAATTTCAAATTTGGCTTAAGCCCCATTCCCCTCGATGTGTTAATAATTTGTTTCTTCCCCAGGGGCTTTGTTAACGGATTCACCAGATTTATCTCTAATCTCACATAATCGATTGAGATAACTCCATCTTTTAGCAGCTGCTTTATAATATTATGTCTTAATCGAATGTGTCTGCTTTTGCCATTAAAGGTCTTATTTTTAACCATAGCTATCACAGATTGATTATCACAATGTAAAGACATCGATGGTGTTGACTTTTCACCTATTGGAATGTTTGCGAAGAAGTTTTTTAATCACTCAGCCTCAGTACCAACCAGCTCCATAGCAACAAACTCAAAATCCCTTGAGGATTTTGTTATAATACTTTGCTTGGCTGATTTCCAGGTTATTGCACCACCACTAAGAGTGAAAATATAACTACTAGTGGATTTTGTCTCATCTGAATCTGAAATGTAGTTAGCATCATTGTATCTTTCTAATACAATGGGAAATCCACTATAAAATATATCATAATTCATGGTACCTCTCAAATATCTCATTATTCTTACCAAGGCTACCCAATGGTCACTGCCTAGGCAGTGAGTGTATCTACTCAACCTACATACAGTATATGCTATATCAGGCCTGGTAAAATTTATTAAATGCAGCAGACTTCTAATGATCTGTGCATACTTATATTGAGCCACAGGAACACCGTTGTGTTTTGTTAGTTGTATACTAGAATCATAAGGAGTACTCAAAGGAGAATTATCAAAATGGCCAAATTTTCTAAGAATTTTTTCAATGTAATGTTCTTGAGATAATAAAATACCATTTTCATTCCTTATGATTTTAACACCTAGAATTACTTTAACTTCGCCCATATCTTTCATATCAAAATTTGTTGCAAGAAAACATTTAGTCTCAATCACAACATTCATGCTTGTACCAAAAATAAGCATGTCATCAACATATAAACAAATAATCACACAATCACTATCTACAAGTTTTATATAAACACATCTTTCCACTTCAACAGTAGAAAACCTATTACTAGTCAAAACTTGATCTAATTTTTCATGCTATTGTTTGGGTGCTTGTTTCAAACCATACAAAGACTTGACAAGTTTACAAACTTTGTTTTCTTGCCCAGAAATTTCATACCCTTCAGGTTATACCGTATAAATCTCTTCTTCTAAAACACTATTTAGAAAAGCTGTTTTAACATCCATTTGATAAATAAAAAGGTTATAAACTGAAGCCAAAGCAATAAGAATTCTTATAGAAGAAATTCTAGTCACAGGAGAAAATGTGTCAAAATAATCAACATTTTCTTTTTGAGTAAAACCTTTAGCTACCAGTCTAGCTTTATATTTATCAATAGAAACATCAGAAAAATATTTTTTCTTGAAAACCCATTTGCAACCAATTGGCTTTGATCTTGGAGGCAAATCCACTAAAATCCAAGTTTTGTTTTGAATAAGAAAATAAATTTTAGTTTTAATAGCTTCTTTCCAAAACTGAGCATCAAAAGAAGAAATAGTTTTATAAAAATTTGATGATTCATCTTGTACTAAATAAGTATAAAAATCATCTCCAAAAGTTGTTTCTTTTCTTTGTCTTTTACTTCTTCTTAAATTTTCAACCATATCTTCATTTGAATTTTCTTCAAAAGAAGGAGAGAAATTTTCTACTTTTTGAGGAATTTGCTCAACCTTCAGAGGAAAAATATATTCAAAAAATTCAGCATCTTTAGTTTCAATAATAGTGTTGTGATCCAAAATATCACTTTTTAAAACTAAAAATCTATAAGCAGCACTATGTTCAGCATAACTAATAAACATGCAATCAGAAGTTTTTGTACCTAATTTTCTCTTTTAAGGATCAGGAAGTAAAACTTTTACAAGACACCCCCACACTTTCAAATATTTCAGATTAGGTATAAAACCTTTCCATAATTCATGAGGTGTTTTATTTGTTTTCTTATAAGATATTCTATTTTGTAGAAAACAAGCAGACAATAAAGCTTCTCCCTATAATTATCTTGTGTAGAAGAGCTCACAAGCAAGGCATTCATCATTTCTTTTAAGGTTCTATTTTTCCTTTCTACAACACCATTGGACTCAGACAAATATGGAGGAGTTACTTCATGAATAATACCCTCATTTACACAAAAATCATTTAATAAAACATATTCTCCTCCTCTATCTGACCTTACTCTTTTAATCCTTTTATTAAGTTGATTTTCAACCTCTGCTTTATACAAAAGAAATTTTTCAAAAGCTTTATCCTTATTTCTCAATAAATATACTTTAGTAAATCTTGAAAAATCATCAATAAAAGTAATATAATACTTTCTACCACCTCTAGTCATGGTTTGTTTCAAATCACCCAAATCAGTAGGAATCAAAGAAAGTAGCTCAATTTCTCTTTGAGTTGAAAAATGGGATTTTTTAGTTAATTTTGCTTCTGCACACACTTCACATTTATTTAAAAATCATTTTTAATTCTAGAAATTAAACTAAGTTGTTTCATTTTATTTATATAAGACTTACTAACATGTCCTAATCTAGCATGCCACATATCAAAAGAATCAATCATATAACCAGGTAAGTAAGTAGAAGAAGATGCATTTTCATTCATGTCAACATTCAGAACAAATAGTCCCTAGTTATAATAACCCTTTCCCACAAAAACATTATTTTTTGTCATTACAATCTTATCAGACTCAAATGACACTTTAACCCCAGCCTTTCCCAACAGAGCTATACACACTAAGTTTGCTCTAACATTAGGCACATGTAAGACATCATTTAGAGCCAAAGTCTTTCCAGATGTGAGCTTAAGAACCACTTTCCCTTTCCCTTGAACTTTTGCAATTCGGGAATCAGCAAGATAAACGTGGTCTTCTCCTTTCTTGATGGAATCATAGGAGGTAAACATCTCCCTATTAGCACAAATGTGCCTGGTAGCCCCAGAGTCTACCACCCACTTCTTCACATCGAAAATAATGAGAGCTTGAGAAACAACTGCAGCAATGATCTCATCATCATCACTATCATCTCCTTGAACCAAATTTGCACTTGGCTTTGGAGGATTATCACTTCTAGCCCTTTTTCTGCATTAACTTGCATGGTGACCTGGCTTTCCACAAACAAAGCAATTGCCTTTCTTTTTGAAGGTGGGGTTAGCATTTTTGGGCTTGTAATTAGGCCTTTTGTTCTTAGAATCATACCTCTTGTTATGCGGCTTTGTCTCCACCAGGTTTGCTTTAGAAGTCATTTCTTTGCCTTTTGCTACTCGAATTGCCTTTTGGTTGGTGTGTTCAATAATGATGTGAGTGATGAGGTCAAACAATGAAAGCTGCTTCTACTTGTGTTTGAGTTGCTGCTTGTAGTCATTCCATGATTCTGGCAATTTCTCAATAAGGATCCCAGCAACAAATTCATCTAGAAGATTGATTTTTTCTACACTGAGCTCTTCCAGCAATTTGTGGTACTCATTAATTTGTTGTTTGATGTCTTTGTCCTCAGTCATCTCCCACTTGTAATAGTTTCCAATGATGAACTTTTGTTTTCCAGCATCCTCAGCAGTATACTTGGCAACTAGTAACTCCCAGATCTTGTTGGCCTCCTTGTACACACAATAGACATCAAAAAGATCATTAGATAATGTACTAATGATAGTATGCATGCATACCTTGTTCGCATAAATCTAAACATCTCTTTGAGCTTGGTCAGTGTCCAAAGGGGGCTCGGATTTTGTGAGTGCAATGACCACCCCATGCATGTCAAGGACGGAGAAAACACGCTCCTACTAGTGCCTGAAATTCTTCCCATCAAACACTTCAATCTTTGAAACGTCAAGAAACGGCTTATGAAGTGGCACTACAGCAGAAATGTAGACAGAGGGTGAGCCACCACCTCCACCTGAACCAACAGTGGCAACATTGACAGCACCAGGAACATCATCGGCATTCTGATGTGATTCCATGTAGCTCTTGAGATTGTTATTAATTGGAATCACAAACTGGTTCGAGTCATGCCGAAGGACACTGTCTTCAAGAGCTATTCCACCACACACGATCGAATGAGGCAACTCTCCAGGATTAAACAAAATCCTCCTGCAAAGCAAGGCCACAGAACAGCAGAAATAGAAGAAAGAGATGAAGAACTCAGAGGGTGAGGAGGAGAGGAGATGATGCCCAAAAACTCAAGGGACTTCTATGTATCTGAAACACATGCGAAGCTCTATATTTATAGGCTCCAGAATCACACGAACATTGAGCAATATTTAAACACATCAATGACAATTTAAGCATCGGTTTTGAACATTGGCAGTGAAAATCTGTTTAATGCCAAACGTTTTTGAACGTTGGAGGAATATTCAAATTAATGGTGGAAAAACTCCAATGTTATAGAATCCAGAGGTCTCAAAACCGAAACTGTTAAAAAGATAAGGTTATTTTGTAAGCAATTTAATGTAAATTATTTTGGAATTTTGTAAAATAATTTTCGTAAAAATGCCCAATTTCGTGTTATATTCACGCGCACCAGGGGGGACGACAGATTTCAACTACGTTTGCCCATTGTTGTGCACGCAAATCCACTTTCTCCTCTTAGCCCATTCACTTGCCCATATTCATATCTTAGTATACACTAAGGCTTCCCATTTCTTGAGTAATGTGAGACTTCATTTTTAACACACACCCACAAAACTCTAACAGAAATTCTCTTCCTTTTTTATCATCTTTATCACTCTTCAAAGATCTGGTGGCTTGGAAATCATGTGTTTGAGATGATATACAAATTGATATAGATTGTTGATTGATTTCAACTACTTTTACGGCTAGTAGGAAGTTTTCCTGTCCAATCTTTTTTAAACTTTGTTTCCTCATCTTCAATCTATGCTTTTTTGTGTATTTGCGTTATATTTATCTTTGCATTAAATGAACATTCAAAATCTGATTTTTCTTTTTTACCAAAAAGATCTGATTTTTATCTATTTGTGGCAGATTAGGTTTGATGAAACACAAGGAAGATCATCCTTCTCCATCTCCACCCTCTCCATCCTTCACTGGTTTCCACCCCTTCTTCATCTTCCAATAGTGGGTTTCTTACTCATGATCGGCCGCATATTTTGACGTCCTTCATCTGAATCCCAAGCAATTCTAGGATCTACATATTTGCACGAGCACATAATATGCTTCATTCTGGATCTGATTTGTTTTTTCCATTAGAGGGCTAAGGGTTTATGATGGTGGTGTCATGTTGAAGGTCTTGATGAGAGGAGCAATAGTAGGCAGAAGTGTGAAAATTTAAGGGGAATTTTTACTAGGATACAATAAAAAAAATACAAAATTTCCAATATACTACAAATAGAAAAATTATTCCTCAAATATAACAAAAATCATATCTCGGTACCTTAGGCAGCAAGATGTACTATTTTAATTTCTTTTTTTAAATTTTACAGATAGATCTTGGTGCAAAAGGCACCGAGATCTTCCATGAATTTTGTAGGGGGACAAGCGCACCCCTACACTAACCCCCCTCCCCCACCTTTCTTTTTTTAGTTTTTTTTTCTTAAAATTTTATTCTCCAAATTTTTTTTTATCAAAAAATATCAAAATAAATAAATATAAATTATATAAATATTATATACTAAATAATATTAATTAATTAATTAATAGAGTATATTCTTTAATATTTTTAAAATTATATGGGTTTATCTATATTTTCAAAACATAAATTTTAGTCAAACTTTTAATATAAAAAATATATTTTTATTAACTATAATTTATATTAATATACTGAATAATTATAAGAACATAATATATTACCATTCCTTTAATATTATTAAAATTATATAAATTTTTCTCAATTTTCAAAACATAGATAAATTTTTAATTTTGTTAATAATGTAAATAGGAAGAATAAAGGAAGAGATAAAAAAATATGATAGAGAAAATAAAACTAATATTTTAAATTTAAGATAATTTATTAAGAGTTTTCTTATTTTAAAATTTTAATAGAACTAAGATTTAAATTTTATAAATAAGAGATTTTTAAGTGATATTTCTCTCTCTTCTGTAATTTTAGTAATATTAAAGCAATGGTAATATTGTTAGATAAGCTGGCTTCCCAAGAGGGCGGTGAATTGGGAAGATTAAAAATTTTTCTACAAAACGTCAAGAAAGTGAAGAAAGCAAAGTGTGATGGTAAAACAGAGTATAAATAAATAGACAGTAAAAGTAGCAATAGGGAAGAGAAGACTTAGATGTTTATCCTGGTTCAGTCTCTCAACTTGACCTACGTCCAGTCTCCAAGTCACCACTTGAGATTTTCCACTATTTATGCAAGAATTCAGTGGGCTTCTTGTAAATGCCACAGTACAGCGTTGATGCTCTGTTTTTAGAGCTCACTTTCTCTCTTTGCACTCTCACTAAGTGCTTCCTCAATCCCTTGTGATATCCCCTCACAAGAAAATCTTTTTTCTAGATGAAGATAAGATTATTTACAATGAATAAACTCTCTTAATCAGAGTATATATGAAAGTTAAAGTACAAAAAATGAAGTATGTGAGAGTAAGAGACTTTGAGTAGATGATTTGGCAGAGTTTCAGCATATACAAAGTAATTTTCGTTACCCACATCTTCAAATGAAGTTCTATTTATAGATTTCTGCCCCAACTATACGTTAGAGACAAGATCTAGCCATTAGAGATGTTACCCAATGGTTACTCTGAGAAACTATCCATTTACTAACCGCATTTAATACTTCTGACACTCAAAGTTCAAATTTCAGTTGGTCAACAGACGAATTTTGCAGAAACCGAAAGCTACAGCCTTTAACATTGAACTCCCGAAGTTAGTCCGTTATGAAGCAAAATTCAAATTTTCATCTTTAGAAAATGATTCTATGTTGGAACATACGAATTTTTATGTTGAAAGTCTTTCTGTTAAGTGTGAATAGTAATTTCATTTTGTTACAGTGCCTTCGAAATTCGAATTTTGGAACTCAAAATTCGTCTGTCAGGAGCTGGTTCAATGAGGCACAATAGTTCATCAATTCGAAATTCAAATTTTCAAATGGCAAAGTTCGTCTGTCAGAGAGACCTCTTTTTAGACTTACTTTAAAGTTTGAATTTCTAAATACTGCTATTCGTATGTTAACATATCATTATAACAGACTCACAAGCTTTGTTTCTGAAATTCGAATTTTCATGTTCAAAGTTCGTCTGTCAGTGAGCAATTTTGAAACCTTATCTAAACTTGGTTTCAGATGAACTTTGACATATTCTCAGATGAATTTTTCAATTTTCATAAGTTGCATTTTATCTGAAATTTGAATTTTCAAAAACCAAAATTCATCTGTCAGAGAAAACTCTTTTCAGACACGTATCAAAATTCGAATTTCTCAAGTCAAAATTCATCTGACAGAAAAGTCTCTTTTCAGACTTGTTCATTTTCAATACGAAATTTGAATTTCCAAAGTTAAAGTTCAAATTTTCAAAACAGCAGATCAGTATTAACCTTTCAAACTTCGTCTGTTAGTGGGTATTTTTCAAATATTCCATGAATTAACATATAATCAAGGTTTTAAAACATCTTTTCACCAAATCAAAGTCTTTTACTCAAATTAAAACATTACTAAACATTCTATATCTATTCTTGCACTAATTTTTTTATAATTTCTTCACTTGAAACCTTTTGTGCACCTTTGATATATTTATTCCAAACTCTTAAAGGTTGGTTTGGAATCATCAAAACACTTGATTCAACAAATATATTCTTATTTTATAATTATTCACTATATTAATATAAATTTTAATTAATAAAAATGTATTTTTTATATTAAAAGTTTGACTAAAATTTATGTTTTGAAAATATAGATAAACCTTTAATATAAAAAATACATTTTTATTAATTAAAATTTATATTAATATACTAAATAATTATAAAAAAAGAATATATTACTCTTTCTTTAATATTACTAAAATTATAGAAGAGAGAGAAATATTACTTAAAAATCTCTTATTTACAAAATTTAAATCTTAGTTCTATTAGAATTTTAAATAAGAAAACTCTTAATAAATTATCTTAAATTTAAAATATTAGTTTTATTTTCTCCATTATATTTTTTTATCTCTTCCCTTATTCTTCCTATTTACATTATTAACAGAATTAAAAATTTATCTATGTTTTGAAAATTAAGAAAAATTTATATAATTTTCATAATATTAAAGGAATGGTAATATATTATATTCTTATAATTATTCAGTATATTAATATGAATTTTAGTTAATAAAAATGTATTTTTTGTATTAAAAGTTTGACTAAAATTTATATTTTGAAAATATAGATAAACCCATATAATTTTAAAAATATTAAAAAATATACTCTATTAATTAATTAATTTATATTTATTTATTTTGATATTTTTTTATAAAAAGAAATTTAGAAAATAAAATTTTAAGAAAAAAACAAAAAAAAAAGGTGGGGGAGGCGGGGTTAGTGTAGGGGGTTAGGCGTAGGTCAGGCTAGCCTGACCTCCTACAAAATTCATGGAAGATCTTGATGCCTTTGGCACCGAGATCTATCCATAAAATTTAAAAAGAAAAAATTAAAATAGTACATCTCGATATCTAAGAAATCGAGATATAATTTTTGTTATATCTGAGAAATTATTTTTGCATTTGTAGTATATTGAGAATTTTGTATTTTTTTTTATAATATTATGGTAAAATTGCCAATTTATGGTCATAACACGAGCTGTCACATTTAACTATGACACCTTCATTTCCCCAGACTCATGATGGTAGGGATTTAATTTGTGCAATTCTGCTTCATTTTCACACCAATTATCTAGCAGGAGATGGTTTCTGTGTTGTTCTTGGATTTGTTGTTTGTTTTTGGATGTAAATATATGTTCTTTACGTCTTCTAGATCTCCTACTCTCTGCAACTATGAAACAGAAGATGTAAATCACGATATCTATAAACCTCTGTGCTCTGGTCCGTGGCTTGCTTATTTTGTTTGATTTATGTTCACTGCAATGTTTAAATTCATGATGTCAAAGAATTACTTCCTTTTTCTTTGGCTCTGGAGCATAATAAAAAGACTTTTAGCGTTAAAAAGTATCAAACTGAAGGCTATGATTCAGTTTTTTGTTTAATTCCGACAATGCGACAAAGGGTCAACGTGTTTAGCTTCTATATATATGTATGTAGGTGTTCATAAAAAAGTATCTGTATGTACGAAGTTTTGTTTGAGAGAATCCAATCCCCTTTTTTAGTCTTAATCTTTTTTGCCAATTTTGCTTTTCATGTCAAACTCCCACACCGCCGGTATTTATTATGATTGTAAAATTCAAACTGGACCGGTCATCCAAAAATAAAAAATAAAAAATAAAAAATAAAATAAAATTGGACCAGTGAGCATGCAAACCAAATTTTATATAGATATTAGATATATAAACAAAATTCTTGTCTTCCCCTACGACCTTACCTATCTCCATACTTTTTCTCCATTGAATATAGTTTGATTTTTTTATGGTTTTGATTCTAGATTTGGATTTTGTTTCAGCAAGAAAAAAAATGAAGAAAGAAGAGAGAGAGAGAGGAAGAGATTTGTATGTATCAGCACCGTTATACAGACATATAAACAAGATTGCTATCTTTCCCTATGGTTTTACCTATCTCTATACTTTTTTCTCTATTAAAAAATTAAATTTGCTTTTCTCACACATTAGCCCAGCGGTAACAAAAGGAGATAGTTTTTCAGTTTTTACTTTCAAATGAAATGAAATTTTAAATTTAAAGAAACTCAACAAAAAAAATAAGAGCAGAGATACGAACACTGGAGCTGGCTTGATCCATCGTGGCATTAGGATTCTAACTGAGAAACTTAAGCAACTCCAGATCAAGTGCCCGTTTAGTTTGTCTTTTTTATAAAAATATTTTTAAAATAATTATAATTTACAAAAATGAAGTTTAGATAAAAGTAGAGAAGTTTACTGAAAAACTGTTTGGATGAAAAAAGAGAAAATGATGATTACAAAGTACAATTTAATTTGTAAAAATGTAAATCAAACAGGTCCTAAGATGATGCTGAACAGTTGGAGATCTTGGTGGAACAAGATAGATCTAGGCTTAGGTGCAATTAATATTTCTTAACTTTTAAAGTGTTTGAGTTATTATGTTAGATTCAAAATATAAGTTTTTTTTATAATTAGTTTTATTCAAAATATAAATCATATTTAAGTAAAATTAAAAGTATTAATTACATTTTTTCTAATTTACGTTTATTTTTAATTAACTTATAAAAGAGAAAATTGTCTTAGAAATTATCTTTATTAATGATAATATTGAAAAATAATAAAAATTTTTGATAAATTTAATTAGTTTAATTTTTTTTCTTAATCTATATGTAGTTAGTCAAATATAACCCATATTTTGATTCATGTAGTTAATACTTATATTTAGATCAGAGCCAGTATTTTGATGGTTAAATTGTAGTTGTCTCTTAATAAAAAAAACATAAGAGCAAAGCACATGACATGTCAGCAACAGTGGAGCATATTTTTCTTTCCTCCTTTGTGCTATGGGACCCGCTAAAAAAAAAAAAAAGCTAAGAGAAAATGAGCTACGATCCTATAGGAACAATCGCTAATATATACCAAAGTAAATTTATATATTATATTTCACTGATATTTTTAAATACAAGAATATGATTATTAAACTTAATTTGAAATTTGAACTGATGGATAATAGGATAATTAAATTTACATATTAACAAATGAAATAAAAACTATAAAATTATTTATTTTTTTAATAAAAAATTTAGGTTGCATTTTTTTTTTGGTATATTATGTCCTAATAATCTTTTAAATACTATAAAATTATTTTATTTTTTGTTAATAAAAATTTGGATTGCATATTTTGGTATAGTTACAAAATTATATTATTTATTTATTTTAAACTTTGATTGGATTATTTTTATATTTTAAATGTTAGATTACATTATTGTCTTATCAGAATAGATTATTCTAGAGCATAAAATAATTGGCAGTAAAATTCAATAAAATTCAATCATCTCTCACCTTTTTAGATTGGATATGAGCACAGAAATTAAAAACAAAAAAGCCTTTTTATAAGAAGGAAGAAGTTGCATATAAAGTTGCAAAAGAAATGTTAAGGTTACACTTATTACATTTACTATTTTCATTTATTATATCACAAATAATACAAAAACAAATATTGACATTACAAAACTAATTATTTTAATCATCACAATCATAAATAATATCGTTAAATCGCATATCTTTAAATCACATATAAACTAATTATTTCAATTCTGTTAGGGATGTTGGCTTCTTAAGAGAGTGGTGAACTGGAAAGTATAAAATATTTATGCAAAAATATAATATCGCGGTGAAATCAAAAGTTTGTAAAAAAGCAGAGTATAATGAAAATTGAATAAAAGAGATAAGGGAAGAAAAGACTTAGTAATTTATTCTAATTCGATCCAATCTACTTGACCTATGTTTAGTTCTCAAACCACACATTTGAGATTTACCACTATCAGTAAGAATTCAGCATGCTCCTTGCAATGTCACAATTAACACTTGTGCTTTGTTCTAAAAACACAAAATTTCTCAACACTCTTATTAATGTTTCCCTTTATTCCTTTGTGAATCCCCTTGTAAAGAATCTTTCATTTAGATAAAGAAAATACTTGTTACATAAATGAATACTCTCTTAAATAGAGTATATGTGAAAGTTGAAGAGTAATAAATGAGATATACAAGTGAAATGCTTTAAAACTGAATTTCAGCAGAGTTTTTGCAATATCAAACTTAAATGTATTACCCACAGCTTCAAATAAAGTTCTAATTATATATTTGTTACTTAACTAGTCATTAGATACAAGATTTACCTGTTAGGCACATTAACCAACGGTTACTTTATAAAAAGAGTCGTTCACCAATCGCATTAAATGCATTTGACACATCAAAATTTGAATATTGGGGCTCAATAAACGAATTTCACATAATTAAAAGGTTGAGTAGTTTAGGGTTGAACTTCAAAATTCATCTATTACTAAGTAACATTCGAATTTCAAATTTACAAAAGATACCCCAAGTTAGTTTGTACGAATTTTCATATTGGAAGTGGGTATGAAGAGAAATGTTAGTTGCCTCAAGTTTTCCCATAGCACTTTGAAATTTGAATTTCAAAAATTGAAATTTATCTGTAAGAGGTATGTTCAACAAGTTTAACACTTGAAACTCAAAGTTCGTCTGTCAGAGGCGTAAACATTGAACTTATTTTGAAATTTACCAATAGTCGAATTTTAACTAAACTTTATGCAAATCTTGCACATTTTTATTAACTATGCTTAGCCCAAAATTCAAATTTTAGATTTAAAATTTGTCTGTCAGATATTAAACTTCTGTAACTTCGAATTTTAACAAATAAAATATGAATTTTGCACAAAATAAGTATGGGTCAAGTAGTGAAATTTGTCTGTTAGCCAATATATCTTAATTCTAACACATACCAACATCAGATAACTTTAAATAACTCATTTCAACACTGTGGTAACATAAATAAGTAAGATTTAAAACTTTTTAACTAGTGTACATAGTGATAAATCCTAAAAATTAATTTTTCACTTGATTTTCACTGGATTTTTTCACTTTATACTTCCATACTCATTTGATATTTTCATTCCAAACTTTAATTACTTGGAATCATTAAAATTTCTGAATTAACAAATCTGACCTCACATATAAACTATTTTTTTTGGTCCAAAAATGTTAAACTAATTACTATTTGTGTTAAAATTATAAATGAGAGGAAGCTTACATGCTATGTTACCTTCATTTAACACATGGAATCAGATGCTTCAACGACTCTTATGCACTAAGACAAGATTATGGAAGGTATATATTCTAACCACAATATAGTTCCATTTTGATTATCTGTGTTAATGTTATAAATATGCTGGGTAAAACTTGCCCTACACATCTATCCCTTTGTTTTTGAACCATTACTTTTGAGATTTAATATTAATTTTCAAAGATTATAGAAGTCCAAGTAATATATATCTTTACTTTTCATGTAAAAAAATCTTCCCCCTATTTTTACACTATTATAAACCATATACAAATATAATAATATTTACAAATTACAATATAATATAATTATTTTTATATTTTTATTACTCAAATTGGGGGGAAAATTTTTCAGCACATTTGTGCAGGTAGATAGCTCTCACTAACACAAATTAAAAATGTATCGACCCACTAACTAAAACAAAAAAATATATGAATTACCATAAAAAAACACTAGAGTGCGTTTTCTCCATCTCATCTTTTTTCCTTTTCTTCCTACCATATTTATTTTTGATAATATATTAAATAATGTATAACTAGATAGATTTCTAATTATAATCTATTAATATATCTATACATGTTCAAATGTATATTTAATTTCCATAAATTTGGGAGCCACAATTATTATTGTGTACTGCATATAGAGATATCATAATACATGAACCATGTACAAATACAATAATATCTACAAATTACAGCATAAAATAATTATTTTCATACTTTTATTGCTCAAATCCAAGGAAAAATTTTTTCACACATTTGGGGGGTAAACGGCTCTAATATATATGAAAGCAGAATGTTAGAGTACTGTTCCTGCAACAATACTAACGGTAGTGGATGGCGTTATATACTCTTCACCTTTTTTTGTTTTGTGAATATACTCTTCAACCTTGGTCGGATACAGGCTTGTGGGCTTCTCGTCGTGAGTTAATCAAAGGTTATTGAGTTGATGACTTCCCCAGAAAGCTGTGATTTGAAGGCTCCCACAAGAAGCCAAATTGAGGACTTCTTATGGAAGTTTGGTAGACGGCTTCTCTGATAAGCTACTTCCATTCCTCTATCTTCGATCTAGAATCTTCGACCATCTTTTTTCTCTTGCTCTAACTTCTGTCACCTCTGTGGTGGCTCTCCTTTCGCCTCTGCCAGTCCATAGTTCACTGCCGCCACCATGCCACACCACACTCTTTCTTCAGTCTCTCTCTTTCATTCTCAAATCTTCTCCTTTTTCTCCTCTCCTCTTCTTTGTCAATTTTCTTCGTCAATTCTTTTGTGTTCTTTCTTTTCTTCATTAGCTTCATTTTTTTTCTAGATGAAAGCCATCGTCAAATTCGAACCCATGCTTAGCCATCATTAGATTCCAACGGCTCATCGTACATGACTTCCGGCTACCACCGTGACAGCTCAACTTGATGGAATTGGGCACCATGCTCTGTTGCTCCAAACTACTAGAGGCTTAACCTCGCCTCTGATGGATTGTACTCTGTATGCTCTCTCTCTTCAGGTCTGGAGCTCAATCTTTATGGCTTATCTTTCTTTTTTTATTGGTTCCAAAAGTGATCTAAAGAAAGTGATATGGGTTAATTAAAAGGTGGAACTAATACCCTGTTAGTGACTCTTGGTTCTAATTGTGATTGGAAAGGGATCGAGTTTGGTAGATGGAACTAATGCTCTGTTGTATGCTTCTCTGCCTGGCTGCTTTGTTATTTCTATGAGTTGATTGGGTTTCTATCCCCTTTGATTGATCCAGAGCTGAAGCCTTTAGATAGACCTTTGCTACCAACAAAAGGTTGTGATATGATCTTGCTGATTGAATCATTGGTTCAATTTGGTTGGTAAGTCATTTAACCTTTCCCATATTCATTAATGTATCAATTTTGTGCTTCATTTGTTTGGGATAGTATTTTGAGTGAATGAATGGTCATACGATCTTGGTGATTGAATTTGGATTAGTTTGAACTCCAATTTTGAATGGATATATTTTCGGATGTATCATTCAACCTTGGTTTTTGTTTGTAAAGTTGGATGCTTTTTCAGTTAGTGTGTATGAATTGTTCTATGTGTGTATGAATTGATTATTGATACCTCGATTTCCTGTAAAGTTGAACTGATAGTTCAGATTGGCTGTATATTTTCTATCATCCTACTTTTAGATATATTGTATAATCTAACATATAACGGTGTATGGATTCCTTCTTTTTATACATTTTCTTTTGTGCTTTTCATATTAACGGGTTCTTTGATGAGTTTTGTGCCTTTTAGGATAGATAGAGAAATTCTTTTTTTCTTCGATTGAACTTAAATTAAGTTTTGTTTTAGCTATAAATGCTATAAATGTTGTTAAAGCTAAATTTATTCTATGAAATAGATAATTATTCCTAGCATCTTTGATGTCTCTTCATAAAAACTTTTGGCATTATATTCATTTTATTTTTGAACAAATTGAATCTTTTATAATCATATAGTCTAGAGAATCTCAAGGATGTAATTACTCAGGGATGTAATGTGTACAGGAGTAATTTTGATCTTTATATGACCCATCAAATGAACTGTACCGGGAATCTCTAGAAGTGGCTGCTAAGGTATGCTCTCTATCCTCGTATTATAATTATGTCTTCTTGCTGATGTAATTACATCTTTTCCTTGGTTTTTTCATTTCAAAGGCATAATACCTTCATATAATATAGAGATAGTGTTATCCATCATTTTTTATGTCTTGAAGAAGAAAACTAAAAAGTATGCAGAGTGGCTTGGCTGGTGTGAAGATTTTCAAATCTTAATCCTGAGTATTACATTTTTTTTGTAGTAGGTACATCATTGAATATGCAATCCTACAAATACAATTGTTGTTGTTTGTATTCCTTAACTCTTATTAAATGAAATTGCGGTGAATTATATAAAGTGGGTCTTACATCTGTAGTAATGTATGGTGGTATGAGAGACCGTGCTTTGACTTAAAGTGGATTGTGAATGCAAATATATAACCAGGCTTAATCTAACTATGTGGATTCTTCTACATAAATGTCAAAAAATCTAATTAAACTATAGAAAGACACTATGTTGTCAACATGCATTTCTTACTGATGTATTATATATAAACATCTTGATTGATGGATTCTGGTGAGGGCCTAAGATTTAATATGTTATGTTCATCATCAACTATTCCTCAAACTATTTGCTGCATCACTTTGATTACTAATACCATTTTCATAAGCCACCTGAGCTACATGCAGAAATATATAAGCATGGACTTCCTAAGAAGACAACAGGGACAACTGGACCTTCTACTTCATCAACTGCAAAGGTATTATTTAAAACTTCCTTGGTCTCCCTCCACATATTGTTTTGTATCAGTTTTCTTAGTTAATGTTTCAAACATGCAATTATATTTTTTTCTCTTCCCTTTTGGGTGGTATAGAATTAGGTACTGAATTGTTTTTGCACTGAGATTGAGTAATATGAGTTTATATGTCCTTTCATATAATTAATATCCTTGCTTGGCTACTTGCATACACACAATCACGGGGTTTTGCTGTAGTGGTGAGATGTGCTTCTTAAATAGAATCCATCCATTATATTGATAAGGATTCCATGTGCTTGCTTATTTGCAATGTTTTGGTTAGTATAATAAATTTTCTTGTCATCACTGTAGTTGTAGTGAACATAAAGATCATCGCTACCAAGATTTTAGTATAATATCTGAAATTACCAATAGATTGAAAGCCTCGTAGTTAAAGAGCATTATATATTGGTAGAAAGGCCACCAAAAAAAGCACAAAAAGAAGATGGAAGCTATTTGTTGAGCTTATTAGGAAGATCAAGGGGTTTAATGCTATTTGTTGAGCTTATATGGATGCTGTTTTGATTGATAGTAAATTTGGTTCCTCCTTTGCCATTTGCCAACCCAAAGGAATATTGACAACCTAGCTGTCAAGAAGGGCTTTGGCTTAAAATTTTGTATGTTCATATTTAATTTGCTTTCTAAATCCTACTACTTTCTCTCCTTGTACTTTAGGATTTGTTTATTTTGAGCAATTTGAGCGAGAGGGGAGGGGGGATATGTTATTTGGTTGCTCCTAATTATGTAATCAGTAAGTTTCTTTGTTTAGCTTCATTTATATATACATAATAGAAATCAGCAAAATGCTTCCCTTTTTTTTCCCTTTTTAATAATTAATTAGACCATGCAACCTTAACTATTAATCAAATAAAAATCATTGTCTACTTCTTAATTCCTATGTTATCTAATTGCTTCTAATTTTGTACTCTTCTTCCCTGATCAAACTCTACTAACTTATGTAATCAGTAAGTTTCTTTGTTTACCTACATTTTTACATAATAGAGATAAGTAAAATATTTTAATTTTTTTCCCTTTTTTTCAATTGTGCAATTTATTTAATAAATTGTTAATAATTAATTAGACCATGCAACCTTAATGATAAATCCAAAAAAAATCACGTCAATTTCAAAAGTAATCCAAATCAACTAACTTTTTATTACATTCATATTTTTGTAACGTCATTGTAACTAATATTATTTAACCACTAACAAAACATTAACAACTTATATCTCAGTCCGACAACGGTTCAACTTAAAAGGAAAGAAATTATGTACCCATGAGCATAAAGAAACTCCTATGGAGAAAAAAAATACATCTATTATCGATCTAAATAGGAAAAAAACCAAAAAAAGGTGGGGGTGGAATTCAAGCCTTATGATCCCATAAGGTAGACTTTTTTGGAGAAGTAATTGAAAATGAAAATATGCCCCATGAAAACAATAGCTTTTAATTGAGAAAAAACTAATGGGATAAAATTATTTGAAATACCTGTGCGTTAGCACGGGACGTACGTTGCCTAGTTTTTTTTTTTTTTCAAAGTGAAACATTATCTTATTATTTTCTTTTTTTTATTATATTTTCCACACCAACAGTACTGTATTAAATTTTAAGGATCATAACTATGTATAAGAAAGCATTTTTCTTTAAAAGAGCATTGTTTAGTATAAGTTAAAGTCATATTTAGTATTGCTTGTATCATTTCAAATATCGCCTCAAAATACATTTTAATGCTATATATAAAGAATACCCACATAATTGAAATAATAATATCGACCCCTCTGGTTGGTAGAATATTTTCATGGCAATGTGAATAGGAATAAACTTTGATAGAATAAAATAAATATATTCAATATCTTATGACAAGAAATAAACATTTGCATTTGATTGGACAATAGGAACCTTAATGTGTGTGTGTGTGTGTGTGTGTGTATTAAAATACTTGATTTTAATTATTACAAATATTTTTAACATTTATTTCACAAAAATATTAAAATATAAATATTTAAGATTTAAATGTAAGTTATTTAAAAATAATAATCTAATTTATTCGAAAATTTATATCTATATTTAATTTTAATTTTGTGCATTGCAAGTATTAAGTGCAACTTCGTCTGTGGTTGCGGCTTGAGGGTTGGTATGCCATATAATGGGTCTCCTATTCGATTGTGCAACTTCAAAAATATTGGATGCAACATGCATCTTTCTTGAATGAAGAGTACCATTCCTTCACCTGATGGAAGGAATGAAAAGTAATATAATATTACCTCGGGAGGAAAATATATTATTATATTTAGACAAGGTAATGAGTATGCTAACTCGGGCTCATCAAGTGTATGGAATGGAAAATGACTTTCTTATTCTCAAATCTCAATCAACCGCCTATGGGCCCCTGAGAGGGACTCGAATTCTTGAAGGGTGTTTTTTGCAACCTTTTATTCAAAAACAAAAAGCACAGACAAAAAGAACTTGTTTCTCGGCCTCCTTCCTCTTTTTCTTATACAGGTAATCCTTGACAGTTTTTGCCTTGCTCCCCAAATTATTGCATTTAGGGATAGGAAAATGGGTTGACCAGGCTCATATGAGTCCGGCTGTCATGGATTGGAACTGAAAAGCCCATTTTCAAATAGCCTAATTTTTTAAAACCCAATCCATGCTAAACGGGCTTGTAAGCCAGCCTAAGAACTTGTACTTTTTTTTAAAAAAATACTTTTCTGAGAGGCTTTTTTTTAATATGTTTTTCTCATTATTATTCAAATCAATACAAGTAATCATCATTATTATTCACCAATCAGAACTAAGATAATGTTTAAATTCTATAATTTATACATCAGTAACTAATAGAATGGTTAGGTTTTTTTTTAGGATTGAGAAACATCAATTTTAGAATTGGAAATGGGAGGTATGAGATTACGATCGAAATAGCTGTGTCCTTTAGAATTAATTAGTATTAAAAGCAAAAAAAAAAAGGCAAAACGGGTCGGTCTGTGGCCTGTACTGGCTAGCTTGTTCATTTTTTGGGTGTAACGGGTTCGGATCCAAAAGCCTTTATTTTTTCTTGTTCGTGTTCTAAGTTTTAAAGCTCAGCTTGGCATTTTTACTGGTTAAAGGGGTGGACCCATTAAGTTTTACCCGTAATCCCAACATTACATTTTGGGTTAACAAAATGACATGGGTATAATTATTCAAGGCTTGGTGAATTTTAAATGAGTGTAATTAACTTTCATAGGGTCTGGCCCATTAAAAATTAGGCCAATCAATTGAAGTGACTGCAAATTATGCCAGATTATCGGTTTGAAATTCTAGTATCCAGGATAAAAAACTTGAAATTTTCGTAGCAAGCCAAGCATTGTTGACTTCCTTCCTTCCTTTCTTCTTGTTTTCTTTTTCTTTCCAACTCCAAGTAGAAAGATCTCGTAATCGGAAACGTTTTTTTTTGGGTAGATGTAATCCGATGCATTCTAAGCTAAACACTTTCCTATTATTTTTTTTTTATTATATTTTTCCACACCAACACAACTATATTAAACATTAAGGGTTATCAGTCTCATGACTATTTACAAGAAAATCAATATTTTTTTAAAAGCATTGTTTATTACCTTTTATTAATAAATTGAAGTCATATTAAGTACTCATTATATAATTAAAATATAGACTTGGTGATTGAATTGTTTGTTTCGTGAAATTTTTTTATGAAAAGGTGAATGAGAACCAAAAATAGGAAAGGAATGAAAATAATGCTTGATCAAATGAGATTGGTCAAGTTGGCAAAAATATGATTCATATTTAAGTCACTATGAAAAGTTAAAATTAATGCATCGTCTCTTTCATTAAAAAAAATTAAAATTCTAATAGTGCAGAATTAAAATTATTGTAGCTTCTTTTACATAAAAAGCTATTATATTTTCATGTTGTAATTTTTTAAAAACTCATTTACATTACCATCCAGTTTTTAAAAAAAATAGATTTAGATTATCTCTATACTTTTTCTCTATATGCAATTTCCTTTGTCTATTTGTTTTGAATAGTAAAAGCTCACTAATTGTAATATGAAACTAAATATATCATTTATTAAATTACTATCATAATTTTTTTTAATGAAGGGGATTGTGTATGGAGATAGATAAGAAGAAAAAGTATGAAAAAGTTTCTAAATTAAAAAAAATTGTGTTAACCTTGTTATGAAGTTTGAAAATTTTTAATTTTGTTATATGGGATCTGTGTTTTGTTTGTCCAATTATTTTGTTAAAATTAAAATCTAATATCAATTAAAAATAAGATGACATGTGATAATAAATAAAAATGAACATATCCCTTACATTTGAGAGAAAATAGTATATATTTCACCTGGTGGATAGAGAGAGAATTAAGAAGTGATGTGAAATAGCAGGGAAGGTAAGATAGAGAGAGAAGGGAGAACTTAAGAAAAAGAAAGGAGAACTCTAGGAGAGAAAAAATAAGGAAGAACTCGAGGGAGAAAGAGAATTCACTCAAACTATAACTCAAATCATTAATCAAAGTCTAAATACAAATGAGCAATGGAGCTCTTATTTATAGAGCTCAAATCATAATCCTACTAGAATCTTAAGATAAGATTTCTCTATTCAAACTATCTTAAATTTAAACAAAAGATAAATCCTAATTCAAATAATTAAATTCTAGGAATAAATAAAAAATAAAATTTAAATCCTAATAATCTTAAAAGATATTATGAAATCTAATTAAATATAAAATGTAATCTAAAGTATCTTAATAAAATAATTTTATTTAAAATCATAATTATCCATTCTTTATCATGCCCTCCCGCTTGAAAGAACTCTCCTCTGGAGAGTTAAGCTCCGCATTCTGTTTCATCTTTAACAAACTCCTCATCTACATCCACTCCAGAAGGATATAACTCATGGGGGTCAAGTATGATATCATCATTTATAGTCTCATCCTCTTTCTCAGCTGACGAAATAAGAATTAAAGCACGTTGTGGACACCTTGATGCAATGTGACCTTTAGCATGACATCGAAAGCACTCAACTGTAGAACTGTTACGACGAGAGTTGGATCCTGAAGACTCAATATTCTTAGAAGTACTCTCTTTCGAACCAAAGCTCTTAAACAAGGATTCTACCTCCAAAGCTTTATGATGAGCTTCTTTAAGAGATTCAGGAGGATGCAATTTAAGCTCTTGCTGTATATCAGCTTGAAGACCATTAACAAACTTTTGGATCATCATCCAAGGGTCTTCCTTGACTTCACATCTAATAAGAAGATCGTCAAAACGGACCATGTAGTCAGACATTGCAGAAGTTTGTCTTAAGTTTAGCCATTGATTGTAAAGTTGATTCCTATAATATGTAGATACATATTTCTCTTTAAGCTTCATCTTCATCTCTGCCCAAGTATTGATTGGAGGTTCTCCTAGACGCTCTAGATTTTGCTGCACATTCTGCCAATACTTCTTGGCAGAGCCAACAAGCTTCATCTTGGTAAAACGAACACGGTGCACATCAGTCATCTCATACCACTCAAAGTAATCCTCCATACTAGCCAACCAATCCAAGAAAGCACTTGAATCTAATTGACCATCGAATTCAGGAGCGTCAACTTTAACCTTCTTAGTTATGTCATCAAGAGGAATCCGCCTATAAGCTTCTCGATGATCTTTAGGGGGTGAAACATACTTTCTATTATACTGGACTCTAGTGTCTTGATTATCCCGCTGACATCTTATAAAGTCATTATGGGGGTTGTCGGTCGTAGGAAGAGGACCCCTACCATCTTGGTTTCCGTTGCCATGTTCATATTGACCAGTCTCATAAGATAGAACCTTAAATTGATTAGAGGAAGGTATCTCTTTGCAGCCATTTGGATTTCCAAGTATACTTTCTGATGTCTTACCCGAAAGTTACTTGCTCATCATGTTTATGGACTGCCTCATCTCCTCGATCAATTGGTTTGTGGACTGCCTCATTTCCTTCATCAATTGGTTTGTTTTCTCTCGATCTTGCTTTATCTCAACACGTGTTTTCTCTTGATCTTGCTTTATCTCAATTCGAAGAGATTCAAGCGCTTGATCTACATACTCTTTGTAACTCTTTTCAATTTCCTCTAGGCCTTGTTGGGTAATTTGGGAATTTTTAGGCATGGTGGAAATTAGGCTCTGATACCAAATGATGTGAAATAGCAGGGAAGGTAAGATAGAGAGAGAAGGGAGAACTTAAGAAAAAGAAAGGAGAACTCTAGGAGAGAAAAAAAAGGAAGAACTCGAGGGAGAAAGAGAATTCACTCAAACTATAACTCAAATCATTAATCAAAGTCTGAATACAAATGAGCAATGGAGCTCTTATTTATAGAGCTTAAATCATAATCCTACTAGAATCTTAAGATAAGATTTTTCTATTCAAACTATTTTAAATTTAAACAAAAGATAAATCCTAATTCAAATAATTAAATTCTAGGAATAAATAAAAAATAAAATTTAAATCCTAATAATCTTAAAAAATATTATGAAATCTAATTAAATATAAAATGTAATCTAAAGTATCTTAATAAAATAATTTTATTTAAAATCATAATTATCCATTCTTTATCAAGAAGTGAGCTTCATACGTTTATTTAGTCAATAATAAAGTCTACACTTTTTTTTTCTTCCTTTCACTCTAATAATTACAGTGTACGTTAGATATATATTATAAAAAAAATAATGTACTTTCTATTATCTTATTACCTTTAGCCAATCTGCTTCTAATACAGGATCATTCAGGTCAGGTTTTTGGTTGGCTGCCACTTTGACGTCTTCTTTACGAATTGGGATTTGGAAATTGAAATAAAATAAAAAAGAATTGGAGGGCTTTGTCTTAATTGAAGATTTATATGGCCGATTAAACTAAATTTATCTCGCTGGGATATCCCCAGTTTGAGTTTTGAGGCCTCAATTAAAGACCGTAATCTTTTTCTAGGGTGAAGAAATCCACTTGAGGAATAAAGGTAAGATTGTGGGAAACGATTAAGTGCCTGTTTGGTTTATTCTTATAAAAAATAAAATCATGAAAAATTATGATTTTTTAAAAAGATATATTTAGTCAAACACAAACTGTCTTTTTTAAAAATAAAAAATGAATTAAACTGTAGTTTTGGAAAAGAAAGGGAAATATTATTTTTTCTTTAAGAAAACGTGAGTTTTGGAAAATGAGAAGTAAATTTACTCTATATTATACATCTAAAAGTACTTTTAATCCTTATCATCCAAACAATTTTTTTGTCAAATTTACTTTTACACAATGAATATCCAAACATAACAACTTACAATAAACTTACTTTATCTAAATTTCATTTTTACAAATTTCATTTATCTTAACTTAATTTTACAAAACTAAGAACCAAACGGGCTAAATGAATCAAAATGAACACAAAATATTCTCTAAAAAAAAAAGAACACAGAATATTGGGACTTTAATTAAAAAAGATATACAGCGACATCACGTATGTATATATTGGCACTTTGCTCAATTAAAAAAGGTTGTTCAAGAATTCCATCTTCTCAACAATGGAAAAAGGTGTCAATTTTTCAATTAACACCACACATTTTATATTGCTTATAAGATGCCTGTTATGGACACCATACCCATTCGGGCAATTTAATTGCTTCACACAATCAAAAAGTTCCATTTATCTTTTTTTCAAGGTTGGTGAAAGAAGAGAATATCGAACAGGACTAAGGGAAAAGGAAAAGAAACATAATATATAGTTGATGAAAAAGAAAAAAGTGAATTTCAAACTTATTTATTTTTTTTATGTTTTTATTTTACATGTATTGTATAATATTACAAAAAAAATTTCAATCTTGATTATTATGCTTTTATTTCGCTTACAATTTTGAAATTAATTAATTTTTATAATTTAAAATATTTAAAATCGTGTATTATAATAACTCTTTTTTTACTAGTTTACTCCTTTGTGTGTGTGTAGTACTGTCAAATCGGCCCAACCCAAAAAATCCATTTTGACAAACGGACTTGGAAAACCAAGTCCGAGCCCGTGGGATCAGGCCTATGAACCGGCCCGTGAGCTTTTTTAATTTTTTTATATTTTTTATGTTTTTTTAATAAAATTTTTTTATATAATTATTTAAATTAATACAACTAATTATTATCATAATTCATTAAAAACTAACATAATATTTAAATTTTACAATTTATATATCACTAATTAATAAAATAATATATATTTTTTAATATTTTAAACAAAAAAAAGAAAAAGAAAAAAGTCTCAGGCTTTCGGGTCGGCCTGGGCCTAAACGGGCCGGGCTCAAAAAGCCTGGATTATGTATTTACTTCCAAAATTGTGGCTCGAGTCTGCTCATTTTTTCGGGCCGGCCCATCGAGTTTAACCCATTTTGACGGCTCTATGTGTGTGAGAGAGAGAGAGAGAGGTTTATTAAGTGAGTGGAAATTGAACCTAAAAAACGTGTGTTAAAATTTATTAAATATAAATAATTAGATAATATAAGTATTCTAAATGAATTTGGGAAAAAGAATTCTAAAACTAGACCATTGGATGAATAGGGCGAAT